>CP129449.1:18330000-19058125 GCA_030445155.1 Quercus variabilis
CTGCCTCAAAACTCTTATCATCTTAAGTGGACGAATCATCCCAAGGGGATGAAATTCAAAGTCTAAAAGTGGACGGATATAAGCTAAGTCCACAAAGTAGACGGATCATCCCAAGGGGATGAAATTCAATGTCCAAAAGTGGACGGATATAAACTAGGTCCACAAAGTGGACGGATCATCCTAAGGGGATGAAATTCAAAGTCCAAAAGTGGACGGATATAAACTAAGTCCACAAAGTGGACGGATCATCCCAAGGGGATGAAATTCAAAGTCCAAAAGTGGATGTATATGAACTAAGTCCATAAATTGGACAGACCATCCTAAGGGGATGAAGTTCAAAGTCCAAAACTAGACGGGTGAAAATTGATCCTGCAGACTCAATGAGTAGCAAAATTTACGGTCAACAGGGTGGACGGCGTCAATCATAATATAGACAAGATAACATGGACAAATGCATTCCACAAACAAAATATCAAACAGATCTATTAGTAGACAGATTAAGCCAGAGTAGAAAGAAAGTCAAAAATAAAAGCCCCTGAGGGAAATGTCTACATGATTCAAAAATATGACGGAGGAATCGTAAATTGTTCTCTATAAATTCTTACATAGAATGGAAGATAAATAATAATAATAATAATGATCAACTACACAGCAGGGGTCCCATCCTTCTCCTCATTATGACGGGCCTGATCATCCTTTAGTACACTTTGACTTTCAACAATGGTCTGATCACCAGGGTTATCATTGACGGGGGCATTCTCCTTAAAAAGTTCATCCGTGTTATCAGATTGAACAGGCTGGACAAACGTTTGCTCAGGGGCATGATTGTTGACGGTGGACACATCCAAATCTGGATATAGAGCCTTCACTTGATAGATGGCCTCATCGAAACCGTCACCATACGAGATACCAAGCTCGGATAGAAGGGCGTCAGAGTCACGATACTCGCGTACAGCAATGTCCTTCGCCAGATGGATCTCTTTCTCCTTGTCTTGGAGGACTTTCCTCAACTCCTCCGTCAGATTGTAATACTTGTCCCTCGCTCCCTCTGCCATTTTTAGTTTTTCTCCTGGACCACTCTCCAAGCCTTCAGCTCGACCAGCTCATCCTTCGTCAGCTTTGCTTTCTCATGGATATGGCCCAACGTCGTCTCGTAATTTAGGCAGCGTCCCATCAACCCCTTCATCTTGACCATGGCCTGAAAAATGACTGGATTAAGTTTTAAGCAAAGAGATATAGACGGATGAAAAAAAGGATGGGCAAGATTACCTGAGCAATACTGAATAGCCCCGTCTCTCCTATCGCCTCCGTCGAGTGATTACTCAAGTCCTCATAGTCCTCAGAGGTAATGATGGATGAAAGTTGCTCCAAAGCATGTTTAGGATCCTCTCAAAGTAGGACGAATAGCTTCTTCTGACTACTGGACGGAGCCTTCATGAGGCTTTTGCCAGCCCCATGCTTCACGGGGGTAACCGTTTTTGCACTTTCGGCCATTAGTCCCACAACGAGCTCCAAAGGGACCTTGGTTTTCTTCGAAAGACGGTCCCCTTTGGGCAGCTGCTTTCTCTTTGTAGACAGGTTGCTTGTGCCCGTCTCCTTGAGACCAACATTGCCAACCTCCTTATTCTTGGCTGCCTGGGTCTTGATCATTGCTCTCCTCTTAACATTGTCCATTTCTGTAAAGACGGACGGATGAAGATAATTACGTTGGAAAGAGTTAAAACCATTCAAGTAGAGTGAGAATGATGGACTTACATTGACGAATCCTGGCTTGGTATTTGATGGCTGCCGGTGTTGGTGCAGGTCCGTCACAGTACCAGTGGATGGTGTCAAAAGAGACAAGCTTGGCCCAAGTCCTTTCCTCCAGCTTGGTCTTGTCAAAATTTTTCTCGAGAAAGCTGTACTCCTCAAGATCAATTTGTGGACGCCGTCGAACTGCAAAGGAAAGAAGACGGTTAAAAAGTGTTGAAGTAATTATATTAAACTGAATAGACGTATAGAATCTTTACACATTAGGACGGGTGCAAACCAGATTGAGACAGTATGCCTCAAGTTGTGTCGACGGGCATATGTTCCGTATCCCCTGGACGACACATCCACTCGTCACCTTCTAAGAAAAAATAACGGCTTTTCCAGTCCCTGTTGGAGTCTGGGGTTTCATATATGACTTTCAACAACGGACTCCTAGGGACAAAACTATATATCCCCATCGATTTGTCAATCTCATCTGGACAGTAGCAGTGAAGAAATTCCCGCACCGTTAGTCTCCTAGCACCATCCGACCAAGCACTGTACAGGACCTCCATTGCTATGAAGACCCTCTAGACGTTGGGGGATATTTGGTTGACAAAAAGGTCCAGGTATTTGAGGAGCTCACGGTGAAGGCAACTCAGTGGAAACCTAAGTCCTACCTTCAACATTTGTTCATACACCCCAACACTTTCTACCCCTTCGTAGTAGCATTTCTCTGATTTATATGGTAGATGGATGGGGATGTTATCTAGGATTTGGTAGTTGGCCCTAAGAGTTTTATAGTGTGTATCCTTGATGGTGGATTTAAAATCATTCACCGTCCACTCTGGGAGCATGATAAACTCTCTTGGTCCATCAATTCCTACAACGGGTCCTACTGGCTGTTCCTCACCGTCATCAGAACCTTCCTCTGGTTTGGCCACCTCTATATCCTCATTTGTTGAGGACCGGGGAGAAGCGGACGGACTCCTCTCTTCGCTTGGACTCTCTTGGTCTTTATGACCTGACGAATATACTTCGTCGTAATCCGCCCCGTCACGGTAATCCGCCCCGTCATGGACAACTAACTGATTACTCGACGCACTAAACATTGCCTACAAGTGACGACAAAACCTAAGACTAACGGGGCTAAGAATGGATAACAGGTGTAAAAAGTTTGGGAAGATACGGAAATAAATCTAATGGTGAAAAGATGAGAAACAGAGTACTTACCAATCTGTGAGTGAACGGACGAAAGGCGTTGATGACGGATACAAAGTAGTCTCTGACAAGGATGACGGAGCACGCTTTGACAAGTGTGTTTCTGTGGAAAGTAGAGAAATGAGAGACGAATGTTGTGATATTTATAAAGGAAGTGCACGGAAGTCAAAGCGACGTCTCGATCTGAGACAATGCCCAATGAAAGAACGACATGTGCCATGTTCATAAATGGTTTCCAGACCTGTAAAGGGTAGACACAGTTCACGGAGTCATTGAAACCATCAATCCACGTGTTTTTATTAACCGTCACCCCATGGGTCCTTCCGCTCAAAGGTGACGAACCCATGGGCTGAGGGGGCAACTGAAGAGGATTAAAATATAAGTCGACGGATATGCTCGGAATATATATATATATATATATATGACGGTTCTACATCCGTTTGCCCTTATAGGATAGATCCAACCTATTCAAGGTGCTATAGACGGATCTTCACATGGACAGAGGAAATAGTGACGGGTCCAATACCCACGTGCCAGGCAGAAAACCCTAGATATGGGATACTTGCGACACACACCATAGAATCCCAAGATAAATGGAATTCTAGCACAAAAAGGATTCCGAAAGATACGCACATTAAGATAGATCTCTCTCTACAAGGAAACATCTTGTTCATCACATTTGGGATTACTCAAGAGGTTTCCTATAAGGAAAAGACTTCCGCACCAAGGAAGAGATGTCAAAGTCCTACTACTATAAAAGTCCCAAAGTACGCATAATTGACCCCTTCTCTAGCACTCTAGAGTTGCGAGAATATTTCTAACTTAACCTTTGGAGGGTATTCAGCCGGCACCACACCGGTACTCTCTGTTAGGTCTTCCCTTTCTGTTGTGCAGGTGCTATTTAGAGCGTGTAAGTATTGTGCAGCTCACTAGTGGTTTTTTGAGCATCATCAATGTGTAATCTTGTTATCCGCCTTTTATTGTCCCTATTACTTTCTACATCATGCCATGATGGACTGGTCTACAATGGCAAAAGCCTACTACTTGTGTTATTGCTGGGTTGCATGTAAATTTCCTGTCACTTGTGGGAGACTTTTTTTTATAAATAACGTAAAAAAAAATTATTAAGAATAAAAAGCCAACCAAATACACTGGAAATGTACTATAGTGGCAAAAATTAAGAACTGTAAATACCAAATACAATAGATAATTTGAACTGTAAATATTTTTTTATCCAAAACTTGTAATTCTTTTTGTCTACTTGCTCTATTGAATTTGAATGCATTACAGCTAAGTGATATTTTTATTTCACTGGAACAAGAAATTGGAGAGCCTTGAAGTAAGACTATCATGGTTTGAGATTATTTATTAAGTCAATGAAGTAAGACCATCATGGTATGAATTGTAATTTCATTTAAATTGTGTGCCATATTCAAATTATTTTTTGTAATAAAAAAAAATCTAACTGGTTCATTGTTTTTGTTTCTTTGTAAAGGACAATTTATGGGAGATGGGTGATACAGGTCCTTGTGGACCTTGCACTGAAATACATTATGATAGAATTGGTAATCGAGATGCTGCATCATTGGTTAACAATGATGATCTTACATGCCTTGAGATTTGGAACCTTGTCTTTATTTAAGTATTACTTTTGCCACCATGTCTTGTGGATTTTCATTTAGCATTCCTGACATAATTTGTGTACTTCTTCAAAAGACTCCTTACTGTATTTATGTATATTCTTCTTCTTCTTCTTCTATGTGGCCTAAGAATGAATTTGATTTATTATCTACTCTTGTTTGATTTTGATTTTTTTTGGCAGTTTAATAGGGAAAGTGATGGTTCTTTAAAACCCCTACCTGCTAAGCATGTTGATACGGGCATGGGTTTCAAAAGGTTGACTTCTATATTTTCAGTTCAAATTACTAATAAAAAATATATATTTTCAGCTCTAATTATCCATTGTATTTGTACAGTTTTTTTTTTTTTTTTTTATATTGTGTTAAAAGAGTAGTTGATTGGTTGTTGTAAATTTAATTAGGAATTGCACAATTGTGTTTACATTATATTTTGAATTAGGTTATTAAATTTTGATCTATGTAAAAAATACATCCAAATTTATTTTATTTTTTTGGAAAGAAAATACTTATTTCAACGTTTACAAACTGTTGAAATTTATCTCAAGATACCCTTTATCGATGATTAAGTACATGTAGAAAAAAGTAATAAGCATCTATATGTGTTTATGTTTCAACGGCTTTTAAGAATACTTAGACGTTTATTAACCGTTGATAAAAGTGTATCATTTTTTTCGATGGTTGCATTGGCCATAGAAAAAAATTTTCGACATAGTTTTTAATGATGGTTCTCGATGGTTACTTTAACTGTCGAAAATAGTATTTTTAACAGTTTTTAGTACTTTTTTCAACAGTTTCAACCGTTGAAAATAACCAAATTTCTTGTAGCGTAGGCTATTGCACTTCTAATTAATTGTCTCAATCTTTTAGAAGTATATATGATTAGTTGTATCTACTTCGTATTTGATAAAAGTGTAACATTTTTTTCGACAGTTGCATAGGCCGTAGAAAAAAAATTTCGACATAGTTTTTAATGATGGTTCTCAATGGTTACTTTAACTGTTGAAAATAGTATTTTTAACAGTTTTTAGTACTTTTTTCAATGGTTTCAACCGTTGAAAATAACGAAATTTCTTGTAGCATAGGCTATTGCACTTCTAATTAATTGTCTCAATCTTTTAGAAGTATATATGATTAGTTGTATCTACTTTGTATTTGAAAACTTGAATACGTACTTTTGAGTCTTTGACCTTGCTTACTAGCTCTTTGAAATGTCCTACCACTTGATTGAATTAGTTTTCAACTACTCTTCATACTTTGCAAAGTAACAATTCTTCGTTGCTAATTTGTAAAATAACTTGGATCCATTAATGTCAAGATTGATTAATTCTATGCTTGGAGACTTTGTGATGCTAGATCTCCTTTGTCACCATGATGGTGGTGTTCTACACTTCTGCTACTCTTTGATCCAAATAAGTGTTGCTAGATTATCTTAGTTCATATACGTTACAAGGATGCTAGAAATATAGGTACAGTCAACAAAAAGATTTGGCAATTTTTGAGTAGCAACAACCAAAATTCAACCATATAACTTGAACTAAACTCATAAATATATTTATATAATTATAATAAGCTCTAGGTCCATACCTAAGGCCCCATCTGTAGGTCCCGTGGCCCCAAAATTGTAGAATGGTAAAACTGGCTTTTTAAATATATATATATATATATATATCGGTTGATTTTGCACTCTTTCCCTCATTTCCATGAAAGTATCCAAAAAAATTGATCTACTAGAAATCCAACCACCTTCTCACAAAAAAAAAAAAAAAAAAAAAAAAAAAAAAACCTAGAAATCCAACCAAATTGAATTTTTTTAAAGAAAAAACCAAATTGAAATTATAAACCGTTTTGTAACCAAAAAAAAAATAATGCAGAGTATGTCGAATAATCATTATCAATATGTTTTTCAAAACTTGTAAGAGAGTACAACTACAAAAGGGCCTAACTTTTGTACGTGTAGACTAGAGTTATAAAAAGTGGACACTAGACACACACAACTAATGTGAGATAAATATTGATTTTTCCTTTGTGTGTGTTCTAATAAATATTACTATTTACTCAAAAAAAAAAAAAAAAAAAAAAACCTTGTAAGAGAGATGTTAATATAACTTAAATACTATGACTCAATAATTTAACAATTTTGCCCGGCCATTACGCTCGTAAGAAATGTCTTATTCAAGAAACAAAAATATATTAGAGAATTAGGCGCTTAAGGCATAGCAGCCCACAAGGCTGGGAGTAATGAATACGAAGGGAATAATGCATGAAATTCAAGGTGAGAGCATAATCATTATTCAAAATGTTGTGTAATTACCTTAAATTCAAGGTGGACACTTGATAATATCTTTCTCCGGTATAAATTCTTCTTTTAATTTTTTTTATCCTTTTTTATTTTTATTTTTATGTACATTTTTAAAGGATTTTGTTCGAACGCTACTTAGGAAATACTTTATAAATTTTTTATGAAAAAAGAAATAAAAATAACAAAATAGTATTTTATATTTATCATAAAAGTTGTATCAAAATATTTATAAAATAGTTTATTTATTAATGCTCTAAAGGCACTCATTAATCAAAAGTCTTAGTTTTTATTTACAAGTCTACTTAATCCAATTTTCAACAAATAAATAAATAAACTAAAAAAAAAAAACTACATTTGGAGGCACTTTAGATGTGAGGCCGTAGAAAAGTTAGGTAACATAAGTCCTTCGTTGTTGAATGTGACATTCTATATAATGGTTATATAAAGCGTCTCCCTCACGGGATGGACCCCCACAAATATATGGTCCACCTTCGTATAAGAGAAATGTTTTGTTTTATCTAGCCATTATACATTTTATTGCTATTTGCTAGCCATTATACATTTTATTGCTATTTGCTAGCCCTTAGTAGTATAACACATCTTCCTTCTGATCAGTAGGCATAATATGACAAGAATATATCAGCATAAGCCGTGCCAGAGAATCGATTTGGTTCTGAGAGCATAGCTACTGAGGGGGAGATGCACAATAGAGGGGAATTGTTAAAAATAAAATAAAATAAAAAGTAATTTACACCTTATAAGTTTGAACAGTTGTCATTTAAGATTGTTATAGTGTAGTAGATTGAACCTAAGATCTCTAAATTTAGGTCATACCCCAAACAAGAGCCTACTATTGAAGTAGCTCATGAGGTAATTCATTAATCATTTTGATTTGATTAAATAAATATGATATTCTTTAAATAAGTTTTTATGTTTTAAAGGGATTTAATGGATACAGGAGAAGAGATAAATTAATTATTATATAAATTAAAAATTACAACTGTCTTTTATTAATTTTAAAATTATAATTTTGAAACTATTTTTTTAATATATTAGAAACCCTTTTTTTTTTATTCTAAAACAAAACAACACTAGAATCCCTCTCAAAACCCTAATCCCCTCAAGCCCCTCCTAGCATACTTTATAAAAGTCAAAACAATGTAACCCTTTTTATCTCGTTCCATCTACTCCTCTCTTCTTTCTTTCAATCCAAACGCACTTTATGTTCCAAAAGTGCTGGTTTAGTGGCCATAAGTTTTTAAAACAATTATAAAATCTCTTCAATTTTAGAACGACCTTAAATTGATATATTGCCTAAAACACCCAAATTAAGTCGAAATTGTTCAAACAAGCAATATTGCTAGTTTAATGGGTGAGGCAAATAGGCAACTGCCTAAGGCCCTCAAAGTTTTACCAATAGTGATATTCATGTATCAATTAAAGTGTTAATTAAGCCCCAAATATTTGCAATTATATAAAATGTAGTTTTTTTTTTAATCAAAGAAAAACCAGTTTAAGAAAAATCTTTTCATTGGATGTGATAATGACTATTCGTTTTTTTCAGTTTTAGAGTGTAGAACTCATTAATCTCCCACGCACAAATGCTGAAAGAACTCGTTAATCTCTCACTAGTAAATAAATTTATACTCAAATTTTATTTAGAGATATCAAATATATAATTTTGTTAAAATTTTTAATCATAATTTTTTAGTATTTGGTTGCTTCACTCAATAAATAGTGTTTATTTCCATTATATAGTCATTAAAAAATACAATGGATTCATTTTAATTTGTAATTTTGTACCTAAAATAAAAATATTTTAAATGAAAAAAATACCAAAAGTTAAATAAATCTTTTATTGATATTCAAAATATAAGAATAAAGCCCACTTAAAGTAGTCGCCTTAGGCCCCACAATGCCTTGAGCCAGCCCTAGAAAGAAGTTGAAATGCTCTAATATTTATACCAGTACAATTTTAGAAGGGAGCTTTCACACCTGAAAATCATTTTGTATTACCAAAACCCCACTTTGTCTATTTTCCATAACTTTTTTAACAACACAGTGTACATCTCATTCTTTATTTTGCAATTCATCTCTGAAAGCTTGAATTTGTGCTAAAACATAAGAGCTTGTTCAGACCCCTAATAAAAAAAAATACCGGCTAAATTGCTTTTACTCTAACTTAGACTAAGTGCAGAACAAGAGTAAATAAGTGCAATAAATTGATAACACTACCCTAAGCCATATTCATCCATCATCAACAATAAAATGAAAGCTTAAAGACTAGGGAAAATAGATGAAAACACAAGATAACACCAAGACGTGTTATTGAAGAGGAAACTGAAGAACTCAGCAAAAAACTTATCTGCGACCCTCCAAGTCGAAATCGATCCACTAGAGAATAAAGTTGGAGTACACGAATAACAAAAGACCCTTCAAGCCTAGTCTACCCCATGTACTTGAACCTTCCAAGTTTCTGCTACCAATAGAGTTCTCGGAGTCTTGTCTTCTCTAGGTTTCTGGATCTCGCAATTCAACTGATTGCATCCGCTAATGAATGGCTTCTTCCAATACCTCCCAGCAACACCAAAATCTCACTTTACACTTAGAATGGGTGTAGTAAGTGTTTGGGCTAGCAAACTCTCAAAGATTTAGAGATGGGGAGGTAGGAGTTGAGGAAAATCACAAGAAAATGTATAGATGATTGTGGGTATAACAATCTCTAACTCTCAAGTGTATTTTCTGGGGCTTTCTTTTTGAAAAACACTCCTTACAATTTGTGGGTAATAAGGGTATATATAATGTAAGTAAAGACTTAGTAAAGCAAACACAGCTTTTTGCCAAACAAAGACTTTCGTAGGTCCTTTGCGGGTTGGTCCTTCTCACGAGACAGTCACGAAAATGACAACCTGGCACGACTCTTGTTCTTCCAGTCATGTGCTCCACACATGGCCTTTTCATAAGTTATTTCTTGCGAGCTAGTTGCGAAATCCACTAATTCAACTTTTGAAGCTTGATTCTTCACCAATCTCTCACACTCATCCCTTACAGATAAACCCACATAAATACAGGGAAAATGATTGAAGAAATTAAAATCAAATTTGGTACAGAATTAAAACCAACACAATATAGTTGGAAATCACAACTTTACAATCTTCCCTTTTGGCTATTTCGTGACCAAACCCCTAAACAGACTCTAGACTTAAACATGAGTTTAGGAACATAGGCAAAACTTACTCACACCTAACTCTAGAAGCTGTGAAGTACTTGCATCATGTACACCTGTATCCTGAAACACTTGCACAAAATAATAAAACTTCATTAAGCTCAAGACAAGTAGAACACAAGGCACGTATAAGAAGCAAGTAAAATGTGATCAAGATACCAAATGAGATATATGACATTAAGCATAACTTGATTAAACATAAACAGTTATTAGGAAATGACCACAATAAACATTTATCAAGTAAATGATCATCCGAACATGCAATGCAATTAAGAGCAATGCTAAAATCAATTACATGTCCAACAAACACATGATGCATTAAAGAAACTAAGGCACTAAGCAATAGAAAACAATAAGCATCAAGAAATGGCTACAAAAACCAAGATACAAAATAGTACTAAAGCAAACCATGTTTTAAACTAAAGTACTTGAAAGATTTAAATAAAAGCACTGTAAACATCCAAAAGTTATACAAGCGTAAAATAAACTAGACTAGCCAAACAATGGTTAGACCATCCAAAAGTGTGTGTGGCCATAGGTTAGCTTCCTACTTTTGAGCCCACTGATCTCCCCCTTTCAATATGCACACCTCCTTTCTATATGATGCTCTCCCTCTTACTATATGCTATAATCAAAACTATTCACATTAAGCACTCTCCCCTTTTTTGACACAAATAGCTAAAGGCTCTCCTCTAGTTTGCACTGAATCTCATCCAACTGTGTCTCAATAGTGGTGAGACGAATCTAAACATGATTGTTGGTTAAGTATATGACATTAGCAAGTCTAGAAATGTGCTCATGCCATCCCTCAATCAAGGTCCTCAACCCATCCAAATGAGAGGTAGATGGTCCTAGCTAAGCGCTAGTGGACTGAAGCTCGAGAGTATGAGGAAATGTTGTCTCGGTTTGATTGGGGATAGATGGAGCAGCTGATCTTTGTTCAATGGGAGTGGCATGTTGGGAGGGTTCACTCTTTGGAGTCTTAGAAGGACTTTTCTTTGCCTTTTCAGCAAATGAGTATCTCTTGCTCATTTGAAGAGATATCAATGAGATTGTCGTTGGTGAGACAAGATAGTTCCTTTTTTCGGTGGACGAACACCCTTAAGAATCATGATCTTCATGGCAAGGTTGCAGAAGGGAAGACACATTCGTGTAGCTGATCTCCCTGCTGTTTTTCCCATGGTCTGAAATATGTGAGCACAAATGTCAATTTGAGCTCCTTTGATTAGATCACATAGGAATTGCGCCCTTCTGAGATTAATGAACCCTGTGTTAGACAGAGGGTATAGGTTGAAGAACATGATTAATGTGAGAATCTTCATCTCCGGGCCAAATTTTGCAGTCCCAATGGAAGTGCCTGTGGAGGAGACTTCATGATCAGCTCCTAAGATGTCAAGAATCTCTGTCATTGGGGTTAGTCTTGTTAGAAAAACACATGTTTGTATCGAATACAAAATATACGCAGTGGAAAATTAGCAGATTTACTTCATTCGCAATTGATAACGTGTACTATATAAATTTCAGAATTTAAGAACAAGATAACGTACCTTGGTGCGGTGAAATTCAAAACTAAAGATTAGAAATACTTAGGACACTTTTATCTTCACTCCAATTCCACTTATGCCCAAGAAGTGTGGTCTCTCAATTAGTTTATATGTATGTGTTCAAGGGAGAATAAAAGAGTGGCTGACACTCACATACACACAATTTTCATTCATTATAAAATTCTGTATGTTTCTCTCCTTATATATAACTGATTATCTAATTGGGTTAGTCTTTTGAGCCATTCTAATTGGGCTTTAGTATGTGGCTTAGAGTAGGACCAAAATGGACAAATAAGATTCTAGCTCCAATGGGTTTTGGGCTTTTTTATCAACTCTTAACAAGCCCAAAATTACCATTAATTATATTTAATACCTCTATATAAATATAATTGCACTCTAAACCTTATTAATAAATTATATCCTAAGACTTTATTATACATTCAACTCTTTCATTAAAATATTCGTAGTAATACAAAGTCATGAATGTTGACTGCTACTTTGAATATTACTACATCTTAATCCTTGAGTATCTGATTTAATCCTTTAAGTTTTTTATCATATATTTATGAAATCTAATTTCATAAATATACACTTTAGTAACTCCTTACTAAAGTGGTTAAACCTAACACTCTGAATAATCAAACTCATTAAACTTATCTTAAGGGAATATTTTATATCTCAATTAAAAGATTATGAATTCCATCTTGAGAATATATGTTACTTCAACTCTAAATGTGGCTGCTCAACATATTGAGGTTTTGATTGTGACTTTAGATCTCACTCCTGATATATTAAAGTAACATACACTTCATGATCAGGTTTATTATTTTCTCAGGACTAAGAGTTAATGTAAATAGAAGTCGTGAGAATTATTATTCATTTAATAGTCATTAGTAGAATAATAAATCTCACAGCGGTCCAGTTCAATATGTCTTAACACTTAAAACATATCAACATATCAACTAAAAGTCTCCACTTCCATGATCAAGACAAATCATCTTAGTTAATACGTTATAGTCTTTGCAGATGAAATGTCTAATTTCATCACCAACTACAAACTAAAATTCTAAGTTTACAAAGAACTTGTGACTTAGGCTGCGTTTGAATTGGGAGTAAATCATTTCCGGAAATGGTTTTCCGCATTTTCGCGTGTTTGGCTATTGCGGAAAATTCTATTTTTCGGAAAATCACTTCCAAATTTTCCGTTACCCAACGGAAATCATTTTTAGTACCTATTTTCACTTCAAAGTGTTTCCGGAGAGAGAGAGAGAGAGAGAGAGAGAGAGAGAGAGAGAGAGAGAGAGAGAGAGAGAGAGAGAGAGAGAGAGAGGAAGGAAGAAACGGAGCGACCCACAAACCCAGAGCCAGAGCTGGCGACCCACTGCCACGACCCATCACTCGACCCAGACGACCCATCGCTCGACCCATCGCCAGACCCAGACGACCCATCACTCGACCTAAACCCATTGCTCGACCCAAACCCAAAACCAGAGCCGACGACCCATCGCTTGACCTAAACCCAGAACCAGAGCCGGCGACCCTTTGCTCGACCCAAACCCAAAACCAGAACCGGCGACCCATCGCTCTCTCTTCCTCGATCTCGTCGACGACTCGGTTTGCGTTGTTGCCGAAATTTGCGTTGTGTTGTTGTTGTTGTTGCTGTTGTGTTGTTGTTGTCGGATGATGTTGTTGTTGTTGTTGTTGTTGCTGCCGGAATCAATTTTTGTTGTTGTTGTTGTTGTTGTGTTGTTGTTGTTGTTGTTGCCAGAATCAATTTGTTGTTGTTGTCGCCGGAATCAATTTTTTGTTGTTGTTGTTGTTGTGTTGTTGTTGTCGCCGGAATCAATTTTTTGTTGTTGTTGTTGTTGTGTGGTTGTTGCCAGAAAATAGCATTTTCCTAATAGAACCAAACACATGAAAATATTTTCCACAACAATTTTCATAATACAACCAAACACTTGAAAATATTTTCCTTTTCTGGAAAATAGCATTTCCGGAAAATAGGTATTTTCTGGTAAATATTTTACGGGAACCAAACGGACCCTTATATCTTCTGTGACTAAATCACATACTATGCATCTCATGGACTATATGATAATGTCCAAATATTCATGTTACCATTATTTTAGATAATAATAAAATAACTTTACTAATCACAACATAATGTCATACATAGCATCATACAATAGGACTTAAAGGGCACATATCCTAACAAGTCTGTCATCATATGATGAAATGTCTACATTCTCCAGATAATTGATGTGAAGAATCTTCGCTAGATAATTAGGAGTAATGGCAAAATCTTTTCCTCGAACCCAGCACTACAGTTCACCTCCGGTGAACCAAACGTTCGAGTAGAATTCTCTAACCAATTCGTCAATACGATCCTCAAAATTACCAAACAAGCTTGCCTAATCCTTATCTACAAATATCTTAGGGATAAAGGTGGATCCCAAAGTGTCAAATCTCACAACCCTCTCCATCATAGTAGCTGCCCTCTTGAAGTTGTCGGAAAAAGATTGAGAATCCAAGAGAGTCTTGAATCTCTTGTTGTCAAAATCACCCGATGATTGACAGGTCCTCTTTGATACAAGAGATGATGTGAGATCAATCACCTCTTCTTTTCCATGAGAGGTACGTCGAGACATCTGCAAAATGAACAACCACACAAACAAACAAAAGCAAACACAAACATGGATGCAAACTTGATTAGAGACAAGTTAGTCCATAAAAATGAACAAAATAGTCCTAAAAAGCTTAAAGACAAGCAAACAAAGTTACAAGATCATGTTTTAAGTGCAAAAGGTCTAACAAGACTTACCTAGCATGAGTGAAATGCAAAACATGTCAAGTGATCAAGTGTGTGCATCAAGAGTGCATCAAACGTACATGTGATGTGCATGTGAGATGCATGAGCAGTGCATGACATAGTACTCATGGGGAAATGTTTGTAAAATACACAACCAATGTTTAAAACATGTTAATCATGTAAAAACATAGTAATCCCCAAAAATTAGTACTCATCGGAGTCCAAAACAATGAGACAATGTCATTTGGACATTTTATCAAACACTTAGAGTGCACACAAACCACTAACAAGTGAAACAATGCATGAAAACGTGGAAAACTTGCCTAAATACATGTTAAAATGCCACTTGGGGCCAACACAAACACAAACAAACACAATGGGACACAATCCATTCAAGAAAATAAAAAAAAATTAAAAAAAAAAAATTTGACAAGAAATTAAGTTTTTTTTTTTTAACCCCTTTCAAAATAACCCAACCCTAGAAATCCTAGAATTGAAGGCTTAATCTAAGGATTCAAAAGTGAAAAAAATGTTAAAACATACCTTATATGAGTCTTAGAGATGAAAGCCCTTGAGATTTGGTTGAGTTTTTGGAGAAATATGTGTTTTGGGTTGAGAGAGGCACAGAGGAGGCAAAACATAAGGTTCGAAAAAACTGACACTATTTGGCCTTTTTAATTGAAAATATGCTCATTTTGCGAGTAAGCTACTTGTAAATGGCCTCAAAAGCATAGGACATGTTTCGCGGGAAGCTACTTCTCGCGAAAGAGTCACGAGGGAGTCGCGAAATTCTATGCGTAAAATTTAGGAAAAAATTGAAAATAGCTTCCTCATTTTCGCGGATAGGCTGCGAGAAGACTTACTTGTAAAAATGCCTCTGAAGGAGTTTTTCAACAAAACAAATTTGGCTTTTTGGAGAAACTCATAACACAAAAATGTTAAACACAAACACTTTAAAAAACATACAAAATGCTCAAAAAAATTTTTGGGTTTGATCATCAAGCAATTGAGTATACACATATCACATTTGAACACGTATAATCACATAAATGAAATAGGCATTAATTGAACATTAAACTTGTATGTTGTGTGTGTGGATCAAGTATGAACTAGTTCATAGTCTAGTATGAAACTTCAATAATCAATTCAATCAAGTCATACATAACTAGGACAAAGTCAAGTGACCTATCTCACTTGTAAAAATGAACATATATGACCCCTCACCAAAGTGTTTACATTTGATTGAAAGCTTTTCATTTGGCTTTCATTTTTCATGCTTTTGATTAATACAACTCAAATTTTTGAGAAACGATGCCATAGCTTTTTGATATTTCTTTGATGAATAAGCTTTTGACTTTGGCACCATACATTTTAATACATATTTGCTCCACCTTTTCCTAGTCAAACTAGTTTTCGTAGTAAGATTTTTTCATCTCTTTCTCTTTTTAAAGATTGACATTTATAGAGTTCTTTGAAAAAGAAAAAAAAAATGTGAGGAGATATATAGGCATAACTCTACGTATGTATCAAAATCAAACAAGACTATTGACTAATCATTCATAACAAGCTTGAAAATCTATTTACAACAATCAAACATAGATTTTTAGATGTCACTCACACTTAGAAAAATATGCATACATAACAAGTTAAGTTTGTAAATGCACTACGCTATTAGTACGGAAGTACTAGGTCAAACTCAACATGTGATATACACAATACAATCAATCAAACTTTTGAGATTTTTTTTTTTTAAGGGTTTTTGAATTTTTTCAATACACTAAAAAACAAAGCAATAAAGTAAGATCAACAAAAATAATGTAAACAAACAAAGACCTCTAAAAGAAACATGCTAAAATGGAAGCAATGACACAATGAGATCCCATATGTCATGATGCATGAAACTATAACCCTAATACATTGGAAGTATTAATGCATAGGCATAGTGAGTGATCATGCATGAGTACCCTTCTTCACCCACACTGTATGAGTGTTTTGAGTGAGATCCTTAGATGGAGGGGTACAACCAACATAACTCTCAAACCTCGGAGTAAAGCTATCAAGGCATGATGAAATGTTCTTCAACATCTCCAATGAGTTGTCCCTCATTTTCTCCTTTAGCTTAGTTTCTCTTTAGCATTCATCTTGAGTTATCTTGGCCACGTAGAGAATCAACCCTCTTAAGAGCTTGAAGCTTGAAGCAATTTGGTCTTGTGTGCCATCTGTAACACCCCGATGCAATTTTATAGTTAACCTGTGTTTGAGTGGTTAATTACTATTTTAAGCCACTTTCTTTTTATAATTAATAGAAGAGTATTTAATAAATTTATTATTTTATAATGCTTTTGGATAAGAATTGTAAAGATTATAAATACTTGAATGGCTAATTGTATTATGTATATATACACTAAGTCTAAGTATGTACAAAACTATATTAAATGGTTAAGTTATTAGATATATAATTCTTGGTGTTTAATTTAGTGTTTAAGGTAAAGGTTAATATGCAAAGTTATTTTATAGTTTGAGCCTTTATAGAATATAAGCTTGTGAGGGGGGTGGAAAGTGAATTTAAAAAAAAAAAAAAAGTTGCCAAGCGTGAGTCATCAACTCACTTTTTCCTTAGCAAATACGTGTCCCACCAAGTTAATTTCCCTTGACTTCTTTGGCTGCACCAACAAGTTCACCTTTTCCTTTTCTCCCTTATCTCTTCTTTGTCTAATCCTATTTCTTTGTTCTTTCCTTGTACTTACACGGCAGCACTTCATCTTCTTCCTTGACTTTCTCAAAAAAACTAGAACTTCCAAGAACTCACTCTCTCCCATACCTACAGGTTCACACACCAAAAGAAAGTTAGAGCTCCATCTCATTTCTTCTTCACACTCTCTCAAAGAAACTAGAAAACTCAAAAACCCTCTCAAGCTCTCTGCCTCTAATTCCCCTCAAGAACAAGAAACTTGGTAAGGGCTAGCTACTCTCATTTTAGAATCCATGATTTCTTTAAAGAATTTTAGTAATGGTATTTGTGGTTTGTGAAATTAGGGAATCATGAACTTGTAAGTTTATATATATATGCTGTTTTAAGAAGCTTTGAAATTGTGTTGGTGATTTGTTGAAGGTATCTTAGAGTTTTTACTAATTAAGGATTGTGTATGATTAAGGAAGTGAGAAAAAGTTAGGATGAATACTATTCATGTTACTGCTGGGATTTTTGTTGTATTTAGTTTTGCTCTAAATGGTTAAATGACCATATATAAGTGTTTTCTAACATGTCTAATGAGTGCATAAAAATCCCCATATGAAAATACCATCCTTTGAGATAATTGTTTGTGAATTTACAAGAAAATGTTTCAAAACTGCCTCTGTAACAGATTTTGTGTTTATGCATGATAAACTATGTATTAAATTGTATATAGTGAATTTGAAATCTAGGGTTATTTTCTATGAAAGCTAAGACATATATGATTGTTATGGAAGTGGTCTCACAGCATTTGGATCAGTATGAAATAATGATTTAATTTCTAAGTTGCATGAAATTCTGTCAGGACAGATTTAAGCATGTTGTCTTGTATGATTTTTAATAAATCATGGTTTTATAATTTGACCATAAAATTGATATTTAATAGACATCCAGAGGAGTTTCTCTATAAAATTTCATTAAGTTTGGATGTGATTTGATAGCCTATTTGTATTTTATAAGTGAAATATATGATGCTGGAATGAAATAGTGAACAGTAAGGGACATGCCTAATTTTGAGGATTTAATTCTAAAGTTAGGGTGAATGATTTGGGCTATAATTTATTATGCTCATCATTTGATATGTCTAGATCATAGCTAAATTTTGTATAACTTGATTCAAGGTTTAGTACTCAAAGGAGGGGTTCTAAACCATTCGATGGTTGTATTTATGAAGCTGTTTTGCTCAACATGCGGTATGTTGCTTTATGAGTGTATATGGTTATATGATCATGTTTAAAAGAGTTTATGTTTATGCATGCATTATTGCCTTAATCTCATGCACATTTTGAAATGAAGTTGGCTCCTATGGAGATATGATATAAATACGAGAATGATGAATTTTTCTTTAGTTTGGTACATCATTTGTTGATGTGTGCATAATATGTTTGTGGAAAATTCTTTGAGGTGAGATTAGGATTTCCTTGATTCTAAGAGATAGGCTTTGAGATGAATGTGTAATTTTATTAATAAGGAATAATGGATAGTAATAAGCTTTGATTTTGGTTTAGGTGTTACCAGTCGCCAGGTCTAAGCTCCTTCGATTGTAGACTTTCGGTTTCTCTGCTTTCAGGTAAGGGATAAGTTATATGGGCATTTAGTAAGTCATGAGGTCATTTTAAAGTATATTATGCATTAAAAGGTTTTTTATTAGAGATATGACATATAATCATTATTCAGACAAAGATATGTTCGTGAGTTTTTGAAACCTTATGTATATGATTTGAGCATATTAATGCTATTACTAATTTCACGAACATGATGTTTAAAGCAAACAATGGAAATGCTATTATTATGAAATGTAATGAAAACTATGAATTTCAGTATGATGTATAAGTATGAAATGTTTTTGGGTTATGTCCTCTAGTGATCTGAACTCTGTCAGTAGGGGTTAATTACTGGCTTTCCAGGGAAAATGTTATCTGATTGGGCAATAAAGTGGGACTGGCTATGTTGTACCCTCCCTTGTTGGTTACGACCAACTTGTGGAGGAAGTCAACTTACCCCCATGGTTGAAAGTATGTATTATGATGTGATTCCGAGAATACCTGGCATTATGGGGAATGCTGGATGCCTAGCACCATGGTGCTAGAAGCCTCCCAAATAAGTACAGACTTATCGGATATGGATTAACCAATATGTATTTATGAACAGCTATATTATGTTATTAATCATAAGAGAATTATTTTGTTAAATGCATTGTGGAAAGTTAAAAGCTTTTATGAAAAGAAGAAGTTTCTGATGAAAAGAAAGCTATTCATTAAAGAAAAAAGTTTCTAAAGTTCTGTTGTACTTTAAAGATAAAGCTTTTGAAGAAAGTATAAGCTTATGTTAGAAAGTTATCAGACATCTATTTTTATGAAACATTAAGTTTTATGACTATGAAAGTTATAATATTTTACGATAAGAAGTTTATAAGGAAAAGTTTTCTTATTCAGCAAGATGCTTCTAGTTTAAGACAAAGTTACCAATTATCTGAATTAAGTTAAAATGATTACTTTGTAATGAGAATACATATATATGAAATTTAAACAATCAATATTATATTTGGTGACCTTGTAAAAAATGAAAGAAATTAAATCCAAAAGGTTTTGTTAAAATTATTCTAATAAGAAAAGGGAGAACAATTATTTTTACGAAGAGCGTATAAGTTATTATTATAAATAGTATAAAATACTATACATGAAAAGATGTTCTCCTATATAAATATTTGCAAAATGAAATGAATTGATTTACATGCATCCTTATTAAATTTTCATATATCTTACCTTTACTGAGCTGTGTAGCTCACCCTTTTCACTCTTTCAGTCAACAGGTTTTATTTTGGAGCAGAGGGAGCCTTAGTCGAGTTTTGAAAGGAGCCGGTTTTAGTTTTAAAAGTATAGATCCCAAATTAGCAATTCGATGTTTAGCTTTGTAGTATTGTATATTTTAGGATCTAATGAAAGTTGTGTACCTTATAGCATTAAGAGATGTATTATGTGGAATTTAGAATTTGAGTAACTGGTGGATTATATTATTTTTTAGTACATTGTAGATGCTCTGAATGTCAAGTGAAAAGTCATATAAAAAAGTAAAGAAACAAGAATGAAAAGAAAGAGGGAAGCTTTTGTAAAAGTTTTTGTTAAAAGTTAAGTTGGTTCTTGTTAATATCAGGTTTAAGCTTGATATTAGTATGCCAGTCATGGTCACAAATCTAGGTATCAGGCTTGGAGCGTGACACCCTCGCACACCACAATGATGACAAAAGTGCTTCACTTAAGGTAGCCTTTGACTTTTAGGTAATGACTTCCCTTTTTCCTTTAGTTTTGCACCAATGGTTCTCTTTGCAACAATAAGGGTCTCAACCTTGGGCTTCTCTACATTTATGGCCAACATAAACCTCACTATCTTCTTGGGTTCACTACTTGAGCTTCCATGACAGGTATAGCCTAGACCGGTCTTGTCATTCGAAGGTTTTTGAGAAGAGAGCACACTATCAAGTTTCTTGGTGGAAATGCACTCCACTTTGACATTTGCTTGGATTATTTCAAGTTCAAGGAACTTGATTTTAGAGTAGGCATTCAGCAATTCTTCCTTCAGCTCCTCAACTTCACATTTCGTGTCCTTAAGTTGCATGAGTGTGGACTTATGCTCCTTTTCAACTTTCTTCATCTTTTTAACAGCATTCTTTGAAACTTTGGCATATTTTCCACAATCTTCAAACAACGCATCATACACTTCTTGAAGGTTTTTCTCACCTTCATTGAGGTACACATCCTCATCTTCCGAATCATCAACTTCTTCACCTTTGAAATGTACACCTAACTCATCAACTTCTTCACCTTCGAAATGTACACCCAACTCATCAACCAAGTCACTCAACTCATCTCTAGAATTAACGGCTCAACTCATCTCTAGAATTAACGGTGGTAATTGTCATGAAGGCCGAATAGTTTCCCTCACTATCACATTCTCTTTCCGCATCGGAGTTTAAGTTCTCCAAGTCACTAAGGGTGGTAGCAAGCACTTTACCCTTTCCTCTCAAGTAGTTTGGACATTCTTTAGGTGTCCATGACCGTTGCATTCATAACACACAATTCCTTGAGTTGATGACAAGTCTTTGCCATCTTTCTTCTTGAACTCCCTCTTGTCATTTTTGGATGATGTGAACTTTCCTTTGCCAAACGACTTCCCATTGTTCTTCATCTTGAGAAATTTTTGAAAGTTCTTTGCAAGAAACGCCACCTCCTTCTCTACTTCGTCTTCATCGGAGGAATCACCCATTCTTTCATTTATAGTTTTAAGAGCAAGTGATTTGTTGGACTTGTGAAAAGGCAGTCCAAGCTCAAAGGTTTGGAGAGATCCAATGAGTTCTTGAATCTTTATCTCATCCAAATCTTTACTCTCCTCTATTGCTGTGACCTTAGCCCAGAAGCTTTCAGGTAAGGATCTCAAGATCTTTCTCACCACTTTGGCATCTTCAATCTTCTCCCCAAGGTTGAGCTTGGCTATCACTATCTCGTTAAGTCTCCCATAGAAGGAATCGAATGAATCATTGTCGCTCATTTTTACTTCCTTGAGCCGAGTAGTGCGCATTTGAAGCTTGGTGTCTTTGACCTTCTTGGTACCTTCGTAGGTTGTCTCAAGAATGGTCCACACCTCTTTGGTGGTCTTTACATGTGAAATCCTATGAAACTTATCAATAGAAACACCACAAAAAATAGCATTAATAGTTTTGCTATTGGCATTCGCCAAGGCAAAAGTAGCCTTATCCCATTTAGATTTAGCTATTGTGGGTCTTACATATCCATTATCAATAGAATCCCACACCGTCTCATCAATAGCACAAAGAAAAGCATGCAAACGTACTTTCCAAAAAGCATAATTGCTCCCATCAAAATCGGGAGGTGCATTAAGGGATTGAGATCTATCCATCTCATGTAGGGTCTAAGATCACACAGGATATTGAAATCTAACAAGTGTACCCGCTCTGATACCAATTGAAATCTCGAATTTGTGCTAAAACACAAAAACTTGTTCAGACCTCCAATAAAAAAATACCGGCTAGATTGGTTTTACTCTAATTTAGACTAAATGGGGAACAAGAGTAAATAAGCTCAATAAACCGATAATACTACCCTAAGTCATATTCATCCATCATCAACAATAAAATGAAAGCTAAAAGAGTAAGGAAGAGAGATGCAAACACAAGATAACGCCGAGACGTGTTATCGAAAAGGAAACCAAAGAACTCGGCGAAAAACTTCTCCGCGACCCTTCAAGTCGAAATCGATCCACTAGAGAATGAAGTTAGAGTACACGAATAACAAAAGACCTTCCAAGCCTAGCCTACCTCATGTACTTCAGCCCTCCAAGCTTCTACTACCAACGGACTTCTCGGAGTCTTATCTTCTCTAGCTTTTTGGGTCCAATGCTTCCCAGCAGCACCAAAATCTCACTTTACACTCAGAATGGGTGTAGTAAGTGTTTGGGCTAGAAACAATCTCTAACTCTCAAGTGTATTTTTTAGGGTTTTCTCTCTGAAAAACACTCATTATAATTTGTGGGTAATAAGGGTATATATAGTATGGGTAAAGACTTGGTAAAGCAAACACAACTTTTTGTTAAATAGAGACTTTAGTGGGTCCTTCGCGAGTTGGCCTTTCTCGCGATATAGTCACGAAAATGACAGCCTGGCACGAATTTTGATCTTCTAGTCATGTGCTACACACGTGGCCTTTTCGCGGGTTGCTTCTCGTGAGCTACTTGCGAGCCAGTTGTGAAATTCACTGATTCAACTTTTGAAACTTGATTCTTTACCGATCTCTCATACTCGTCCCTTACAAATAAATCCACATAGATACAAGGAAAATGATTGAAGAAATTACAATTAAATTTGGCACGAAATTAAAGCCAACACAATATAGTTGGAAATCACAACTTTACAATCTCATTAGAATAAAATTATATTTTATACAATACATTTTACATCTCATTCTACATGCTGCTACAGCGGAGGAGAGAGAATAAAAAAAATACTTGTTATTACAATGAACATGTAAAAGATGCTTTTCTTTTTCTTTCTTCATTTTTTTTTTTTTTTTTTTTGCGAAATACCTTACAAAAGTTGACTTGTTTTTATGCTTTTTGGTGAAATAGTATCATCTATTTTGTACTTTGATGAGATATGCCTTACTGAATGAAAGGTGAATGGTTCTATTCAGGTTTTGTAATCAGTACATTCTATCTAGTCCATAAATGTAGTGCCATCCATTTAGAAATAAGTTAGTTACATCTTAAAAGCAGGGACAAAATGGGCTTTTGCCCTTTTTCGGGCAAATTAATTAGTTTTATACCCCCTTTCCCAAACTAAGTAGGAAAATGTCCCTCTTTTAAAACTCGATTCATGATAAATCGAGTTAGAAAAAAAAAATTTTCTGAAGCCCTATAGTAGCGTTTTAATAAGCCTATAGTGACGTTTTTAAGACTTATAGTGATGTTTTTTGACTCGACCTCAATGAAATCGAGTTGTAGGCAATTTTTTTACCTATAACTCGATTTTCATTGAGGCCGAGTTAAAAAATGTCACTATAGGTCTTAAAAAACGTTACTATAGGCTCCTTAAAACGCCACTATAGGGCCTAACTCGATTTATCATAAATCGAGTTTTAAAAGAGGAGCATATCCCTACTTAGTTTGGGAAATGAGGTATAAAGCTAATTAATTTACCCGAAAAGGGCAAAAGCCCATTTTGTCCTAAAAGCAATGCATATAGTTCAACTCAAATTCAAAATAATATAGTTCAACAAAATATAATATCTATTTAGGAAAAAGTTCTTTACATCCTAAAAGAAATGCATACACTTCAACTAAAATTCAAATTAAAATAGTTCAACATGAATATAATATTCAAAGAACTTACCAAATGCTAAATATAAAAAAAAATATAACATAGTTTATGTCTCTCCCTTTTTTTTAGTTTAAAATATAGGTTGGATATAAAAGGAATTTGATAAATCTAAATTAACATGAATATTTTTTTTATACGAGTTAAATGAGTTATTTCAAGTTGACACGAATAAACTGGTGTGTCAAATATGTCAATTGTGGTCATGTGGATTAACCTATTTATAACACGTTTTTTATTGTATCGTTTTTGGATAAACCCTTTAAGACCCAACCTTAACTCATAAAAATTCGTGTCAAGTTCGTAGGTCATGTCAAACATTGACACCAATATTACTGACCAATAAAAATAAAATGATAATTTTATTGTAATTCTAGCTCCTTTTCTACGGCAAGAATTTTAGTAATTTTATAACCACATTTTCTACGACAAGTCTATGGTTTTAGATTTTTTTCGAATTTGAAGTTCATTGAAGAAAATGCCGTGTTGATTTTGATTCAATCGTGGGGGATTGGGATATCGATAAAGTCTTTACATCTTTTATATGATTCTGTAACTTCACACCGCTTTCTTCTTAGAAAATAATCTTCTGTTCACACAACTTGCCTACATTCCAACAAATGTCAAAATCTTGTACAGCTAACATTTTGGGGAGATCGATCATCATGAGGAACGGCTTTGATTTTGGTCTACCTAATTTGTTAGGACTTGGAAGTACTCAACAAAAGGACTTTTAGTGACCCAAACTTTGCCCCCCAATCTATTCGTAAATCAACCTGCCGTTCATAATACGAGGGCTTGACCAGAATCAAACTGTTATAGCATTGATCAAAGTTCCATGATTTCCATCCCCGCGTAGAAACTTTGATTTTCTCTTTATTATTTGAGAGTTATAGCATGGAGGAAAGATTTGAACTTTAAAAGTCTTTGTTGAAAACAGCAAAAAAAAAAAAAAAAAAAGCTATAAGGTTCTTGGGTGATTTATTTTGAGCGTCTTTTACAGCTACCTGTGAACACGTTTTTTTTTTTTTTTTTTTCTAATGAGGAAAACTTACATTTCATTAATAAGAAATATGAGCACTGATGATGCCGAAAATATCAACAGTGAGTTGCACAATACTCGTACACCCGAAACAACACCTGCACAAAGAAAAGAAGACCTAACAGAGAGCACCGGTGTGGTGCCGGCCAAATACCCTCCGAAAGTCAAGTTAGAACTTCTTTCAACTCTAGAGTGCTAGAGAGGGGTTCATTATTCGTACCTCGATTAATGAGAGTATTAGGTTTTTATAGTAGTTGAGGGTTGACATTTTTCCTTGGAGTAGAAGTCTTTTCCTTATAGGGATCCTCATGGGCGCCGATTGCGGAATCCTTTCCTTATAGGATTCTAGTACTGATTGTGGGATACAAATAATTTCCTTAAATACCACGCGCGGAGGCCAAGTCAGAATTTTACACACATCCGTCAGCATAGGGGTCATCGGCTTGCCTTATCCCCATCAGCCATGTCGTCGTCAATTCATTGCAGCGATACCCAAGGGCTACGAATCCGCATCCATCATCTTTGGATCCCTTTGCTTTTCCAGTTGTCCGAGGGCATCAGCTGATGGGTTGACCATGATTTATTTTTACGTATCAGTTGCCCCCTACTCCATATCTCCGTCAGTTCAAGTTGACAGGCTATGGAGTTATTTTTGTTGCTAACCTTCATTTTAGCTAGGACAGAAAATATTACGGTTGGAATTAAATGCTTTGGACATGTGGCGAGTTTTGGTTGGCTTCGCTTCTGGATGAGGGCGTCGCTTCGTCTTCCGTGCGTTTTCCTTATGTATATATATGGCCCACCTTTCCCTATTTCTTCCTATTTGCTTTTGGTGATTCCTGGAGAGCTAATCCATCGCCATACTCCGTCAATACTGCCATTATTTCTCTCGTCACCTCGTTAGCCGTCACTTTTGAAAAACTTGTAAGTTTCTTTTCTTTCCTTGCACACTTTATTTTAATTATTTTCTTTAAAGTGAGGTCGCCATCCTAGGTGCTTAGTTTACACCCGTCACTTGTAGGTAGATGTCGAGTGACGCGTCGAGTGACCGGTCGTTGGTCCGCGAAGGAGCGGGCTACGACGAGGTATTTGGTTCAGGCTCAGGTAGTGAGTCCGGGAGTTTCTCCTAGTCGTCAGAGAGGGAGGCGTCGGCCCATACTCCCGTCGAGGAAGTAGGAGGTCAGGGAAATGGCAGCCAGGAGGAAGAAGTAGGCGAGGAGGGTGAAGTTGGAGTAGGAGAAAGAAATAGTGACGGGGATGAAGATGACGAGGAGTCTTGTGAAGGGACTTCTAAAAGTCCTGGAGGCAGTCGTCCCTTCATCCTTCCCAAGGATTGGGCTGTGAATAAGTTCCTTCCAAAGATGACACTTAAAATTTTTAAGGAATTACGCACCTGTTTCCAAATCCCCGACCATATTCCTATCCGTCTGCCTAGGGAGGGTGAGAAATGTTATACGGGAAGAACTGCAAATGTTGGCATGTACGATGCCATGTTTGCTGCCAGGTTGAGACTGCCTCTGACGACTTTACACCGTCAGCTGGCTAATTTCCTTAGTTTATCTGTCAGTCAGATTACTCCAAACTCGTGGAGAATCTTTATTGGTGCCGAGGTACTGTGGGGTCGTCTAAGTGGAGGCCACCGTCAACTTTCCTTGGATGAATTTTTCTACTGCTACAGACCCCGGCACCTTTCTTCCTCAAAGGGGATGTATCATTTTGCCGTCAGGGAGAAGGAGTTGAGGCTGGTGTCTGAGATGCCAGACTCTAATAGAGCCTGGAAGAGTAGGTTATTTTTTGTGGAAGGGACGGACTGGGTGTGCTGTCAGGAAGAGTGGAAAACGATACCCCTTGGTTGTTTCGACAATACTTGGGCGTTCGCTAGAGAGTCAGGTTTTAACCGTCAGCTTTTATCCTCGTCAGTTTGCTACGTATTACAATCTATTTTTTGAAAAGGTATTTAACATAGCCAATTTATTCTTTTTCAGCCTTCAGTCGTCCATCAATAACCGATGAGCAGGAAGATTTTATCTGTTGGGTTTTGAAGATACCCATAGAAGAGCGATCGTGTCGGGACCTGATTACCCTCGACACTCTTCACGCGTACTGCGGAGGTCCCGAACTGACGCTTGAAGCTCGCAGATTGGAAGAGTTTTCCCGTCACCGTAAGTTCCTTGACCTATTCGTTTCGTCACTCTTTGTACTTTTAGTCGTCAGCTTCCCTTGCGTTTCTTTTGCAGAGATGGACATAGCTAAGGAACGGATCAGGGCTGCCGCTACCCGTTAGAAGAAGGAAAGGAAGGCAAAAGGGGAGGCGACGTCTACGTCTGCCCCCCAGACCGTCACTAAGGGTTCCCAGAAAAGGAAACCTGATAGGGACGTCATTTGTCCATCGAAAAAGACAACCGTCACTCCTAGGAGTGAGCCCCCCGAGAAGTCGCCCCCCAAGTCGGGCCATGGAGCCGGGAAGGGTGTTATAACCTCTTCTGGTCCCGTCCTGGAGGGGCCCCGTAGCCTGTTGACGCATAAGGATTTTGTCGTCGAAGCTATTGAAGCCCTTATAAGACCGACGGATATAGATCCTTGCACTCAGCTGGGGACGGAAGAACTAGGGTCGTCCGCTTTGTTTGATCTCTCGCGGGTAAGCCGTCAGCCTTTTTGACTGACGTGCTTAATCTTTCTTTTTTGATAACTGACGGTTGTATCTTTTTCTAGGCCTTGGTTCGTGTGAAGGCACTGCAAGACCGGTGCGTGGCCAAGGAGGGGGTCGTCACTCGTGTTAGCAAACATAACACTAACATGTGAGACCAGCAGGCTCAATATAAGGAGGTGGTGCGCGTACTTAACGTCGAGCTGAAAGAGGTAAGGGAGAAGTTGGACGAGGCGAGCCGTCAGAAGGGCGAGCTAGAGAGAGAGCTGACGACCCTTTATGGACAGTTGGAGACGGCAGGGGCTGACGTCGTTGAGAAATTCAAAGCGTCAGACTCCTTCATCGATTCTTGTGGTGGCTATTATGACACGGGATTTGGTGACTGTCTCAAACAAGTTGCATCAGCTTTCCCTGAACTGGACCTATCTGGAATTGCCCTGGACGACGCTTAGCCGATGACGCCTGCTACTGACGCCCGTACTGCTGGTGGTGACGACCAGGAGGATTCTCCACATGCAGATATTGGAGTTGTTTTAGCCCAACCTGCCGCGAATCTTCTCGTCCACCCTTCACCTGAGATCCTTGTAGTGGAAGACCCTTCAGCTCCCCAGAAATAGAAAGGCTCCAAGTGACGCTCTTTTTCTTTTTGTAGTTGTATTTTGGATAACATTTTCAAAGTGCCCCCTTTGTCATTGGGGTTTTAATTTGAACACTGATTGACTTCCGTCACTTTTTATGTATGTTATTCATTTTTTACAAATTTATTTTCTTTTCCACTGACTGAGGCCGTCAACCTTTAAATTACTGTTTCAATAAGGTCGTCGCTCTCTTGCTTGAAAAACTTTTCTGTTTTATGCCTTTATATTTAATGTTGGGCTCGCTTTTTTTTTTGTCACGATCCAATAGGACGCAGTGGTGATGCACGTTTAATATAGCCGTCAGTTTTGTTCAAACCGTCAGCTTTTGAACTTTTAGTTTCTTTGGCTCTTATTGGACTGTCAGCCCACTTTTGCTCATTATGTTTATGACTAATCGTCGGTCTTTATTGTAACCGTCAGTTTAATTACTTAGCCGCTTTCTCAGTCTTTTAATTTGATTGTAAGTTTAAGTGTTGAGATGATTGTGGTCTTAACCATATTTAGTCTTTTAGACCGTCAACTTGAGAGCTGAAATGATTGTGGACTTGACCACTTTTAGTCTTTTAGACCGTCAGCTTGAGAGCTGAAATGATTGTGGACTTGGACCACTTTTTCAGTCTTTCAGTTAGACCGTCAGCTTGAGAGCTGAAACGATTGTGGACTTAACCACTTTTTCAGTCTTTTGGTTAGACCATCAGCTTGAGAGCCGAGACGATTGTGGACTCAACCACTTTTTCAGTCTTTTGGTTAGACCGTCAGCTTGAGAGCTGAGACGATTGTGGATTTAACCACTTTTTCAATCTTTTGGTTAGGCCGTCAGCTTGGGAGCTGAGATGATTATGGACTTAACCACTTTTACGGTCTTTTTAGGTTTTAAGGCCGTTCACGTTTTGTGAACTTGAACTTGTAAGTAGATACTTCAGTAATTCTAAATAAACTCTCATTGTCATGTATCAATATAAAAAGTAGTTCGAAAACAAAATCTGCCCATTTTGGGCTTATTGTAGCAAAAACATAAGTAGAAGAAACTACCCATTGGGCTTATTGTAGCAAATACTTAAGTAGGAAAAAAAAAAAAGACTGCCCTTTGGGCTTATTGTAGCAAATACTTAAAAAGGTAATCGATAAGTCTTAGTGTATCCAAAAAAGGTGTTGTTGCTTTTCGTGTCGCCGCCCCTATTGGTAGTACTTCTGTAAGTGTTTAGCATTCCATGGATGTAGTAGCTTCCGTCCGTCCAGTGCCTCTAGATGGTAGGTGCCCTTCCTTTGCCATGCCGTAACTCGGTAGGGTCCTTCCCAATTTGGGCCGAGCTTTCCTTGGGTGGGGTCCCTTGCTGCACCCATAACCTTTCTTAGAATGAGGTCTCCCACCTAGAAGTCTCTGTGTCTGACCCGGGAGTTGTAATGCTTGGCCATGTGGTCCTGGTACTATGCAAGCCTTTGTTCTGCTGCCTTCCTAACTTCGTCCACCAGATTAAGTTGCAGACGTATGGCCTCGTCATTCCTCTTTTCGTCATGGTTATGCACCCTGTAGCTTGTAAGGCCGACTTCGGCTGGGATGACTGCTTCATTCCCGTACATTAGTCGGAATGGTGTCTCTCCTATTGGTGTCTTTGCTGTTATCCTATAGGCCCATAGTATGCTCGGCAACTCTTCAGCCCATATGCCCTTTTCCCCCTCGAGCCGGGTCTTGATAATTTTTAGCAAGGACCGATTTGTGACTTCGACCTGTCCATTGGCTTGGGGGTGGGCGGGGAAGGAGTAGTGGTTCCGTACCCCTAACTGCGAGCAGAAGTCCCTGAAGGAGTCGTTGTCGAATTGCTTCCCGTTGTCCGAGACTAAGATTCTTGGAATGCCAAACCTGCATATGATGCATCGCCAAACGAAACTCCGTACGTTTTTTTCTGTAATGGTGGCCAAGGCTTCAGTTTCCACCCACTTCGTAAAGTAGTCAATGCTGACAATTAGAAACTTCAGTTGTCGTATTGCCGTAGGGAACGACCCCATGATGTCCAGCCCCCACTGAGCGAACAGCCATGGTGCCATCATTGGGGTGAGTTCTTCGGGTGGTTGTCAGATGATGTTGCTGAACCTTTGGCATTTGTCGCAGGCCTTCACATAAGCCTCGGCATCCTTCTGCATTGTTGGCCAAAAGTACCCAGTTCGTACTAGCTTGTGTACTAGCGATCTTGATCCTGAGTGGTTTCCGCAGATTCCTTCGTGCACTTCTCTCATGACGTAATCTGCTTCTTCAGGACCTAAGCATCGTAGGTAAGGGCAGGAAAAACCTCTCTTATACAAGACATCTCTTATCAGCACGAACCTTACTGCTTGAACCTTCAGTTTTCTTGCCACCTCCTTCTCATTCGGCAATATGCCATTCTTCAAGAAAGAGCTTAACGGCTTGGTCCAATTGTTTTGGGGACCGAGCTCCTGTACGTCGACAACATTTATGAGTGGAGAGAGCTGTGTGAAGAAGAGTATATTACTAATGTTGGCCATGTGTTCGGCTGAGGCGGCTTTGGCCAAGTGGTCGGCTTGTTCGTTTTCTCCCCGGGGGATCTGTATAATTTTGACCTTCAGCTCATCCATCCTCCTTCTTGCTTGGTCCAGATACTTCTTCATTTTTTCGCCTTTGCATTCATACTCCCCACTTATCTGGTTGACTATGACTTGGGAGTCACAGTAAACGATCACTTTTTCGTCTCCCGTTGCTTTTACGAGGTTAAGCCCTGCTATTAGAGCTTCGTACTCCGCCTCGTTATTGGTGGTAGGGAATTCAAGGTGGACCATACACTCTACCGTATCTCCTTCGGGTGACTGTAGTACGACGCTGGCTCCGCCGGCCCGCCTGTTGGAGGATCCATCTACATGTATGCTTCATTGCGGGGATTCTTCTGCCCCTCTGTCCTCACCATTCGTGAATTCTGCTATGAAATCTGCAATGACTTGTCCCTTAACGGCAGTCCGCAGGCGATATTGGATGTCAAACTCGCTTGATTCTATGGCCCAAAGCGCCAAGCGCCTAGCAGCTTCTAGGTTTCTCATTGCTCGTCGCAAAGGTTTATCAATTAAGACAATCATCGTGTGGGCTTGAAAGTACGGCTTCAGTTTGCGTGCTGCCGTAACCAGCGCGAAAGCAAGCTTTTCCATGGGTGGATATCTTTCTTCAGCTCCGCGTAATGCCCGGCTAGTGTAATACACAGGTTTTTGTACTTTCTCTTCTTCTCTGATCAAGATGGCACTAACGATGGCCGGGGAGACGGCGAGATAGAGAAATAGTTCTTCTCCTGGTTGCGAGGGACTCAGCAATGGTGGGGAAGAGAGGTAAGCTTTCAACTCCTCAAACGCTTGTTGGCACTCAGTGGTCCACTCGAAAGACCTTTTTAGCGTGTGAAAGAAAGGTAAGCATTTGTCTGTTGCCCTGGAGACGAACTTGTTTAGCGCTGCTATCTTGTCGTTGAGGCTTTGTACTTCCTTCACATTCTTTGGTGGTGCCATCTCCATTATAGCCCGGATCTTGTCTGGATTGGCCTCGATGCCCCTCTGGGAAACCATGAATCCTAAGAATTTTCCTGCCGTCACCCCAAAGGCACACTTCCCTGGATTAAGCTTCATGTTGTAAGAGCGAAGAATGTTGAACATTTCCTTGAGGTCTTCTAAATGATTTTCTTCCCTTCGACTTTTAACCAGCATATCATCTACATACACTTGGACGTTTCTCCCGATCTGCCGTGCGAACATCTTGTTCATAAGCCTTTGATATGTTGCGCCCGCATTTTTTAGACTAAACGGCATTACCTTGTAGCAGAAGAGGCCTTGGCTGGTTACGAAGGAAGTTTTTTCTTGATCATCATCGTGCATCTTGATTTGGTTGTAGCCAGAGAAAGCATCCATGAAGCTTAACAGCTGGTGCTGAGCTGTAGAGTCTACTAGAGTGTCGACTCTCGGGAAAGGGTAACTGTCTTTAGGGCATGCCTTGTTTAGATCGGTGAAGTCTACACACATCCTCCATTTTTCGGAAGCTTTCTTGACCATCACTACGTTTGCTAGCCAGTCGGGGTAGTAGACTTCTCTAATGAAATTTGCCTCTCGTAGCTTGCGGACTTCTTTGGCTATGGCTTGATCCCGTTCTGGGGCGAAGACCCGCTTCTTCTGCTAGATGGGCGGAAAGGATGGTGATACATTCAGCCTATGCACCATGACGGAAGGGTCTATTCCTGGCATGTCCTCGTGACTTCAGGCGAATACGTCTTGATTCTCTTTAAGGGATGCTATAAGTGTTTGCCGGATTGCGGGACTTGCAATGGTTCCAATTCTCATTGTCTGGTCAGGTCTAGAGTCGTCCAGGGGTATTTCTTCAAGCTTCTCGACTGGCTCTGTCATGCTCCGATGCTCTTCTATGCTCATGGTTTGGAGGTGATCATCCATTTCCATCATGGCCACGTAGCATTCACGTGCGGCAATCTGATTTCCACATAGTTCTCCGACTCCGTATTCTGTTGGGAACTTGATCATTAAATGATAAGTTAAAGTTGCCGCCTTCCACGCGTTGAGGGCAGGTCGCCCTAGGATAGCATTATAGGTAGATGAATGGTCGACCACGAGGAACGTTACGTCCTTTGTGATTTGTTGGGGATAGTCGCCTGCTGTCACAGCCAATGTGACCGCGCCCAGCGGAAACACCTTTGCACCTCCAAAACCGACAAGTGGGGCATTCGTTGGAACTAGTTGTTCCCTGCTGATTTTCATTTGCTGGCATGCCGGGTAGTACAAGATGTCTGCCGAGCTGCCATTGTCGACCAACACCCGATGCAAGTTGTAGTCCCCAACCTGTAGGCTAACAACAAGCGCGTCGTCGTGCAGGTGGTGAAGACGTCGCACGTCTTCTTCCGAGAACTCGATAATGGGGCTTTCCCTTTGAGCTACCTTTTGCACTGAACCCGTCAGCTGGACGTTTTGGACCATCCGGAGGTATGTCTTTCGAGCCTTTTTGGACGGCCCGGTAGCCATCCCTCCTACAATCATTCGTATGTCACCAACGGGAGGTCTCGGACGGTCATTATCTCATCGGAGGGGGGGGGGGGTGGTCCAGAGGTGCTGGATCCGCTCTTTCCTTGCTTACGAATTTCTGCAATTTCCCTTGCCTTATAAGGGCCTCGATTTGTTACTTCAAGTTGTAACAGTCGGCTGTGTCATGGCTGTGATCTTGGCTACCTTTTGCACTGAACCCGTCAGCTGGACGTTTTGGACCATCCGGAGGTATGTCTTTCGAGCCTTTTTGGACGGCCCAGTAGCCATCCCTCCTACAATCATTTGTATGTCACCAACGGGAGGTCTCGGACGGTCATTATCTCATCGGAGGGGGGGGGGGTGGTCCAGAGGTGCTGGATCCGCTCTTTCCTTGCTTACGAATTTCTGCAATTTCCCTTGCCTTATAAGGGCCTCGATTTGTTACTTCAAGTTGTAACAGTCGGCTATGTCATGGCTGTGATATTGGTGAAAGCGGCAGTACTTGTCTCTAGAACGCCTGCTAGGATCCCCCTACAGCCTTCCAGGGAAGGTCAGAGCTCCTTCGTCCTTAATTTGCATTAGGACTTGATCTATTGGGGCGGTCAGTGAGGTGAAGCTTGTGAATCTCCCTCCCGGAGGTTTAGAACTCCTTTCGTCTCTTCGATCCCCTGTTTTGGGCCTCTTTCTCCCTTGGTCTGGTCGTGCATCTTCCTGCCTCTCCCTTTTTCTCGGCTTCTCTTCTTGGGCCTGCAACGCGTCCTCAGCATTCATATACTTAGTAGCCCTGTAGAGTACCTCCGACATGGTCTTCAGGTCGTTTTTGTATAGGGAGAACAAAAACTTGCCCTTTCGCAACCCATTTGTGAAGGCTGCTACAAGTATTTTGTCGTCGGCTTCGTCAACTGATAGCACTTCCTTATTAAAGCGTGTTATGTAGGATCTTAACATCTCGTCCTCTCTTTGCTTGATCCCCATCAGGCAAGCCGTGGACTTCTTATACCTGTGTCCCCCAATGAAGTGTGTAGTGAATTGAGCGCTTAACTCCTTGAAGGTGCTGATAGAGTTGGGCATCAGCCGGCTGAACCATACCTTTGCGGGGCCTTTGAGTGTTGTGGGGAAGGCCCTGCACATAATCTCGTCTGCTACCCCCTGAAGATGCATCAGGGTTTTGAAAGTTTCCAGGTGGTCCAAAGGATCCTTCACCCCATCATAGCTATCTATATTCGGCATGCGAAACTTGTGGGGTAGGGGGAAGGAGTTCACGGCCATAGTGAAGGGCGAGTCGGTACGATTGACTAGATCGTTAAGATCACTGGAGACTCGCCCCTTGAGGGCATTCATCATAACCTCCATATGTTCCCTCATTGCCTGCATCTCGGCGATAATATGTGGTGGAGTTGCATCCGTGAGGGATGGCATGCTCACGTGCTGTCTCTCCGGCCTGCTTGGGGCGTGGCTGCCCTCAGGTCTCTCCTGATTTTTCTTTGGAGCGCTAGTCCCTTCCTGATCTTCTGGTTGGTCATTTAGTGCTGCATTCTTCTGGCGTAGCTGTTCTTCCAAGTCGAGGTTCTGTTTGGTGAGACGCTCCACGGCGGCACTGAAAAATCCGAACTTGTCTCTCGAGGGCAGTCGTGGGTGGTTCCTCTCCTTGTACGTCATTAGTAGTCGCCATTGAGCGAGTGAGTACCATGCAACCCTTTAGTTCGGGAAACGATAATATGGCTTAATTACGCGTTCCCATAGACGGCGCCAATTGATGATGCTGAAAATATCAACAGTGAGTTACACAATGCTCGTACCCTCGAAACGACACTTGCACAAAGAAAAGAGGACCTAACAGAGAGCACCGGTGTGGTGCCGGCCAAATACCTTCCGAAAGTCAAGTTAGGACTTCTTTCAACTCTAGAGTGCTAGAGAGGGGTTCATTATTCGTACCTCGATTAATGAGAGTATTAGGCTTTTATAGTAGTTGAGGGTTGACCTTTTTCCTTGGAGTAGAAGTCTTTTCTTTATAGGGATCCTTATGGGCGCGGATCGCGGAATCCTTTCCTCATAGGATTCTAATACTGATTGTGGGATACGAATAATTTCCTTAAATACCATGCGCGGAGGCCAAGTCAGAATTTTACACACATCCATCGGCATAGGAGTCGTCGGCTTGCCTTATCCCCGTCAGCCATGTCGTCGTCAATTCATTGCAGCGATACCCAAGGGCTACGAATCCGCATCCATCAGCCTTGGATCCCTTTGCTTTTCCAGTTGTCCGAGGGCATCAGCTGACGGGTTGACCATGATTTATTTTTACGTATCAAGCACAGTTATGAAACATAAAATCTTTAATAATAATGATAATATTAATAATAATTATATACTTAGCAATACAATGAGATTCTCTAGAATTGATAGAGAAACGCAATCATGATTTCCAAAAAATACTTATTTTAAAATGATTTGATTAAATTTTGATCACGGTCATTTAACATTTAAACAAACGTTACCTATCCAATCTTGGTACTTTTTTATTTTAAAATCCAAACCAATCGGCCAAGTTTTATTTAATGAAAAAAAATTTACAATTTTGGTATTTATTTTAATTATTGATAATTGATCAATTTAATTTCCTCATTCCAAAGAGATGAATAAGATTTTATTTAGAAATTCCATAATAAATTTATCAAAAGAATTTTAGAAGATTCTAATCCTGGATTAATGAATTCTTAATTGGACACACCTATATATATATATATATATACTGAAAGCGATAGAAAACAGATATTAATTTTTTTAAAAAAGTATACAGGTCCTGCCGTCGTCGATATATCTCTGGATAGACACGGACATAGAAAATGAGTGGCCAAGTTCCAGGAAAGAAAGAGTAAAGGAAAAGTACTATTTGCCTCCAAAAAGTAGTAAACGCGTGAATTGAAAAAAAAAAAAAAACAAATAATTCCTGTCGAAACATACACATAGAAAATGAGTGGCCAAGTTTCAGGAAAGAGTAAAGGAAAAGTACAAACAAACTACAAAGACTCAGAGTCAGCACAAAAAGTTTATAATTAAATCATGGCTGACATTGCTAGCCTTTCATTTTCTTTATTTTTTTAAAATTATAATTAAATTTAGTAAATTAACTAGAAAAGAATAAAGTAAGGGTAATGAAATAATATAGATTTACCGTTGTGTAAGTTTTGTCAAAATAAATTTGAAACTAAAAAAAAAGTATTTTGTTAAATAATTTGTTAAATAGAATTCACAAAAAAAAAAAATTGTCAATAAAATATAATTTTTATTGATACTTAATATATTATACGAACTTTGCTACTCACACCACTCTTACTATTTCACTCACTATTTATTTCCTCATACTTATTTGTTATCTCAACTACACTTATTGACCGGGTCTGTTGGCCCAAGTGATATCCGGTTTCCTTAGTGACCTTCAACTCAGGAGTTCGAGCCCCTGCATAAACAATTATCCAGCAAAAAAAAAAAAAAAAAAAAAAAAAACTACACTTATTGGATGTCTATGTCACTTCTTTCTTACCATATAGAATACTTCTATTGAATGCCTCGATAGAGTCCGTAGCTAGAACTTAGAAAGGAGACAAGAAAACAAAGCATTAAATGCTTCCATGTGAAAGCAAATGAAACTATTCTACAAAGTTGCAATGGTTGAAATCAAGGAGAAGAAAAGTCAAGGTGAGAAGACCTATCCTTGTTAGAACTCAGCCTCCACATTGCTAGCATTCTTCACAATTTCTCCGCACCGTGCTTTAGTCTCACTCACATACCAAATAGTTGAAAAGATTATCACTATCCTATTGCTAGACAGCTAGAGTCAGCAACGACTCACATTAAATGTGAGTCGTTGTCTTTAATGTGAGTCGCTGTTGTCGACTCTAGCTGTCTGGCACTAGGTTAACGACTCACACTTTTCAATCCTAAAGTTAGCATTTTGTAATAGAAGAAAACAAATTCATTGAATAGATTGGTGATAAAAATAAAAATAAATTCCTTTCTTTCCGAAATTAATGTGCGAGAGATAGTGTGTGTGGAGGAAAGGAAATATATATATATATATATATATATTTTTTTTTTTTTTGAAAGAAAAGATAGAAAATACACTTTTCAATCCTAATGTTTGTGGACGAATTCGTTGCATTTCTTAAGGTAGCTAGGCTGTTTGGTCTTTTTTTTTTTTTTTTTTTTCATTACTCATCACTCTTCGTTCAATTTTCATTACTCATTAATCATCACTTATCATTTATCACTCAAAATACCCCAATTTCTTATACCCACTCATTTGGCACACATCACTCGACTTGTTATCACTCAAAATTTTCAACTTTCTGTAAGCCTCATACCTGCTACTTGGTTGGCCAAAGCTGTTAGTCTACCCGCGAAAGGTTTCATCCCCATTTTTTCTCTTTTCTCATTTCCCCTTCCCCCTTCAGCCCACATACTCTCCCAAAGCACAAACCTAAACCCAGAGATTGCAAACCCAGAATAGTGGAAAAATATTCTTCGTAAAAAGCAAGTTCTAAATACACATCAACGAATTTCAGTATCTCTCTGCTAAAAAGGTAAAGAAAAACTCTCTCTCTCTCTTCTTTTTTTTTTTTTTTTTTGAAAATTTGTTCTATGATTGTGTAACTCTGATGGGTCATTTTAGCTTCTCTGTTGTTATTTCTTAATGCCTCTGGACAAACAAAAAAATGGAGGAACATGAAAAAAAAACAAAAAATATCAAAATAAAACCCAGTAGCTTCGGGCATGTAAACAGATGGAGAGGCTGAATTTGGGTCTCAACGGAAACAAAAATCGATGAATGGAGTTGTGAATGCTTGTCTTGGGTTAAAGGTGCTGATTGGCGGAACTAGAGCTCTACTTCAGTTGTTGTGGGTTTGGGAGAAGGAAAAAGGAAAGTGAGATGAAGAAAGTGAGCTTGGGTAGTTGGGAAAGTTAAGCCAAAATATCCGTTGGAGCTTCTATGGGTTTGCAGTGATGTAACTACACACTGCTATGGGACCCATTTGGAAAGAAAAATTACAAAAATTGCCACTGAGTTAATAAACTCATAACTTGAAAACAAACTTCTGGTGTTTCTGAAATTATTAACTCAAAACTCAAAAAACTCAGTTTTGTTAACTGAGTGAACAAACAAAAAATCATCCAAACAATATTTCCTTATGTGGACCCCACGGGTATTGGGTTATGAGTTAACAAAACTCAGTTTTGCAAAATCCAAACAAGGCCTTAATATCTTCAATTCCGCTTTCTCAAAAAAAAAAAAAAAAAGAAGATAAATATATATATATATATATATATATATATATATATATGGAGAGAGAGAGAGAGAGAGAGGTAGGTGAAGGCATAAGTATAAGCTAGTTGGTTATTTCTATTTTTAGGATTTCTTTAGCGTAATTTTTGAGAAATAGGTAAGTTTTAACATCGTTTTTACGAGAAATATAAAATGATGTTAACAACCGTTATTATTTTATCATTCTCTCAATAAAATATTTCTAAAAATAGTTTATAAACCAAAACCCTTAAAGTATTGGTTAACATTTCCTATTTATATTATAGAATATTTAACATATATTGCATCCTTTCGAGTAACGACCTTTTAATTTTACTGCGAGAGATATGGGTGGGTTCGAAGTTAAGGTATGGTCTTGGGAAGGTGATAGACACACAAATCCGTCCAACCCTAAGGTTGGCTTCCTATCATTGTGTTTTATGTCTTAACTCTATTAAAGGCACACTTAATACATGTATCTAACTCACACACACACTAAAATACATTTAGCAATCAACATAGCATCAAACATCCCTAACCATACATCTATAATGCTTGCAAACGAAGCCGTACCATTCATCAAATCATGGCATCACATATCCAAGGTCCTAACATATATCTAGCATGGATCATAAACCCTAGCATTCATCTAAGCATGCTTCATCATATTATCATCATCAAACAACAACATGTATAATTAAATCAAAGCAAGGATATAGGCAACAAGCACATCATATCATCATTAAAAGCATTGCATGTACACTTTGGAAACACTTAACCAAACAAGCATGTTCATCTCTATCATCAAAAGAAGATAAAATCACAAATGCATGAACATTACAAATGCATGACTTACCTTTTATTTACCTTGCAGCAACTCAACACCTATGGCATTATGCATGAACATGTGAATGGATGTTGATAGCATCAAAGTATAAAACAAAAGATAAACCCTAATTCTAACATATGATAGCAAACAAGCAATTAGACATGTGAAATAGAGACTTTTGGAAGCATAAAGACATAGAAAAGAAGCTAAACAAATTAATATGTGAAAGCATAAGCAAAACAAATTAAATAAAAAATTAGGGTTTTTGGGTAGCACGCAAGAACAAGCCTATGTGCGTAGGCAAGAATATGTGTACGTAGGTTCTTGCCCAAAAAACCCTAAAAACACAACCAAGCCTAAAACACTAAATCTAACACCCTAACATGCATTTTAAACATACAAAAATGTAAACCTAGACTAGACAAGCATACCAAACATGTTATAACAAGAAAACAAAACAAACAGATTAAATAGCAAAAAATAAAAGAAAAGAAAAAGAAAGGTTTAAACTTAATACCTCAAATAAAAGCTCTTCAAGCTTGATTTTTTTACCGTTCCCCTCTGTTAAATCTATTCACAATTCAATAAAAGAGTAATTAGTAATCTTAAACTCAAAGATCAAGGCCAAAAAAAAGGCCCTAATCAAATGAAAATTGACTTGAGGGTATTTAGTGAAAAACTCCCTCCTTGATTCACTATTTCTAGTGAATCTTAGTGTTTTCCCATGAGATTTTTGTCTCTTTTGAAAATATACCATTTAAGGCTTTTTATAGTGTGAAAAAGGGGTTTGGAAAGATCCCCAAACGATGTGCGATTCATTCCAAACCTTAATATAAATGCAAAAAACTTGCCTTGTATAGTCTTCTGGAAATCGCTATGCATGCACAAGATTGGGCCTACGTACGCATGCAGAAAGCTACGTGCATAGGCTAATTCATGTGTGCGCATAGCAAGGGTTTTCCTTTGGTCTTATTTTTTTAAAATTAATTTATTTGCTCATTAAAAGTTATATTTTTCATTTAAGCACATCTTAAGTCAATTTAACTTTTGATTGGGCCCTAAACCAACTGTGGGTCTTAGAATTCAACATCAATGGGAAAAAGGGCTGTGAGAGACCAGGAAAAATTCCCATTTAGTGCACTCAAAAAAAAGATTTTGGTACCTTTTAAGGCACCTCTCCTTTTGGGTAAGTGGTGTGGAGTCGCCACTTATTTTTATACAAAAATAAATAAATAAATAAAATTTACATGACTGAATTGTTTCATTTCATTGATTGAATAAAAGAAAATACATGTTTGAAAAAAAAAAAAACTAAAAATTACACCTAGTTACAAACTACCCAAAATAAAGCAAAGATAAGACCTAACTCTACCTATCCAAAGACACTAAATTCGAAGGCTAGGTTATGGAATAGGAAGGTGTTAAGTACACATTCAGCCTAGACAGAGTCTAGTCTTCTAGACTTTTGTGACCAATATACCCTTTATACATGCTATGAATGATATGTTGCACATGTGAAATAAACTAAATCATAGATATGTTTTTGTTGTGTAAAAAAAAAGTGGTTTTTAGAGAGAAAATTCAGATATGTTTTTATTTAATTAAAACAACGTGTTTTAATTTGAAAAAAAAAATACCAAATCTGTTTTTAAGAACTTAAAAAAATGATTTTTTTTTTTTTTTTTTTAATGATAGAAAAATTATATCTTTTTTATATGTTCAAAAAATATAAAAAGGATTGCTTGAGAAGAGGATTTCATTCATGAAATAAATTTATGCTACATATATTGAATAAAACAAACACAACAAATACAACCATTCATTATCTTTTTATTTATTTCAAAATCTGCTAAAAAATTAGATCTATATCTAAGGAAGATACAAATCAATTTTAATTTAAGAAAAATTTAGATCTGCATCTAATGAAGATGCAGACCAGTTTTTGCTCTAAGAAAAATTCAGATCTACATCTAAGGAAGAAGCAGATCCGTTTTTATTTTGCAAATCTTTGAAACTAAGAAAGAGATCATAACAATAATAAAAGAAATCAAGAACATGCTTTAACAATATAAATTAACAATTCATGTTATGGATACTTTAAACAACCAAACTAAAAAAAATATACAAACATGCATCATCTCTACAAGAGAAGCATAAAGAAAAGAAAAGGGTAATCGGAAACAACCTCTTGCATGGAGTACTTCTTCTTCTTGAGAGGATGTTTTAGGGTTCAAAGAAATTTATGCAATTATCTTTGAAACCTAAAAACCCTAGTTTAAGAGAGAATACCAGAAAGGGGGTGAGAAATTTAAGTGTGAAAAGGTGTCTCTCCTAGAGTGTCAAAGAGTGTGCTGAATTTTTAAGATCCAGTCTCTATTTATAGAGGCTGGAATGCTTAAAAAATAAGCAACGATGGGTAGAATTCGAATCGAGACGCATTTTTCTGCGAAAAGTCAAAATGTACCTTATCGGCACCCGAGGTGAGTTAGGCCAAAGCCTAAAAGGGGGCCATTTGACACTTTAAAAGTGCTGATTGGCACTCCAAAAGTGCCGCTAATCACACTTTCGTGTTCGGGTGCGTTTTGGACTCTTTTTTTAGGTTTTTTTGAGTCGAGCCTTGCACTTAGACGTGTTTTCAATTTGTTTTATCTCTTTTATAGATAATTCAGGTCTCTTCAGCAACAATTATTTTGTAGATAAATTCTTTAAAATAAATCTTGATAAAGTTCAAATTACCACAATTTTATTGTTATCCAATTATCCATTTTATTCCTTTGCAAGCAATCCTATTTTAAATACTAATTGTCAACCAATCACAAAATTATCTAATTAATTTTAATTTTTTAACCAATTAGAATTAATTTAAATTAATTATGCGTGGTTGACTCTACCTAGACACAATGCATGCTGATCGTACAAACTTGATCATGTGATATCTTTCAATCTAATGGTCCAATTTGAAAACCGAACATACCGTCGTGACCATTAGAATTTCAAGATCATTTTTATGATAGCAATGAATGAATTAATGAATGTAATGCAAACATGATTTTTTGGGGTACATGGATGGTCATTTCAGTCATTCTCCTTGATTAAATCATAGGTGCAAAATCGAGTGTCTACAGGGGCTCAAGTCATAAGGGGTACAAAATGCAGTGTCTATAATGCACTTTACTTATAATTGGATAGATCTAAAATGGGTTTAAGGTATCAAGAAATGTATTAATCAAACATTACAAGTGGTATCATTAAAGACATGAAGGTTGAACCAAGAAACAAGTGAAGAAAAGTTGAAATAGTGAACCACAACACTAGAATTGACACAAGCTCGACACTAGCATTTATTGAGACTTAATGAGCCTAGTCTCAACACAAGCTCAACACTAACATCTATCGAGAGTTAATGAGTAATTTTATCACTAAGCTCAACACCTCTCGATCTATTGAGCTTCGAGGATTCAGAATTCTCAGATCAGAATTTTGGCCCATGATGACTTGGATTGTTAGGGTTTTGTTCACTAAACCTCTAGACCATATAAAATTTTTATTTTAAAGTCATTAAAGACACAAAGACTCAATAAGAGAACTCATACAATCTGTGAGAAGCTACTGCATTCTTGTGCGCCTTATGGTTTTGTAACCAAGTGCTTTCAAATCTTCCATGTGCTTTGAAGTGAAGAAATTTGCAACCAAAATTAATCAATCAGTTGCTGGGAAGTTAGGCACGTACTGGGATCCGTGCATACAGGAAGACCCTTATTGTGTGAGAGTTGGCTTTGATTTTGGTCTACCTACTTTATTGGGAGTATTCTTCAAAAGTTGACCTTCAAATTTTTTAGGTAGATTATATCAGTCTGCTATGCCTTACACGAGGGACTCACCAAATCAAACTTTAAATAACATTCATCTAAATGTTCATATTCATCTCTAGAAAGAAAATCTTGATTTATAATTGGATAATAATTTTCTTTTGGACAAAGTTAGTTAGGACGAAAGTTCCTTCAATCTACTACGATGACTTAAAAAATTATTCACTTGTACTTATATGACATGCTTAACAGTGATATGACTTGTTTAAATAATATAAATACACATAAATGACCTTATGAACCATTACGTAATGTGTTTGGAGGAAAAATTGGTTCAATTTCTTTTGTGTGTTGTTAACAGTCATGGTTGTTCTATTAGCATAGGTTATGGATATTAAATGTTGAGTTACGGGTTGGAATGCACTTTTACAAAAGGAAAAAGCAAAAAAATAAGAAAAATGTACCCCCCCCCCTCCCAACAAATTAGTTTCTTGTTAAAGCACAAAAACCCTTTGAAGTTTTAAACGAAAAACTTAACCCATGTAATGTTATTTTATGTTTACCATTAAACATCCATTAAAATAAATGATGAATTGCTCATATGATAACACATGTCTATATTTAGAGTTATATATTCACAAGAAACAATACTACATGAGGGCTTTGTGTTACACTTTAATTGAAGCCCTAAGTGGTTCAATATTATACAATTAGCCGTTTACAAACAAATATATATATATATATATATCATAGTGGGATTTGGTGTTATACTCAAAAAATCAAGGGTTGGGTTTTGTGTTTTACAGGGAAAACCACAAGAGGGTTTTGTGTATTTTTTCACCCAAAAAAAAAAAAAAAACTACTATCAATACAAAGCAAATCCTCTAAATTTTTAGTGTAATTCCACCATAGGATTCCCAAAAATTGTCATTATTCCATCCATATTGAAATGACTTGATTAAATTTTACCTAGTCTTCAACATTTAAATAGACGCTAACATTCTCTATTTTGGTATTTATTTAATTTTACCAAGTCATCAACATTTAAATAGACGTTAACATTCTCTATTTTGGTATTTATTTAATCTATGATGATATAGGAAAATTTATTTTAATTGTTTGAAAAAGAATGTATAAGATTTTATAAATCCCACAGTAAAGCTACCCTAAAAATTTTAGATCTTAATCCCTTATTAATGATTCATAATTGGGCATGCTTTATAGTAAATATAAACAATTGAAGGTGGTTTTTTTTTTTTTTTTTTTTTTTCTAAATATTAAAAAAAAAATAAAGGGAAAAATTAATTTTAACCCTATTCTTTAGAAAGTAACAAATTAACTTCAATCCATTTTAGTAAAATGACATTGTCTTAGAGTTTAATATAGACTAAAGGTTTAATTTATTACTTATTGAAATTTCAAAGTTTAATAAGATTTAATTTGTTATGTCATTACATTAATACAAATAAGGAATCAATGTTGTGTCATGTGGCTAGAGGTAAAGTTTTTTGCCATGAGTTTCAGTTAACTTAATTGGTAAGATTTATTATTTTCAAATAAGGAATCTTACTTTATATGACCTCTACATAAAAATATAAAAAATAATTAAAAATTAAAAAATAATAAAAATAAAAATAAAAAAGAAAAAGAAGAAAAGACCCTCACTAATTTCTTGACCTATTGGTAAAGAGCAATCATTATAAAATGAGTCACAAGTTTCAATTCCTCTCGCCCCACCTACAACAACAAGAATAAATTAAATGAAATTTTTATTTAATAATGGAATAAGTTTTTTTCCCAAACACCCATCACATAGTGATTTATAAAACCATTTATGTGCATGACTCACTAAATTACATGACTATTTTAAGTAAGTTATGTGACTAAAAGTAAACTAAGATACTCTTTTGAGTCACCACGTGGTCACTCAAAAGATTGGGTGGTAACTTATAACAAAGAGGAGCCACGCTATTCAAAAGGGAAACTCTATTCTTTAATGGTAGTGGTAACTTATAACAAAGAATGAGTCAAATTTTGGCTTCCCTCTCACACAGTGATACATGTGGGGTTCATAACTTCATATATGTCAATGCGGTCTTATGTTACTACTCACTCTTCTAAATAAACGAGAGCAAGTCATTTGCTAGTTCCATATATATATGCCTCGCACTTTCGTCTTAATATAACAAATACTAGCATGAACAAAAGTTTGCTGCGAAAGGCCAAAATGAATAGCGCATCAAATCTAAAAGCGCGGCTCCTCTTTGTTTTAGCCATAACTTTTGTTGGCTACTCAAGACTAGTTGCAGGAAATAATCAGAACGCTGGAAGAAAACTTGATGAAAATCCCGGTGAGTACTTCTTTGAATTTTGGTCAACCAACATTTCTTTCTTCTTCTTCTTTGGTGCTTGCCAAGTTGTTGTGTATATATGCATGCTTTCTTGTACTCGATCTTAGTCTCTTACAATGGAGGGAGTAATTCATGTGTTGTAGAGAAGTTTGCTATACTTTCATGGTTAATACAGCCTTCTTCTTTTTTTACTCGAGCTTTGTTCTTTTTAGAAACTGTATTCCTATGATCAAAATTACTCCACTTCTTTTTTTTGTTCTTTGTTCTCTTTTTACTCGAGCTTTGTTCCCTCTTAACCTCAAGCGTGTTTGCGAATATTACCAATAGATTTGGACGTGAGTGTTAATTAAATACTTGAATTTTTTAACTGGTTTATGACAAGTCGTACATATTCTGTTAGTTCCTTTTGTTTTTAAGTATATTAACTTTAATTAGGAAGTCAAGTAAAAGAAGTGAATATTACTACATTTTTTTTATGATTTGGATAAAACTTATAAAAAGTTTTCTTCAAATAAAATACTACCAAGTCATATATATATATATATATATATATATATATATATAATTCGATAATTTGGAGCTAGGGAATTTGAATCTTGATTTTTTTTCCTTAGAAATAACAAGTGGTGCAATTGAGTAATACTACAGTACAGTCACAAACTATTTTACAATATTTTTACAAACTATTAATGTGATAAATTCTTATTAGTTCTAATCTGGCTACATCATATTTTTACTTACTAATAATTATTTGGAAAATACTAAAGCTATATTAGCAGTTTGTAAAAATGTTATATTGTATCTGTAACATTACTCGGTTTAAGTTGAGCTTAATTGGTGCCTTGTCATACTTTTTTAAGAAAGCTAAATCCACACAATCACACACTCCCTAATCAAAATATTTTTTTATAAGGAAAAAAAAAAAAAAAAAAAAAGAGAAAAAAAAAGGACAAGGAATTTCCGCCATGACGCCATCTAAAAACTTCCTGACCAGAGCGAAGAAGTTGCACATTCGAGTTTGGGATACAATACAAAGACCAAGACTATGTTTTTAGTTCTCACCCAAACTCTCACCATCTCTTCCTCTTCTTCTTTCTTCTAAGGCTCACGATTCTTCCAATCTCTCTCCATTTCTTTGACTGGAATTTGAGATTGTTTCTTATTTTTCGATCAAAGTTTTTGTATAGGTTTATGTGTAAAAAAATTTCTGGCATCTTCAAGTTTAGTTTTGGTGAGGGTTTATTTTGAATACAGGATTTTCTTTTAGTTCTTTTGGAGAAGCGTTGCAGTGGTTTAAGATTTCCTGATATTGGGTTGTCAACATGGGTACCTATCGGGCCCAAACATATGGCCCAATTCCAAGAATGACTTGTTACTATATTTTTATTTCAATTTCATGAATTCATAGTGAAAATTGGGAGAATAGGATTTTATCCATTTCAGTTAAAATAGAGAATTCATTTTAAGGTTAAAATTTTATTTCTTAGACTTTATTTAAAATTCATCAAGCTGGGACCAAGCCCATTGGTCAACACACTCTAGATGCCACCAATCCAGCCAAAGGATGATGTTTTTAGTACCATCTCCTACTTCAAACTTAAAGAATTGCCTAGCCTCATTCCTTTATTTGAGCAAATTTCTCCAACTTCAAGTGTTTTGTTGTGGAATTTTAACATTCCAAAAGTACTTTTCCCTTCAAAAGAACTACATGGACCAATGGAACCCAAAGAGAACCAACTTTAGCCAAAAGGTTCCAAATGTGTTTCATAACAGCAACCCTGCTTCCAAGAGACCTTTTAAAGTTGGTACACACATGCTCTTTAAAATTTTTTTTTTTTTTTTTTTTTTTTTTTTTTTTTTTTTATTTTTTTTTTTTTGTAGAGAAGTTAATGGATGCCCGAGTATTGTTTTATGAAGTATTTTTAGAAATTTTTTATAGGAAAAGAAAAATATAACTGATTTTTTTAATAGCTTTTTAGATTTTCCATAAAAGTGATATTATTTTTTTTTTTTTAAATTGTCTATTAACAAATGCCATAAAAGTATTCATTAACTGGACTTTAAAAAAAAAGGGGTAAAGCTCTTTTTTTTTTTTTTTTTTTCCTAGTAAGATGCGTACTTATTATTGTACCTAACTATCAAAGTCAATGTTAACATTTCTGACATTTGTAAGAAACCTTGTCAAGACAAACGTTTCTGTTCAAGATATTGCACAATCGATATTGTAATGTTTTTTGTCTAATGGAAAAGCATTGCAATTTCCAAAATGTTCTGAATAGCAAATTTTTTCAAACATGTTTCCATGTCCAGAACTGTTTTTAAAGTCATGTAGGATATTTTAATGTTATTACTGTATTTGTTAATTTGTCAGCATGCATACAACGACCCCTATGCACGGCACAGCATTGTGCAGTTAAGATTTATTTCAGAGGTTCATTCACTTATCTTTTGATTCTTTTCGTTAGTATCGCTGCCATGTGCATGTTCCATTCATCATTTTTTTTTCTTGGACCCTATTGCCTCAGCATTTTAATGTTTCTCAAGCTTTAATACAACTTGTCTGTTCAATTGAATGTCTCTTTGACTAGAGAGTCACTATGTTCCTCAATCAGTGTAAATTTGTTAAAAACAACGAGGCGGTTTAGGAAGTTGTTCTATCAAATGAATAATCAATTCCTATTCACTTGTTTAATAGGAGGCTGGTAGCTTTTAATTTTTGTTTTTTTTTTTTTTTTTTGATCATCTGGTAGCTTTTAATTGGTAAACACTAAACACTACAATTATGGTATAAAAAAAAAGGTTCACATCTGAATAATCTGAAACTTTAAACAAACCAAAACCAGCGTTTTGGCTTTCACATACATGCACAGTTTTGTCTTAGCATGGGAGTTCACAAGGCCACAAAAAGGTAGGTGTTGCAACTTGCAACAACATTGATTCACTCAAGCTTGGAGCTTAAGCTATTTGGAAATTTGTGTATTAGGAATTTTGGTTATTTTATCACTGAAAAACATAGGGTGCTCTGAAACTCATTGGTACCTTATTTGTGGAGACTATAGATTGCTTATGTCTAATTAACTCCCTCTTTCTTTTTCAAAATTTCAAGGTTTCATTAGCATTGATTGTGGCAGCAATGAAGATTACATTGATGAGGATACCAAAATCCCTTACATATCAGATAAAGGATTGACAGACACTGGAATAGTTAAGACGGTATCCTCTGATTCACCTGCAAATCTTCCACGGTGTTGCAAGAACTTGAGAAGTTTTCCCCAGGGAACAAGGAATTGTTACACCCTGAGACCAGAGCAAGGCAAAAACAATAATTATTTGATCAGGGCAACATTCGTTTATGGGAATTACGATGGTGAAAACCAGACACCAGTATTCGACCTACATCTTGGAGTCAATGAATGGACAACAGTGAATTTAACAAATGCTGGTCCTTATGGTTTCTATTATGACATTATTCATGTTCCCTTGATGGATTACATAGACGTATGTCTAATAAACACGGGCCATGGAGTACCCTTCATTTCAGCATTGGAACTACGGCTTTTGGTCAATTCCATTTATCCAACTCAGGGAAGGGCACTGACAAAATTAGAAGGATTTGACGTTGGCAGGAACCGTTCTGACTTTAGCGTCAGGTGAGTCTTGCTAAGCCAAAAAATAAATTAGCTCAACAATTTCCTGGATCTCATATTTGCTTCATCTTCAATTTTCTTTTCCTTTTACAACAGAAGTCTTTTCTATCACTGAATATTCATCTTCAATAACGTGGTGGCTATAACTCATTCCATTGCATATCATGAAGAATACTTCAGATGTTTAGAATGTTAAGGGAAAAAACTTCCAGAGATAGAACTCCCATACAAGATACAACTTACAATATTAACTGTGAAAATATTACTACTATTGAAAGATCTCCAATATAAAATAATAAGAATGTACAATACCCAAAAGAGAAATCGGCAATCACACAAAAATATATATATATATATATACAGGATTTATTATAAGAGATTTGGAAACAGCATTTTTTTTTTCAGTTACCAAACAAGTTTTTAGGTTTAGAAAATAGAAAATAGTTTTTAAGACTAAAACTGGGGGAAAAAAAAAGTTACCAAACACACCTCCTCTCTTCTCTTCTCCCTCCCCGTGCTCTGCTTTTTCTCCCTCTTTTCTCTCTCTATCTTTCTCATATGCCTGGACCTCCCTTAACACACTTCCTCCTCTGACCCACATGACTTACTAGAGACGCATGTAAATTTAGTTTGGAAATTCAGAAGTATAATGTAGTTTTAGATATCAGTCTAAAACAGTAAAACCCAAGAAGGCCAAAATTTGTTAACTTTTTTACTAGTTAGAGTCCTCTGTCACTTGGCAATGGAATTAGGACGCTCTGACATGAATGTCAATTTAACCAAAGTTCAGCTAATTGAAGCTCATTACGAATTGGATTGACGTCACCTTCTATAATGATTTCGTATTGCATTTGTTTTAATTTCGATTTTGATCTCATATTGTGGCTGTGATTGTTCTTATCAAAATTTAAGCTAAAATTATTTGTTTGATTATTTTACTTCGCATAATATTTTATTCATTTAGTTTGATTTAGGGGTGGGAGAGATTCTGTCGTAGTTTATTCAAACACAATCCTTGATTCCTGCTCCATAGAACCTAATTACATGAACATACAAATCTGATTTCACGAAGTCATCATTTGGACCAAACCCGTTGTTGAGGTTGTTTTGTGCAGGACCACATGTCAACCACTAGTGGGGTGGCCTTGCTAGACTCGACTTTGTTTTGGGAGTCTAGCCCGAAACTCAAATTTGGGCATACCAAAAAAAAAAAAAAAAAAAAAAAAAAAAAAAAAAAATTTAAAGCCTAAAGTCTAAGAAACAAAATAATGGTGGAGTTTCATTATTTATTTAGTATTGATTAAGTGATGAGTTGAAGATCATAATAATGAATTGATTAAGTGATACGTTGAAGATCATAATAATGAATATCAGTTGATGAGATAATGAGATGATATATGTCCAATATTAGAGAAGGGTCTATAAAGTAGCATAAGTAAACAGGAGGATAGTGTAAGTCTAGCAAAAAAATGTAAATCGTATAATAAGTGTTTGGCCGTAGGCTAAAAGAGAATAATGAATATCCAACAATGATACGAAGCAGAGTAATGTATGTCCAGCAATGAAGGATTAGTAAAGTACTATATGTATTCAATAGCGAAGTATTAATGAAGCAATACTCATCAAATAGCAAAATGGTACTAAAGTGACTTGCATTCAGCGATATAGTAATATTCCATGGTGATTTATCTTGTATAGCTTATGGCTTTGGCAATAATTATGATAGAATTCCAACAATGAATAAGAACATGAGTCTAGCGGTGGAGAAGCAGTATTCCATGATGACTTCAGATTGGAGGGGAAAATTTGGGATGATTAGAGGGAGAGAGAGAGTATGTCTAGCAATGAAGGGTCAGTAAAGCAATATTCATGAAACGGAGTTAGTCAAGTTTTGCCCCTTATCATTCTCTTAGACAACGTTCCCCTTGATAATGCTCTTTAATACTTAATAAAGTATGAATGGTAGTGAAATTCATGAGAAGGACATTAGTAAGAGAACTTTTTCCCTTCCATGAAAAGGGTTTTTGTAAGAGAATTTTATGCCTTTCATGAGAAGGGCTTTTGTAGTAGAGTTTGGTGCCTTCTATGAGAATGGCTTTAGTGTTAGAAGTTGGTACCTTCCATGAGAATGACTTTAATATAATTCTCTTGGAAGAGTATTGAATATCTTTTGAGTGTTATAAAAATTATGAGAAGTATGCAAAATATGTAAAATATTGTGAAGTATAAAAATAATAAGTATAGGTATTATTTGAAATATGGAGTTTGTAAGATGTATGGAAGAATGAGAACTATGGAGATTAAAGAATGTGAAGATAGGAGATTAAAGTTGTGAAACAGATTGTCCTTATGGTGATATGTGGTGTTGTGTTAATTAAGATGATAGGTTATGTTGCCTTCCATGAGAACTCGTGAACCTTGAATCATTGAGGGAGAGAAGTGAGTTTTGAACCCAATCTATATGATAAGAGAGTGATATTGATAATGCTGTGGGCCATGAGTTCAATTGATGAAGTATGAAATCCGGGCTTTAATCCCATTTTGTGAAGTAGATAATAATGTGGGCCATAAGCCTATTAGGTGATTTAGAGGAAATGTGGAACTTGAGTCCTCCTCACGAAGTAAAAATCTTATGAGCTATAAGCTTAATATTCCATGTAGTTGAATAAAATATGGGTCCTTTTGAGCTTCAAAAGAATTTTCCCCAAAACATACGATAATTTTTTTTTTTTTTTTTGAGAAACAAAAACTTATGATAATGTTGACAAGGCATTTGCTGCCAAATAAAAAAATATTGGCATGTGGCGTAAAATCTAAAAAGGAGTCCCTAACACTTGTTTGACTCATTTCTCTAGAATCTCCCAAAAAAAAAAAAAAAAATTAAAAAAAACAAAAACAAAAACAAAGTTCAACAAAAACCCATATTCAAAAATTAAAACTTTTCCCAAACCCCATTTCTATGGTAACCAGATCTCACAAGATTATGAATCATAATTGGAAAAAAAAAAAATTAAATCAACCAATTGCAGCAAATTCCATTTCACCCATTAGGCTAGATTTTAAAAGGTAATTTCGATCACAAACGCTCAGATTCAAAAAACCATGCCTACGCACAAAACCAAAATAAAAGAATGTCCGTCGGACACTTCTAATGTCATCTTATTTCGGTTTAATTTTATTAATTAAAATTTCCCCATTTATTCATATAAACTTAGAGCTCTATTCAGTATGAAAGTTGTGATGGCAGCCAATCATTCCATTTGGGTTTGAGTGAGAGTTGAGAAGAGTGGCCAACTGGATTTATGGCTAACGCAATCAGGCTGTTAGCAGGAGTGATAGATAGGGTGGAGAAGGAGAAGGAGGAAGAGGAGAGCTTAGAGAGAGAAGGGTAAGACTTTCTAGATGATTAGAAAGACAATAATGTGCAATTATGTGAAGAGTATTAATATAGGGAAAATGCTTAGGTACTCTTGGAGTATAGCGTAATGGTGCTCCTCTCACATTAATGGTAGACCTCATCATAAATTTAATGAGTGAACCCTCATCATGAATGTGAGAGGATGGAGCACCATTCACTCCCGAAGCAACTAAGAATTACTCTTGATATAGAAGAGGTAAAGGCAAGTAGTAATTGACAATCGATGACATGACCTTATCAAAAACACTTTTTTTTTTCTTGATGATGTGACAAGTAACGTTTCATTCAACGTTGTATCTTATTAAAATCTACTCTTTAAAAATGTGTATTTAAAAAAAATTAAAATCAAGGTTAAAATACAAAACTCACCGAAAAGTTTCATTATAATTCATTTTAATTCTCTAATTTTTCTTTTGTTCACTTTAATCTTTTAAGTTTCAAATTTATTTAATTAAGACATCTCCATTAACTTTTGTTAATTTTTTAAAAAAATTCTGGAAAATATCTTTCAATTACTAATTGGATTTTTTAATTTAATAAAAATTGAAGAAAAAAAATTAAAAATTTGGACACAATTAACTGCAACATTTAACAAAAGTTGGTGAAGAGACCTTAATTAAATAAACTTGAAACTTAGTGGACTGAAATAAATTATGGTGAGACATAGAGGGCGAGTTCTGCATTTTAGCCTAAAATCATATGTGTGTCTATCTATATATATATATATATATATATTTATGAATTTATAGATTTGGGTTGGGTTGGGTTAAAGTTACATTAAGTAATATTACACCTTTCAATATGTTTCAATTGGACGTGAATTTTGACAAATCTACCATTAAATTATATTATTTTTATATATTCTCCATACTTGCAAAATTTTAAAGTGATAAAAAATTAATAGTCATGTCATCGATCAATTGTTTAAATTCAAGTTTTATAATCTATATATATATATATATATAAAATAAGTGAAGCTGAAAGAAACTCAAATTAGAATTCTAAATTTGAGTTCCAATTTTGTGCCATGTGTCGTAAATTATTTATTCTTAAAAAGTTTTATTTCTTAATTTTAGAATAAAATGTGGGACCACATTATAAATATTCATCCAAGTGAGTTATTAAGTACAAAAACCAAAGAGTCTAGAACAAGTGAATTGTAAAAAAAATAATAAAATAAAAAAGTGCTTCACAATAGTTTTAAAAAAAAAAAAAATAGACAATTTACATTTTATACCTAATATATCCTTACAAAAATTTTTAAAGAGTTAATAAAATATAAAAATGACTATCAATAATATCTAAATTATATATATATGAATTATATTATGCATCTTATTATATATTTTTAAATGTATCCATGCATATGCATGTGGTTACAAGCTAGTTTAAAATAATGTATAAATATGAGTTAATGGATCGAGTAGTAAATAACATCCAATTGACATGAATGTTTTTTTTTTTTAACATACAATCAATCAATATATATATATATATATATATATATAAGCAGAGACCTTATGTGGGAAAGCATTAGGTTTTGCCAAGTAGCATATTCTATGTGAAAAAAATTGAAATAATATTCTCAAATGCCACATCATAGATAAGAACAAATTAAATATTAACTTTTTATTTCATTTAGTTCAATGTTTTAAGACTTTTCTAATTAAACAATAAATATTCTTTGTATCATTTGGTTCAATGTTTCAAGACTTTTTATCCCTCACATATACACACAAAACTATTTGCATTTTAATTCATCATTTTCTCCTCTTGCACTTCTACCCTTTTATATACCTACACATAACATTTCATGTCATCCCATATCAAATACATACAGATTAAAAACGATGTCATTTACCTTTAATCTTTCAACGACATCTACCTAGCTTTAACATTGTGTCTTATCTAATTCTAACTCGTATGAGTTGGCCACAACCAAGGAAGGGGGGTCTGCATTTTATATTGAGTGACAATGACAATTACGATTTTGATGTTAAGGTCGAACATTGTGGATTATGGGTTTTGTAAATTATGTAATTAACTGTGGAAGTTTGGGATGTGTATTTTGTTTTAGAATTAAGAAAACACACACACACACACATTTTATATCAACTTTATTCTATAATATTCCTCCAAAGTTGTTTTTTTTTTTCCTCATTACTTCAATTGAATAATTATAATGAATATGTGTGTACAATTTAGAATTGTTGCTTTTTATGATAAACTCATTAATAATAAAGTTTTATAGGAAAAAATTGGCCTTTGCCCATTTCTATCAAAATATCCAGCATTTTACCCCTCTTTTAAAACTAATTAGGGAAATGCCCCTCTTTTGAAACTCAATTGGATCAAAATCGAGTTAAAAAAAAAAAAAAAAAAATCCTGGAGCCCTATAGTAGCATTTTAAAAAGCCTATAGTGACGTTTTAAGGACTTATAGTGATGTTCTGTAACTCAAGCTCCATGAACTTGAGTTATAGGCAATTTTTTTTAATTTTTTTTACCTATAACTCGAGTTCATAGAGCTCGAGTTACAAAACGCCACTATAGATCTTTAAAACGTCACTATAGGCTCTTTAAAACGCCACTATAAGGCTTAACTCGATTTTGATCAAATCGAGTTTCAAAACAGGGGCATTTCCCTAAAAAGTTTCAAAATAGGGGAAAAATGCTGGATATTTTGATAGAAAATGGCAAAAGCCAATTTTGTCCAAGTTTTATAACAATTATGTTATAATACATATACAACATTCTCTAAAACCATCTTACATAAAATATTACAAAACTATCCGTGCATTGCACGGGTAACTTTCTAGTTGACATAAATGTTAAGAACATATAAAACACGTAATTCAATTCTGAGATTTTCAAAATGTGAATTCTATAACAAGTTATAACATATCATGATTGCTGGAGCATAAAATGAAAACAAAAGGTGAGATGTAAGATTTGTATTCACTTAAAATTGACTAATGTACAATTTGTGCAATATTAATTAAGATAAAGGTTGACTATAAACTTGGTAGGAGTCCAACTGCCACTGAAAAAATTAAAATGATTCTATATTTTGAAAATCTAACCATTGAATTACATGTTTTTATGTTTTTAACATACATATCAAATTTCATGCCAATTAAATGTTATTTACTATTCAATTAATAAATTTATTTTTTATGCACAATTTTAAACAATAAAAAATTTGAAATATAAACATTTGATTGATGAAGTTGTTATTGATTTTTGATTTTATGAAAATTATGCAAATATGGAGGATATATGAAAAAAAAAAAAAAAAAAAAAGATCTAATTGAAGATTTGTCAAAATTTACATCTAACAACTTTTTTGTCACAACTTTGACGTATTAAACTGTGAGTGGTTAACCATCATTTATACATGAATCTACAATTTTTTCTTTACTAATAACACTTTGTCACGTCATAGTTTTTCCCTATAAAATTTTAAGTGAAGTTATAATCTTAAACTACAACTAAGTTTTTATGTAAAACTTTGCTACTGAATTATATATTGCCACATCAATTAAAAATCCAATTTTCAAGTTTTTCTATAAAACTTTGGTACTGAATTATATTAAGTTTCTTTTAGACCTTCTCCCCTCTCCCCATGTGTGTGTTAAAAATATTTAGGTACGTTTAATATGCTGTAATGGCTCCTGTAATGAAATAGTTATTCATGTGTAATATCAATTCAGTCATTTGGTTGCATTTTTATTACATGAATTAGTTATTACATTGGAATAACTATTCTTTAAATTGAAGAATAACTTTTCTTTTTTAAAATAAATGTAATAGTTATTCTTTAGTGAATATAATAGGTTTTAAAATTAATATAATTTCAAAAATATAAAGTTTTCTTATACATTATCTTTTACAAGTTTTTCATATGTAACAATCAAACTTATAAATAGTAATAATTATTCCATTACAATGTCTTATATTCCCAGTAATAAAGATTACTATTTCTAATGTAATATACATTTAGTATAGGAAATGTAGCCTTAGTATTCTCAAAAAAAAAAAAAAAAAAAAAAAAAAAAAAAGCCGAACTCAGTTTATCAACAGAGATGCCAAAATACAACAGCTGTGTTTCCCTCCATTATTCCGCACAAATTATGCTCGTGCTTAATTTTTCAGAGCCAAATTCCCAATCAGTTTCATCGGTCTTCCTCTCTTCATCTTGCTCTCTCTCATACACACAAATGAAACAAAGCAAATCTCAAGCTGGGTCTCGAATCTCACACTGAGTCCAAGTTTGACACGACTCCATCTTTGTAAAAGCATTCCAACTTGGGTTTCAAATCACATTTTGAGCTATTATCTGTTGAGTTCAACAGTGTGGAATTCAGTTTGTGGCTTATACATATACAATGAATTTGGTTTTTGAAATTTTTGTTCATTGAGAAACTTTACTAAACACAACAAAGGCAGCAAACATTCCAAGCTTGCTACGGCCAAAAAGTACATAACAAACATAAATACTCAATTATTTTATTTTTTCAATTAGGTATCCGGAGGATGGATATGATCGCATCTGGAACCCTTTACTATATGACATTTGGATTCCAATTGCCACAAGCTCAACCGTTTACCCCCTGAGCACTGATAACGCTTATAACATACCAGATGTAGTGTTGAGGACTGCAGCCAAGTCACAAAACTCTACCACTCCGTTGCAATTGTACTTCAGTCCACCAGATTCTCGTTCACAATGTTATTTTTACTTTCACTTTGCTGAGATTGAGAAGCTTGAAAATGGCAAGCAGAGGGAATTGACAATTATGTTGAACGGTGAGCGGTATCTGACAGAATCTGTTAGACTTGATTATCTAAACTCACGGACCATACTCCCGACTGAGCCGGCAATTATGGGAGAACGGCTTCACTTTTCAATAATTGCAGCTGAGGGAAGTAAGTTTCCTCCAATCCTCAATGCTGTAGAGATTTTTGTGTCAAAGGAGCTCCCAAATAAAACAACTGCCATACAAGATGGTATGCTTTCTTCTCTTTATATTTTCCTTTGTACTGATTAGCCTTATCTTTAATAAGAGACTTCAATTGCTGATTCAATTAGAGTTCTAACCTTAACTTGGTGATGATGGTCGTTTCAATAATTTTTATTTGGGGGTTTTCTTTTCTGAATGGAACATTATAGCTTTAAGTTGTTAGTATCATATGCTGAATTTAGAAAAGCTTGTTGTAGACTTGTGATCATGAGCCTTTGTTTGTTGCCGAATAGATAATGCAAATTTTTAGTGTAGTGGTTGAAGTTGGGAAATTCTTGTTAGAAAACTTTTATCAGAGCCATCATACTTTTACCCCTTCTCAATTGATTGCTATCTATCAACGAAATCTGTGATTCTTCTACACACCAAAAAATAAAATAAAATCTGTGATTCTATATGTCTAAAATGCCCAGAATTTTTAAACACGAACCTCAATATTTAAATCAAAATATGAAATCTCTGTTTTAAATAAATTTAGGCAATTCCGCTGAATGTTGTATTAATTGGTTGATTTTCCCAACAATTCCAATCACATAATAATCATCAATAATATATAGACTTCTCAAGATAAAACATTAACAACATTTAAAAAAAAAAAAAAAAATTCTTTGGTAAAGTAAACTCCCAAAATAATATTGGAAAAATATACAAAACCCACAATTTAGTTTTCCCTTAAACACTGAACACGTACCCTTGAGTTTAGTTTTTTATTTTCAGATTTTGAATATAACAATTTTCTTTGAGAGAGGAGGGGAGGGGTTTGAGTGTAACACTTAATCCCCTTGTGGTAAGTGTAACTCAAAACTGCTTGTGCCTTGTGGTATTGGTTTAAGTGAAAATGCAGTTTTAAATTTTCACATAAAACAAAACCATAGGGGGGTTTTGTGTTATATTGAAAAAGCCCAGGTGTTAGTGTGTACAATTGATGTTTTAAAAACAAAACAATACAACAGGGAGGTTAATGTTACACTCAAAATTTTAGGTTTTCCATATTTTATGGAGAAGCTGCATGGGGGGTTTTGTGTACTTTTCCCAATAATATTTAAACTTCTAGAACAAAAAGAAAAATTCTCTAAAATTAATTAAGCCCTCAAAATCTCAACTAAGAGTCAACCTACACGTGCACGTCTTAAATGATCCTTAAGACCATAAACCCAGACAATTAATTTGAAAAATAATGATAATAATGTATAGTTGAGCTATATAGACCATTAAGTAAAATGCGACCCGTAAAAAGTGATTGGGAATCAGTGGACCACCACCTCATTCATTTTTCCTTTTGCCTTTTACTGGTGGTCGTTTGTGTTTAGCTTGTTTGGTATCTCTTGGGTTATGCCTAAACAAGTAGTTGAGTTGCTTGCTTGCTGGCATGGAGGTGTTGGGAGATATAGCGCAGCACCTGTTTGCGATGTTATTCTGCAGTGTATTATGTAGAGTACATATAGAGCGGAACAATAGAATCTTTGAAGGGGAGGAGTGTTTTATCATTGAGTTGAAGCAGATTTTCCTTCTATCCTTATTTGAATAGTCTTGCCATACCCTCTATTTTGGATTTCCAAGATTTATATAGTTTTGGGTAGATTTTTGCTTCCCTTGTACACTCCCTGTGTCCCAGGGAATTTGTTTTTCGTTGTACTTTTATTCTGTTTTTCAATAAAATATTTTATTACTGATAAAAAAAAGAAAGTAAAAAGTGATTCGCTTGTACAATGAGGTAGGTATAAAAGAGTTGGAAAATAAATGGATACAAAAGTTGTAGAGGTAACTCAAAGACCAGGGTGCAAAGATATAGTTACTGATTAAAGTAAAAAAATTAAAACTAAAGAAGTAATGATATCTAATATTCAAATGAAAAATAATGAAGAAGAAGAAGAAGCCTGGTAGCTCAACTAGCACTTTTGAGTATCTCTAACAGAAACATCCAAGGTCCAGATCCCCCTCCTTCATTGTCATTGTCATTGTCAAATTATCAAGGGAAAAAATGAAGAAGAAGAACATATAAATTCATAACCACATAACCAAAACAGGAATCTAGTGAAGGATATAATAATATAACCAAAATAAGATTTAATAACTTCATGTCTTGTTTATTGGGCCTCACAAGCAGAAGAATATCCTATGTATTAGTTCCATGAAAGGGTCATTTATAACCTTCTCAACCACCACCAACATATCCTCCACAACACCATATATAAGAACAACATAATCCATATCACAGTCCATGCATTGCCTCTATGAACATGGTCCTTGAAATCATTTATGAGCTATTATCAAGAAAGAGTAGTTTATCCATTATTTAAAATAAAGCATATTTAGGTTTGTTCACAATGCAAAAGAATGTTTCAAAAGAAAATAAAAATCTAGGAATAATGACAAAATGCAAAGCGTGCTCACACATATATTTTATGACATGGAATCTCACTAAGATAGGGTCTTTTGGATCCACCCCTAGGGAATAAACCATGGATACATGACCCCAACCTCCAGAACCGTGTATCAAGTGATCTAGGAGTACTCCTAGTGGGGATTGCACATAAGATGTTTAGGTCTACAGCTCATCCCAAACCTACAAATAATTCTTGAGGACAACAACGAATAGGTAGACATGAAATGATATGCATTGACTAACTCAAGGTTTTACAAAGAATGAATAGGTAAGAGCATGATGGGTAAAATTCTACTTACCTTAACCACATAAACCAAATAAGCAAAACAATCTTGCACAAGGAGTTAGAAATATCTTTGGAGCCTAAACAAAAGAAACATAATACTGCCTAATTATGATATATATAATCTTACACTTATGCTATCAAAAGTTGATTTGGATCTTCAATTCCATATAACTACTGTCCATTTTGAGTTCCTTAGCTTTGATGTACAAAAACACCAAATTAAGGTAAGATCCCCTTTTAATTGCAACTCTAAGATATATTTTTTCAAAAAAGTTGATCACCCCACCAAGTAAATGTTCAAACCTACAATTGGATTTCATATATCAACCTTTGATTTGAAATCAAAGTCGTCAGATCATCAAAATCCCTAAATAATAACTTGCTTTTTGACTCTATTGTACCCTCCATGGTATGTAATCTAGCATATGCTTTCAAGATTTGATTTTAACTTTACTTAATTCTCAATAGTTTAGTGGAATTTTAATTTATTATAATAGAAATCTCCAAGTTATTTCACAAATATGATGAATTGAAATTGTATCATAAGTTGCATTAGTATCTGCAACTGTACTTATCAACAAAAGAAAACCATAGAATTTGCAACCGTTGGTAATTTGCTTTGCTAATCATACACGCTACATTCAGACAATTCATCACCTCTGCAAAGGCATGTGTTCAACTGCTGCAAATTTTGGAACTAGCTTTTACTTTTCATATTTATATATGATTTTGTATATCAAACTCGCGCTCCTCTTTCCCATTCTCTTTTAGAATAATCATCTATGAATTCTTGTTTTCCATTAAAAATAATAGTTGAAGCAATCATGGAAATCAAGAAACTGTACAAGTTGACTAGAAACTGGCAAGGCGATCCATGTGTCCCGAGGGAATACTCATGGGATGGTTTGCACTGCAGTTACAACGATACTACTCCAAGTATTATATCAGTGTAAGTGCACTTCCAAATTATCATAACTTGTGTTCAGGCTTGCTGTGAAATTCCAATCAATATATCATCTGAAGGGAAAAGTATCCTCTTTAACTTGTAGGCATCACATAAAAATAAAATAGACCATTGTATAAACTGATATGAACTATGATGAGTCATTTTAGGAAATGGGATATTGGAACAGATTCCTTTCACACGCAATAATAGAGCGGACCAAAAGTAATGTCATGTTTTATGATATTTAACTGAATTTACTTCATTGTGATTGAATGTTCAACCACATAACACCTCCCTTGGTCCATTGGTGCTGACTAATTGCATGAGATTAATTTTATTTGGATTGCAAATTATCTTCCAAAAATTCAACTCCTCTTCCTTTTTTCATAATGACAAACAGGAACTTGAGCTCAAGCAATTTGACTGGGATAATTGCAACTTCATTCTCGAATCTCGAAGCAATAGAGTCCTTGTGAGTCTTAATTTGAATTGTGGTTGATATGTTGCGTTTGGTTACTATACAATTGTACTAGCTAGACACTGGCTGTTCCAGCAACACCATCTATACGATTGTGTTATATGCAAGTTCAGTATCAGGTTTCAAGAACAGAAAACTATTCTTTAACTTAACATTTCTGTATATGTTTTCTAAAGATCTTGCTAACTCTTCTTTCAGGGATTTGTCATACAATGACTTAACTGGGCCACTGCCAGAATTTTTGGCACAACTGCCAAAGTTGTACACACTGTAAGTTTTTGAGATTTGATCATGGTATTGCAATGTAAATTTTCGTGTAGGGAAATTGAGGTCATCTGCCTAACACTATCTTTTCAGTGATTTGCGTGGGAACAAGTTCACAGGTTCAATTCCTGAGGATCTTCTGCAGAAGTCTAGGGATGGGACGTTGGTGTTGAGGTTATCTTATCTTCCTTCATAATTCCGTTTGCTTCTTAATTCTAATTTCACTTGGTCATTTTCTTTTGTTTTTTTTTTCTCTCTCCCTTCCTTTTATATATAACTAATTTTGTGTGCCTAATACTAGAAAAAAGTATATATATGTATATATACTTGTTCACTTACATTTACGTAAAATCTTAAGAGTATCTCATTTATTTTTCCAATATCAATTTTTATTGTATATAGACAGAAAAATTAATGTTTAATAACTTACTTACCATGGCATACTACCTTGATTCACCCTATGCAAGTGTGAACGAAAATCCAGATCCTTGTCAGTCAGTTGCATGCAAGAGAGGGAAGAAAAAGGAGTTTGTTATTCCAGTTGTTGCATCGTCCACAGCAGCAGTCCTGCTCCTTCTGTTCATCTTTAGTGGTCTGGCTATCTATAAACAGAAAAGACATGGAGGTATTTCTTTCTTGTAATTGCTAACACAATTGATTGAGTGACGTCATTTAGAAGAGATGCAGTACCTAATCCTAGTCAGTCTTATTTTTCCTGTGATAAACTATAGAAATTGAAGAAAGTAAAATGAACAGTGTCTAATTTTCACCAGAGGCAATTGTGACCAACCACACGACACGGTCGTGATGGCAATATTATGCAATTGATCGACAATAATAAATACATCCACATACCACTTCAACATGTGAACAAGGAGTAAATGCACTCATTTCTGTTCATGCAATGCTTTGGTATGAATTCATGATTCGGTGGTGCTCTAAGTAGCTTTGTTGTGTCAGTGGGTAGTATTCTTCAACTGCTGTTGCCTCTTTTACTGGACTGATAAAAAAATATTAATAACAATAATGACTACATCCATGGCAGGTTGGCAAGAATTCTAGTAGTTATATAAGATCCCAAGATTGAATGCATAGGGTTATCATATTAATGGCGTGCACTAATGCTTTGCATTCTTTCCTTGGATGGGGATAGCTTCCCTTATAAGATATTGCCTACCTAAACATAAGTGATCTTTCTGAAAAAGGCTGTGTTAGGAATTTAGACCTTGGCTGATTAATTTTAATCCAAATTTACCAGCTTGATTAATTAAGCCATTTATGCAGAGGCCCAATTCAGTTTATGATGGACACAATCATACTGCAAAAATAAAGTACTGGGTAGTTTAATCTACTTAGCCTTGACATGACCAAATATTGCTCATATAATTGGGATAGTAAGGTAGTTTCTGTAGAATCCTAGCAAGCCACATTTGGAAGAAGTTTGACGCATCCTACAGTATGTTAAGGATATTATCTAGTTTAGGGATTCTTTATGAAGTCGGTTTTTCCACCGCTGATTGTACTGGAGATATTTCAACACATAAGTCCACAACTAGATATGTGTTCAATTCTAGTTGGGGACAATATCTTGGTGTAGCTAGCGACAACCAACAATGTCTCTCTCAACAAATAAAGTAGAGAATAAAGTTGGCAGCACTGAATGTGTTTCATGCTTGGACGAAGTAGTTGAGGTACATCATCATTTTATTTGAGAAAATATACTAAAAGGTCATATTCAAGAACATATAGCAGTTATATTCATGAAGGGATAATCTATCTTTAAGTTCTCCAAATTTTGATGGCAGCTCCATGCTATGAGAAAGTAGTTGGTGTTGATGGGGACTACGTAACAGTTAGCATTGACTCTATCAATAGGTCAATGCTTTGTTCTTGAAGCATTTTGCATGTGTGCTATTTTGTGTTTGCATGTCTTTAGAGTAGCTGCAAAATAAGATAGGGATAATATCTCACTTTAGTGAGTGGATTGTTGTCTTTGGCTTTCAATGGCTTAGGAATACATAAGCAACTTGGGCATAACATTTTAGATGACGGGATGTAAATCAACCGAGTATTTTATGAACAACACAAACTCAACTAGGGAAAAACTAGTTTATATTCATATATTTATCATATGAGCCAAGCTTAAGCCTAAGTTTAGACTTGGACTATTAAATGAGTTAAGCTCAAACATAATAATGCATTCATGAACAAACTCGTAGGTCTAAAGCTTGATTTACGTATACATTGATAAAATCGATTGTCCTAGAAGCTTGAACTGTTATGAAATAATAAATTTAGTCATTTAATTTAACACTCCCATGTGGTCCACTTGAACTGCCCTCAAGTAGGGCCTAAAACTTGGTTTTTTTTTTTTTTTTTTTAATGAGAGGTATCGTGGAGACAGGGGATTGAACCCAATTCCTCATACCATGATAAATTATAAATTATTTGAAAATTTTAAATTGTTAGAAAATGGTGAATTTAATAATTTAATCTAATATATATAATGTTGGCATTTGAGCCCATAAGGATTCCAAGATAGGCGCTCATGTAAGAAACCTATTCCATTAGGGTTTTTTTGGTGACAACATTTGAACGTAGGTTTACATTCAGAAAATCAGAGAGGCATGAAAACTCTGGTCAAGCTTTCTCTAGTCTTAGGGTTCCATCATCTAAGCCTTGGGTCTTAATTAGCCTGGGAACATCAAGTAGAAGGCCCGTATTTGTGGTTTCTACTAACCAAGAAGCCATTAGAGATTGTGTGAAAGGCTATAGAGTTTGTGGAAAGAGTCATGGTAGATCCATTTCCATGGCATTGAGTTTTGCTTAGGGTTCGATACCAAACCCAAGAGGTAAAGTACCAAAAACCTTTGATTTAAAACATGAGAACATGTTTGTATGCTTTTCCTTTATATAATAATACATATTCATATGCATACATGTATATATAGTTTTATAAACTTGAAATTGGATATAGTAATTTTGTAAATAAGTTTATAAGATATTAAATTATTATTTATAATTTATTGAGAATATAAATAGTCCATTTTGTATTAAAAATTATATATGATTTTTAACAATATAGGTGAAGAGATGAAACATTTTAGTTGGGGTCTTTACTTATTATATATGGGAAAAGAACAAGTTAATCAAGTAGCTTGTGAACAAGTTAAAACTTGTTCGACAAGAAAATGGACCAAGCTGGGATATGTAATCTAGTTTGCCGATGAACTCAAGCTCGACATGTGTTCAAAATAAAATAAAACTAACAATTCTGAACTTTTAATACTCGACTCATTTACAACCCTATCTAGATGTGAAATAGCTGCTTTGTTGACTTTGTATCTTTGAATATTCAACCTTTTGCAAGTAGTTCTAGTAAGTTTAGGAAGCCTGTCTCTTTTGTATGGTATATATATAAGGCTTCCTACTAATTGGAAAAATGTGTAAGTGCAACAAAAAGCAATAGTGCAAATGAATAGTGATGTGCTATGTTTAACAAAGTGTGTCTGTGTGCAATGTTCTAATTACTAATAAAACTTCTCTTTTGTAGAAAACTCATTTTTGCATTCTGTTTGAGTATAGTGAGACTAATTAAAAAATATTTGATTAAAAAATTTATTATTCTGAAAAAAAAAATTAATACAAAATTTCAATAGGGAACTCATGCAAAAATGCAAAAGATTCAAACAAACATGCAATTCAAGACTTCCTCTAGCTTTACCATGGACAATATATGTTGAGAAACCTTAACTTAAATATGGTAAACTGTTACTGCATATGGATTTAGGGCCACAAGCGTGATCATTTACTGGCATCCCCAGCCTAGGATAAGTGGACTCCATATTTAATCCTAGTAACAATAACATGTGAGATAAAAATAGATTTGAGGACACAAACATAAGAGATTTAGAACATAAACTCTGCATATTCTCACACAACACTAAAACATTTTTTTGATAGTTTTATCGAAAATCTTCCTTGCTGTAGGTATGGTTACCAAATCCAAAATCAGATCAAAGAATCAACAGTATAGCTACTCTGAGGTTGTAAGCATTACTAATAACTTCGAAACCATCATTGGAGGAGGCGGATTTGGTAAAGTGTACCTTGGCAAACTGAAAGATGAAGCTCAAGTAGCTGTTAAATTGCTCTCTCCTTCATCAAACCAGGGCTATAAGGAATTTCAAGCTGAGGTTATATAGAAAGTTGCAACCAGTTTCTGAATTGCTTGAATTTTTTTTTTTTTTTTAATTGAAACTGTGAATCTGTAATTACATGAGACATGCAACTAAAGATTTTCATCCAACTAAACTAAAGAACTGGTTTGAAATATAGGCACAACTCTTGATGATTGTTCATCATAGAAACTTGGTTTCTCTTGTTGGATACTGTGATGAGAATGACCAGAAGGCCCTCATATATGAGTATATGGAAAATGGTGATTTGCACCAGCATTTATCAGGTATTTACCATTTACCATTTGTGTTCAAAGGCTCTTCATCCTATGACTCATCATAGGTTACCTTTATCATATCAAAAGCATGATTTTTAATATAGGGCAAGACCTGGTTTGAATTCCATAACTGCAGTTGGTGGCCTTTTAGTAAGAGCAAACCACCAAACAAGGTGCTACTCATATCAAATGCTTGCCAAATAATTTCCAGTAGGCAGTCCCATTTGGCTTGCTCTTAGCATGAAAATGAAACTGGGCCTTACCACATTCCATAGTGAAACACCTATGCAACAAACTAAACATATTAGGAGAGAGAGAGAGAGAGAGAGAGAGAGAGAGAGGGTAGGTTAAAATGCCTAAGAATTAATTAGAGATCCGGCTAAGAGAGAGAGGGTAGGTTAAAATGCCTAAGAATTAATCAGAGGTCCAGCTAATCTTTTCACGATACAACAATTTGAAAATTCTGATCACCCGACCAATTAAAACAGACAAAATGGGGGATGAGTGAGGTACCAACTAGCTAGTATAAGCTTTATACAACTGAATTGCTATTGCTATTTCATACTATTTGGATTAGGAACGCATATGTTTGATGAGCATTTTACAATTATTATTTCTTATGCCTTGAATTTGCAAAACAATGCCTTTTCCAATAAAACCCAACTGACAGTTATATTCATATATTTTTCCTGTAGTGAAAAACACAAATGTGATGACTTGGAATGAGAGACTTAATATGGCAGTGGATGCAGCACATGGTTCGCAAACAAATCGATTACATTATTATTGATCTTTAATACCTTTTGGGTTTTTATTTTTATTTTTTTTTATAATAAAAATTATTACTTAGACTTAATGATGGATTGTTGGTGGAGTTGTAGGGTTAGAGTATCTTCATAATGGTTGCAAGCCGCCTATAATTCATAGAGATTTGAAAACTTCGAACATTTTATTGACTGGACATATGCAAGCCAAGATAGCTGATTTTGGGTTGTCTAGAATCTTTGCAACTGAAAGTGACTCTCACGTGTCAACCTGCCCAGCTGGCACATTAGGATACCTTGATCCAGAGTAAGTGTTTATACTTACTAGTTGATATACTTTTTTATTTCTTTTTCTTTTTTTATGTTGGAGTTGGATTTTATTTAAGTATCTTCTACATATGTTCTAATGGGATTTGAGAACAGACTAAAATTGTTACAAGGTGATATCACTCAGTATTTTTGCCGATGGGAGTTGTCAAAGCATCAAGATGCCAAAAGCTATTACTTATGATTAAAGTAATCAAATGATAGATTCTTTGAAAACATAAAAAAGAGAGAGAAAGAGTAAAGATAGAAGAGAGAGGGAGAGCAAAAAAAAAAAAAAAACACATACACAAGGATTATGTAATTTAGCCTAACAGCCAATGTCCACAAAGGAAGCCCTTGATGACTCTTCACTATAATCTCAAGTCTATATTACAATGAACCCTAAGCAGTATATATATATAGGGATTAGGAGCTAGGGTAGGCGTACATGGGCTGAGTAAGATAATTGGGCCTCTTAAGTCAATACACATAACTATCTCTAACCCATCCCCCCCCCCCCCCCCCTCTCAAACTCAAGGTGTCATCATGGGTTTGGAATGTAACTAGTGAAGATAAAGATTCCTTGAAGATGACCATGAAGACAATTACATATGGATCAGAAAATGAACGTGCAAATTGAGAGCAAACAACGACGATTAATGAATGCCAAAAGACAATAAGGGCCTAAGAAGGCTGCATCAGTGACCAAGGAGAAGCTGTTATAGCCTAAGGACCATTGGCAATGAAATAGAGTTGTGATGAAGAATATGAATGAGTTAATGAATATCATAGATGGTGAACTCAATGAGCAAAAGGACAAATTTTATTATTATTATTTTGGTAATTTGAGGCTTGGGAGCCTCAAATGAGGAAACGAAGTGAGCCTAGTGGTTGAAGGCTTGGGATGAGTTATGGATCTAGACATCCTAGGTTTGATTTTTACTAGGAGTACCCCTAGATCACTTGATACAAATTTCTGGCAGTTGGGATCATATAACTGTAGTTTATTCCCTAGTGGTAGGTCCAAGGGGTCCTCCCTTGGTGAGGTTCCACGTTATTAAAAAATAAAAATCAGAATCTATGCAAAAAATAAAGTGGGACACATTTGGTTATAAAATGTCAACTTTGGTCACCGGTCAAAGTTAAACTAAAAGTCAATAGTCAAAGCTAGTCCACAATCTTTTTTAAACCAAAACTCAACTGTCTAATCTGGTTCAAAGATCCAAATTTGAATTGATCAAGCAATCCACCCATTGAACCGATTCGAGTTCAATTTGGGTAAGGTCAAATATTCAGTTCAACCCAACTTGACTAGATTCCTGACATAGCATGATGACCTAAGAAGATAGGTTGACACAGAAGCTGAGGTGACATATGAATGCTAATGTGGCATAACTAATGTGGCATTGGTGATAACGTGGCGAATATGGTTTGTTTTGGAGAAAACATATGTATCGGGTTATTAAAATTAACCCTAACATATAACATATTATTGATATAAATAGGTCTACATACAACTTACTCTATTTCCCTTAGTTTTATACTCATAACACTCCCCTCAAGCTGAAGAGTATATATCATACAATCCTAACTTGTTACATAATAAACCCAAACGAGTCTTACATAAAGCTTTGGTAAACATATTAGCAATTTGAACTCTTATAGAAACATATAGAGTAGCAATTACACCATCTTTGACTTTCTCTCGAGTAATATGACAATATACTTCTATATGCTTGGTTCACTCATGGAACACAGGATTGGAGGCAATGCGAATTGCTGCTTGATTATCATAGTGCATAGTCACAGGCAACTTCACAATAAATTTTAATACCACAAGTAAATGCTTAATCCACATAGGCTCACATGATGTTAGTGCCATGGCTCTATACTTAGCCTCTGCACTAGATTTGGCAACAACAATTTGTTTCTTACTTTTCCAAGTAATTAGGTTTCCTCCTAGAAAAGTGTAATATCCAATAGTGGATTTTCTATCCGATAGTGATCCTGCCTAATTAGCATCAATATAGGCTTCTACCAGTAGGTGATCGTTAGCTTTATACAAAAGACCACGGCCTAGATGTGATTTAAGATACCTCATAATCCGAATAACTGCCTCCCAATGTGGAAGGCGAGGATCTTTCATATACTGGCTCAAAACACTGATTGCAAATGTTATATCTAGGCGAGTAATGGTGAGATAGTTAAGTTTACCAACCAGATGACGATATCTCTCAAGATTAGATAATAGCTCCCCCTGATCTTCATACAATTTGACATTAAGATTCATAGGAGTCTTCACTGGTTTAGATCCTAACAAGTTAGTTTCTTCCAAAATATCCAACACATACTTTCTTTATGATAGACTGATGCCTTCTTCAGATCGTGCTACCTCAATACCCAAGGAATAACGAAGTTTACCTAGATCTTTAGTCCAAAAGGAGTTTTGAAGGTATCTTTTCAAATCATCAATACCCTTCTTGTCATCACCAGTGATTATAATATCATCAACATATACTATCAATAAAATCTTTCCTCTTGTAGAGGTATGAGAAAACACAGTGTGATCAGAATGACAACATCACAATCCAAACTTTAACTCTGCTTCACTAAATTTACCAAACACAGAGTGATGAGAATGACCATAAGAGACAAATTGAGAGATAGAATGAGATGTAAAGTACGCTTACCTTTGCGCAGAGTAATGGGAAGAGAGTTAGGATCAGAAGGCAGAACAATGTTGAAAAAAAAGTTAAATCAACATTCCTCTGTCACCACAACCTCACAAACAATTCCATAGCAATACAAAATATTTAATCTCAGCATTGTAAACCAACCTAAGGCTACCCAATAAAGAACATAGAAAGGCCAACAAGCAGAAAATAAAGACAAATCGATACCCAAGGTTGAAATTCTACCAGCGGCACGAAGTTTGAGCTATTGCTGGTGGCGAAATCGTGCAAGTGGGTTGTTGGAGAGACAAGACTAAAACTGGTTGGTGGTTATCAACAGCGAAAAGTGGGTGGCTAACCTTGCTCTGATACCATGTTTTGGAGAAAACATATGTATCAGGTTATTAAAATTAACCCTAAAATATAAAATATTATTGACATATATAGGTTTACATATAGTTTACTCTTTTGCCCCAAGTTTTATACTCATAACATGGTTGATAACATGACCTTCGAGTTGATGTGGCACATTTCGGAGGTTGACACAGGGCATAGGCATAGAGGGCCGGTGTGTGGAGGTAGGTCACTAGCATATGAAGAGTCCAAAAGGCATGTGGTAGTGCATGGCCATGTGAGAGCAAAAGAAAAAACTTTGAACAAGGCATGATGCATTTGATAACCGCAACTCTTTCATGGTTGAGTAAATCAGCGAAGGAGCATCCCAAGGGTAGTGGCGGTGGGCAAAATAGAGGTGGTTCCAATAGCAGCAATGGTGTTATGGCAGTCTATTAGCTTCTAATGGCATCAAAAGGTTCTAAATATTTAAGAATAAATGTTTAGGTTTTAATTTTATGTATGTTGGCAAACCGAGTACAAAAACATGTCTAGTTTAAGATATTTAAGTCTTAGAACAATGTTAGACATTGCTCAAGTTGATCCAAGTCAAGATTCAAGAACAATCAAGTTACAAAAAGAAGGATTTAGAAATTGCAAGGCTTGACCAATCGAGAGACAAATTCGACTGATTGAAACTCGGCAGATTTTAAATCAGGCCCGAAAGCCCGAGAAATGTTTAGGGTTTGAGTCCAACATTGCTAGGTATAAAAGGAAAACCCTGATTCAAGTTTCAGAAGTCTTGTGAGTTAGTCTTGTGAGATCTGTGACCTTCTAACTCAACAAGCATGTATCGAAAAGAAGATCCAATCACAAGAACCAGTAGAGATAAGTTGATGCATACAAGATCATTGCTGCTAATGATCTAAAGCTTTAAGTAAGATCTCAAAGTCACAAATGAATGTGTTTTTGTGCAACAAATTCAAATAGAAGAATTCGTAGATTCGGAGCTGCATGTGGTCATGTGAGTAAGTACTACAAGAGGTAGCATTAGATTTAGGGAAAAATATATTGTAAAACTTCCATTCTATATAGTAAATTTTTTGCCTTGAGGATTGTTTAGGTTAATTCCTCCCTAGGTTTTTTACCTTGAAATTGGACGATTTCATTGGTTTTCTTGGGATATCATATTGCTTATCTTCTTTACTTTTCCGTACTTAGTGATATGATTGTTTGTATTTAACCTAGATCTGAATAATAAATCTAAGTAACAATTTGGTTAATTAATTAGGTTAAACAATTTGAGTTTACAAGGGTCTAAACAAACAAACAAAATGTCTTTGGTAGTGATGATTGATCTATTCCAAAGAGGATTAGGTCGTGGTGGAGCTTGACCAAAAAAGACAAAGGCAAGAGCACAGAGAAAGATAGGATTGCACTAAAACGCCCAACAACACTTTAGAATTAGAGTTGTGGCTCTTATACCATGATAGATATTATGAAAATCTAAAAAGAGAGAAAGAAATGGTATAAAAAGAAGAGAGAGAATGCAATGATTAGGTGGTTCGGTCTAACGATGTGCATCCATGGAAGAAGCCCTTGATATGATAGTTCATCTTCAATATAATCTCAATTCTACGCTATAGGGAATTTTAAGTAGGGTATATATATGGTTTAGAATCTAGGGCTGAGTAATATAATTGGGCCTCTTGGGCTAATACACATAAAACTAATATCTATAAATTCAACTATATAATCACACCAACTGCAGCTAGATATAATGGAAGTAATAACCTGTTGAATTAAATCAAGCTATGGATTTCTTGTCTTGATCTGATTGCCTTGTGTTTTACGTACAGATATCAAGCATCTGGAAACTTCAGTAAAAAAAGTGATGTCTATAGCTTTGGTATTATTTTGTTTGAACTAATCACTGGCCGGCCTGCAATAATGAGAGGACCTATGAAAAACACTCACATACTTGATTGGATTTATCCAATAATTGAAAGTGGGGATATTCAAAGTGTTGTTGATCCAAGGTTACAAGGAAAATTCCACACCAATTCTGCCTGGAAAGCTGTGGAGATTGCCTTGTCATGCATACCACCAATTGCAATCCAAAGGCCAGACATGAGTCAAGTATTAGCAGAACTAAAAGAGTGTTTGGCTTTGGAGATGACTAATGCAAGCCTAGCAACTGAGGGTAATATGACACCTTCAAGCATTCCACTTGAAACATCCTACTTAGAGATTGAATCAGATATTGCTGCCCTTGCTAGGTAGTTGTTAAACAAAATGTTTGTGGTCAAGTTTTCCTTCCATGTGATATGAGAAATTTCTAGAATTACTTTGGTAGTTCAAGAATTTCTTTTATTCTTGTTTAATGTTATGTGTCTCTTTCAATTAAGTACGAATGATGTATTACGATGTATCTCTGTTGTTTTTGATGGGCATATCGATACAATGATGTAAAATTTTTATTATGAATGATTTTATATTATTATTATTATTGTATATCTGTCGTCAACTCCTACTATCACCAGGTCTGTCTCTCTTGCACTTTCTCTTTTGGTGTTTGACTCGGTTTCTTGTTGTTGTTGTTGTTGTTCTTCTTCTTCTTCTTGTTTCGTTATAAATCTAACTGGCTGCAAATCTGCGCATTGTGCTTGATAATATTATTGTTTTAATTATTATTTATTAACAATTGGTTTTTCATTATCTTTTAAGTTAATAAAAACCATACATATACTTTTTTTAAACCTTTATACATATATATATATATATATATATATATATTTATATTATTTATTTATTTAATGTGAAACTTTACATATATAAACTCTATATGTTCCATTTCTTGATATACATAAAACCATAGATGTGTGTGTGTATATATATATATATGTATGTATGTATGTATGTATGTATATTATTTAATTAATGTGAATGTTTACATATATAAACTTTATATATTCCATTTCTTTATATACATAAAATCATAGACTATTACTCCATAATGATAGTGGCTAATTAGTCTTATCATTTTTTATAATGCAATATGTTGAATAAAATAATATGAGAAGAAAAAAAAAGTAAAAATAAAATATATAACAATAAATACCAAATTAATTATCTCTATTAATTATATTACAATTTTATTTATTTGAATTTAAATAAAATGTTATATGTTTAATGTGGGGGAGGAAAGCCCAACCAAAGGCATTGGGCCTAAGGCCCTATCTACGGACCACCATTGCCCGAAGAGATGAAAAAGCCTAGGTAGAGGCCCTGAGAAAGGAACATGTCTGGTGAAGGGTACGGCCATGATCCGAGGATATGTTCAACGCTCCGAGGAGTCCAATACCCTCGGATCCGAAGAACCTTAGTCTGACGTTCAACCTTTTGCAGCCCGAGTGATCCTCTCGACAAATGTAGTGACAGAATGAACCTCGGACGCGAACAAATATAACTGGATCGGAGAAATATCTAAGAGATAGACCTCAACCACCGCATTAAATGCACTGCACCTACTTCTCTGGCCGCATTAATGTGGAAGAGACCCCTAAACAGTATCAGCCCTGCTATCACCACTCACACGAGGCTAGGGAACACCCTTGATGGGACAAGCACTCAAGTGGATGTCTGGATGATGAACAAGTGGACGATCAAGATAAAGTGAGGAGGTACTATATAAGTAGGAAAGCCTCCTAATAGGGGGGGATCGAAAAATCAGGAAGAGGAAAGAGTGTATTGTTTTACTGTAGCTCTAAGAATTGTAACCCAATCTCTCCAAGGAAAATCACCTCCTCGGACGTTATACTTACATCCGTCCGAGCATATATTAATTCAAATTCCCCCATTAGCGTGGCTGTTGAATACTGTTATTTTCGCTATTCGCCTTGCTCTTTCACCCACTCTCTACAAATTCATTGTTTTGGGTTCAGTGGGCTCCAAATCCACCCCTCCTTGGGTTTGGGCCGCAAAATCTGACCTTACATTTAATTTTTAAAAAAAAGAAAAAAAAAAGAAAACATAAATAATTTAATTATATGGAGGATGTGGCTGAGTTTAAATATTGAATAAAGTAAGATGAAAAAAAATGTAAAAAAAAAAATAATAATAATAAACACCAAATTACCCAAATCAAGTTATGTAATAAAATAATATCCCTTATATTCATATATATTATCTTTAATTTTTTTTATAATGCAATAGGATAAAATTTAACAATCAAAGAAAGCAAAATAAAACACTTAAAACTAAATTGCATGAACCCAAAGTAAAGTTACAATGAATACAAAAATTTAACAACTTAAAGTAGAGATGCAGGAAAAATAAAAAAAAAATACTCCAAAAAATATTGAGAGAGAGAGAGAGAGAGAGAGAGAGAGAGAGAGAGAGAGAGAGAGAGAGAGAGAGATAAACTTTTTGTGAGGGAAAATTATGCAAAGAATGGAAGAAAGAATGACAAATTTATAGTAAGATGATGTAAATATGAAGAGACAAAATAAAGGAAGATAAAGAGAAAAATGAAGAGTGATATTAAGGTTGAGGGTAGTGAGGAGATGAAAAAGTAAGGAAGGGAAAAATGAAGGGAAAGATGAAGAGAAAGATGAATAGTAATATTAAAGTTGAAAGTAGTGGGGACAGGGGAGATAAAAAGGTAAAAGAATGAGAAATGTTGGAGAAAGTGTAATTATTAAAAAAAAAAAAAAGTAAACGTTACAAAAAATTATAGGAAAATTGGAAAGAAAAAGGATAATGATGTGGATGCTGATTTAGCTAAACTAAAACAGAGCAATAATAAATGTTACGCTTTAACTTACATATATATAGGAAAATTGGAAAGAAAAAAGATAATGACGTAGATCCTAATGTGACTCAACTAGAGCACAGTAATAATAAATACTATACTTTAGGTTTTTTTTTTTTTTTTCTTTTACAAGATAGAACTCTACTCTAGAATAATCTAAGTATATATGTGTGTGAAACTTCTTCTTGGAGACTTGAACTCCAACCCTTACCCCCCACAAACACTTATACTTGTGGAGTGACCATCGCACCAAGGGTGTGCATTGATTACACTTCAGCTTTTATATATATATATATATATATATATATAAATAGATATAGATACCTGAAATGAGTTATGGTTTATTTATGTATATTGTATTGTATATTAAGGTGCTCATTAATGCGAGAGTGACAATTGTGTTGGCCTACGTTTTGGCCACTAACTTTCTATGCTCCTCCAATCCTTATGCAGCCAAGCAATTGAGTTGCTCTACTTTATGTTTGATAGAGATAATGTCTATGCGAGTAAATTTAGCAATAGATTTAGCAATAGAAAAAATTAAAATAAAATTTGACACAGACAAGAGAAAAAAAAAAAAAAAAGAAAAAAAAAGAAGTGGTGCGTTCAGATAAAATCATAAAATTATTTTAAAGGAACAAGTTAAAAACACGTCTATACTAAAATTGTAAAATAACTTAGATCCATAAATGACAAGATTGATTAATTCTATGCTCGAATTGTTTCTGTTGCTAGATCTCCTTTGTCACCATGACTATGTTCTACGAATTTTTGCCCCAAAAAAGTGGAGTTACATGTTAGTGGTGGAAGATGACATTTCTGACAAACTTCAATTGAATAGTAAATATAATTAATATGGACATCACTTAACCAAAAATTGTAAATCTACAAGTTTGTGTTCAATTGCCTTATATTAATCAATTGAGACATTCATGGTTCAAATTGCCTCACCTCCAACTATTGAATTTAAAAATAAATAAATAAATAAATAAAAATAAAAACTCAACTCTTATAATTTTTGTTCAATTTAAGACTTTAGTCACACATGTATCATAATAGTCAAATTATCTAACTTCATATTTGTTAGAAGTATGCTATTACAAAAACCTAATAAGGATAAGAGAAAATACTAAAGATGAACACGGAATATTATTTGTCCATAAAAAAACATAGAAAATTTTGTCCTCCCCCAGGGTGATCCTTTTTTTTTTTTTTTTGATAGATAATTACAACATGCTGCGCTACCTCGCAACTCGAACCCTTTTCTCCCAGGGTGATCCTAAAAAGAATGTAGGAGTTACACATTTTTAAACTATTGATTTATATTTGATCTAAAGGTTAAGACCACTTGTGGCCATGTCAACATTCTAGTAATTAGTGAATAAGGCATTAAGCCATTAAACTATCTATAGCTGGATTCTTCTCTCTCATAAATGACTTCCTTTATACTACTACCATGAGCAAAGAATAACAATAAGCGCTAACATTGATGGTGCTAAAATTGCTACAAAGCTATTTTAGTACCCCCAAAACATGCTATATTGGTGGTGGTAAATCTAAAATGTTTAGCAACCAAGCAATAGTAAAATGGTATCAATACTCGTTTGCTATAGCTAAAAGGTAAAATTAAAAAAAAAAAAAAATTATTCTCTCTCTCTCTCTCTCTCTCTCTCTCTCTCTCTCTCTCTCTCTCTCTCTCTCTCTCTCTCTCTCTCTCTCTCTCTCTCTCTCTCTCTCTCTCTCAACCAGCCTTAGCCAAGACCCATGGCCGAAGCACATGATAAGGCCACCATTGACAGTGATGACATGCAACCACCAAGACCCTTGGCCAAAGCTCTCCACTTCCTCTCTTTCACATCGTATCTCTTCTCTAACTCTCCATTTCTCTCTCATTGTCCTCTCCTCCCTTTCTCTCTCTCACTTCTCTCTATCTCCTCTCTTGCTCATCATGGATTTGTGGCTGGGTTAGATATGTTATTTTTCAGTTTTGGTTGGCTTTGGTTGAATTCAGTTGTTGCAGCACTGGATGGGCTATGGATGTTTGTGGCAGCGATGGTGGGTTGCTCAGTTTTGTGGCTATTTGTGATGGTTGTTAAGATGGGTTTGTGGTGGTGGTGGTTGTTGTTTTTGTTTTTGCTTTTTTTTTTTTTTTTTTTTTTTTTAAATCAAAGTTATGGTGGGATGGTTGTGATTGTGGTGGTGGTTGGTTGTGGCTAGGTTGGATCGATGGTTGTGATGTGGGGGTTGTGGTTTTTTGATTTGGTTTTAGCTTGGGGTTCCAATTTGTGGGGGGTTGTGGGTGGTAGGGGTGGTGGTTTTGTGTTTGTTGGTAATGGTGGTGGTGGTTGTGAGTTTGCTAGTTTATGAAGAAAAATGTGTGGGTTTGTTCATGGTTGTTCTTTCTTCAGAGAAAGAGAGAGATTGAAGAATAGAGAAAGAATAAGAAAAAATATTTAAAAGAAATGGTAAGAAAATAGATCCTTTGATGTTTGGTGTATTATAAAGTGAGGTGTTAAAATAGATAAAGTAGCTTTTTATGTTGTTAAAAGCTAAAGTTTTTGCACTGATAATACACAAAAAATCATCAGTGATCCAATCATCCAAACATGCAATGATAGGAGGGGTACCTGAAGAATAAAGGATGAAGAACCTACAAAGAGCATTGATAGGGTGCCAGCCAAAGACCCTCTGAAGATTAAGTTAGTGACTCAATGATTTCCAATAACTCCAAAAGTACGAGAGATAGGAAATTCAATGTGCCTTGGAGAAGAGGAGGCTTGTTGCTTATATAGTGGTGTAGAGCTGACCAAGCTCCCATGAATGTAGGCTTACCCTTATAGGGAGTGTATGGAGTTAATGTCCAGAGATCTTCGGGTCTGACTTCCAATACTTGGAAGATATGAATATGTAAAAAGATGTGTGCATGTTATTTCCTTATGGAGATAGTGAAGTGGAGAACATGCTAGAGTTTGAGAGCCATGTCTAAAGGATCGTTCATCAATTCTTGCCCGTTCGTTACCACAACATGTTGGAAATGTAGACACTAGGTAGGTTGCATTGCAAATCGTCAAGTATGGTACCAAACAATAGGGGGGTACATGTTGGCTCCCTGGTTACTTAGTGACTCTCACATATTAGGTGTCAGGAAGGGTACTTGATGACCCGTGGGTACATGACAACTATCAAGGTGGAATGTATTGCATGGTGTTTGGTAGGGGTGTCAATTCAGGTTAACGTGTCTTGTTTGTGTTATGTCAAGGTAGGGGTATTCGACTAAATAGCTCAACCTAAACCCAACCCATTTAATAAAAGTGTCATGACTATTCAACCCTACCCGACCTGTTAATGGGCGGGTTCACACAATCCAGCCCACGTGACACGATTAATAAATGGATGGTGTTGGGTTGACACAAATGTGACACAACCCATTTCAACCTACTTACTATTAAATATAACATTCATATATAACTATATTGTACTTAGCTTGTGACCAAAACATTAGAAATCGATCCGAAAAAAATCCTTCTTTCATAATATTGTGACTTAAAACATTGATATCCTTCTTTCATCTTTTTGAAGTCATATTCAAAGTAAGTTTGGATCTTTTTGTACATATTCATAGCACTTTCAAGAAACACGTCGACGAATGAGTGCACAAGAATGGTCTAGATGATAATGAAGCCGGCCAACATGTCTCCACACATTCGTTTTCATTTTATTCTTCATAAATTGCTTCCAAGCTTAATATTTGAAATTTGGGAAATACAACAGTGTGATGCGGTATAACCGCTAAGAACGTTTGAGATGTCCTATTGAGACACTATCGAACAAGAAAAAAACAAACCCAAAAATTGCCTCTTGGCTCTTGCTTTTCACTCTTTGTAATATCTGAAAAGTAAGCCACAACCCACAAGCCATGGTGGTATTTTTACCCAAAAACGTGTTCCCACGCATCAATAAGGTTTGTCATGGGGAAGTTCTATTTATATTTTTTCTTATTGATCCAACCATCCTTATATATATTTTCTTGGTCTATTTTTCATAATTGACAAATTTAAAGCTGAAGCAAATTGACAAGATGTGGGATGTGGCCTGGGGATGTGATCCATGGTTTTCAGATATGAACCGTTCAAAGAACCAGTAAAAGGAAAGGTTTTAGGTTTTTAAAGTTGGACCAAGGTTGATCGAGGTCAAATTGTGATGATGTCATAAGTAATTTAGTAATTAATTAAATTAAAATAAAGGTAATAATTTGTCAATATTAGCAAAATTGACTAAAATATCTTTAAAAATTGAAACAAACATTCAAATAAATTTTCATGATATTATAAGGCTAACATAAAATAGTACATTATAAGGTTAATAGAAAATAGTATAGCATAAATAAGTATGAATAAATATTTTATACAATCCTTCAATTAGAAATTATTTTGATTAAATAAAAATCACTTTTAAAATAAATTTATAAATAGTAAATTCCTATGTAGAGGTATTATTATTAAATCACAAATTAATTTAGCAATGAAAACAAATTTAGTAATATTTAATACATTGAGATAGAGGTGATATGGAAGTTCGGAAACTATAAATCATGTAAATCTAATATAATACTTCATATTAACTCAAAAGGAGCTTACCGGGTATGTTGGTCACGGTGTCAGCAATAGTGCTTAACAGAGGAGAGGTCTCAGGTTCAACTTAAGAACGTTAAGAATGGACACTTGTGAAGGTTAGGGATGAATTAATTAAGAGAGAGAAAGAAAGTAGAAAAGAAAATAATATAATATTCTCTCAAATTAATTAGGGTAGATGATGTGATTATCAATATATTTTAAGAATGACATAAATTATAGTGATTTTCTATTGTTTCAGTGAGGATGATCTCCCAGATGATGAGGATTATAGTGACCATAAATAAAGGCAAAACAACAATTATTTTCAGTAAGAATGACATTAAGGATTATAGTGACCCTAAAATCACTATAATGAAATCTTTCGACTGGGTGAAAATTGATCATCCTCATCTTCACTCCATTTCAGACCTTGTTTTAGTGGTGGATACGCAACCTCGCAAGCTGGAATTCACGATGGTGGCCTAGTCAATGTGGTGTTGACAAAACAAAATCAAAAGTAATGAACTTTGTTTACCTCCCCATAAAGGACATTGAGGATTATAGTGACCATAAAATCACTATAATGAAATCTTTCTGCTGGGTGAAAATTGATAATCCTCATCTTCACTCCCCTTAGGACCTTGTTTCTATGGTAGATACGCAAACTCCCAAGCTGGAATTATTCGCGATGGTGGCCTGGTCAGTGTGGTGTTGACAAAACAAAATCAGAAATAATGAACCTTGTTTACCTCCCCATAAAATTATAGAATCGATTCATAATCTTCTATCTGAGTTTAAGAGAAAGACTTGGTTTCAGGTTCATCGGCCAAGGCCAGCAAGGTCCAAGTGGAAGCCTCTAGATGCTCCTAAACTGAAGGCAAATTTTGATAGGGCTATATTTGTGGAATCAAGTGAGGCAGGGATTGGTGTGGTAATTCACTAATTTGAAATGAAAACGAGGAAATTATGGTTGCCTTATCTGAAAAGATAGCTCAACCATTATCAGTGGAGACCTTGGAGATGTTGGCAGTGACTCAAAATGTATTATAAAGGTCCTTGCTAATGGAAATTCCTCCCTCTTGAGCATAGGTCATCTTGTAAGAGACTTTAGGTCTATTTTGGGTTTGCGTCATTCCCACTCCTACTCTCATGTAAAGAGGTACGCAATTCTATAGTCCATGTTTTAGCATGGAGAGTTAGGCTTTCTTTTCCTTTGACGGTTTGGATAGAGGATGTTCCACCAGATGTTCTTCAGTTTTCTTTTTTTTGTTTTAATGATTTTCTAGTTTAATAATACATACCAATGAGTATGGTTTTCTGTCCTAAAAAAAAGTTCCATCCCAAAAAAAAAGAGAGATATAAAAAGTTTTTTTTTTCTTTTAAAAAAAATGAAGAAGAGTCCGAATTATAATTGGATGATTTGTACGCAACGACTACAAACTCTCTCTATATATTTTTAGTCGATATGAATTTTGACAAATCTACTAGTAGATCGCATTTTCTTATTATATCCTCCATACTTGCAAAATTTCAAGAAAATCAAAGATCAATAGTTATATATATATATATATATATATATCAATTATATGTTTAAATTTTAAGTTTTTATAGTATTAAATTACGCATAAAAAATAATTAAGTTTATGAATCGAATATTAAATGGCATCCAATTTGAACGAAATTTGACATTTATTTTCAAATATGCAATCTAATGGTTTGATTTTTAAAATACGTAGGCATATTAATTTTTTTAGTAGGAGTTTGAGGCCATTGCCTACAAGCTAATTTGTAGGCAAACTTTTTCCTAATTAGATAATAATTTTCTTTGGATAGAGTTAGTTTGGAGGAAATATTTTCCAAGTTATTACATGGTAATTTAAAAAGGAAAAAAATTTAATACCAAACTAGTTTGGAGGAAAATTTCTCCAATCCATTATGTGCTAGGAGCCTATTGATAAAGGAAAAAATTTAACTATGAAATTAATTGTAGCCTAAAACTACAACCTTAGTCAATATCTTTTTATTAAAGGTAAATTTTGACAAATCTATTATTAAATTACATATTCTTCTTATATCCTCCATGCTTGCAAAATTTCTAAAAAATTAAATATCAATAGCTATGTTATCAATAAATTGTTTAAATTGCAACTTTTTGTAATTTAAAATTATGCATAAAATATAAACTTATAGATCATATAGTAAATAATATTCAATTGATACAGAATTTGACATGTATATTGAGAGCATAAAGAACATGCAATTCAACGGTTAGATTTTCAAAATATGTAATAATATTTCTTTTATTAAGTAAGATTGTAGCCTTAGACTACAACCAATTTTGTAACTCAACTTTGTCCATTGATAAAATCATATATCAGTGATGCTAGTTGGATGTTTTCTAAAGTATATATAAATAATTAAAGGTGGTTTTTAAATAAAAAAATTTTAAGTAAAAAATTTAATTTTAAATCCTATAGTTTGAAAAGAAATCAAGAAATTAAAATTCAGTCCATTTAAATCGAATGAGAGATTAACAACGATCATCATAGATATTCTGAGTTACCAAATAATTAGTTGGAGAAACTTGCCTCCGAAGTTCCGAACTCATTTAGAGGAATTAGGAATACCCTATCCTTTATCGGTAAAGATGATAGAAAATCGATCTGCCTAGTATAATTCATCCTCGTATAAGTAGCATACTAGCATGAGCATATATTTGCGGAGAAAGGCCAACATAGATCATGATGCAGCAAATCTAAAAGTGTTGGTAGCGGCCTTCCAATTTTTTATTTTTTTTATATGTACTAATAAAACAAGAACAAACTTGGTTTCAAAAAAAAAAAAAACAAGAACAAACTTCTTATAAAAATAAATAAATAACCCCTGAAAGATAATGCAAATGAATTGTGAGTTATGATTATCTATTTGGAATAATATGTTGGTTGTTTGTTCTTGATACCCAAAGTTAGAAACTTGGGACTTTTAGGATTTGGGTCCTGCTATGCTGTTTAAATCCACCTAAAGAATCGTTTTTTTTTTTTTTTCATCAACAATATGACTTTACAATTAATCATCATTATCGATTTGATATTTTATTTATCATGTTGATGTGATGCGAATCAATGTTATGCATGTTGCCATCGATGGCAACATCATTCATTTAATTGGAAGCTTTGGGGGCTCAACCTATGGTATTAAACAGTTAAACCCCTATTGCCAATGGATAAGAACAAAGGACTCATCATACATAACAAAATTTGATCTGACTATAATAAATGATGCATGTATCGAGTGTACGAAGTGTGGTAATCCTCCCACCGGGACTTGATTCAGCTCATATATCATAAATTTTTCTAAACTTTGTTCTCTTTTTTAATTTTTACACCTATGCATCTTTAGGTATAAGGGGAAGGAATGATTTGAATTCTAAATATCTCATTTCAAAACATCGAAAGGTTTCAATGAATTGATCTACAAAGCTTTTAGCAAGAATGAATTTTTTTTTCTAAGTGTTTTTTTTTTTTAGAGTTTCAATTTATGGCATCCACTCCTACTAATAGCTATGCGTGCCAATATTGAGGCTATTGGGCCAAACCTCCCTTGGGCTCACAACTTACTTGTAAAGTGGGTTTTGGATTTCTTACTTTGGGTTGTTCTCGGCACAAAGACTCAATGAAGCTGTCTCTCTCCCTCTCTGTTTTCTCTCTTTTTCCAGACCCCTTCTCCTCTTTTAACTTCTCATACTTATAGCTCTAAATCAGTGGAGAGATCATGATTACTATCATAGTTAGTGCAATTGGAGGTCCAACATCATCAGTCACAAGTGGATGGTTAGGTGGGAGTGGAATGTGGTGAAAGTGGCCTTGGAACTTGGTTCCTACTCCAGCAGGCATGCCCGACAGCGGTACTTCCCTGGGCACTACCAGGTATGCTAATGATGGTGTGTTTGGACGTTATTCTTTCTTTATTGTTCGGTAATGGTTCGCCGAGCAAGGATCAAGTGACGAAACTTGGGCCTGCAGTTTGTGTGGGTTTAGACTGGGGTTTTCGGTAGAAAGGGATTGGGGCCATGGGCCACGTTGTTAGGTCAGAGCTTAAGGCCCAAATGGATCTGGGCACCATGGTGCCGTACATTAGCCCCCCCTTGATTCATGCCCGACTAACGGGAAGAATCAAGGAACCTGGTAGGCACTTTCGTTTGAGAAGGTTAACAGGTGGAAGTTTGGGTGGTTTCTAAACCCATTAATGCGCTCTCAAAAGGCGTGTTGTTTCGGGCCATTTGGTTCAGTCGTCATTATTACCTGACGGTTCGCGAATCGACAAGACGCGCATGTCAGTTGGCATCGGCATCCGTAAAGTTTCCTCACTAACTGAGCCCTATTATGGTTGATTGGACGCCGCTCTTCCCTCTCTGGCCCCTATAAATAGCCCATCACAAATCATATTTTCACTTTTTCACTCTCTACTCTCTGAATTTTCCCTCTGCCGAGCATTCATCTGTGCGCTTACTTGTCAGTCTAGAGCCCTTCTTCTTCCCTAGAGCCCAAAGTAAGTTTCCTACCTCTTCCTTTTACTTCGGCTTCTTTCTTCGAGTTTCTTCCTCCAATTTTAGACTTTAAAATGGGCTATGCTTTTCTTCTGAACATTGTGGCGTCTTTAGCCACATTTAGGCAAAAGTTTGATATTCCTGATGATGTGGAGGTGGTGTATTGCCATGAGAGCGAATTTGCTCTCCACAGAGGGGGACAAACTGCTTTCTTTCCCTTAATGGTGATTCTAGAGGGCGGCGTTAGGTTTCCCGTGGACCTTCTCTTACTCGATACACTTAGGTACTATAGGCTGTGCCCCGACCAACTTCCCCCTGATTTTTATCGGGTAGTTAGTTGTGTCAATAGGTTGAACCATACATTCGGTTTGCAATTAAACCATCATGATATAAACCACATGTACAGTCTGTGTGGAAATAAGAGTACAAACTATTATTTAAAGGTTAGAGATATGTGGGTACGGCTGATATCATGCGTACCTGACTCTAATAGGAATTCCGCTGGGGAGTTCATCCAGGTGCGCGGCAATTGGTTTGCCAGAGAAATCCCCTGCCCCCTCTCACGTCGTGAAGTAGGTTCATATTGACTTCTAACTTGACTGCCTTTCCACTTATGGTTGTTTTATTTACCTGAATACTGATGCAATGTTTCATCTATATATATATATATATATATATTTTTAGACGGCAAAGTGTTTACCCCGAACATCAAGGTAGTCCATGTCAGGGATCTAAACTTTGTACTCAAGTCCGAGATATTTGTTCACTAGGACGGGCAGCTCCGAGCGTCCCATCTGATCCTTGGAGTCGAACCGGTCTACTCTACCTAGCAACCTTTTAGGCAAGCACTTTTGGTAAACAACCCCCTTCTATCCTACATCGACGTTTGGCACGCGAATTTTCTTCCACCGAGATTGATAGTGGGAGAAGCCCAGGAAAGTGGTCGGCGATATACTTGTTCAGACGAGCTTGCCCCATCGCGGGACGAATCGGCAGAGCGGGTGTCTCGACGTCTCTGAGAACTTGCTCACGCGCCTATTAAGGAAGAGGCTCCCGCCCAAGAGGAACCCGCCCAACCTGAAAAGCCCGTTGATCCCAAGGCTCCCGTGCTGGTAACCGAGCAAGTACCCGTTGATATTACTAACCTTTCTGATACTGAATCCGATCATAGTAGAGACATGGTGACTCGAAGATCATGACCATTGATCGCTTTGTGCCCGATGCAAGGCAAACCGCGCAACACCAATCACCACAGGGTTGAGGTCAAACGCCTCCCCCCCCGCCCACCTCCTCCCTAAACCAGACGAAGCAGAAAGAGGCAACGTGTTTCTGAGCAGACTTCTACTGATCCGAGAGACATTGTAACCCGAATTCCCCCCCCCCCCAGCCATCTAGGGGTACAGGAGCCACAGACTCAAGTTGGGGCGGGCGCGGCGTCCTCTTCCCGAGTAATGCAAGCATGGCAACCCAAGTTTCATTTGGACAGTAAGCCACTTCCCACGAGCGCCAATGTACGGGTGTGGGAGAAGGTGAAGGGGGTCATGTTTCCCAAAGTTTGGCGCATGGCCTTCTTCTGCCCGAGGACGTGCACGCTTACGAGGAGGGGACGAAGGAGTCTATGGGAAGAAGGTTGCAGTGGTTTATTGTTGCAGTAATCTTTCACTTATTGATTTCCTACTAGCCTTTGTGGGCATTTATTATTTATTATTATTTATTTTATTTTATTTATGTAAGGGCTCAAACCGGAAAGGCTCCAAACAATACATTTTTAGAGAGTGGGTCGAAGAACTTGGCCCTTACAGACGAACGAAGCCCAATGGTGGAACCAAGTTTTCCTTTAAGGTTGTTCCTCGGCATTGATCCGAGGAACCTCACGTTTACCCCCTTTTTCTATTTTCTTTTTCTTTCTCCCCTCTCTAACTGCTCTGTTGGTTTCTCTTATATAGTCTTCTTCCTCCCATCTCTTTCTTCCACCTGTTGATCATCCATGCACTTTCCCTCTGACCGTCCATCCCATCAGTTGCCTTTTCAGTACTTGAGTGATTTGCAATGACCAACGTTGCTCTGTCTAGGGGTCACATCTCCATTAGTGTGGTCAGAGGGTTAGGTGAGCGCATTTAGTGTGGACGTGACAACTTGCCCTGGGCCTGTTCCCCCAGCTGGAGTTAGTCTCGCTCCACCGAGGACAGGGTCATCCTCGGCGGGAATTTCAAAAGTTTAGGCCTTCACACATTGTCCTCGGACGACCCTTCTTCCTCAGCATGGGCCCTAGGCCGGATGTAAAGTGGGCCGAGGTTACCAGGCCCTCAGGCCCCACAATAGCCCCTCAAAATCTTGCTACCCGTATCCTCGGACGGGGAGGAGGGTTTTGATATTCCCAGGCCCTCCACATGATTCACTTAACCTCAGTCCACGTCAGTGTTGGGGTCTTTTCGCCTACCCGATGTATGTTTCTAGCGCTTCAAGACTCAGTGCGCGCTCGCATTAAATTTTGCAACTCCACGTTTTCCGTTTCCAACGGTGTGATGGTAATCACCTGGCAGAGATTTCCTGCTTTAATGGGCGGGAAGTTATGCTTGGTTAACTTTAATTGGGGATATAAATATTCGTTTAAACCGCTTGGCCTCCTCATTTGCACACTCACGAACTTCGGTGTATATACTCTGAATTTGGTCCAATTTCCATATTGACAAGCGCCCCTTTCCAGTGTAAAAAGTTTGCCCGAGGAGAATCTCCCCATTTCTGTAAGTCTTCTTTTCTCTGCAACACAAAATTTTCTCTAGTTCTTCCTTCTCCTTCCCTCTAACATGTCCTTCCCTCTGATGATTTAGGGGACCCCCACCTATCCGAAGCTGATCTCCAGCCCCAGAAGGTTGGTACCCAAGCTGAGATGGGTCTTAAGAAATAGCCCCAAACCAGCCTTCTTGATTTGCTTGAGGGCAAGTCTGGGAAGGGTGTGCCGAGGGAATCACAGCCCAAGCATCCTCTACCCGGATCCAAATCTTCACCTGTGTGGACCAGGTCTTCCTCCACCCCCACAATCTCAGACCCTCGGCTTGAGTCCTTCGATCCAAAAAGGAAGAGGCTTTCCAAGGGCAAAAACCCAGTGGATGGGAACAAGTCCCACCCTTCTCCAGAGGAAGACGAAACCAGACGACCTTCAAAACAACTGAAACTGGGTGGTCAGCGAAAAGGGAAAGAAATCGTTCAACAATCCGAGCCCCAGGCTTGGCTGCCCACTGCTATGCTCCACGGAAAACCTTTGATGGATGATGACACTATCCGAGATTCTCAAGGAGGCGAAGGGGCTCGCGTAGCCAATGCCCTAGAGAGGTCTCTTCTCCTCCCCATTGACATGGCTAAGCTTAGGAGCATGAGGGGGCTAGAGGTTACCGGCAACCTCAAGAGATACTTGGGCATGGTAGGACCTGCGGTACTTGTCTATTTTAATTGAATTTTATTGCTTAGCACCTCCCTCCCCTTTACGGCGTATTGGTTTTGGTTAGTAGGCTATCCAGGCTGTTTTCAAGCTGGATAAGGAGGTCGATGGCTAGAGTAACGCTTTAGCGCAAGAGCGCGACAAGTTCTTGAAGGCTGCAAGTACCCTTAAGAGATCTGAGGCAGATCTCAAGAAGACGACTGAAAATCTGGAGGAGATGACAAAGGCCAGAGATAGTGCGGCCTGCAACCTAGCGGCGGCCACGAAGCAGGCCGAGGATCAAACAAAATGCTTGCAGGATGCCAAGGGCCAGCTGCTGTCTGCCAGAGAGGACATCGTCGACTTGAAGAAGAAGTTGGCCGAAGAGGTCAGGGCGAAGAGTATTGCCGAGTATGCTAGGGACGAGGCCGTGAGGGCCAAAGAATTGGCTGTGTTTGCGAAAATAGACGTTGAGCATTCTGTAGAACAGGCGGAGGAGGAGGCCTTTGCTGAGGGGGTGGCTAAGACTGAAGCTACCTTCAAGGCTCAAGTCCCTGAAGTGTACAGGTGCTTTTATTCCCAGAACTGGAATGAAGACCTCAACCAAGCAGGAGTTGATGCCTCGTCTGACCTTAGGAAGGTAGCGAGAGTATATTATCCCCCCGTAATTCACGAGGTTATCCCCATTACTTCCGAGGGGGAGTCTGTATTACCAGCGGCAGGTGAAAGTCAGAAAAAAACTGCCGAGGACGCATCTTCAGCTGACAGACCTTTAAAGGAGGCTGAGCCCCATGGGGCGCTAGAGGGGGCTGGAACTGACAGTCAAGAAGCGTCCCATTATGTAGTGAGGCTCCGTGCTGACTCCCAAGCTACACTCGCTGTTCCTCAAATCCCTCCCATCGTGGGAGGATCCTCTAAAGTAGCCCTTCCGAGTCAGGGTCCCCAGGAGTTAGTCGAAGCCCTACAACAAGCTCCTCAAGACAAGCTGCCCACCGAGTTGGGGGAGTAGGCCAGCTCGTCGGACCACCCCGTTTCTATGGCATGGGACAATCTTATTTGTTTTCTTTTTCATTTCATTTTGCTTTTTGCTTTGGCGACATTGTAACGAAATTACATACTTTCTATTTAGAATATATATTCAATAGTTTGCCTTTGGTTCCTTGATTGATTCTTCCTCTTACTCATTGTATTTTAATGTTTTGCTTAATACCTTGCTTCTGTCCTGGAATTAGTCTCATGAAGCAGTCAGCTGTCCTTCAAGCTTACATCTGAGGGACGTACCACAACTCGGTTCCATCTAACGCTTTTATTCTTCTGCAAATAGCTACCTTTCCCATAGGTTTAAGTCCGAGGACCAATGAAAACCTTAGTTTTGTCCAACATTTTTGTTCTTCTGTAAGTAGCTAGTTTCCCCATAGGTTTGGGTCCGAGGACCATGCAAGACGTTGGTTCTGTCTAGTACCCAGATATATTTGAGTAGTTAGTTTCCCCATAGGTTTGAGTCCGACGACCATGCAAGACCTTTGTTCTGTCTAACACTTCTATTCTTCTGTAAGTAGCTAGTTTCCCCATAGGTTTGGGTCCGAGGACCATGCAAGACCTTGGTTCTGTCTAACACTTCCGTTCTTCTGTAAGTAGCTAGTTTCTCCATAGGTTTGGGTCCGAGGACCATGCAAGACCTTAGTTCTGTCTAGTACCCAGGTATATTTGAGTGGTTAGTTTCCCCATAGGTTTGAGTCCGAGGACCATGCAAGACCTTGGTTCTGTCTAACACTTCTGTTCTTCTGTAAGTAGCTAGTTTCTCCATAGGTTTGGGTCTGAGGACCATGCAAGACCTTGGTTCTGTCTAGTACCCAGGTATATTTGAGTGGTTAGTTTCCCCTAGGTTTGAGTCTGAGGACCATACAAGACCTTGGTTTTGTCTAACACTTTTGTTCTTCTGTAAGTAACTATTTTCTCCATAGGTTTGGGTCCGAGGACCATGCAAGACCTTAGTTCTGTCTAGTACCCAGGTATATTTGAGTAGTTAGTTTCCCCATAGGTTTGAGTTCGAGGACCATACAAGACCTTGGTTCTATCTAACACTTCCGTTCTTCTGTAAGTAGCTAGTTTTCCCATAGGTTTGGGTCCGAGGACCATGCAAGACCTTGGTTCTTCCTAGTACCCAGGTATATTTGAGTGGTTAGTTTCCCCATAGGTTTGAGTCCAAGGACCATGCAAGACCTTGGTTCTGTCTAACACTTTTGTTCTTCTGTAAGTAGCTAGTTTCCCTATAGGTTTGGGTTCGAGGACCATGCAAGACCTTGGTTTTGTCTAGTACCCAGGTATATTTAAGTGGTTAATTTCCCCATAGGTTTGAGTCTGAGGACCATACAAGACCTTGGTTCTGTCTAACACTTCCGTTCTTCTGTAAGTAGCTAGTTTCCCCATAGGTTTGGGTTCGAGGACCATGCAAGACCTTGGTTTTGTCTAGTACCCAGGTATATTTGAGTGGTTAGTTTCCCCATAGGTTTGAGTCCGAGGACCATGCAAGACCTTGGTTCTGTCTAACACTTTCGTTCTTCTGTAAGTAGCTAGTTTCCCCATAGGTTTGGGTCCAAGGACCATGCAAGACCTTGGTTCTGTCTAACACTTCTGTTCTTCTGTATAAGGGATAAGGTAGTTTGTCCTCGACGCTGGGAATATTGTTTTTGGCGCGATGATGGCGTCAGACCTGCTTTGTCGAAAGTGGGCCATCCTGTGGGTGGGACCCTTAACCCCGCCTTTAGTTCAAGTTTCTACCCTCTTCAGTTATGAGGCGTCTCCTGACTGCTCGCATTCCGCGCTTGACGTTTTGGCACGCGAGGCGTGCTCTCATTAATATCCTCGTGGATTGATGCGGATCCAACGGTAGATAGCCGCCTTGAAATTTAGTCAGATTAATGTCACCGATAATCCTTCTTTCGAATTCTGCATAGATCAGTTCCCATCAATCTCCAGCCTCTATATAAAGCTATATGGGGGGAAATGTCCTTCTACACTCCACGAACCCTCTAACAAAACAGGAAACATGTCCCATCAACTTTCAAAGCCCCCTCAATAACCCTGCCAGAATTGTGACAAGAGTTTGGAGAAATGGGACGGCCTTGGATGGGAGTGAGGACACACAGACCAAAGGTCCTCCTCCCCCGACCGAGAGCCCTGGTGGCTAGAACCGGCGTTACATCTCCGGCGCGGCAATGTTTGAGCGTCATCCTGTTGGTGTCGTGCATAGTGGCCAAGAAGGAGGTCCTTGAAGCACATAATGCCCTTCTCTGGGATGCACCCCTGTCAGTGGAGGTGTGCAAGATTACATCATGTCTGGTGCCTGAGTGTTGCCATCTCCAACGGTCAATTACCGTGGGGCTAGAAGAGAATCAAGGGAACATCATGGGGGAGGGCCGTCATGCGCCCTTGCACCTGCTCCTCTCTTCGTGCCAGCACCACCGCTCTGGCGCGGGAGTTGTTGGTAGCCTTGAAACAGGCCTGCCTCAGCCCCCTTCCCTTTAGTTAGCTTTAAAACAGGCCCATCTGAGCCTCTGTTTGTAGAATTGGCTTTAAAACAAGCCTGTCTGAGCCTCTGTTTGTACCTTGTACTTTCTTTTCATTTAATAAAATACTGCAATATTTCTCATCTTTTCCTTTGAATCTTCTACTTTTCTGCCATTTTTTTTTTTTTGAAAGCGTTGTTATTAATCTTCCTTAAACAAGCTACTTAGGAACGATGGTCCGTTGCGCCTGTTAGTGCACAAGTTCTTCCCACAGATGGCGCCAATTTTAAGAGCTCAAACCGGAAAGGCCCCAAACAATACATTTTTAGAAAGTGAGTCGAAGAACTTGGCCCTTACAGACGAACGAAGCCCAATGGTGGAACCAAGTTTTCCTTTAAGGTTGTTCCTCGGCATTGATCTAAGGAACCTTACGTTTACCCCCTTTTTCTCTTTTCTTTTTCTTTCTCCCCTCTCTAACTGCTTTGTTGGTTTCTTTTATATAGTCCTCTTCCTCCCATCTCTTTCTTCCACCTGTTGATCATCCATGCACTTTCCCTTTGACCGTCCATCCCATCAGTTGCCTTATCAATACTTGAGTGATTTACAATGACCAACGTTGCTCTGTCTAGGGGTCACATCTCCATTAGTGTGGTCAGAGGGTTAGGTGAGCGCATTTAGTGTGGACGTGACAACATGCCCTGGGCCTGTTCCCCCAGCTGGAGTTAGTCTCGCTCTACCGAGGACAGGGTCATCCTCGGTGGGAATTTCAAAAGTTTAGGACTTCACACATCATCCTCGGACGAACCTTCTTCCTCGGCATGGGCCCTGGGCCAGATGTAAAGTGGGCCGAGGTCACCAAGCCCCCAGGCCCCACAATTTATATTTACATATATATATATATTTATATATATTTTAGCCATACTAACCCCTGCGTTTTCATTAGGCTGCTCAACTGGCTTACATCCTTGATGAGCGTTTGAAGGAACTTTTCGAGGATGCTGACCGTGAGAAGGCTGCTAGGGAGACGACCACTAAGACATCAAATGAGAAGATAAAGGCTGCTGATACTATCGAGAAGAAAGCTGCTGCTGTGGAGAAGGCTAGGGCGTTGGCGAAAAAAAAGCTTTGCGGAACTTTTGGAGAAGCAGAACGAAACAGATCTAAAATTAGGCGAGGCAGAAAGTCTAAATACTGCTCAAGCTGAGGAACTTACCGAGCTAAGAGCGGCTTTGGAGGCTTGTGAAGAAAAATGGTATAATGAAGGGTTTGTAGATGCAGAGAATTCTGCGGAGCCAGTTGTGAATCATGCTCGAAGGTTAGGTTTCGAAGCCGGTTGGTTAGCTACCTTGCAGGCCATGGGGCTTCCCGAAGATTCTCCTCTTAGGGATCTTGGCAAAATACCCTTCCCAAGTTCTACTCTGGCTGCGTAGAACCCCCTGGCGCCCATTGATGAAGAAGAGACGACAAGCTTGAGGGAGCTGGTGGAGCAAATAGATGCTCATGTGGAGTTGGATGATACGGAACTTACCATTGTCCCCTATCCTGTTGATCAACGCAGTGAGGACATAATTCAGCCCATAGCTGACCAACAGCTGCCCGAGTTCGCCACCCAGATACAACCTACAGATCCTGAAATGTAATTACCGAACAAGATCCCTATCGTTTTCTTTTTATTTATGTCTTAATTACGTTCTTTCAGTTAATTTGCTTACGTCACCGGGTTGTGGTGACTGAACAATTATTTCCTTGCCAGGTTTAACTTTTACATGTCACCGGGCTTTGGTGGCAAGACATTGGTTTCATTTTTGTGCGTTGATTTCACTTGAGTAAGGTTTATTTGCTGAACACTTGCCTTAATCATTTTCATGAAGGCTTAATATCATGTTGTCTTCCTCGCTGTATTCTCCTATTTTCCGCGCATACATATTTTTCTAATGATCAGCAATATGTACGGGATAGAAAACAGAGATCTACGTCCCTACCCCTAGAAAATTTTTAGCTTGGTGATTTCGATTGAACTTCAAGGTGAGTTTCCATCCTTAGGTGATACCTTGGTGGAAGGTTTCCACCAGCCCGAGAATCATGCTTCTGTCCTTAAAATACTTTTCATTTTAAGGTTTCCACTTGCTTGGTGATGATAATCGAACCGATAAGCAGGCTTCTGTCCTTAGGATATATATATATTTTTTTTTGCATAAGGTTTCCACCTCCATGGTGACAATAATCGAACCGGGCCGCAGGTTTTCGTCCTTAGGATATTTTTTAGCATAAAGTTTCCACCTGCTCGGTGATAGTAATTGAACTGGGTAGCAGGTTTCCGCCTTTAGGATATTTTTTACATAAGGTTTTCACCTATTCAGTGATAATAACCGAACCGGGCAGCAAGTTTCTGTCCTCAGGATATTTATTGGCATAATGTTTCCACCTGTTCGGTGATAATAATCGAGCCGGGCAGCAGGTTTCCATCCTTAGGATATTTTTTGCATTAAGGTTTCCTCCTACTCGGTGATAGTAATCAAACCGGACAGCAGGTTTCCATCCTTAGGATATTTTTTGCATTAAGGTTTCCACCTGTTCGGTGATAGTAATCGAACCAGGCAACAGGTTTCTGTCCTTAGGATTTTTTTTTTTTGCATAAGGTTTTCACCTGCTCGGTGATAGTAACCAAACCAGGCAGCATATTTCTATCCTTAGGATAAGCCTTAGTCTTTTTAGTTTCCTCTATATTTGTTGGCTGGCATTACCAAATGAATAATAATAAACTTGAATACAACTGCAATGAGAAGCATCATCATCATATTAGCTAACGAAACGTACACATTGGATATACATTCCCACACACGGCAAGTTAGTGATAAAACTTCTTAAGATTATGGACATTCCACGACCGGGGAAGTGGCCTCTCGTCTAGGTCTTCCGAATAGTACGCTCCCGCACCAGCGATTGCAGTCACTCTGTACAGTCCTTCCCAAGCTTGGGCTAGCTTTCCGGCATTTGTATCTCGCATATTTCCCATGGCTTTCCTCAGCACCAAGTCTCCAACACTAAATTCCCTAGTCTTCACATCTCGATTGTAACGTCGGGCAAGTTTTTGTTGGTACTCCGCCAGTCGTATAACGACCGCTTCTTGGCACTCTTCCAACCAATCCAAACGTCCTACCATTAGTTCTTTGTTTTGGGTGGGATCAAATCCTACAACTCGTGCAATGCATAACTTCACCTCGGCCGGTATCACGGCCTCTGCCCCGTACATTAAGGAGAACGAAGTCTCCCCCGTGGACCTCCTAGGAGTTGTTCGGTTAGCCCACAAGACGTTAGGTAACTCTTCTGCCCACCTTCCCTCTGCACCGTCCAATCTTTTCTTCAACCCATTAACGATTGCCTTGTTAGTAGCTTCAGCTTGGCCATTGCTCTGCGGATACGCTGGAGTGGAATATTTGTTTTTGATGCCAAGATCACTACAAAAAGTGCGAAAAGCTTTACTATCGAATTGCAGTCCATTATCCGATATCAGCGAGTCTGGCACCCCAAATCTTATAACTATGTTTTTCCACATGAATTTCTTGACGTCTACATCCTGGATATTAGCTAAAGCCTCGGCTTCTGCCCATTTCGTGAAGTAATCAACTGCCACTAACACGAACTGGCAATTGCCCGTTGCCTGGGGAAACGGACCGAGAATATCTAGCCCCCATTGTGCGAATGGCCATGGGCTGTTGAAGGGATTCAGATGTCCTGCTGGTTGATGGATCAGGGGAGCATGCTTCTGGCATCCTTCACATTTACGCACATACTTAGTGGCATCCTTCTGCATCCGCGGCCACCAAAATCCTTGAGTCATCTCTCGGTGTGCTAATGAGTGCCTCCCTACATGACTATCACACACTCCGTCATGTAACTCGGCCAGGAGCTTATTTACTTTCTCGGGGTGCAAGCATGAAAGGTACGGTCCCCCAAAAGACCTTCGGTATAACTTGCACTCTGTTGACAACCAATACAGAGAGGCCATTCGACGAATCTTGTTAGCCTCTTTTTCGTCGTTCGGGACTCGATCTTCGGCCAAGAAGTCAATGATCGGGTCCATCCAACATGGCCCGGTTACTGAAACCACAGCAATGTCGACCCCGGCTGTACTAGCGTTTTCTGCCACACTAATACTCGGCTCCCTTATAAGCTCCACTTTGATTAGCCGAGGCACACCCTCAGACATTGACGATGCCAACGTAGCTAGGGAGTCGACGCGTCTATTCTGTGCCCGGCCAACTTGGGCCACCTTTGTCGTGCTGAACTTGTTCATGATTTGCTTTACCGCCTACAAGTATTCTTTCATCCAAGAATCCCGAGCCTCAAAGCTGCCCTGGACTTGATTAACAACCAGCCGAGAAAATGGGTTGCTCGAGGACATGATTGATTGTAAACCACTGCAACCTTCTTTCAATAGACTCCTCCATCCCCTCCTCATAAGCGTGCACGTCCTCAAGCAGAAAAAGGTCATGAGCCAAACTTTGGGCAACGCGACCCCCTTCACCTTTCTCCCACACCCGTACACTGGTGCTCGCGAGAAGTGGCTTACTGTCCAAATGAAACTTGGGTTGCCATGCCAGCACTGCTCGGGAAGAGGATGCTGCGCCCGCCCCGACTTGAGTTTGTGGCTCTTGTATGACAATACCCCTAGATGGCTGGGGGGGAATTCGGGTTACAACGTCTCTCGAACCTGTAGAAGTCTGCTTGAAAACACGTTGCCTCTTTCGGGTTCGTCCGGTTTGGGGAGGAGGTAGGTGGAGGCGTCTGACCTCGGCCTTGTGGTGATTGCTGTTGTGCAGTCTACCTCGTATTGGGCACAAAGCGATCAATGGTCATGGTCTTCCTGGTCACCATGTCTCTACTACGATCGGATTAAGTATCAGAAAGGTTAGTAATATCAACAGCTACTTGCGTGGTTACCAGCGCGAGAGCCTTGGGATCAACGGGCTCTTCAGGTTGGGCGGGTTCCTCTTGGGTGGGAGCCTCTTCCTCAACAAGTGCGTGAGCAAGTTCTCTGAGACGTCAGGACACGCGCTCTGCCGATTCGTCCTGCAACAAGGCAAGCTCGTCCGAACAAGTATATTGCAGACCACTTTCCCAAGCTTCTCCTACTGTCAATCTCGGCGAAAGAAAATTCGCATGCCGAACGTCGATGTAGGATAGAAGGGGGCTGTCTACCAAAAGCACTTGCCTGAAAGGTTGCTAGGTAGAGTAGACCGGTTCGACTCCAAGGATCAGATGGGACGCTCGGAGCTGCCTGTCCCAATAAACAAATATCTCGGGCCTGAGTACAAAGTTCAGATCCCTAACGTGGACTACCCTGATGTCCGAGGTAAACACTTTGCCATCTAAATATATATATATATATATATAGATGAAACACTACTTCAATATTCAGGTAAATAAAACAACCATAAGTGGAAAGGCAGTCAAGTTAGAAGTCAATACGAACCCACTTCACGACGTGAGAGGGGGCAGGGGATTTCTCCGACAAACCAATTGCCGCGCACTCGAACGAACTCCCTGACTAAATTCCTATTAGAGTCAGGTAGGCATGATATCAGCCGTAGCCGCGTATCTCTAACTTTTCCACACAAACTGTACATGTGGTTTATATCATGATGGTTTAATTGTAAATCAAATGTATGATTCAACCTACTAACACAACTAACTACCTAGTAAAAATTTGGGGGGGGGGGGGGGGGAAGTTGGTCGGGGCATAACCCGTAGTACTTAAGTGTATCTAGTAAGAGAGGGTCTATGGGAAACCTAACTCCGACATCTAGAATCGCCATTAAGGGAAAGAAAGTAGTTTGTCCCCTTCTGTGGAGAGCAAATTCGCTCTCGTGGCAATATGCGACCTCCACATCATCAGGAATATCAAACTTTTGCCTAAATGTGGCTAAAGACGTCGCAGTGTTTAGAAGAAAAGCATAGCTCATCTTAAAGTCTAAAATTGGAGGAAGAAACTCGAAGAAAGAAGCTGAAGTAAAAGGAAGAGGTAGGAATCCCACAGATGGCGCCAATTATGCCCACCAATAGTGAGGCTATTGGGCCAAACCTCCCTTGGGCTCACAACTTACTTGTAAAGTGGGTTTTGGATTTCTTACTTTGGGTTGTTCTCGGCACAAAGACTTAATGAAGCTATCTCTCTCCCTCTCTGTTTTCTCTCTTTTTCCAGACCCCTTCTCCTCTTTTAACTTCTCATACTTATAGCTCTAAATCAGTGGAAAGATCATGATTACTATCATAGTTAGTGCAATTGGAGGTCCAATATCATCAGTCGCAAGTGGATGGTTAGGTGGGAGTGGAATGTGGTGAAAGTGGCCTTGGAACTTGGTTCCTACTCCAGCAGGCATGCCCGACAGCGGTACTTCCCTGGGCACTACCGGGTATGCTAATGATGGTGTGTTTGGACGTTATTCTTTCTTTATTGTTCGGTAATGGTTTGCCGAGCAAGGATCAAGTGACGAAACTTGGGCCTGCAGTTTGTGTGGGTTTAGACTGGGGTTTTGGGTAGAAAGGGATTGGGGCCATGGGCCATGCTGTTGGGTCAGAGCTTAAGGCCCAAATGGATCTGGGCACCATGGTGCCGTACAATAGCTATTTATTATTAGACCAAGACATAAGACGTCAATTGATTTTCGATGTAGACGGGTATTGAACTCTAGATCTTTTATTCAACCATAAAAAACTTAACCAGTTGAGCTAATTGAAACTCACTTATTTGTCTAAATTAGTTAAAGAAGAAGTTATGGTATTTGGACTTTATAAAAGATAATTTTGGGAGGAGTAATTTTTCTTTGGGTCATGCTAATGGGTGTCCTTAGGAAAATAGTTAACAATTCATTTTAAGAAGGTTTTGACATAACTTTTATGGGAAATGGAAAAAGTATTAGAATATGGACTTTGAAAAAGAAAAATTTTGGGAAGAGTAGTTTTTCTTTTTATATTAAAAAACGGTTTTTTTTTTCTTTATTATTCTATTTTAATCTTCCTATGCTATATCCGTATTCACAAATTAATGTAATGTCTCTTTCTTTTTTCTTTTTTTCCTAATAATTCAGTTTGGGGAGGGGGGGGGGGGGGTTTCAAATACTAGATATCTTTTGCTTAGAAACACTAAGGGTCCGTTTGGTTGGAGGAGTGGAAAAGTGAGAGGATAGAAAATTGTGGGAGGATAGAAAAGTGGAAGGATGGAAAATTTTTAATTTTCCCTCTTATGTGTTTGGTTGGAGAGGTGGAAAAGTGAGAGGGTGGAAAACTCTTTTGTTTGGTTGAAAAAAAAAAGGGAAGGATAGAAAATGTAATTTATATAAATTGACCATTATACCCTTATTACATAATATGTAATAAATAAATTTATTTGTACTCATTAAATAAAACACCATCATTTTTACACTATTATTTTTACAAAACACCCATATTAATTTATCTATATACATACTTTTTTTTATTAAAATAATATTTCCCTTTTCTTTATTATTTCCCAACTACCCCCCACCTAACCCCTCCTCCCTTTTTCTGATTCGTAAAAACGCATCTCTATCTCCTCTTGTCTCTGTCTCCTTTTTATCCCTTTTCGCTGTGCTTTCTTTTCATTTTCTTTTTTTTTTTTTTTTTTTTTTTTTTGGGTGAGGGGTTGCAAGTGGATGGCCAGATTTTGGATTAAAGTTTTTGAATGAACATGGGTTTGTCAAAAATAAAATGATAGATGGTGATTTCGTTTTTTGGATGGGTTTTTGGATGAACACGGTAAAAATTTCTTTTTTTTTTTTTTTTTGAGAATATTTTTCTTTCCTCCTCTTCTTTTACAATTTGAGTTTTTTGCTTTTATTATAGATGATGATTTTGGGTTGGGTTTGATTAAGGGCAGTGATTTTGAGTTGGATTTTCTATTTGTTTTTCCATTAATTTTGTGTTGATTTTGGGTTAAATTTTTGTGCTAGATTGCAGTGTTTAGTGGTGGTGCTGGATTTGGTAGTTATTTCCTGCTTCTTTCTTCTTATTCTGCCGCGCCCGCGCTGGGTTGTTGTAGACGTTGGAGAGGGCATTTTTGTAAAAGTGCAAAGAGGCAATTTTCTCTCATGCGTTTTCCTTCTAATTTGGGGAGACGAAATTTGTGGGCCCAGGAGAGAAAATTTTCTCCCATGTTGTCCACTCTTCCTATTTTCCTCTCTTTCCCAAACAGTGAAAAATACTGTTTTTCACTTAGTTTTCCACTCTATGTTTTCCATCCCCCCTAAAATCACCCCAACCAAACACAGGGTAAGAGATTTCAATTGAAATAAAAAACTCTTGGTGACCGTATTTCTAAATTGGTATTTTTCTATTGACTCTTTTCTCTTTGAATCGCCTGAATATGATCGTAATTAAACAAGTTTGTAAGCTATAATCATAAGCCAAAATTGTAGCTATGGAATATATATATATATAAACCACAACGGCAGCTATGGAAGCATTGATCTACAACAATTGTAGCTATATATGATTGGTCCATCTGTGAACATGATTGAAAATCCATCCCAGCAGAAAGAGCAACAAACAGACCGTAAATCGGTTGTTGATCAGCATTGACCGGTGGTGTTGAGTTTTTCCCAAGTGATATTTTTATTTTTTCTCAAATTAGTTACTTTCTCTGTCAGAGAAGTTCAAAGAAGCAGAAAGACCGGCTGACTAAGAGCCTTATAGCTCAATTAAGAGAAGAAGAAAAACGAGTTAACTAAAAGTCTTATAGCTCAACAAGCAGTTCTTAATGTTTCCAACAAAAACATCCTGTATTTAAATTCTCATTCCTCATTATAACTATTGATTTGATAAAATTAAATTATTAAAAAAATAAATAAATAAATAAAACGCACTGGCTGATTACAGAGTATGTAGCTCATAGCAGCCGAACGTAACATAATTAATTGATTACAAATTCCAGATCGTTGCCTAATTGGACACGTTTTTGGGTTTAACTTGTGTCCAGTTCACAGTTCACACACAAAGCCGGATTCCATTACAGTGGGAGAAGTGCAAGAAAATGAGCAATTAATCCATAGAACCAATTATTCGTATTTGGCATCTAACATTCTCAATTGGAGCTCCGCTCTTACGGACCAATTATTTTGGGTTACAATATTTGATTTGAGTTTAGGCTTCACTGACGGCAGTTAAAGACTTTCAGCCTGTATTTGAATTTGGGCTGACTCGGCCACCTACAGAAGTGGTACTCAGCCACAGAAATTGTACTTTTGCCCGTACATTAATCTATAGGTATTATTAATTAGGTAACAAGATATAACTCCCAAAAAGAAAAGAAAATTAAAAGACCAAGTTAAATTTTACCAATTAAGTACAAGAAGTAAATGATGCAAGTTTGCAATTGAGGGCTCATTTGGTAATGTTGTTTTAGTAACTTTATTTGTATTTTTTGGAATTACATGGTGAAAAAATGTATGGAAATACATGTAATGTTTTTTTTTTTTTTTTTTTTGAGAAGATGTAATGTTGTTTAAACGCTGAAAACTGTTGTTTAAAATACACTACCAAACAGCCCCTGAATTTTACCAATTAACACTTTGCAACTTTGTGCCAAATCTTATGATCTTATTTTGATTTGATGTACAAAATCTTAAAACAATTACACTCTTTTTGTTTTGATAGAAAATCTTATGTAAAAATAGTTTTTCATGTTTTTTAGTGTTTGGTAACATAAATAATAAAAAAAGAAAAGAAAAAAGAGTCAATGAAAATTTTTCTTTAGTCAACAGAAAAAGTATGGCTTGTTTTTATAAATTGTTTTTGATTAATTGTTTTTGGAAAACAACTCTATCTCATAGCAAGCTAAATATGGGAAGTTTGGAGCTTATTTTTCAACTTATTTAAGGTTGCTACTAAACATAGGAAAATAATATTGTTTTATAGAAAATACTTTTTGAAAAATGACTCATTTTTTAGAAAACATTATAACTGAAACAAACAAAGTGTTAAATTGACGTCAAGTTGTCCCTTATGTTATAAAGGATTTTGTTAACTCACTAAAAGCAATAGTTAAGATGCATTTAATGATTTATTAAATAATGTTTCAAAAAATAAAATCAATAAGTTGCATATATTAAAAAAAAAAAACACTGTTAATTACAATCAATTAATACGTGTAATTTAATGAATCATTAACACATATATACATCTTATATTCGAAAAGTGCACATTATAATTAAACATTTATTAATTTTTATCCGATGCCCTTAGAGCACTTAACCCTTTCATAAATAGAATCAAAAATCAATCCCATCAAAAAAAAAAAGAAAAAAAAAAAGAATCAAAATCAACTTATATGAGATAATTTTTTTTAAGTGATTGTATATTTTTCACTTAAATTCAATAATATAATTGTATTGATAAGTAGTTGAGAATTGAGTTGCAGTTAAAGGAAAATAATATTATTATTTTTGCTGCAAGGCGCAATACAGCTATATATAGTTGATTTGTGTATCTCCTTCTATGAAGAATATCAAAGAGAGGTCATCAGCTAAAGAAAAGCAATGGGATGATGTAATAATTTCTCATTAAAATAAAGGAGATTCTATTTAAAAAAATATATAATAACAAATGGTAGTGGATTTTAATCTCTATATTTTATTTAGTTAGTGGATAATGTAGTAGTTTCTCATTAAAATGAAAGGAGATTTCAATTAAAAACTGAAGGTAAGCCAAACCTTTTTTTAACTGGTTTGTAAAGAAAAAAAACATCCTGTTAGTACTTTTTGCTGAGAGATTGATTTTTTTTTTTTTTTTTTTGAGAAGATTGCAAATTTTTTTTTTTTAATTTTTTACAAAAGAAAAAAAAAAATTACAACCTAGTGAGAAACTGCCCACGGGTCACATGTTTTGCATGTGACCAATTGTTCTATCCAAGATAACCCCAATTTAGAAGGCATGTTGAATATTGTAGTAATTCCCTCAAAATTAGAGGGGACATTATAAATTGGGTGAAAAATTAGGTTAGAAAAGTGTAATTTATTGACCTTTTAATATTCATTTAATTTGTAGCATATTAGTACAAAACAAAGAATATCAATTGTGAATTGGGATGCTATATAAATTAAGTTAATAAAAAACAATAGAAGAATATCTATCAATTGCTCATCGTTAGTGTCTCGGGTGCATCTTGCTATGATGATGCAATCCTAAAATGGAAGGAGAGCAACAAATAAAAAGAGAGAGAAGGCTGGGGTCTCTTCTTAAAAAGTGTGCTTAAACTCTGGAATTAAGATCTCCTCTAATATCATATGGCCCAATGCCAATAGTGACTTATTGCTATAATTTTTTTGTTTCATTTCGAATCCTACGGTACATATTTGTTTTTCCTAAGAAAATTTCAGTAGCGCTTTGATTGAAGACCAAATGTCTATTACACACGCCATTTCTGCACAAGGTCACAATAAGATAGGTGTTAAATCAGACAACATTGACACGAAGATGTTTGGAGCTTAAGCTGTTTGAAATTTTGTTTTGTTGCTGAAAAACATGGGGTGTTCCGAAACTCATATTGAAACCTTCTTTGAGGTTGCGAAAACCATATTGATTGCTTATGTCTAATTTCCTCTTTCTTTTTGCAAAATTTCAAGGTTTCATTAGCATTGACTGTGGCAGCGATGAAGATTACATTGACGAGGAAACTGGAATTCCTTACAAGTCAGATAAAGACTTGATAGATACTGGAATAGTTAAGATGGTATCGCCTGATTCACCTGAAGATCTTCCACAGTCACAAAAGAACTTGAGAAGTTTTCCCCAAGGAACAGGGAAATTGTTACACCTAGAGACCAGAGGAAGGCAAAAACAATAATTATTTGATCAGGGCAAGATTCGTATATGGGAATTACGATGGTGAAAACTAGACACCAATATTTGACCTACATCTTGGGGTCAATGAATGGACAACAGTGAATTTAACAAATTCTGGTGCATGTGGTTATTATAATGACATTATTCATGTTCCCTTGACGGATTACATAGACGTGTGTCTGATAAACACTGGCCGTGGGGTACCCTTCATTTCAGCATTGGAACTATGGCATTTGGACAATTCCATTTATCAAGCTCAGGGCGGGGCACTTCTGAAAGAATGGGGATATGATGTTGGCAGTAACAGTTCTGAAAATGCATTCAGGTGAGTCAGTTGCACCATTCTGAGCATAAAATAATTACTTCTTATAGAAGGAACTGCTTTCTGACACTGTATATTCCATCTTCAGTGGCATGGCTTTCATATGAAGAATATTATTGGCTGCCTTTTATTTTAAGATAAATCTTACACCACTCAGGATTATCATAGTTACTGTTATATGCTCTCAAACTTGTATGTTAAGATAAGTGAGCTCACCACCAATTTTTTCCATGGCAACAGTATTTTAACTTTGCAGTTACCTTGTTCATATTCATCAACTATAAAAGCACTTGAATGCATATGCATATAAATAATATTTCACGTTGTTTCAGTATCATCTTATTCTGGCACAGTTTGAATTATTTATTTATTTTATTTCAATTAGGTATCCAAATGATGTCTGTGATCGCATCTGGAGCCCTTTACTGTTTGACAGTTGGATTCCAATTGCCACAAACTCAACCGTTTATTCTTCGAGCAATGATAACCCTTATGACTTACCAGATTTAGTTTTGAGGACTGCTGTCAAAACACATAATGCTAGCACTCCCCTAAGCTTATACTGGACTCCACCAGATTCTCTTTCAAAATATTATGTTTATTTTCACTTTGCTGAGATTGAGAAGTTTAAAGCTGGCCAGCAGAGGGAATTGACAATTAATTTGAATGATGAATGCAATCTGATCGAATCTGTTAAACTTGATTATCTGAACCCAAGAACCATAGTCCAAAATGATCCACCAATTAGTGGAAAGCAGATTAGATTTTCAATATAGGCAGCTAAGGGAACTAAGCTTCCTCCAATCCTCAATGCTCTTGAGTTTTTTCAGTCAATAGAGCTCCCAAATAAAACAAGTTCCATAGATGATGGTATGCTTTCTTCTCTTTTTTATCTTTCTTAAGAGTACAGATTACGCTCAGTTTGTTGCTAACTAATATAAAGAAGAGATACTTCAATTGCTGATACAACAAAACTTTAGAACATTGGTGATGGGTGTTTCAGTGGTTAAGAAGTGGGCCTTTTTCTAAATGGAACATTCTAGTTTAAGTTGCCATTAGCATATGCGATGATACTTCCTAAGCATAGGAAGGCTCAATAACTATAGAGCTTTGCTCCATCAAGAAGTGTTTGCCAGACGAGTCTTTGTTTTTTTTCCAAAATAGAAAATGAAAAGTTTTATCAGAGCCACCACACTTTTAGGCCATGTCAATACTTTTGCATCTATCAATGAAATATGTGTTACTCCCATGCCATTTTATCTGTCCAATCCAAATTAGAATAGGATCACGCAAGTTCATTAATTAACTGCAAAAGAAATTTTCAAATTATTTCACAGATTTGATGAAATGGCATTGTATTATGACTTGCATTGTTGCTGACCACCTTAGAATTTGCAACTGTTGGTAGTTCACTTTGAACATCATATATGCTACATTTTGGCAATTAATTATCACAGCAAAGGCATAGATGCTCAACTTCTGCAAACGTTGGATCTATCTGTTACTTTTCATCTTCTGTATGATTTTGTATTTTGAATTCACCTACCTTTCTCTTCCACTCTCTTTTTGAATTTTTAAAAAAAAAAATTATAGTTGATGCTATCATGGACATCAAGAAAATGTACAATGTTACTAGAAACTGGCAAGGTGATCCATGTGTCCCAAGTGAATACTTATGGGATGGTTTGAACTGCAATGACAACCATCACCCAAGGATCATCTCATTGTAAGTGCACTTCCAAACCATCAAAACTTGTGTTGACACATGCTGTGAAATTTCAGTCAATATATTGTCTAATGTGAAAAAATCCTCAACTTGTACACACATCAAATGGACCCTCATATTAACTGATATGATGATGCATCATTTTAGGAAATGTGACAATGGAACAGACTCCTTTCATATGCTATAAAAAATGTTATGTCATTCCTTCTGATATTTGATTTATTCATTTTGATGGAATGCTCAAACACATCACCTTCCCAAAATGAGAATAACTTTGTTTGAATTGCAAATTATCTTTTAAAGAATGGTAACAATTCTTCCTTCTTACATAATGACAAGCAGGAACTTGAGCTCAAGCAATATGACAGTGGAGATTGCAGTTTCATTCTTCAATCTCAAAACAATGCAGTCCTTGTGAGTCTTAATCTGAATTTTGATTGATATTTATCTTTCAGTTGCTATAGAATAGTGATAGCTAGACACTGGCAGCCGGCAGGTCCAGTAACACCATCAGCTAGCTTGGGATTATGGATCCCTTAATGCCGAAGGTGTTAATGCTCGGAGAGTGTATATGTGGGATTTGATCCCAGGAATTTTTACCTGGAAAATGCTCTATGCAAGTCCTACAGTTGAATATTAGGTTGTCAAAAAATAAATAAAATTTTTTTTAGCTTAACATCTGTGGATCTTGCTAACTCTTTTCCAGGGATTTGTCATACAATGACTTAACTAGGCCACTGCCAGAATTTTTGGCACTACTACCAAATTTGAACACCCTATAAGTTTTTGAGCTTTGATCTTGGTATAGCAAACATAAATTCAAGGGAAGAAAATTGAGGTGATCTGCATAATAATATCTTTGCAGTAATGTATATGGGAACAAGCTCACAGGTTCAGTTCCTGAGGCTCTTCTGCAAAAGTTTAGGGATGGGAAATTGATCTTAAGGTTTGCTTAACTTCCTTCCTCCAACATTTTTATTTACTTAGTAACTCTAATTTCATTTTTTTACCTTCTCGTGTTTTCTCTCTCTTTTCCATTTATAACTGCTTTTTATACATGCCAAATGCTAGAAAAAGTATATGTTGTTCACTGTTATGTAAAATCAGATGTCTTCTATATTTCCAACATCAATTTGTATTGCATGATGGAAGCACCATCTATCTATGTTTAATAACTTACCGGCTTATTACCTTGATGCATTTTATGCAAGTGTTGGCGAAAATCCAGATCTTTGTATGTCAGTTCCATGCAAGAGAAAAAAGAAAAAGGAATATGTTATTCCAATCATTGCATCGTCTATTGCAGCAGTCCTGGTTCTTCTGTTCATCTTTAGTGCTCCGGCTATCTGTAGAAGGAAAAGACAAGGAGATACGTCTCTCATAATTTTTAGGTTCTGTAATTGTTATCACAATTCACTGAAGTGAGGTTGTTACAGGAGATGTAGCACCCAGTCCCAGGTAGTCATATTTTTCCTGTGATACACCAAAGCTATTTAGTCAGCTATGAAAATCAATTATAGAAATTGAATAAAAATGCTGAGAATACTAATTAGTTTTCACCAGTGGTGATCACGACAAGCCACACAATCAAGACAGAATATAATGCCTTTGATAAAAATCCATCCATATACCGTTCAATATCTGAGTGGTAAATGTGCTTATTCTCTTTATGCAATGCACATATATGAATCATGCTCGAGTCATGTTTCAGTTGTGCTTTACCTAACTTTATGATGTCAATGGAATGTATTTTTCTCAGGATTGCCATCCTGGGACTGTGTGGTGATACCCTTTTTTGCTCAACCAAAATGACAATATTAATTGCAGTATTAATCACATCCATGGGACCATGGGCAAGTTGGCAAGATATCTAATAGTCATATGAGATCTCAAGATACACAAAAAAAGTAGTTAAAAAACAAATAAACAATTGACTAGTTCCTTCACGACACCACCAAGTTCCTATATATACCACCACACACCAAGTCCGTACCTATATTCACCTAACATTGCCAAATAAATGATAACAATCCAGTCACTGTGCCACAGAAATTATTAACCATGTCAACCCAATCTCTTGCGGTTTTGTAAAATGTCTTGTTCCAGTCGTCTTCAATTCTTGGAATTCAGACTGAGAAGGCAATCAAACTTGGGGGATCATTTCATACAATCTTGAGCCCATGCTGACCATATAAATCTGGACAACTCTACCTTAAGCACAAAACATAGATGAGCATGCAATCCAGGACCTCCTCTAGCTTTATCACTGATAAAATATTATAGAGAAACCGTAAATAAAGTCAGGTAAATGTACCTGCAGATGGATTTGGTGGCACAAGCCCAACAGTCTATTTTCATTCCGTGTCTAGAATAGTGGACTCTAGATTTAATGCTCAAAAATGTTGTGTGAGATGAAATCTGTAAGGTTGAATTTAATCAACCATCTTGTTGGCTTTATTTCGTACCAAATTTGCTTGTATTTTAGCAATTAGTAACCCTATATTTAGGGGGGATTCTTGTAAGGGTAGTATGTGAGAAGATGTGGAGAAAAGCTCAAGTTTGTGCAAGGAGGCAGAGTCTCGCGACTAGGACTCGCGGTTGGAAGCCGCCAACTGCAGTACATGTGAGAAGCACGCAGGGGAGCTGAAGGGTTACGCTAGCTGTCGCACTACAGGACAAAAGTCCCAGGCTGGCCAAGCTGTTACCTCGCGACTAGAACTCGCAACTCAGACCAGTCGCGAGGCCAAGCCGCCAACCAGCCTTGTTTGGGAAAAACTGACTCTTCACATTCCAAATACACACCACTATATATAGACCCTTATTCCCACGAAATGTGAAGAGCTTCCAGAGAGAATTTTGAGAGAGAAACCCTAGAGAAAAACAAGATTAATTCATACACAATCTTCATCTAAGAGACTCTTTAAATTCCTCTATTCTCACCCTCTCCATTGACAAATCCTTGAGAGGTTCTTGACCAAATCATTTTCTCACCATACCCACATCCGTGAGAAGGTCTTTTAGTGCTTTAGGAAGCAGTTAGGAAGGAACCAATGTCTATTGGTTGATGTTATGGTTTATAGCGGAATCCGGTAAGCTAAAGAAGAAATAGGTTCGGCGCAACCTCGTTGGAGCAAGAAGCTTGGAGGGCTTAGGTACACTAGGTAAATTAGGCTTGAAGGGTCTTCTGCTGTTCATGTATCCCAACTACATTCTTTAGTGGATTTTTTACTGCTTGGAGGGCGGTGGAAAGGTTTTACGCCGAGAGTTTCGGTTTCCTCTTCGATAACACATCGGGTGTTGATCTTGTGTTTGGATCTCTCATCCTTTTATCTTTACCATTTAATTACTGCTATGATTATGATTATTTATGGTTTAGATTGTTTATCAATTCTGGTTTAGCTTATATTCATGTTCCGCATGTTTATTGTTTGATAATAAGCTTGAATTGATAATTTGTAATTTGGGGTCTAAACATTTAAGGGTGTTTTACACACATTTTGAACATTCAATTGGTATCAGAGCGGGTAAACTTGTTGTGGTTTAAATACCTAAGTGTGATCCCTGATCCTTTGTTGAGATGGATAGGTCTTAATCTCTTAATGTACCACCATTTTTTGATGGTAATAATTATGCTTTTTGGAAAGTCCGTATGAGAGCGTTTTTGTGTTCTATTGATGATGCTGTTTGGGATGCTTATATTCATGTTTCGCACGTTTATTGTTTGATAATAAGTTTGAATTGATAATTTGTAATTTGGGGTCTAAACATTCTAGGATGTTTTACACACATTTTGAACATTCAATTGGTATCAGAGCGGGTAAACTTGTTGTGGTTTAAATACCTAAGTGTGATCCCTGACCTTTGTTGAGATGGATAGGTCTCAATCTCTTAATGTACCACAATTTTTTGATGGTAATAATTATGCTTTTTGGAAAGTCCGTATAAGGGCGTTTTTGTGTTCTATTGATGATGCTATGTAGGATGCAATTGAAGTAGGTTGGACTAAACCGGAGGCTGCCAAATCTACTTGGGATAAGGCAGCTCTCGCAGCGGCTAATGCAAATAGCAAAGTCTTGAATGCTATTTTTTGTGGTGTCACTCTAGAGAATTTTACAGGATTTCACATATCACCATTGCTAAGGAAGCATGAGAGATTCTGGAGACAACTTATGAAGGGACTAAGAAAGTGAAGGACACCAAACTCTAGATGTTGACCACTCGCTTTGAGGAGCTAAAGATAAGTGAGGATGAGTCTTTTGACTCTTTTTATAGTAAGTTGAATGAAGTAGTTGTTGGCAAATTCAATTTGGGGGAAAAGACGTAGGATTCGAGAATAGCAAGGAAGATCCTTCGATCACTGCCAGAAAGTTTCCGTGCTAAAGTAACAGCTATTGAAGAGAGCAAGGATCTTGACGACATTAAAGTTCAAGAGTTGGTTGGTTCCTTGCAGACGTATGAATTGTCTCTGCCCACACAGAAGAAGAGCAAATCGATTGCTCTTAAAAAAATTGATGAGAGAGTAGTATCTCATGACTCTTCGGATGAGGATGCAATAGATAAAGATGTGGCGTATCTTGTGAAAAACTTCCGGAAGTTCTTAAAGCTCAAGAATAGTAGGAAATCTGGTAACAAAGTGAAATTTCAGAGTTCTGAGAAGGAGAAGAAAGAATTCAGAAGGAAAGAGGGTAGAGATTCCCAATCTTTACAAGGAATTTCGTGCTTCGAGTGTAATGGACACAAACACTTCAAAAAGGAATGTCCCAACTATTTGAAGTCGAAGGGCAAGGTCTATGCCACTACTCTAAGTGATTCGGACTCATCAAATTCTAACTCTGAGGATAGCTGTGACGGAGAAGGAAATTATTCCGCATTTATGGCTATTGATCATGTTGAGTTCTCGGAGGACCTGAATCAACTTGTGCAAGAACTTGGAGAACACAATGATGAAGAATCCTTAGGAATTGTTGAGGAATCATATGCTGAAGAGAAAGATACAGCTAGTATTCAAGAGAATTACACCTTACTTCTTGAGAAATCAGGAGAGTATACAAGGGTGGCGAAGGCAGCTTTGAAGAAGATGAAGAGAGCAAAGGAGGATTACAAAAGTCTCCTGGTCAGATATAAAGAGGCAAAGTGTGAAATTGAAATGCTAAATGATGAGCTATCAGAAGCTTACACAAAAGTGAGATTTCTTGAGCAAGAGGTAGTACAAGCACATGCCAAGATAGAAAAGGTCTCCTCCAAGAAGCTAGAAGATGTTATCTCATCTCAAAAACATTTTTTAGATAAGTCTGGTTTGGGTTATACCGGAGGGAGTAGCTCATCGACCAGTGTCACCAAAGAAGTGAAATTTGTGAAGGCCAAAGAGACGGTTCTAGAAGAGCCTATTCCTGAGAAAGCTAAGGTTGAGAAGAAGAAAAAGGTGGCTAATCAACAGGTGGTTAATAAGTCCCATAATCAATCAGAAGCCAAATTTGAAGCTAGAGGAAGATCTCTCCCAAGATCACAACAGGGTCCTAGAACAAATTATGTTTGTCACTATTACGGATTGCAAGGACATACCAGACCCAACTGCCAAAAGTTGAGAGCATTGAACAATGCAAGCGCACCTCAGTCACGAGGAAAAAGAAATGACAAGAGGTCTTGGGGTGGTAAGCAACCGAGAAATCAAAACGGTGATCCTGGAATAATAGACGTAATGAAGATGATCGGTGCCTTCACCAATTGCCTGGAAAGCTTCACACGAAGGTTTGAAAGTCCTAACTCTCGTACCCAATCCGTCAAGGATATCACCCCAAACGCACGTGACATGTGGTTGACGAAAGGTACTCACGCATAAGCATTACAACATGTCCATGCATTAATACTTCCCATATTTTGTGTATATGCTTGGTTGTTTGCTTCTTGAGAGTTTGAGTTAAAAAATTTTTTTGTAAGTTTTTGTTTTAAAAATGTTTTTACATTGTTGTTCTGTTTTTTATCAACTTTTTACTGCTTTTGTGTCAAAAATTCAAAAACACATAAATAGTAGAAAATCCATAAAGTTTGATCGAATTTGTTGAGTTTTGTCTCAAAGCATGTTTTGCCTTGTACCTTTGTACTAATGGCTTTGTGTATCCACGAGCTTAGCTTGTTTCCTATGCACACATATCATTGTGGGAGAAATTTTGAAATCTATATGACTGTTGTAAATAAATCTTCAACCTTTTCATGAATAATTAGTGAATGGTTTTGTTGATCTTGAGACATGCATAGACTCATGCCTATATATCTTCCCATTATGTTTTTTTTTTTTTTTTTACTTAAACAAGCTCACCAAATGTAAATCTCCAAATGAAAAGAGATATTGATCTGCAAAAGCCTGTCGCACATACTAGTATTTAACTAGGAAAAAGGAAAAGCGACCAAAAATAACTGTATGATGCCCAAAAAGCCCAAGGCTAATTCATCAATTAAAATATCAAAAATTTCAGGCATTAATATCACAATGAGATTTTTTTATTCAAAAAGTGCAAATGATATGATGTATATGGAGCCAAATGAAAAGGTTCAAAGAATTGTAATCAAGGTTATATGGGAGGTCATATATGCATATTTCTATAATTGAGATAGGTCACATTATCTAGTACTAGTTATATATGCCTTGATTGAATTGATCATTAAAGCTTCACAATAGACTAAAGACTATCTAATTTTTGATATCCACACACAACACACAAGTCTATGTTCACTAAATGCCATATTCATTTGTGTGATTATACTTGATTAAATGTGTTTTCACATGCTCAATCTTTGTTGATCAAACACAAAAAGATTTTTGAGTGTTTTTAGTTGTTTTTAGAAAGTATTTTGTTTTTACAAAAATGTTAAAATTTCAAAAACAGTTTTGCCCTGTTTTGGCGACTCAGTCACGGGTTGTCCCAGTTGCATGCCCCAGTCGCGAGCCCTCACCGATATTTTTCGCAGCTCACTGGCGGGTCAGCATCTCAATCGCGAAAAAGACTTAGAATATTTTTCAAAATTTGAGTTTTTATGTTTCTCGCGAGTCATTATGGCGACTTGTTCGCGGGTGGAAGGTCCAGTCGCGAGGGGTATACAGAGATTTTCCCAGCTTACCTCGCGACTCTCTCGCGGGTAGACCTTCTAGTCGCGAAAAACACTTAGGAAATTTTTCAAAATTTTTTATCCCAAGTGTTTTGGCAGTTGGACCTGGCGGCTTAGACGCGACTTGTTCCAGTCGTGAAAAACGCGTGTTTTGCGTTTTAAAGTCAATTTTTAAAAACTTTTCAGTTTTTCCCTCGAATTTTTGTGACTATTCATTGTCTTCCCCATTTTTCTCTCTAAAACTCACCGTGTTCACTCTTCGAAAAACCTCCATTTCTGCACTTTTTCTTCTCAAATCTTCAAGAAAAAGGTATGAGTTTTCTCTTTCTCACTTCATACTTCTTGATTTGAGCATTTTTTCTTGTTTTATGACTTATCTCTGTGATTTGCGAAATACTGTGTTCGAACATGGGTTTGCTTAAAATGTTGGGTTTGATTGATTGGGGTTGATTACTTTTGTTGCTGAATATATTTGGTATCATGATTTTGTATCATTGTGCTAGTCTTTGTTCCGAGCATTGATTTTTGATAGATTGTATACTCATTGGGCATATGGGTTTTTAGGTTTTTCTATGATTTTCTCTGAATGTGAGTTTGGGTATTTCAGAATGTTTGAGATTTTGGATTGTTTATCAATTGATAATATTTTTTTAGTGCCATATCATGTGTGTGTTTATATCTTGAGGGTATAACTTGAACATTTCTCATAGACATATGCTTTCATCTGTCTGAATGTGGTTTACACTGTCCATTTTTAGATGTTTAATGCTTGCTCCAGTCTGCATCTATACAGACTAAACTTGTTTGATTTGATGAAGTTTTGATTTGATCTATCCTTATTTGGTTATCAACTATGCTTGGTCTATGTGTTGACTTGACACTCTGTTACTCCCTTTGTAACTAACTTGTTACTAATATGTGTGCATTTCCATATATTGTGTTTTTCTCTTGTTGTGGCCTTTTCTGCTTGTTTACAGATGGCTCCCACACCTACAAAGAAGAAGTCTTTGCTAAGAAGGCTGACAAAAGGCTGAAAATGGACCATAACCTGTTTAGGTCTATTCAACACTTTGAAAGATACCGAGATTCCTTCTTGAAAGGTACCATAATACAAGAAAGATTTATAGATTTAGGGGATTTGAAGGACACCTTCATTCCAGAATGTTTTGAGGGCAGAGGTTGGGATAAGCTGTTGAGTGACCTACCTCCAGTTTGTGAGCCATTAATAAGAGAATTCTATGCAAATGCTCTCATAAAAGAGGATGAGCTAAATTGCTGGGTCAGAGGACGTGAGTTCACCCTAGATGCACATGATATTGATGATGTACTAGGGCTTGAGGGTTTAGAGGATTATGAATTCACTAATTACAAGGACAGGATGCTACCTATAGAAACTGTCTTGAATCGCATTGGCAGACAGAGAGAGGGGAGATGTCTCAACACTAATGCCTTCCCTACTGACATGAGATGTCTGACCACCATCATGATGTACAATTTGTATCCAGTAAGGAAGCTGACTACAATCAACAATGCTAAAGCTATCTTCCTTATGGAGCTCAAGGAGAAAATCATCATTGATATCAGCTCACATATATTTGACACAATTGTGGATGAGACTAGAACCACCTCTAGGCCCAAGCTGATCTTTCCTAGTCTTCTTATGAGGATTTTCAGAGCAAAGGGTGTTGCAATCCCTCAAGATATCAGTCCCATGACTCCACTCTGAGCCATTAACAAACAAACCATCACAAGGATACAAAGTCGTCTTCCAGGTGATAAAGATGAGGGTGAATAAGAAGAAGATGATCCAATGGAGACTGAAGCTGAAGCTGCAGGACAAACATCCACACCCATGAGCAGAAGCAAGAGGAGCAGGACTTCAACCTCATCAGCTGTACCTCCAGATGCTTTTCAGATCATCCTGGAGAGGATTGATGGACTCAAAGAGGTCCAGAATGAACATACTGACAAAATGGAAGCAATTCAGGATCAGCTAAACATTATTTCAGCCAAGTTTGACAACTTCCACACCCAGCAGTGACCCTTTGGCCATTCCGGTCAAAAAGGGGGAGAATTTTTGAGGAGAAGCTTTTGAGGGGGAGTGCTTTTTGAGGGGGAGCTGCAGACAGAAACAGTGTTTATCTTGTTTATTTTATTTATGTTTATAGTTATGGTATTTTGTTTAGCTTTTATTCTGGGTTTGCTACACTGTGTTAATCAGTTTGGTCATTCTACTGGTTAGTTTGGTTAGTCTGCCGGCTTTGGTATTCTTGGATATATTTGGCTTTGTTTTTTTATTTATACTTATGATGTTATTCAGTTAGTTGTTTAGTTGGTACATTTGTACCCATGTTGCTATTGTAAGCTTTTAGGGTTTGTTTCCATGCATTTTGTAGGCTTTTATGGTTTGTACCATACTTATGCAGGCTTTATGCTTTGTACCCTTGCCTTGTGGCTTAAGTACTTGATGTTAAATGTCTTGCATTTTTCTTTAGTACTTCACTCTTGTGCCCTTGTAGGATTGTTCCTATATGCATATATGTTTTATGCATTGGTTGAGTGTTGGACATGCAAATGATACTTTGCAAATAAGTTTATTAGCTTGCATGTCTGGATGTTCGTTCCTTGTGAGAATGAGCATGGTGATCACTTTTGTATAGTGATTGCTTGTTTGGTCAAGCCATGGTCTATTGCTTTACTCCATTTTGTTTAATCGCTTTATTCTTGCTCCATATGCATTTCAAGTTTTTTGCATACAATGATATTGTTGTGTTGTTGTGTTTCAAGAGATACTTGTTCTTATGGTTCAAAAGCTTTTTAGAATCTAGAGTTAGGTGTGAGTGAGTTTTGTTCAACTGTTTCCAACTCACGCGTTAAGTCTAAAGTCTGTTGTAGGGTTTTGTCACGGAATAGCCAAAGGAGGAGATTGTAAGGTTGAATTTAGTCAACCAACTTGTTGACTTTATTCCATGCCAAATTTGCTTGTATTTTAACAATTAGTAACCCTATATTTAGGTGGGATTCTTGTAAGGGTAGTGTGTGAGAAGATGTGGAGAAAAGCTCAAGTTTGTGCAAGGAGGCAGAGTCTCGCTGCTAGGACTCGTCGGTGACTTGCGACTGGAAGCCGCCAACTGCAGCACACGTGAGAAGCACGCAGGGAAGCTGAAGGGTCACGCCAGCTGTCGCACTACAGGACAAAAGTCCCAGGTTGGCCAGGCCGTTACCTCGCGGCTGGAACTCATGACTCAGACCGGTCGCGAGGCCAAGCCGCCAACCAGCCTTGTTTGGGAAAAACTAACTCTTCGCATTCCAAACACACACCACTATATATAGACCCTTATACCCACAAAATGTGGAGAGCTTCCAGAGAGAATTTTGAGAGAGAAACCCTAGAGAAAAACAAGATTGATTCATACACAATCTTCATCTAAGAGACTCTTCAAATTTCTCTATTCTCACCCTCTCCATTGGCAAATCCTTAAGAGGTTCTTGACCAAATCCTTTTCTTACCATACCCACATCCGTGAGAAGGTCTTTTGGTGCTTTGGGAAGTAGTTAGGAAGGAACCAATGTCTATTGGTTGATGTTATGGTTTATAGCGGAATCCGGTAAGCTAAAGAAGAAATAAGTTCGGTGCAACCTCGTTGGAGCAAAAAGCTGGGAGGGCTTAGGTACACTGGGTAACTTAGGCTTGAAGGGTCTTCTGCTGTTCATGTATCCCAACTACATTCTTTAGTGGATTTTTTACTGCTTGGAGGGCGGCGGAGAGGTTTTACGCCAAGGGCTTCGGTTTCCTCTTCGATAACACATCAAGTGTTGTCTTTGTGTTTGCATCTCTCTTCTCTTTATCTTTACCATTTAATTACTGCTGTGATTGTGATTATTTATGGTTTAGATTGTTTATCAATTCTGGTTTAGCTTATATTCATGCTCCGCACGTTTATTGTTTAATAATAAGCTTGAATTGATAATTTGTAATTTGGGGTCTAAACATTCAAGGGTGTTTTACACACATTTTGAACATTCACATAGAGATTTGAAACCTTCCAACATTTTATTAAATGAACACATGCAAGCCAAGATAGCTGATTTTGGTCTGTCTAGAGCCTTCACAACGAAAAATGACTCTTATGTGTCAACTCGCCCAGCTGGCACATTAGGATACCTTGATCCTGTGTAAATGTTTAGACCTATTGATTTGAAATTCATAAAAATAATTGGAGTTAAGAGTGAATTTAAGTATCATGTATATATGTTCTAGTGGAATCTGCAACACGCTAAGCCTGTTATCATAAAATTTTCCACTAATTAAAATATTTCTGCCTTTTAAGATCAAACATTGATTTCCAAGTACCCAATGCATCCAAACACTATAAAATTCACAAATTTCAATTAATTGAACAAAATTTCAAAATTTGGCAGTTGTTACAAGTACATACTATTATAACTTTGGTGCACAGCTCACTTTCTTCATCGATAGGAGTTATATAAAGCATCAGGGTACTATTATAATTTTGATGCACAACTCCCTTTCTTCACCAATGGGAGTGTTATATAGAGCATCAGGATGCTTATTTAAGGTCCAAGCAATCAATCATTTAATCACCAAGTGCAACTAGGATAGGATATAATGAAAGTAATAGCTAGCAGAATTAAATCAACCTATGAGGTTCTTGTATTTATCTAGCCACATGTGTTTTACTTGCAGATTTCAAGCATCTGGAAACTTTAATAAGAAAAGCGATGTCTATAGCTTTGGGATTATTTTGTTTAAGCTAATCACAGGCCATGCTACAATAGTAAGAGGCCTTGTGAAAAACAATCACATACTTGATTGGGTTAATCCTTTGATTGAAAGGGGTGATGTTCAAAACATTGTTGATCCAAGATTAGAAAGAGAATTCAACACCAGTTCTGCCTGGAAAGCTATAGAGATAGTCATGTCATGCATACCATCATATGCTATCCAAAGGCCAGACATGAGTCATGTGTTGGCAAAACTCAAAGAATGTTTGGCCCTAGAGATGGCTCATGAAAGAACTCAAAGGATGGCAATAGAGAGCAATTTAACAACTTCAAACATTCCATTCAAAATGACCCATTTGGAGTATGAATTAGATATTGTGCGTCATAGTAGGTAGATTTTTTTTGGGGGGGTTGGGGGAAGATATTTGGTAGTTTGGAGAGGGGGCATTAGAACTTAGACATCTTCACCAAAAAGCGTCAATCTATAAGACTTATGGCCCCATCTTAGGTAGTTATCAAACAAAAGATTAGTAGTCAAGTGTTCTTTGTATTCAATATGATAAGTTTGTGAATGTAGAGAGAAATATCATAGAATGAATGTACCTTTCTTTTTGAAAATTTTTATCCTCGACAAGCTTATTTTTAAGTTCTCTATTAATATAAAACTAGCATTATTCAAATCAAGTTCTTGTTCAAGTTTCCTATTGTGGATCATTTAGTTCTTAGTTCATACAAATTAGTTGTGAGGCCAGAAACTTGATTCTTTGAGAGTTATCTTTGAGAATCCATCTTTTTGATGCCCACATTAACTATCAATTTATAATTTTTTTTTATATATATATAAAAAATAGAGACTTGAACAGCGTCTCATTGATTGATCAAGCAAAAATACACTTTGAATAATGATTTGGGTGAATTCCATGGCTTCTTCCCTTCAAATTCATTGCCCCTATGGGCCTATGCCTTACGCTGCCTAACAATCTTCTTTGCTAAAGTCATTTCTTATAATAATTTTTCAGTTTTTCAGGAGTAAAAAATATGGTATTTACCTTCTCTCTACAAAGAATCTAAATTTATGAGGAAAGCCAGTTTTCTATTAATATTTACAATTGAGAGAATGAATCTTTACAGTCTAGGGGTATACATGGGTTAGGTCAAATCGGGTTTGGGCAGTGGTGACTCTAAAAATTTTTCTCAGGGTGGTCATTAAAAAAATTAAATTAAACAAAATTTGAATATATCGATATCACAAAAGCGCAAATACATAAATCTTTAAAATTTTATTCTACGAGTTTTTATATTTTGAAATTGATGTATGATAGTTTCGTTATCAATTCTATCAACTGCTTCATTTTTAATGTATACAATCAAACAATCATTAAACTACTGATATCCCATCCAATTACAAACATCTTGCCTAATAAGTAACAATATAAACAAAATACATCATCTTTTTTTATGATCTATTCCAACCAATTTTTGTATTCTTTAAACTAATTAGTATTAAATCAACACAATGCTCCATTAATTTCTTTTTTAGGGAAATCATGGCCAAGAAGTTGACAAAAACCTCTTTGTAAATATGCTCTTCTTATTTCAACCTAATCATTAGGATGAAAAGACGAGACATTTTCTCATAGCCTATTATCTGAAAGAAAATTATTAAAGTCAATACAGTTTTGCTTAGAATATTAATCTTGCAATACAAGTGATTTCTTTATAAGAAATTTATTCATGGCGCAAAATAATAAAGGGTAAACTATAAGTTCATTTAATATATTCAATTTAGGCATTCAACTATTATATTAATCTTCCCTCTCAAAAAAAAAACTGTTATATTAATCATATTCAATAAAGTATTCAGGCATTACTTAATTTAGTGCATATGCGTATGTACAAAATATAACACATAAATCCAACAAATTCAGCTAAAGACTAAAATAAACACTAAATTGTATTTGTTTGGGCAATTTTTGAGAAGTGTTACATTCGCAACATTTTCAAGACATTTTTGCAATAAATCCTAGATGAGCAGTTTTTGCTAGTTCTAATTTGAACCTACCATAGAAGTCTTTTTTTGTCCATCAATAACAGCCAATAACAACTTACTTAAGATTTATTTGTGAAACTGTTGCGAAAATGTTGTAAAAATTGAATTTTTTGAAATTCTTTGGTTCTACCTTCAACGGACCAAAATTTTGGAGAGATAAAATTTTGTTTTTAATAGACTCAAATTTTTATTTAGGGTGTAAGTTTTTTTTTCAAGGTGGTCAAGATTTTTTTTCTAGGATAGTCAATAACCCATATTAATTTAAAATTCAAAAATTTTAAGGTATTAACCAAAAAAAAAAAATGGAGGGCCGCTAGTGGGTTTAGGCTCAATCCAGACCCGACCAAATCCCATTGGGTGGTAGAATGGGATTTTGTATATCTTGTATCCGGCATATATGCCGGGTACCTCACAAAGAGGTGGGCCCTATAGTGTGTGGGTCCCGCCTCCTTGTGAGGTACCCGGCATATATGTCGGGTACAGGATATACCACCTCATAGAATGGAGGGCCTATCATTGACCAAAGAGCATCATCAGATCGAATCAAATCGGATTCAAACTAGTCAAGTCAGTTTCGATTGAAATCAAGAGAGGTAAAAAATCTTCATCGGAGATCTTGAGATCTCCACCAATAGACAACAATGATTTTTGTCATAGACAACGGAGATCTGAACAGAGTTTTTTTTTTTTTTGAGAAACCAGTCTGTGAGACTGGGACTTTTATTAAACCGAATGAAAAACAAAGGAGCTAGTGAACATCAAACAAAGCAAGGGGCATAATGTCCCCAAGATCGTCGTCTACCAAAATATTAAAATCTAACCTAACCCAAGCTTTCTTGGCAAAAGCATCTGCAACCTTATTACAACTTCTAGACACCTGGCAGAAACTATGAAACCACAGCTATGACGTTAATTTGACCAATTTTTTGAGAGTGAGACCCACCACTCAACCTGATGGAATTATTGAAGTTGCACATTTGTTGTTGACCACCACTCTCATCGAATCGAGCGGGTTTTGGATCAAGCCACCGCTAGTTAGATAGTTTTGACTGAGTCGAGCAGGTTTAGGATAGATATGGTCCCGTAACCTATTTATAATATATTACGTAACCAAAGTACAACTATAAAAGGGTACCTTTGTAGTTGTAGACTGGGATTATAAATAGCGGACACTAAACACACACAACCAGTGTGAGATAAACAATGTGGTGTTTATCCCACAACTAATGTGGGATAAACAACGGACGCTAGACACACACAGCGATAGAAATATATTGATATAAAGAAAAGAAATACAAAAGAAAGCGGTGGGTCCACCACAAGTTAAGACAGCCAAACGCAATGGCTGTGACATTTTTATATTTTGCTTGAATAGTTTTTAATGGAACAACATCTTTTTGGACTTCCTCATGCACTTGACCATTGTCTTCTTCAATCAGATTGGTTTGTGGTTTTACACTCCAACAATGATAGCTTCCACTAATTTTTAAACAACGGACTGAAATTTTACAAAACGCTATTTTAAATGATTGATGGAGGATTACATTTTTTTTTTTTTGGTCACTTTGATGAGGACTCCCAACTACCAAGACAGGAGAGGAGCCAACTAGGCCTAAATTCAAGATCACCATCACAATCTTAAAAGTAAAATAAAAAATAAAAAATCACCATCAAATTGTTGAGGATGAATATTCAAAATGCAGGGTGTATGTGATATGGGAACTTTCTCCAAAAGTAGGACAAAGTCTTTTTTTTTTTTTTTTTTTTTCCTCTCTCTCTCTTTTGTAGTGTATTATACTATTATTTGCTTAATGAATCCAAGAGAAGAATAAGTCATATGAAGCAAACATTGATTATTGTATTAAATTTAGCCAGAGAGATGGGTTCTGCCCGAAATGAACGTAGTTGACATTACAATGACTAGGGCCCTTATCTTTAAGCCCAAATACAGGGTCATCAATATCACACCTCTTGTTTTGTTTTGTTTTTTGTTTTTTTTTGTTTTGTTTTTTTTTTTTTTTTTTTGGTGGATATAAAGAAAAACCATCACAATGTGGAGAATATCTAGCACGAGCAATGCTATTTACATAATAGATTTCATAATAAATTTCGTACTTGTTGATTTGATATATTCTTATTGATTCTTAAATAAGCTTATTATTAACACTACTTTATTGTCTATCATTAACAACTAACTATTTCATACATGTGTAAAATTTGTTATTAATTTTGATGTGTTTTTAGACTTATTATATTGCGGGCAGATTTGGGAACTTTCTCCATACATCAATTTTTTTTTTTAATTAAATTTTTTGGACTTAAAAAAAAAAAAAAAAAGAGAGAGAGAGAAACTTTTAATTGAATTTGTTGAATCCAATACTAGAATAGGTCAAATGAAACAAACATCAATTATTGAATTGACATTCTTTCTAGAGTGGGGCTTAGCATGCATGTAATTGAATTTGCCATTGTGTCACTATCAACTCAATTAGTGATAAGCCCTGGCAAACAAATCAGGAAGATTGGATTTGGATTCGACTTGACCAGCTTTGGGTTAGATCAAGTTCGGGTTAATTCTAGTGGCATTACCTTCCTTAACCCTTCTTTCTTTCAAAAAATGCTATGAAATATTAAAATGAAAGTTATTCTAGCTTTGAACAAGAAGGGTATTATTTTTTCTCCATCGCGTTTCTCCTCTTTGTCTCTAAGCTAGCCTTATGTGCTAAGTGCTAACCAACCAGATCTTTATAGGATGTCTCCTATGTTGAGAATATTACACAAAGTAATGATGAAAGAACAAGTTTAACACAAAAGAAGAACATAAAATAGATAACTTGGAGGCACAAAATTGTTAATTCTTAGACAATATTTGGCCCCACACATGTTGCTAAAGGGTTATTACAAACTTGTCCCTAGGATACAACTAAGTGGTTGGGTTCTACAGATAGCAATTCAGGAGAATACCCTCAGGAATTCTTTTGTTTCTTAGAAACTAACTTTTTGGAGAGAAAGAAGTTATTATCAAGTGAACATAAGCCACTATTTATACCCATATAGTTATGTTTCATCAAAAGGCATGTATGAAAAGTTAAAACGTTTCATTAAACCGTTTACAATACTTGAGACCTTTTTAAACATCCAAACAGTTACCAAAAAATTCAGTTTTTACGAGTTTTGATCGATTGAGAGGAATCGAGCATCAATCGGAAGCTCTTTACGATCGATCGAGCAAGAATCGAATAGCGATCAAGCCATCTAGTGACTCCAAGATTATTTTCTTCATCATTTCGATCGATTGAACGGAAGTTTCAACCGATTAAAAATCCTAGAACTTGAATTTTCACAAAAAAAATTCTAGAACTCGAATTTCCACTTTATTTATTTTACAAATGAAATTCTCCGACTTTATATTATTATTACAACATATCCTTGTATATACCTGTTAGGTTCTAAAGACTTAGGAACTAATGTATTTAGAACTCTAATGTATAATGTTGACAAACCATGATCAAAACAGTTGTTAGTCTTGTTTAGGCTTGCTCAAAGTATGTTTATTTGTAAAATTGGAATTGAGTGATTGCAGAATTTATTGGACTAAATCTGCAAGGCTCGATTGATCGAAAATTAGACTCGATCGATCGAACCACGTGCAGATTTATTTTTCTGCAGAGTTCCAGTTCAGCCTAAACTCTACTTAAACATCTTGGGGTTCAAGTAAAACACTTCTATATATAAGAGAAACCCTAAAACGTTTTTGAGAGCTTTAAGAGAGATTAAAGTGTCGTGTGTGCCTCTTTTTATTTTTAGGGTTTTGTACTCAAAAGCTCTCTAAAGATGGTTGCTCATATTGCTGTTTGTGTGAATTTCTTGTGAGATCTGAGAGAAGTTTTCCTTCACATAAACTTAGGATTATCAAGGAGGAAATTTCTTCAAGAACTTGATGATCATTCAGTTGCTGCGATAAGAGCTTAAAGATACACAAACGGGAGTGCTTGTACTTGCTGGAGAATCTAAGAAAGAAGGAGTCTGTGGTTTCGGAGCTTACATGTGGTCGTGTCAGTAAGTTTCTACTGGTGGGTAGCAATAGGATGTTAGTGGTCTAAGTCGCTATTGTAAAACTTCGATTATTTCATAGTGGATTCAGGTTTACCTTGAGGATAGTTAGGTTAAATCCTCCTTAGGTTTTTTACTGGTTTGGTTTTCCTGGGTTATCATATCATGTGTTCTTTATATTTCCACTACTTTACATGATATGATTGTTTGATTGTGTTAACCTAGAATTGCATAATTTATTTAAGTTAATCATTTGGCTAAAATAACTAGGTTAATCCAATTGTGTTGTAAGGGGTCTAAAAACTTTACAAGTGGTATTAGAGCAAGTTGCTCTTTTGTTTTAGATCTTTTGATCTAAGAGCTGATCCTTGATCCCTGTTGTCATGGATTCTTTGAAGTGTCTTTCTACTCATGTTTGTGATGATTTGAATAAAAAGGACACTGTTGTTTCTGTTGATTTTATTGATGCCTGTGAAACTCTCCGTAAGGAATTATTGAAATCTATGAAAATTTCTAAGAAATTCAAGTAAGAGTTAAAATTGGCTAATCTTGAAAAAGAGGAATTGGTTGTTAGATTAGATGAATCTAATAAAAAGAATGAATTTTTGAAAAATCAAATTTCCTCTCAAGATGAGAAGATGAAAAGCTTGGAACAAGAGTTAGTTGAATCTAAAGCTAAAATTGAAAATTTGACTAGTACCAAGCATGTTGATGATAACAGAAGTGTTTCTGTTTCTCTTAAGCCTAAAGCTGAAAAAGTTTATATCCCTCCTTTCAAGAGGAATAATAAAGAAAAGACTTATTTTGCTAGGTTAGACAAAAGTAAAAGTTCTGATGTAGACGCTGAAGTTTCTAAACCTATGTCTAAACCTACTGTTAGAGAGCATAATAAATATGTTTTTGTGCCTACCTGTCACCTTTGTAGTGTTGCTAGTCATATTAGACCAAATTGTTCTTTGTTGAGGCAAAAACCAAAATCTGAGACTAGATTTGTTGTTAAGAATACTGATGTTCCTAAATTTATTCATGTTTGTCACTTTTGTGGTGTCTCCGGTCACATTCGTCCTAATTGTCATAAATTGAAATTGAAAAATTCTGTATTTCAATCTAGGATATGTGATGATATTTCTCCTGCCATAAGTCCATATAAATTGTTTCATATTCTTTTGAAAATTTTAAGCTTGTTGGCTTGTGAAAGGAATTTGCAGGATTTTAGTTTTTTTTTCAGAAGATTGGTATAATCTCTCAAATACACTCTGCTTCTCATGGATTTTCACCTACAAAACCAAAGACTCGTGCTATATGGGTGAGAAAAGATTCTCCAAGGTGAGTGTTGCTGACTTGTCCCTGTTTTAATTCTTTCAATTTTTTGTGGACGTGTATTGTTTCTATTCTTGGTTGTTTTTTTATTTTAAAAAAAAAAATCCAAAAACATTGAAAATTTTCAAAAAGAAAAAAAAATTTATTTTGAGTCTTGTTTTATTTTTCTTGAGGATTACATGAGTTATAATATCTCTCTCTTAATTTAGAACATGCTTGACATTGTGGAGAAACTTAAATAGTATGTGTTATATAAGTGCTAAGCTTTTTCTAATTTTGTGTGAGTATGTACTAGTTTGTACATGTACTCGTGGGTTAATTAAGAAATTGATATTTCTTGTTTGTGTACCCTCTATAAGTTAGTTAAGCACTATCATGCTTAGCTTTGCATTGTTCATTTAGCATAATGTGTGCTTTTAGTTTTTGGTCATAAAATCTGTTTTAAACCAAAAAGATTTTTGAGTTTTGTATTTTACATCTTGGATTTATAATCAAGGATTGGCCATATTATCTTTACATAACATGTTTATATACCTTGCTTAGCTTGGATGAGTTATTTATTTATTTATTTATTTATTTATTGCACTTTACTAGTTTGAGCTTTGTAGTGCATGTTGTGTGGGAAGATGTTTATAGTTTTTGATCACATGATCTTAATCTTGAAATCACATACCTTTGATTGTCGGACTTGATCCTTTTGAGAAAAGCATAAATAACCATCTCATCACTGTTTACTAGCCAATCATAAACACTTTAGTGCATATCGTAAGATTTTGTGCTCGAGAAAGTGTAGCATATGCACAAAAAGAATATAAAGTGTAGCCTCGGTTTAAATGTTAAAATTTGTGTGTACATTATTGGGCTATAATGATTTTAAATCAAACATCTAAAATTGGTGTGTATATTATCCCAACTATTTAATAAGTTTCTGAACAATTAAAATTGGTGTGTATATTATGAGGCAAAAACAAGAAACTTACATGATTACAAGCTTTTGTTCTAGGAGATATAAGAGTTATATGATGTAACTCTTTAGGTGATAGTCTCTTTTAAATTCTATGTGATGAATTTTGTAGACTTTGTGTTTGATTTCTATTTACATATCCCTTCATATGTATCTCAAACTTTTGCTAGTTGCACACACTACACAAATTACTCTTTGCTAAACTTGGTACATGATATTGTGTGTGAATTTGTTTTAGCCATCCAAGATTATATGTTCCTTGATTTTGATGCAAAATGTGTTTAATGTTTGAGTTTGGAGACAAATTGGTTGAAAAAGTTGTTTTTGGAAGATCTGGGTTGAATTCAAGTGTTTTTGAAAAACTTTTCATCTCATACTCATGCATTTTATTCATAAAATATTGTGCTTTGAGGAGTTTCTACATTACTAGCTTTGTTTTTCAAAAAAATTCACTTTTCTATATTTTCGATCAATAGAAGCTGTTTCTTGACCAATCGAAACTAAAAATTTTTAAGTTTTTAAGTTTTTGACAAAATTATTTTTCATGCATCATTTTTGTTTAGGATTCACATGAATTACACTGTCTTTTTTGTATCCATCTTGCAGTTTTGCAATCATATCTCTCATTGTTTTCACACATAATATGCATACACTTGATTTAAAAATTGATTGATAAATTTTTGAGTTATGTACTTTTAGTATATGCTATTTTTATGTGTGAACTACAGAAAATATTTTTCTTAAGAGATATGATAGATAATCAAGGTTCAAATATTTTCTCTACTCATGCAACTGTTTATGGGTCACATAGTGTCAAGTTTGCATTTATTGAAAGAGAGAATATTTTTTTTCATGTGTATCCTCACCTTATCAATTTAGTTTTTAAGTTTGGTTTGTGTGTCTTTATTTTCCCCACCTCCTAAAGTTTCCCCAAAACTGTTTTTCTCTAAACTTGTTTTGTTTTTCCTATTTTTATAAGAGGAGAAGCTTGTTTTTACCCTTTGTTGTTCATAGGGGGAGTTGTCTCTATTTTCTATAGAGTTGAATTGTTTTGTGTTCCCTTGATTTTCTATTTTCTCTTATCCTTTGTTGCGTATGTTGACTGTTTACTCTTTGTATGAGTTGTCTTTGTCAATATGTGACAAAAATGGGGAGATTTAGATGAAATCCATATTAGGAATATGTGTGAAAAATACAAGAATGTTCTGTTTAGGGGGAGTTAACATTGTTTTTGTTGTATTTAACTTAGGGGGAGAGTTAGTTTGCATATTTGTTGATTTACTGTTTTTCTGCCACACATGCGTTTATGCATCTTGTTTAGTGTTTCAGGAACTATACAGATTGATTTAATTGAGCTGCTGTCTACACTTACAACTAATGGATAGTAGTTAGGATTGGATTTGTTATAATGGGCATTTTTTTTTTTTTGTAAAGGGCTTTTCTTTGTAAACTTTGAGCAAAGTTGTGTTTTGTCACGGATTGCCAAAGGGGGAATTTGTTAGGTTCTAAAGACTTAGGAACTAATGTATTTAGAACTCTAATGTGTAATGTTGGCAAACCATGATCAAAACAGTTGTTAGTCTTGTTTAGACTTGCTCAAAGTATGTTTATTTGTAAAATTGGAATTGAGTGATTGCAGAATTTATTGTACTAAATCTGTAAGGCTTGATTGATCGAAAATTAGACTCGATCGATCGAACCACGTGCAGATTTATTTTTCTGTAGAGTTCCAGTTCAGCCCAAACTCTACTTAAACGTCTTGGGGTTCAAGTAAAACACTTCTATATATAAAGAAAACCCTAAAACGTTTTTGAGAGCTTTTAGAGAGATTAAAGTGTCGTGTGTGCCTCTTTTTATTTTTAGGGAATTGTACCCAAAGGCTCTCTAAAGATGGTTGCTCATATTGCTGTTTGTGTGAATTTCTTATGAGATCTGAGAGGAGCTTTCCTTTACATAAACTTAGGATTATCAAAGAGGAAATTTCTTCAAGAACTTAATGATCATTCAGTTGCTGCGATAAGAGCTTAAAGATACACAAGCGGGAGTGCTTGTACTTGTTGAAGAATCTAAGAAAGAAGGAGTCCGTGGTTTCGAAGCTTACATGTGGTCGTGTCAGTAAGTTTCTACTGGTGGGTAGCAATAGAATGTTAGTGGTCTAAGTCGCTATTGTAAAACTTCGATTCTTTCATAATGGATTCAGGTTTACCTTGAGGACAGTTAGGTTAAATCCTCCTTAGGTTTTTTACCGGTTTGGTTTTCCTAGGTTATCATATCGTGTGTTCTTTATATTTCTGCTACTTTACATGATATGATTGTTTAATTGTGTTAATCTAGAATTGCATAATTTACCTAAGTTAATCACTTGGCTAAAATAACTAGGTTAATCCAATTATGTTGTAAGGGGTCTAAAAACTTTACAATACCTATATATATACAATATCTTATGTTGGGGTTTGAATAATTTAATTGGACTTATTATTTGTTATTTTATAGGTTCAATCCTAAAAGTTTTTATTTTGGTATGGTATGGGACTTTTTGGGCCCATCAACTTGGAACCAAATCTGGAAATGGAATCAGATTCCGCAATATATGGATGTCTCATTTATTATTCTCTACATTTGATTTGAGTTTAGGCTTCACTGACGGCAGTTAAAGACTTTCAGCCTGTATTTGAATTTGGGCTAACTCGGCCATGTACAGAAGTGGTACTCAGCCACCGAAATTGTGCTTTTGCCCGTACAATAATCTATCGGTATTGTTAATTAGGTAATAAGATATGGCTCCCCAAAAGAAAAGAAAATTAAAAGACCAAGTTAAAATTTACCAATTAAGTACAAGAAGTAAATGATGCAAGTTTGCAACTAAGGGTCCATTTAGTAATGTTCTTCTAGTAACGTTGTTTGTATTTTTTTGTGAAAAAGTGTATACAAATACATGTAATGTTGTTTAAACACTGAAAACTGTTGTTCAAAATACACTGCCAAATAGCCCATTTATTTTACCAATTGACACTTTGTAGCTTTGTGCCATATCTTATGATCTTATTTTGATTTGATCCACACAATCTTAAAACAATTAAATTGACATCAAATTGTCCCTTATTTTATAAAGGATTTTGTTAACTCACTAAAGGCAACAGTTAAGATACATTTTATGATTTATTAAATAATGTTTTTATGCACATATTTCAAAAAATAAAGTCAATACGTTGCATATATTAAAAGAAAAAAACAAAACAAAAAAAAAAAAAAAAAAAAAAAAAAAAATCACTACTAACCACAATCAATTTGTATGTGTAATCTAATGAATCATTAACACATAAATACATCTTATTTTCAAAAAGTGCACATTATAATTGAACATTTATTAATATTTATCCTATGCCCTTAGAGCACTTAATCCTTTCATAAATAAGTCCAAAATCAACTTATATGAGATAATTTTTTTTAAGTGATTGTATATTTTCCACTTAAATTCATTAATATAATTGTATTGATAAATAGTTGAGAATTGAGTTGCAGTTAAAGGAAAATAATAATATTATTTGTGCTGCAAGGCTCAATACAGCTATATATAGTTATTCTGTGTATCTCCTTCTATGGAGAATATCAAAGAGAGGTCCTCAGTTAAAGACAGGCAGTGGGGTGGTGATTTCGACAAAGGTCAACATGTTATGACAGCGTTCTGGCCATGAAAATCGGTGGATATTCTTTCGACATTTGAGCCGAAGTTTAATTTTTTGCGTGCAACTAGCTCTAGTAGTACATCTGCTATGGATCATCATGTGGATCAAGTGATCAACTAGGCCATTATTTAATGTATATGGTACGGGTAGAATACAGTCTTCCATTAGTTTGGTGAAATAAATCATTCAATTATGTAGATTTCTTTTTGCATGAAATCCCTCACCTCTTTTGTAAATTGCAATAGAAAATTAGGGCATATATAATCAGAAAAACCCGGAAATACATGGAATTAAGTTCAATAATTGTCTTTAGAATCTAAATTTGATTCTTTTTGAGCCACTAATAAACATGGTACCTTATCTTAATTTCAACCCTATAACTGGTCGAATCTTCAAGGAAAAGAAGTTTAAGATGCAAGTAGTTTAAGCTTCTTTTATGTATAACAGTTGTAGTGTGCTAGTCACGTGGCTTCAGTAAGTACAGCTGTATATCATTAATGGGCTTAGTTTATTAGTTAGTGTTGGTGCAAGCATAATAATAATGAAAATAACACAAAAAGAAACTAAATAATACATTTGAATAGTATATATTTGAGATTAGAAAATATACAACACTATTTGAACTAAGGTGTGACACTTGCTTTCTTTAAGGAGATTCAAGCCCTTAATTGGCTAAATTTTGTAACCAGTGCAGAATTTCTCTGACTTGTTTGCAGTAACTTGGAATGGGTCTAAATGAGTCTATTTGTAGGCTTAATAGACCTCATGAAATTATTACCCAAATTAATCTAGGTCCATTATTCTGATATAGTGGGTGTTACAAGATTAATGCTAGACATAAATCTGATGGGCTAGAGTTATACAATTAAATGCATAAGATAAGGAGTTTCTAAAGAAGTAAATCTACTCAACAGTTAATCCATTAAGGCCTTACTTGGGAAAAGGGAATGGAATTGAATGGAAATGAATGAAAAGAATCATTTTAGAATATTCTTTCATTCCCTTGTTTAAGAGTTTTAATAGAGGGAATGGAAAGTTCATTCCCTTGTTTGGGACTTTAAGGCCTAACTTGGGAAAAAGGAATGGAATGGAATGGAATGGAAATAAATGAAAAGAATTATTTTAGAATATTCTTCCATTCCTTTGTTTGGGAGTTTTAATGGAGGGAATGGAAAGTCAATTCCCTTGTTTGGGAGTTTAAGTAGGAGGGAATGGAATAGGTAGGAGGAAACACTCATTCCTCTATATTCCCTTAAAACCTAAAATTTTCATTCTCCTAAAAATTGAGAGGAACGGGAGGGAATGAAATTAGATTTAATAATTTTTTTACTAAAACTCCCAAAATACCTCTATATATTCAACTCTTTATTTTAAAATAGGGGTCTAATAGTAATATTATCATAAAATGATTCACTTCCATTCCCTCCATGCTGCTCCCAAATAAGATTACTTACATTCCATTCATTTTCATTCATTTCTATTCCTTTATTTTAAAACATTCAATCAAGGTTACTTAATTCCATTTCATTCCATTCTTTTCCCTTACTTAAGTATATTCTATTCCATTCCATTCTTTTCCATTCCCTTATGATCATTCCATTCCATTTCATTCTCTTCCCTTATGAACTCCCAAGCAGAGCCTTAGGTGGGTGAATGGCTCTTTATTTTCCATAATAAAAAGGTCATTTACTCACCAATGAATATGAAAATTATATCTGAATGTATTTAGCTTAATATCTGAAGCAATACATATCAGCTCATTAATCACTATATTTAAAAAGAATAAAATAGTCTCTCTCATTTTCAATGTGGGATTAAACACTTTCATTAACTCCTTATCTTCCATATTAACTCCCACATCTTTACATTTATTTGTTTATGTTTAGACCCCTACAAACTAGATTAGTTTAACCTAATGAATTAGCCAAGTATTTACTTAGGTTAATTACGAGATCTAGTTTAAACACATGCAAACATATTACTTAGTGCGGAAAAATAAAGAAGACAATAATATGATGGCCTAGAAAAACAAATGAAACCAACTGTTTCAAGGTAAAAACTTGTGGATGATTTAACCTAGCTGTCTTCAAGGTAAACAAATCTACTATGATAGAATAGAAGATTACAATAGATTTAAACCCTAAATATAAAGCTACCTCATGTCGAACTTACTAACACGACCACGTGCAATTCCGATTCTACGGACTCTTCTATCTTGAATTTGCTTGAACACAAAGTCTCATGTTTGTGACTCTAAGATCTCACTCAAAGCTTTAGCAACACAAACTCTCCAGTTTGTGACTCCAAAACCACATTTTAAGGTTTAAATCATCAGCTATATATAATCTTATTGCAGCAACTTCAGATCTATCAGTTCTAATAGTATGAGAATGATTTCCAATAGTGACTTTGAAAGAAGAAAGTACAGCACCTTTTAGATCTCACAAAAGCATCTCCAAAGTTATAACAAAACGTGCCTTAGGGTTGCCTTTAAATACTATGTGAAATAGATCTAAAACCTTAATCACTTAATGGGCTTGATGGGTTGTTGGGCTTTAATTAAATTCTACAGAACCCATATTTCGATTGGTCGATCCTGTTGACTCGATTAGTCGAACCTAGCATGTTTCGAATTCTTGAACCTACAGCTTCTTTTTTCTTATATTCAAACTTGCAGCATCTTGAGCATTGTCTAATAAATCTTATAGATTTTAAGATTTATATCTAGAAAAGTTTGTAGTCACAGATTGCCAATTGTTTTAAATTTTTAGAACCTAACAACATTTATATTGTCATATAAATTCATTTTTAATTAATTAATATTAAAATGCTCCAACAGTTAGTTAAGTCAGTTATTTTCCCACTTTTATAACTAACTTTGTATCTGTGTATATAAACAAATTCGCGCGACAGTTTTCATTCAAGTTTATCAAAATACAGTTTTTACATTTTTGTTATTCTAACTTAATTTTTTTTAATATAAATTCAACTCGTAGTTGGGTTTTTCCCAAGTGATATTTTTCTTTTTTCCTAAACTAGTTGCTTTCTCACTTAATTTTTATATAAATTCAAATTTGAGGTTTTTATTTTTTTATTTTATTTTTTCATTCGAGACCCTCAAATAACAAGTACATTTCACGCTACAATTTTTTTTATTTTTTTCTCAATGGTAATTTCTCTTTTTTCGCTCCATTCTATCTTTACAAACAAACCGTTAATCAATTGTTGATCAGCATTGACAAGTGGTTAAGTTTTTCCCAAGTGATCGTTTTCTTTTTTCTCAAATTATTTGCTATCTCACTAAATTTTTTATATAGATTCTAATTTGGGTTTTTTTTTTTTTTTGAGAGTCTCAAATAATGCAAAAATAAAGATTGTTTTCTTATTTGAGTTATGCTTTTATGAAAGAAAATTTTTATTCATATAATTATTAAGTGTAAAAATATTATTGATTTTCATACAAGCCAAACAACAGAATATATTATTTTTACTCATTTTTAAAGTCACAATCAAACACAAGATAATAAGTCTTTTTTTTTTTTTTTTAAGTTTTAAAAAATAATTAAAACTAATAATCTTTTTGCAGAAAACGTATTGTATCAAAGAAACTGGTAATTCACAATGGAAAATATAACCAAATACCGGGTCAAGTTGTAATCTCGTCTCCGTTTTTAGGACAAGAATTTAAAGTTCATTGAGGTACAATGTCGTGCATGTTGACTGTTGACTCAACCGTGTGGGTTTAATTTAAGTCTTTAAAAATTAAAAAGTCAGGAATCAAAGTTCATATTTGGTTTCTACCAAAAAAAAAAAAAAAAAAAGTTCATATTTGGTATACCTACTTTATTTGGAGTCTTGGACTACTCTTCAAAGTCTTTAAATTTATTAGGTAAATCAACCTGCCGTGCTTAATACGAGGGCTTGACCGAATCAAACCGTAAAGAATACAGTTTACTTAAAAGCATTCATCCACATGTTCCTTCCATCCCACCAAAAAAACGTTTGAAATATTATTGGCTAATAATTGGTAAAAAGTTTATCCATTCCACTTTAAGGTAACTTAAAATAATATTCATATGTTTCTCCAAAAACAAAAAAAAAAAAAAAAAATCATTTCTACTTTTAGTTATATAACCTATATAATAATTATGTGACTTATTAAATGATATAATAAATCATGTTATTTTTTTTTTTTTAAGAATGAATTATGTGATTTAATACAAATAATTAATTTTATAAACGATCACATAATAGGTTAGATGAATTTCCTCCAATCCAGTTAAGAGGAAAACATAGTTCATTTTCTTTTAGGTGTTGTTAACAATTAGGGTACATATTATGAAATAATGAATATTTAATTATAAGTTGTAACTCACTTTTTAAAAATAATTGCGAAAATGTACAAAACTCCCAATAGTTTTTCGCTAAAATGTGAAACCCCTGAAATTTTAAATGTATTACTCAACCCCATATGGCATTGTTTTATGTATAAATTGTTAAATATCAAATAAAGAATGAGTCGCTCATTGATGACACACATCTATACTTACCGCTATATTTTCATGTTAAACAATACCATGTAGGGTTTTGTGTTACTATTACGTGGTGGTTTTTAAGACTCAACGTTACACGATTTATCAAATAATTCAAACAAATCACATGACTTGCTTAGCCATGTGACTAAATGTTCACATGGAGAAACTTTTCAGTTACCAAGTAATACGTAAGAGGAATTTTCCATCAAGCTGGATTGGAGAAATTTTGGTCTCTCTCACACACACACATGTGATGGAAGCTCATATATGTCAATGCGAATTTATTTTTCAATGGATCATTGTTCTTCTCAATAGATGAGAATAAGTGCCAAGAGCCTCCTAAAAATATATGCATAATAAATATGTATGTATTTAGTAGATTTAAAAATTATTAATATATTTAACTTGACCTTCCTAAACAAATTTCTGGCTCTATTATATATATACACATATATGCCTAGCATTCGCTGCAAGTATTACTCTTCCCCGTCTAATTAAGTAGCATACTATATAGCATGAAAGAATACTTGCTGAGAATGGCCAATATGGATGGTGCATCAAATCTAAAAGTGTGGCTCCTCTTTGTTGTAGTGATAGCTATTCTTGGCAATTCTGCAGGAAGTAATCAGTACGTTGCAAGAAAACTTGATGATGAAATTCCGGGTAAGTATTTCTTGAAATCTCTGGCCAACCAACAGTGCTTTCTTCTTCTTCTTTGGTGCTTGGCAAGTTTTAATGCATGCATGCCTTCTCGGACTCTTACGTTGGAGCGAGTAATTCATGGAGACTATTTATTAGAGAGAAGTTAACAGTGATAAAGCCACATACAGTTTGAGTTCTAAACTCACGCCTTTAATACATATTAATATTCCTCGAGCTTTGTTCCTCTGTATTACTATGATATAATTAGTCAACTTCTTTACTATTTTACCCTATCTTCCTAGATTCTCATTAAAACAAGCACAGCACAGACATGTATAGAATATTAGAATGTGACCTTAGTCAATATGTTCTGATGATTTATTTTTTACTTTTGCTGAACAAAAGATTCATTATTAGACAAATAAAAACGAAAACATGATCCATCAATCAATAGACAAGCCTGCTTTGCAACCACACAAATAACATTCGGTTAATTATAGAAAGTCGAAGGAAATCTAAAATGATCAATTATAAACAGCCTTCCTTTAATTTCCTAATTGAAAATTGAAAATCTTTCCTTATCTAACATGATTTTGTAATTTATTGCCATAATTTTTAGAGATTATGAAATAAATCGTGTATTATATTTATACATAAATTAAATCCAAGTAATCTCTAGTTGACTCGAAAGTCTCCAAGCATAAATGACTACATCACACCCCCCCCTCCCGCCTTCTCCCTCCCTCCCTTCCTCCCAAGACAGATTTTAAGTAGTGGAAAATAAAAGTGATGTAAGCAGTGGAAAATAAATGTGATGCTAGGAGTAGGTCCTTTTGTTCACCACTCACAATTTGCCATTACAATATTCAATAGGGGTGGCTCAAGGCAAGGGCGGCTCTAAAGCCAGCCCAGGGGGTTCAAATGAACCCCCTGGTTTGGCCCCAATATATATATATATATATATATATTATAGAATTTTTGTTTTTGTTTTTTTGTTTTGACTCTTAAAATATAACTTTGAACACCCTGAACCAAAATTTTGTTTAAACCCAATTGAAATAAATTTGAAATATGATTATATTAGTGCTATTTTTACAATATTTTTACAATAAAAGTTAAGTGATAAGTTGTAATTGACTTTTTATTTAAACCCATAAGTGACAACATTTTTTTACATACTTTTAACAACTTGCCATCTTGATTTTATTTCATAAATGTTTTGTCAATAGCACTACTCTTAAAATTGTCCATTTGTTAAAAAATAAATAAACATTCTCTTTGAACTTTAGCTTACTTTACTGTTGATGGTAGAATGAAACTATTTTTTCCTACACTTTACTTTTTCATCAACAAAAAAATACACCACTTGTACAACCAACTGATCTGTATTTACATCTATGATTCTTTTTTCATTCTCTCTTTCTCCCTTCTATATTTTCTTTCTATCTAATTAAGTAGTTTGATAAGTGTTCTAGAGTTTTTCAAATCCAAAAAGTCTTTTAATGCTTGCTCCAATTCCAAGAGAATGATCACATGTGTGGTTAAAAAATCCATACACTTCAAAAGCAAAATCTTATTTAAATTACTATTTATTTTCCTTAGTTTAACGTTTACTCTCAGACCTACTCTTAAGTATGTTACAATTTTTTTTTTATCATATATTTTTATTTAATTGATATTACATATGATTATAATATATTATTATTAATTTGACAAATATTATGATTAGTTATTTATTTATATGCATTCTATCTTTGTTTTCTTACCAATCTTTATACTATTAATCATTTTTTTAGACTATTTTACAATATAGTTGTATTGTATACTATTTAGAATACTGTGTTGGATTATTGTAAGTAATATGACAATTGTATATACAAAAAATAAAAAAATAAATAATCATTTTATTTTTTACTCCCCCACAACAAAATCCTAGCTCAAGACACTATTGACCCCCTTAAAAACAAATCCTGGAGCCGCCACTGGCTCAAGGTCTCGGCCTAAGGCTCCCCAATTTTTTTTTTTTTTTTTTTAAAGGCCCAATCCCAATAAAAAAAAAGGACACAAATGCCAACAATATCCACACTCCGTCAACACCATCACCATGTGTAAGTGGTGGTACGTACAAAGTGTGAAATTTTTTTATAAGAAAATTCCAAGGGCTATAAATGAATCAAGCCGCTCATAAACATTTCGAGATTGGCTTCATAAAATGCTTGTTCATATGTTTCTCAAAAAAAAAAAAAAAGTTTGTTCATATTTGTTTGTACATAATAAGCCAAGTAAGAGCCTCAATTTTAAACTTGTTTAATAAACAAGTCGAGCCCAAGTAAAAAAAAAAAAAAAAAAAAAAGATCAAGAACAAGCTTGTGAATCATGGGACTTGATTAAAAAAAAAACCAAGTCTAGGCTCGTTCATAGACTTGGTAATATGTTTGATAAATAAACTCATGTCTTACTAAGCTTTTAATTAATCAATCGGGAGTTTGGACTACTCATTCAAACCAAATAGATTTGATAATATGTTTACTATGGGCTTGAAAATACACTTATGCTAGATCTCAAGTTTAAAAGCTTTGAGCTCAAGTTTAATTTGATTTATAAATCAAGTTGAGGCTATCTATTATTTCTTATTATTGAATGAACTTGCAATGGGAATTTGATAAATTAGATTCTATTGCTCTTATTCTTTAAATTTTGTTTTATATATTCTTTATCACATTATAACTTTAAATTATATATAGTATTTATGTTATTTTGTTAATTTTGAATTTCTAGTAGAACATGCCCATTTGTATATGAACATACCCATATATATATATATATGTTTGTTTGTTTGTTTAAATCTCTTAGAGCATATTGTTTAATCTAATATATTAGCTAAGTAATTACTTAAGTTAGTTATGAGATCTAGGTTAAACAAAGAGAGATTATATCATGCACAATAGTGGAAAAATAAAGAACACACCAATATGATCACGTAGGAAAACCAATGAAATGAACCATTTCAAGGTAAAAACCTATGGAGGATTTGACCTAGCTATCCTCAAGATAAAACAAATCCACTATAAGATAATTGAATTTATTACAAAAGATTTGACCCTAAATTTATTGCTACCTCTAGTAGTAACTTACTGACACGACCACGTGCAAGCTCTGAATCCACGAATTCATTCTATCTTGGATTTACAAAACACAAACTCCCGTGTTTGTGACTTTGAGATCCCACTCAAAGGTTTCAGATCCCACTCAAAGGTTTTAGATCATAGCTTCTTGATCTTGTAGCAACTAGATTTCACCAGCACTTGATTGTAGATCTTGTTTCGGTAGACACTTGTAAAGCTAAAAGATATAGAACCTCTCAGATCTCACAGGAGTAACACACAAATTTTCCAAGAGTCTTCAAAACGTTGTTAGGGTTTTCCTTTTATACTTAAGAGTGTTGAACTAAAACCCTAAACATTTTGGCGGGCTTGCATGGGATCTTGTAGCAACTAGATTTCACCAGCACTTGATTGTAGATCTTGTTTCGGTAGACACTTGTAGAGTTAAAAGATATAGAACCTCTCAGATCTCACAGGAGTAACACACAAGTTTTCCAAGAGTCTTTTATACTTAGGAGTGTTGAACTGAAACCCTAAACATTTTCGCGGGCTTGCATGGGCCTGATTTAAAATTCTGCATAAATTATTTTTCTACAATTTTCGATTGGTCAAGCCTAATCTTTCAATCGATTAAGCTTCACAAAAAATGACTTTTTTTCCTTCAGCTTGAATATTCTTGAGACTTGACTTGAAACACTTTGAGCAATGTCTAACAGTTATTCTAGACATGTTTTTGTTCTCGGTTTGCCAACATATACAAATTGAGACTCTAAACATTTAATCCTAAATCTTTAAAACCTAACAATATATATATATATATATAAATTTAATATCAAATAAGATTTGATATTCCCATCCAAAAAAAAAAAAAAAGATTTGATAACAATATAAAAAATATACAATAAAAAATTTATATGAAAACCTCACAAAATGTATAAAAAAAAATTATTACAATGAATTAGATGATAATGAAATAATACCAAACAATGAATATAATTGTAAAGATATTCAAATGTGTAAAATAACAATTCTCTGTAATATTAAAAAAAAAAAAAAAAAACCACATTCTTTTATGAATGGATATATCACTCATATAATTTTACTGGTAATACATGTATTGGTTATGGTTATAAAATCCTACCATGGATCGATATGAATTAGTCATATCATTGATGGAAAATGAAATGTTAGCAAATTCTAAATACAAAAACTTAAAATTAATAATTTTGCATTTCAAGAAGTGTAAAATATTTAAATACTATATTGAGGTGAAAAATTACAACTTAAATAAATAAATAAAATGCCCTATTCAAAGTTGTCGCCTTGAGCCTCAAATTGATTGAGTCGGCCATATATCTCAATAGGTAGTGAAATAGGTTGTGTCCAAAACAAAATTGAAAAGAAAATTAATCATGAAAAAGAAATATTAAAAAAAAAAATTAATAAACCGATTTAAACAATGAATGTCATTTTAGTACTTGAATTTTTAGACTGAACAATTAATCTCCTATATATCAAAATTTTCACAATTCACATTTTAGTATTATTTTTCATTAAGTCTAATGGATTTGATCACGTAACGTAATCATTAAAGGTTGTTTGTCACATAATTAATAATATAAAATGACAATTTAAATTGTAGTCAATATCTTATTACAAATAATTCCAACAACTTCACGTAAAAAAGAGGCATTTACCTATTAAAGAGATGGTGCTATTTGATTTTTTATCTATTTACAGCTATTAGTCTTCCAAAAAAAAAAATTTATGCCACTAATACCGTATGTAAATAATATTAAATTCTTATATTTGTGGAAAGGAAAATACTAAAATTACAAACTATTTTACAATTTTATTTTTTATAAAATGCTAATATGGTGAATGATTATTGATAAGTAAAAAAGTAATGTTAGTAGTAGACCCAAATGAGAATCAGTAAGAATTTTTCAATTTAGCATTACTTGGAAAGGAAAATATTTATAGTGGTACTCAGGTGTAATGTTTTATAAGCATGTTTAAAAAACTCTATATATTACTTTTGTGTTTGTATGTTCTAATAAGTATTTCTGTTTTTTCAAAAAAAAAAAAAAAAAAAATCTTTCTGACATTTCTTAGAAACCTTGTCAAAACAAACATTTCTAAGAAACCCTTTAAAGTTCTTGCACAATCCCATACGTAGCGTAGGGTTTTTAGTGTAATGGAAAAATATTGCAAATTCCGAAGTGTTCTGAATGTTTATAACTTTGACCAACTAAAGTCGCCTTTATCTGAATCAAAAAGTCATCTTTTATAACTTCATAAATAAATAAATAAAGAAAAAAGAAGTCATCTTTTATCAATTTTTTCAAACATGTTTACAATGTCCAGCATATAGCTTCCTATGTGCATGTTCCATTCATCATTTTTTTTTCTTGGTCCATACTCCCTATTGCCTCAACTTTTTCAAGTTGCTCACGCTTTAAACTACTTGTCTGTTGAATTGTACTGTCTCTGACTAGATAGTCACTGGTATTGGTCCTCAATTAGTGTAAATTATTACACACAAGGTGGCCATTTAGAAAGTTGTACTTCTTCATGAATAATTTTTTTTACTTGTCTAATAGCTTTTAATTAGTAAACACTTCATTTTTTATAAAAGGATTAACATCTAAATCATCTGAAACTTTAAAACTTAAAAGTTTAAATGAAACAAAAACCTACGGTTTAGCTTTAACATACTGTTTTGTATTAGCATGGGAGTTCACAAGGTAACAAAAAGGTTGATGTTAAATCAACGGACTCAACGATGTTTGGAGCTTAAGCTGTTTGATAATCTGTGTCTTAGGAATTTTGGTGCCAGTTTTAACGCTGAAAAACATGGGGTGTGCTGAAACTCATATTGGAACCTTATTTGAGGAGACCAATATGATTGCTTGTGTGTAATTCCCTCTTTTCTTTTTGCAAAATTTCAAGGTTTCATTAGCATTGACTGTGGCGGCGATGAAGATTACACTGACAAGGAAACCGGAATTCCTTACAAGTCAGATAAAGAATTAATAGATACTGGAATAGTTAACACAATACCTGCTGATTCATCCACAAATCTTGCACAGTATTCAAAGAGCCTGAGAAGTTTTCCTCAAGGAAAAAGGAATTGTTACACCCTGAGACCAGAGCAAGGAAAAAACAAAATTTATATGATCAGGGCAAGATTCTTTTATGGGAATTACGATGGCAAAAACCAGACCCCTACATTTGATCTACATATTGGGGTTAATTTATGGAGAACAGTGGCTATAGATGATGGATCTGATTCTGTCATTTATGTTCCCTTGACCGATTACATAGATGTATGTCTAGTGAACACCGGCAATGGGATACCCTACATCTCAGCACTGGAACTACGGCTTTTGGACAATCCCATTTATCATACAGCAGGAGGGGCACTTACAAACCCAAAGCGATATGACATTGGCAGAAAACGTGATCAATCAGGAGTCAGGTGAATTAGTTATACCTTCATGAGCTAAAAATAAATTTGTCAAACCACATCATGGATGTCATATTTGCATCATATTCATTTTAGTTTTCTTTCTACAACAGAATTGATGTCTATCACTGAATATTCATCTTCAATGGCATGGCTAGAACTTTTTCAGTTTCATATGGAGAAATAATGGCATGCCCTTCATTTTATAATATCTCTGACATCACTCATGATTATCATCTTTACTGCTATATGTTCTAAAACTTAATATGATAAGAAAAACAAGCTCACCATCCTCCTACATGCAATTAATTTTTTCCATGCCAACAGTATTTTTTAAGTTTCTGGCTACCTTAATTATTATTTTTTTTTTTTTTTATGTGGATCAATTTTAAATGCTCTTGAATGCCTACTAGTATAATGGTATGTCAGGTTGTTGCGGTATTATTTTGTTCCAACACAATCTGAAAAAACTTCTCCCAATTAGGTACCCTGATGATGTCTATGATCGCTACTGGATTCCTGAACTAGATGATGATTGGGTTCAAGTCACCACAAGCTCAACCATAAATTCCCAGAATGCTAACAACATACCTGATGTAGTGTTAAGGACTGCTGCCCAATCACAGAATGCTAGCATTCCCTTGAACTTCTCCTGGAGTCCACCAGATTCTCTTTCAAAATGTTATGTTTACTTTCACTTTGCTGAGATTGAGAAGCTTGAAGCTGGCCAGCAGAGGGAATTGACAATTAATTTGAATGGCCAGCACTACCTAACAGAGTCTATTAAATTTGATTATCTAAATCCAATAACCGTAGTACAAACTGATCATCCTAGTAGTGGGGAGCTGCTTAACTTTTCAATAACTGCAGCTGAGGGAACTAAGCTTCCTCCAATCCTCAATGCTGTTGAGTTTTTTGAGTTAAAAGAGCTCCCAAATAAACCAACTGCCGTAGATGACGGTATGTTTTCCTCTCTTTCCTATCTTCCTTGCGAGTATTATGCTCAGTTTGCTGCCAACTTACATGAATAAGAGATACTTCAACTGCTTAGACAATAGACTTTAGAATATTAGTGACAGTCCTGTCAATTATAAGAAGAGGGGGCCTTTTCTAAATAGAACATGCTAAGCTATAAAAGCAACAATTGTTTCTAAGATTAGGAAGGCTCGATATATATCTGTGTTCCATCAAGAAGAGTTTGCAAGATGAGCCTTTGTTTGTTGCCAAAATAGAAAATGAACAACTTTACACTTCATTTATTTTGATGAATACATTTCTTTTCCTGAAAAATTATCCCATTTTCCTATGTTTGGTAATGACCTTAAAATGAACTGAAAAACTTTTTTGGTGTTTGGTATGCGCAAAACATTATTAACATTTCTTTTATAATTCAAAGCGTTAAAAACGTGTATATTGTGTAAACCAACTGATGAAATCAAAATAAATTGAAAAACCAAGTATGAATTTGGTTTTCCAACTAAAATTTTGGGAAAAGGCTTGCCATATAAATTTATGCCTACACCTATGCAACTCTATTAATAAATTAGATACTATCATAATTTATTGTCCAGTATTATTTTTGTAGACTCTCTATTTGTTATTCAAATTTATAGCCATAGGTGTTATTGATGATCTTCATCTTCAACCAAAATTTCATTTTCAATTTATATTTGACATATAAATTTATGCATACACCCACACAGCTCTTGGCTATGAGACAAGTTAATTGTAGATATCTATCATTGGGATTTTTTTTATATTAAAATCTATCATTAGAATATGACCATACATCTTCATTAATTAACTGCAAAAGAAATCTTCAAGTTATTTCAAAATTTTGATGAAATGACGTGGTATCATGAGTTGCATTGTTATCAGTCACCATAGAATTTGCAATTGTTGATAGTTTGCTTTGAACACCATCAAACAAGGCAGATTTCTTCAACTGCTACAAATTTTGGATTTGACTGTCACTTTACAATCTTTTCATATTTCTGTTTCATTTTGTATTTATAATTCACACGCCTCTCTCTACCACTTTCTTCTTGAATGATCATCTATGAATTCTTTTTTTCCATTAAAAACAATAGTTGAAGCTATCATGGAAATCAAGGAACGGTACAAAGTGACTAAAAACTGGCAAGGTGATCCATGTGTCCCAAGGGAATTCTCATGGGATGGTTTGAACTGCAGTAACAGCAATCCTCCAAGGATCATCTCACTGTAAGTACACATCCAAAACATCAAAACTTGCATTTTAGTTTGCTGTGAAATTTCAATCAAAATATCATCTAATGGGAAAAAATCCTCATTAACCTGGAATTGGAGGCATCACTTAAAATGGATCCTCATTTTAATTGAGAAGAAAATGTAATGTATCATTATAGGAAATTGAACAATGGAACATCCTCCTTTCATATGCATTCAAGGAGGAGGAAAAAAAAAAAGTTTTGCCATGCTTTCTGATATTTAACTGAGTGTATTTTCATTTTGACATTCAAATACATAGTGCCCCCAGTGGTGGGTGTCTACTAATTGCATGGGAATAATTTTGTTAAAATTGCAAGTTATTTTTCAAACAATGGCAACAGCTCTTCCTTCTTTCATAATGACAAGCAGGAACTTGAGCTCAAGCAATTTGACAGGGGTGATTTCAACTTCATTCGCCAATCTGAAAGAACTGCAGTCCTTGTGAGTCTTCATTTTAATTGTTATTGATATGTAGCATTCAGTAACTATACAATAATGCTAGCAGGACATTGGCTGGTCCAGCAACACCATCTGCTAGCTTGAGATTACCAATTGGCTGATGATGGATGATGGATCCCATCATTTCCAAAGGTGTTAATGCTTGAAGGGTGTATTTTTGGGATTTGATCCCAAGAATTTTCACTTAGTATTACATGTAAAAAAAAAAAAAATTGAATATCAAGTTGTCATAAACATAAAACAATTATTTTGTTTAACATATATGGATATGTTTACTAAAAATCTTCCTAACTCCTGTTTCAGGGATTTGTCATGCAATGACTTAATGGGGTCACTGCCAGAATTTTTGGCACAGCTGTGGAATTTGAACACCCTGTAAGTTGTTCTTTGATCTTTAGTATTTTGAAATTTACTTATGAGGGAAAGGAAATTGAGGTGATCTACATAACACTATGTTTGCAGTGATTTAAGTGGGAACAAGCTGACAGGTTCTGTTCCTGAGGTTCTTCTGAAAATGTCTAGTGATGGGAAATTGATCTTGAGGTTAGCTTATCTTCCATCCTCCAATATTTCACTCTCTTCATAATTCTGGTTTCAGTTTTTCATTTTCATTTTTTTTTTCTTGTTTTTCTATCTTTTCCCTTTTATATGTGGTTTCTGTACATGCCAAATACTAGAAGTTATGTTTACTTGTTCACTGATTCGTAAATAAGATTTCTTTTATATTTTTTTATGTTAATCTGTATTTCATGATGACAACACCATCTATGTTTAATTACGTTCTTACCATGGAATACTACCTTGATGCGCTTTATGCAAGTGTCAGCGAAAATCCAGATCTTTGTCCGTCAGATCCATGCAAAAGAAAGAAGAAAAAGCTGTTTGTTATTCCAGTTGTTGTATCATCAATAGCAGCAGTCCTGGTCCTTCTGTTCATCTTTAGTGCTCTGGCTATCTATAGAAGGAAAAAACATGGAGGTAGCTCTTTCTTTATTTTCTACTTCTGTAATTGTCATCACTGTGAGGTGAGGTGAGGTTTTTTACAAGAGATGTGGCATCCAATCCTAGGTAGTCCTATTTTTCCTGTGGTACACCCAAGCCTTAATGAAAGTTTTGAAAATAAATTATAGCAAAAACTAATTATTTTTCACTAGAGGCCATTGTGACTGAGCACATGATCATGACAGCAAATTATGCAGTTGATTGACAAATGAATACATCCAGGGACCACTTCAACATGTAAACGAGTGGTAAATGCACTCATTCTCTGCAATAATAATTACATATTTGGGATGAAATAGCCCTTTTCCTTGGTCCTTACAAGGTGGATTTGGTTACACTATCCCGAGAGTTTATTTGCATCCCATGTCTAGAAGACTTTGGATTTAATCCTAGTAACAAGTCTGTTTGACATGACCTAGATTCGAGGACACAAACATGAGAGAATTAGAACATAAACTCTACATATTCCCACACAATCCAAATTTTTTTTTAATATAATTGTTCTATTAGAATTATAGTTAAATAATTAAATTCACCATTTCGTAAGAGCTTAAGCTTTTTGAAGAATTAGTAATTTAATATGGCATTAGAGTAGGAAATCCTGGGTTTGATCCCCAACTTACTCTACCTCCCATTTAAAATGTTAAAAATCCCACTTATTCCACGTGTTGGGTCTCACTTATTTAGGGGGAGTGTTAAAATTATGGTTAAATGATTAAATTCACAATTTCTTAACAACTTAAGCTTTTGGAAGAATCATTAATTTAACATGTACATGTTAAAATTATGAAAGTATTCCTTCCTGTAGGTATGGTTACCAAATCCATTATCAAATCACAAAATCAACAGTATAGCTACACTGAGGTGGTGAACATAACTAAAAACTTCAAAACCATCATTGGGGAAGGAGGATTTGGAAAAGTGTACCTTGGAAAACTGAAAGATGAAACTCAAGTTGCTGTTAAGTTCCTCTCTACTTCATCATACCAAGGCTATAAGGAATTTCAAGCAGAGGTTAGGTGCTTCCGGTCTTTTCAGTTAGTTTGAAAATTTTATTTTAAATTGAAGCTGTGATGACACAAGCATGCAGCTAAAATATTTTCATTCAACTAAATGGGATCACTGATTTTGAAATACAGGCACAACTCTTAATGATAGTTCATCATAGAAACTTAGTTTCTCTTGTTGGATACTGTGATGAGGGTGAAAAGAAGGCACTCATATATGAGTACATGGCTAATGGAAATCTGCACCAACATTTATCAGGTATTTACCTTTTAACATTTGCGCTTAAATGCTCTTCATCCTATGACTTACTATAAGTTACCTTTGTCAAACTAAAAGCATGATTTAGTATGGGGCAAGACTGGATAGATATCTGTAACAGCACTTGATAGGCTTCTAGTAAGAGCAAGCCCACTAACACTGCTCATACCAAATGTGTGTCAAGTCATTTCCTGCAGGCAGTCCCATTTTGCTTGCTCTTATTAACACTGGATGCCAATGCTCTTATCATAAAACAAAATAACCATCGCCATGAGACTGCAACATTCTTTTCCCTAAGTGATGCCCCTTTGGTACTATCTAAACATATTAGCATGTGGGGAGGGAGTAAAAAGATAATAAAAAATGATGAAAAGCATGAGAACTATACAGGGGTCCAGCTAAGCTTTTCACGATACAACTATTCAAAACATCATACCACATTAAAACAAACCAAAAAAGGGGATGGATGAGGTACCAACTTGCCAATCTAAGTTTCATATGATTGAAGTACTGGTCCTACTATTTTGTACAATTAGGATTATGAATGTGTATGTTTTTTGAACACTTGCATGATTGTAAAACCAGAGAAATTTTCAATAACAACCCAGCTGAAAGAGATAAATTTATATGTTTTGGCTGCAGTTACAAACACAAATGTCTTGACTTGGAATGAGAGACTTCATATTGCAGTGGATGCAGCACATGGTTTGCAAACAAATCAAATACATGATTATTCATATTCAATATTTTTGGATTTGAACTTTTTTTAATTGAATGAGTTGAAAATGGTTTTCTGGTGGTGTTGCAGGGTTGGAGTATCTACACGATGGTTGCAAGCCACCTATAATCCATAGAGATTTGAAACCTTCCAACATTTTATTAAATGAACACATGCAAGCCAAGTTAGCTAATTTTGGGCTATCTAGAGCTTTTGCAACTGAAAGTGACTCTCATGTGTCAACTCGTCCAGCTGGCACATTGGGATACGTTGATCCTGAGTAAGTATTTAGACCTAACAATTTGAACAATAGAGTTAAAATGTATTTAAGTATCATGTACATATGCTCTAATGGAATTTGCAACAATAAGTTCGTTATCTTAAAATTTTCCACAACTTGGAATTTGCTATTCCACTACTTCAATTTGCAACATAATAACTTCTAAGTTCCCAGTCCAAAATCTGTAAAATTTACAACTTTCTCTCAATTGCAAAAAAAAAAAAAAAAAAAAAAAAACAAGAAGAAGAAGAAGAAGAAGAAAATTTTATGTTTTTACAAGAACACACCATTCTAATTTGGATGGACATATCACTTTTTTTTAATTAGGGGGAGTTGTCCGAAGCATCTGGATGCCAACAGCTATTACTTAGGGTTCAAGTAATTAATCAATTAGTGATTTGTGCAAATAGGATATAATGGAAGTACTAACTAACAGCATTAAATCATGTGATGAGTTTCTTGTAATGATCTAATTGCTTGTGTTTTACATACAGATTTCAAGCATCTGGAAACTTCAATAAGAAAAGTGATGTCTATAGCTTTGGGATTATTTTGTTTGAGCTAATCACTGGCCGCCCTGCTATAGTAAGAGGCCCTATGAGAAACAATCACATACTTGATTGGGTTAATCCTTTGATTGAAAGGGGGGATGTTCAGAACATTGTGGATCCAAGATTAGAAGGAGAATTCAATACTAATTCTGCCTGGAAAGCTATAGAGATAGCCATGTCATGCATACCATCATTAGCTATCCAAAGGCCAAACATGAATCATGTGTTGTCAGAACTGAAGGAATGTTTAGCTTTGGAGATGACTCGTGGAAGTAGTCAAAGGATGGTAACTAATGGAAATAAAAAAACTCCAAGCATTCCATTCAAAATGACCCATTTGGAGTATGAATCAGATATTTTTCCCTGTGCTAGGTAGTAATTAAACAAAAGAAGTGTGATTATTGTCTCTTGTATAATATGTAACAAGTTTCTATCACATTAGTATTTTAAGAACTTTTTTTTTTTAATAGTTTGATTGTTGGGAGAAGGAATTTGAACATTGGGTGTCTTTATTGGAAACACTAGAATGTTCCAATTAAGTTATTAAACTATTGGCATGTTTTACAAACTTTTTATATCCTTGTTTCATGTTTGTGTTTTATAATGTATGTATTTTTTTTTTTTTTTATGTATAATATATGTATTGATATAACTTTCTAATTAACAAGTAAATTATAAATGCATAATTTGTATTTTTTTTTTCTTTCATAATTTGTATTTTGAATGTGTTTAACATTTTTTTCCTTTTTTAAGAAACATTAATTTAATGATAACTGAGTACCTTGGAATAGGTATAGAAAATGCCCTAGAATATATGACAACTACAGTGTCTCTAAATGTCGGGACATATTATGTCGCAGTCAAAGCCATTTTCAGACCCTCTTGTTTTGGTGTATCACCAACTCATCAACATGCCACCAACAGTTACAACCTAGCAGCACAAATTGGCCCAAGAATTTTTATCCTAATAACTCTACCCAATCTCACCCATAACTCGATTAACCTAAACCAACATGTTTACCAGGTCTACTTGTAATTATTTGGTGTATATAGGACATGATTACTATACACGGTCAAGGGAATTGTCAAGTGGTCAAAAAGCTCTAAACATCCTCATTAGAAAAATAACACTCCGCCCCAAATGTTGGAGCAAATGACGCACCCCTTTGAGATTTGTATAAATGTGACAGATAAGTCAATGCTTGAATTTCCTAACAAAATATTTTGGTTTTCTCAAAAAAAAAAAAAATTCTTACCCAAATTATGGATGAAATGACATTCCTCCCTTCAGGTTTGTGTAAATGAATAAATTTTACTACATTGAACTTACAAACTGATGTGTCACTAATCATAAAGAAACAATTCAAATATTTAGTTGAGGTTGTTAAAACCGACCAATCAAATTCATTGTCACATCAGTTTGTAAACTTTATATACTAAAACTTATAATACTTTTAGCATTTTCCTATAAACAAAACGTATAGAGTAGCTTCATTTCAATATATACTTTAAGGGAGGTTGGTTAATTTACCCTTTTTTTTATTATTATTATATGGTGTAATGAATTTATTTATTGTGTATGTTGATGAAGAAATTGCTAAATACAAAGAAATTTACAAATGATGAGATTTACATTCCCATCATTTATAAATTTCTTTGTTTAGTGGTAATCTTTGTAGAAAATTTAAAATATAATAAATGTAAATTTGAAGTTTGGATATAATTGTAAAATTCTTCTCTATATTCAAAAACCCAATTTGAATATCCTAATGATAAGTGCATTTTTTTTTTCATTAATACAAGTTTGTTTTTCGAAGCTCATCTTTGCTTAATGTTGGAGATAAAAACAAAAAAATAAAATAATTAAAAGGTTGCAATAAGAAGAAGACATGAAACATGAATAAAATGAGTAAAAGCGTAAAAGGGTAAATTAATTTTACTAAGAAAGGGTAAAATACATGTCAACCCGTTAATCCAACCCACAAATAGATTGATTTGATCTGCCCTGACCTAAACCGAAATGGCCCTGACCCAACTTAACCCATTTGTCAAGTATGTTCAAAATCATCCACGTTAAAGTTGTGATAAAAGTTGTATTCATATATTTTCTAGATTCGCACATTAAACGGGCGATTACTGGTTACTAATTGAGAAGCCCCAATGACCCTGCCGTTTAGGACAATATTGTTGGAAATATTTTAGTGAATAAACAAGTTTGATACAACAAACAATATCCCAAATAATTAGCAAGAATGTAAATAAGCAATAACAATATAAATTTAAGTAAAATTAGGAACAATCTCACAGTGCTATAAAATCATGCAAAGAGCGTTGTCCTTAAAGATTGATTCGTGTCACCCAAAGTAAAACTTGGTGCGATTGGTTCTCTTGGCCAAACAACCCTCCAGGATTATACTATAGCGTCGACCTTTGTGATGTACGCACTTCCACTCACAAAAGGTTTAAGAACAACCCTCTATTGCCTTTCCTTAGAAAAATATTCTTGTAGAAAAATATGTAAGAGAGAAAGATAGTAGATTTGTGTATATCTAAAAATATAGAGTAGTAAAGACACTTTAGAAAATTTGTTATGATGAGTATTATAAAGGCTACTTATGAAAATAATAGTCTATAGTTATTGGTTACTAATAACCCTTAAAAGCACAACAGCTATATTATCAATTATTGCTTAACAACTATTTTTCTCATAATTGCCCAACGGCTATATTTCTCATAATTGCCCAACGGCTATTTTACTCATAAATTTCCAACGGCTAGGAAGTAAAAAAAAAATAAAAGTGTTTGGAACACACACCCACACCAACAATCCCCCACATGTTACAAACACAAAATAGGAAAGGCACACAACTAAATAAAGCATGCATCAATATGGTACCAGAAGGTTTTAACCATACATAGGATAAATAAGTAGGAACTAAAAGACAATGGTGGAGTTAAAACTCTTTTAACCAAGCTATTAGTAAACCAAACTTACCACCCACATAACTTTCTTTATCAAGGTTGTTCTTAAGTGGGTTAGCGCCTTATCCAGGCCATGCGCCACTGGGTTTTATGAGAGCTCTAGAGACCTACCCAAAAAGTCTCATAGGAAGCGGCGCAACTTCCACTCACACATAGGTGGCATCCATCAGGAGTGCGTGCAAAACACCCCATCCCAACAAGTAGGGAGTATGGATCCATTAAGAGCCTAAAGCTCAACCTTCAACAATCTGCAACTTAATCGGTGGCATCCATCAGGAGTGCGTGCAGATACACCCCATCCCAATAGTTAGGGATATGGATCCATTAAGAGCCTAAAGCTCAACCTCATCAAATTCTGCAACTTAGCACTGTCTCACACCATAGGGATGGACTCATCACTAATATTGATACTTCTAATGATCTTGTTGTGATGTGCAAGAATTGAGAAGAAGTAAGCGAACTAGAGAGAAAAAGAGTTACGGTAACAATTTTCTTACCTATATTGTTGAAGATGAACATGTAAGTTATTATGCAATTAAATTTGTTGATGCACCATTATTGTTGGAAGATTTTAACAAATTATTAGATTATGTCTAATCACACATTGCTTCTACCTAAGGTTAAGCCTATTGGTTGCAAATGGGTGTTTAAAACAAAATTTGTATGGCTGCAAGCGGGTTTTCAAAAGAAACTTATAATTGAATGTGATCATAGATAAGTATAAGGCATGCTCAGTAGCTAAAGGCTATAAGCAAATATATCATATTGATTATTTTATACTTATTTTTTGATTATTAGAATTGCATCTATAAGAATGTTGTTTGTCATTGTATCTATTTACAAACCAATTATACATCATATGGATGTTAAAACTGTTTTTCTAATAAGTGAATTAGAATATATATATATATATATATTATATGGAGCAACCCGAGGGTTGTGTTGTCCTTAGCCAATAATGTAAAGTTTGTAAATTGGTTAAATCCTTGTATGGATTAAAACAAGCACCTTTACAATGACATGGAAATTTTGATATATGATGCTTACACATGGATTTGTGACTTATGGTCATATAATAAGTTAAATAATAATGAAGGTGCCATTATTTGTTTATATGTTGATAACTTAATTATATTTGAAACTAGCCATAATGTTATGCATGATACTAAATGTTTTCTTGCCTCCAAATTTGATATGAAAATTTTTGGTTGAGGCAAAATGTTATTTTAGGCATCAAGATCCTTGGGGATAATGATTGCAGTGTACTATCACAATCTAATTATGTGGAGAGAAAAAAAATTATAAATATATATATATATATATATATATAAACACTTTGATATGTGACCTATGTCTATTATGTATGACTTAAAGGTGCACTTGGTTAAAAATCGTGGTGATAGTGTTTCATAAGATAAATATGCACAAATTATTGGTAGTTTAATGTTTTTGACAAATTGTACTCGTCCTGATATTGCATATGTTGTTGGTAGATTGAATAGATACACTCATAATCAAAGTATTGAGCATTGGGATGCAATATCTAAATTATTGAGATATTTAAAGGGGACTTTTGATTTTGGTTTGTCATATTGTGGCTATCCTACTGTTTTAGAAGGATATTGTGATGCTAACTAGATCTCTGATACAGATGAGATAAAGCCCACTAGTGGATATGTGTTTACACTAGCTGGAGGGGCTGTCTCTTGGAAGTCAACCAAGAAGACTTGCATAGTGAGATCTAATAAGGAAACAGAGTTAGTGGCCTTAGAGAAGGCTAGGTCCGGAGCTGTATGGCTTAGGAGTATATTAATTGATATGCCTCATTTTACTAACTCTATTGTCTCTGTTTGCTTTCCTTATAGTTGCCAAACTGCCATAACACATGTTAAGAGCAAAGTTTATAATGAGAAAAGTTGATATATCCAATTGAGGCTATGACAGCTTATTGATAATGATGTTATGTCATTGGACTTTGTGAGGCCTGAAAGGAACTTGGCCAATCCTTTGACCAAACCACTAGCAATGAGGCTGGTGAGTGAGACATCTAGGGGGATTGGACTGATACCTAAGTTGCGACACTGTGGCTAATGCCCAACCTCTCTATGATGGGTGATTCCACGCAAGAGGTTAAATGGGTAGAGGTCATTAGTGCATGGGCACTGTCATTTGTTATGTGTTTTCCGCTATCTCAGTAAGGAGATTAGTGATGAGTCCATCCCTATGATGTGAGACAGTGCTAAGTTGCAGAATTTGGTGAGGTTGAGCTTTAGGCTCTTAATGGATCCATATCCCTACCTGTTGGGATGGGGTGTATCTGCATGCACTCTTGATGGATGCCACCGATTAAGTTGTAGATTGTTGAAGGTTGAGCTTTAGACTCTTAATGGATCCATACTCCCTACTTGTTGGGATGGGGAGTTCTGCACGCACTCCTGATGGATGCCACCTATGTGTGAGTGGAAGTTGTGCCGCTTCCTATGAGACTTTTTGGGTAGGTCTCTAGAGCTCTCATGAAACCCAGTGGCGCATGGCCTGGATAAGGCGCTAACCCGCTTAAGAACAACCTTGATAAAGAAAGTTATGTGGGTGGTAAGTTTGGTTTACTAATAGCTTGGTTAAAAGAGTTTTAACTCCACCATTGTCTTTTAGTTCCTACTTATTTATCCTATGTATGGTTAAAACCTTCTGGTACCATATTGATGCATGCTTTATTTAGTTGTGTGCTTTTCCTATTTTGTGTTTGTAACATGTGGAGGATTGTTGGTGTGGGTGTGTGTTCCAAACACTTTTATTCTTTTTTACTTTCTAGCCGTTGGAAATTTATGAGTAAAATAGCCGTTGGGCAATTATGAGAAATATAGCCGTTGGGCAATTATGAGAAAAATAGTCGTTAAGCAATAATTGATAACATAGCCGTTGTGCTTTTAAGGGTTATTAGCAACCAATAACTATAGACTATTATTTTCATAAGTAGCCTATATAATACTCATCATAACAAATTTTTTAAAGTGTCTTTTTACTACTCTATATTTTTAGATATACACAAATCTACTATCTTTCTCTCCCACATAGGTGGCATCCATCAGGAGTGCGTGCAGAACACCCTACCCCAACAAGTAGGGAGTATGGATCCATTAAGAGCCTAAAGCTTAACCTTCAACAATCTGCAACTTAATCGGTGACATCCATCAGGAGTGCGTGCAAATACACCCCATCCCAACAGGTAGGGATATAGATCCATTAAGAGCCTAAAGCTCAACCTCACCAAATTCTGCAACTTAGCACTGTCTCACACCATAGGGATGGACTCATCACTAATTGAAACATATTTTCCTTATTTTTCAAAGGAACCTCATACTTAAAAAATATTTTTAAGATTCAACAATAGTATTAAATTCTAAATACATCACTATTGATGAAAATAATTTTATATCATGAATTATAACAACCATAACCAATAAACACACAATCACATATTTAAGAACCAAGTTTCTTCCTTTTAGGTTCATGTAGCATGACCTTAGGCAAGTACCCCCACACTTTGAGGTATTCTCCTTTTAGATTTGGGTAACATCTTAGCCAACCACCCCCATAATTCGAGGTATACCAAGTTAGGCTTATGCCATTCTCAACTTCATTTTTTATATTTTATAAAAATTTCCAATACTTCATCTTCGGTTCCTAATACACAAAGTTAAATAAATATAGAATGGTCATCAACAAAGATTACATAAAATCATTTACCATCTCTAGTCATTGTGTGTTTTAAATCATCCAAATTATTATGTACCAAACTAAGGAATTTGGTTCCTCTTGATATGGGTTTGCAAGGTCTTTTTGTTTCAAATTCATAAAAACCTATCCACCATCTCAAAACAAGACATATAGCCAATAAAAATATGTATATGTATACACACACACACACACACACACACACACACACACACACACACATATATATATATATATATATATTTCAATATCACTCTTGCACTTGGTGGATAAAAGGAATATTTATTCCAACTAGATCTTATCCACTAGCCCAAAATACTAGTTGGATCATTTTTTTTTTTAATATATATAAAGAAAATTTTAATTATTTTCCATAATTTCTCATTTCATATATTTGTGTCAAGAGATGTAAAACTAATAATTTTTGTACATAAAGCCAATAGCCTCTAGCTACTAGAAACCACTCTTAGGAACGTCCAAAATTTTACAAGAATAAGACACCTAATATTTTGTAAAATTTGACATCATTATACCACAATTGTATAATACAAACGTTTAATCATCCACAATTTCTTTTTCACATGACCATAAATGATTACTTGAATACTTTAGCAAGGAAAATAAAATTTAATAAAATTATAGTATCATTGTATCTTCATTATACAAGAGTACCAAGTTGATACGGCACTATTAATTCCACTCAACAATAGGAATGCCTTCACCATAAGTCTACACCATTTTTTTTTTCTCTTTAGAATTCTACCAAAAAATAAAATTTTACCTCATTTCTCATAAAAATTATTGCTAACATTTTTCTTTTGAATGCCAAAAAACATTTCTCAAAACACATACACTTTTCTTCAATCTCATGTCCCTCATATTTCAATAGACATAAAACAATTTCACAAAATATATTACACATACAGTATCACATAATTGCAAATGCAATAAGTTGATATCCACATATATCAAGACAACGTTATTATTCACATATTAATTTAGATTAGAGAATCAAAATCACATTTGGATGGACGTCATTTATTTTTTCTACTAAAATATTAGTCCACCAAATTGTTTAGATAAATTAGATAGCAAAATAAACTCCACAAAAGATTTAAGTGATTATATCTAAGAATATAACTACTAGCATTTTTTCTTTATAAATATAATATCATATCACAATATAAAATTCATGATCAATAACTTGTTTATCCATTTTTAAACATGAAATCAACCTTTAAGATTGTTGGAAATATTTTAGTGAATAAACAAGTTTGATACAACAAACAATATCCCAAATAATTAGCAAGAATGTAAATAAGCAATAACAATATAAATTTAAGTAAAATTATTACCACATGGATAAACAAGTTACAGAAAGCGTGGTAATTCCTCTTCAGGTCTCACTTTCTTCAATTGGGTCAAGAATGATTTAAGTCTCCAACCCACTATCTAGAATTACTGTATTATTGTTCATATTCTAACTTGGTCTAGAAAATTTTATCAAACCATGAACTTGTTGTCTGAACTCTGAATTGATAGAAATGGTTAAGGTTGTTTCACCAAATGATGGTGATGTTTTTGAAAGTTTGGTTTTGTGCAGTGAAAATTGTAATTGGGATTTAGTTGTCTTTAATATGCTTATTAAGGCTTATGTGAAAGCCAACATGATTGAACAAGGTTTAAGGACTTTTAGGAGGTCTGTGGAGGTTGGTTTTGCCCCTAGTGTAGTTGCTTGCAATTTTCGTTTGAATGGGTTGGTTAAGCTCAAATGTACTGATCAGTGTTAGGAGGTATATGAAGAAATGGGGAGAATTGGGATACACCCAAATGCTTATACATTTAATATGTTGATTAATGTTTGATGAATGGTCTTTGTAAAGAAGGGAAGGTTAGGGAGGCACATCAGCTTTTTCATCGAATGGTTCACAGAGAGTTAAGTCCAGACACTATGTCTTCTAATACTCTTATTTGTGGCTATTGCAAGGAGGGAAAGATGAAAAAGCCAAAGTCATTGTTGCATGAGATGAAAAGAAATGGGGTTCACCCAGATAGTTTACTTTGTCGAGTTGTTGTGGAAGGATATGAAAACGAGAGTAAGTTGCTTTCAGCTTTGAATTTGCTATTAGAGCTCCAGAGGTTTGAAATTCCTATTTCTGTTGATATTTATGAATATCTAGTGGTCAAACTATGTGAAGAGAATCGGCCATTTGCTGCTAAAAGTCTTCTGGAAAGAATCTCTTAGTATGGTTATGTGCCTGGCCAAGAACCTAGTGAATAACTATGGGAAAGTTGTTACTTAGCTATCAACTAGTGCTTGCATCTTGTGCGATTATTTTGCTTTTGACATTTTCTTTTGAAGCTACAATTAAAATTTTTAACTTTATTTTTTACATTTTTATTCTATTTTTAAATTGAAACAAATCTAAAAGGTGTTGGAGAGATCCTATAGTCATCTGAATTCTTTTTGGGTTCTTATTGCTAAACTTTCCAAGTTTCAGAGTGTTTATAAAAGAGATCATGCTTTAATAACACCAGAAAGCCAAGTATTCAGTCATTTACCTGAGTGGTACAATTTATTATTAAACTTGTTATTTCTTATCTGCTGGTGTAGTAATTTGAATTTCATTGACAATTATGTGGCAGAGGCATTAGCTTTGAAAGCTAAGATGGTGGATAAAAATATAAAACCCAATTTCATTGCTTATAGAGCTATAATAGACTGCTTGTGTAAAATAAACAAAAGTATGAAGGGTGAATATGTAATGAGAGAAATGATTAAATTTGTTGTGCCACCTGATACTACAATACGTAAGGCATTAATAAATGGTTACTGCAAGGAAATGGATATCAAATAGAGCAGAATCACTATTGGGCTTCTTTGCAAGGGAATTTCAAATCTTCGATACTAAAAGTTACAATGCATTTGTGGTAAACTAGGACTGTATAACAAGTAACTGCAGAACAAGTGGTACCATTTTGGTACAGAAAGCGTGGTAATAACTCAGTAGCAAGCAAGTCAACAATTTCTGTACTAAAAGTTACAATGCATTTGTGGTAAACTAGGACTGTATAACAAGTAACTGCAGAACAAGTGGTACCATTTTGAACCACAAACTTTATCTATCACAATAGCAAAACCAAACTTTCAAAAACATCACCATCATTTGCTAAAACAACCTTAACCATTTCTATCAATTCAAACAACAAGTTCATGGTTTGATAAAATTTTCTAGACCAAGTCAGAATATGAACAATAATATAGTAATTCTAGATAGTGGGTTTGAGATTTAAATCATTCTTGACCCAATTGAAGAAAGTGAGAGCTGATGAGGAATTAGATTGAAACCTCAACAGAACTTTTTTTTTTCTTTTTCTTTTTTTTTTTTTCTTTTTTTTTTTTTAATTTTAAAAAGCTAGCAAATCCTCTTCAAGTCTTGAAGGAATCATTGTTATGAAGGAAAAAGGGAAATTTAGTTTTGACCGGTAAAGCAACGGAGTGACATACACGAGGTGGCTTTGAAAGGTGGAGACTGGGTTGGCCAGTGGTGGAGAAAGAAGATGGTTTGGGTGGGCCGTCAGTGGAGGGAGATCGAAGAGGGATTGGGGTGACTGGCGGTAGAGTTTTGGATTTTCTGGTTTTGTTTGAGAGAGAGAGAGTATACTGTATACGTATAGGTATAGGATTTTTAGTTTTTATTTTTTTAATAGGTGGTGTAGTTAACTAAGGTTAGTTATGTTAAGTTTACTTAAGTAATCATATGCAATGCACATGCCATTTTACACATGTCAGTTTATTAGAGCAGTTTGTAGCCTTAGGTTATAACTGGTTTTGTAGCTAAATTTTGTCCTTCTTTTTATTATTGTGGTAACTGGAAGTCTAGAACTACATAACATATATTGGTTACTTTGAAGAGGGAGGAGCTAGCTAGGCCCAAATTGAAGCTCACTATCACAAGAATGGTTGTACTTGACAACAACTTTTTCAAGAAACGAAAACTAAACAAGTTACATGCGGAAATACATTGATTTTTGAAGTGATGACTCTTGCCCTAAAGTGGACTTTAAAGTTTGAAGTCTCAAACCGACATGCATGCCATTGAATATATTGCAATCGTTTAATTATTTCTTTTTTAGAATTAGAATGACGCAGTTTCTCCTATGCTATATTTGTTGGTGTGGGTGTGTGTTCCAAACACTTTTATTCTTTTTTACTTTCTAGCCGTTGGAAATTTATGAGTAAAATAGCCGTTGGGCAATTATGAGAAAAATAGCCGTTAAGCAATAATTGATAATATAGCCGTTGTGCTTTTAAGGGTTATTAGTAACCAATAACTATAAACTATTATTTTCATAAGTAGCCTATATAATACTCATCATAACAAATTTTCTAAAGTGTCTTTTTACTACTCTATATTTTTAGATATACACAAATCTACTATCTTTCTCTCCCACATATTTTTCTACAAGAATATTTTTCTAAGGAAAGGCAATAGAGGGTTGTTCTTAAACCTTTTGTGAGTGGAAGTGCATACATCACAAAGGTCGACGCTATAGTCTAATCCTGGAGGGTTGTTTGGCCAAGAGAACCAATCGCACCAAGTTTTACTTTGGGTGGCACGAATCAACTTTTAAGGACAACGCTCTTTGCGTGATTCTATAGCACTGTGAGATTGTTCCTAATTTTACTTAAATTTATATTGTTATTGCTTATTTACATTCTTGCTAATTATTTGGGATATTGTTTGTTGTATCAAACTTGTTTATTCACTAAAATATTTCCAACAATTTTAAACTTGTTTAACTAATTACCATAAATTGCAAATTATCTTTCAAAAAAATGGTAATAACTCTTCCTTCTTTCATTATGACAAGCAGGAACTGGAGCTCAAGCAATATGACAGGGCAGATTGCAACTTCGTTCTCCAATCTCAAAGTAATGCAGTCCTTGTGAGTCTTAGTCTGAATTGTGATTGATATTTAGCATTCAGATACTATACAATAGTGATATTTAGCATTCAGATACTATACAATAGTGATATCTATTGGGCTGGTGAACTTGTGGGTGGCCCATTTTATATTTGCCACTGTCACACAATTAGTAAATTGCAATCTCATTAATAGGGCAACTTGTGAGCTGAAGTAAAGATCGACTGAGTTCAAGAGTGGCAATGAAGGGCCTCAAAAGTGGAAAAGTGAATAAGATTGTTGATAACCTTATAATAAAATCTAAAATGTTTATGGTATATTTTCAAACTAAATTTTTTGGCAAAGTAAAAAAAAGAAAAAAGAAAATTATCAGTAGCTTTAGAAATGTTGAGGTGCACGGGACCTTTTAGATTCAGCTGAAAAAGTATGAAAAAGAATATTTTTCAATTTTCTTATAGTAATTGACTTTTCAAATTAATCATTCACAATCAGAGGTAGAACTATAGAAAGATTATATATATTAGTAGGAAAAAAAAATTGAAATTGTTGGGTTCAAAATTTTTATTTTTGACCCTCAAAATTGAAAGTTGACTCCAAAAAATCCAAAAATTTAGAGTGACCACCTAACCCATATCTAGGGTTGGTACTTGTAGCCGCCTTCCAAAAAAAATCATTTGTTAAATTGTTTTGGGTGAGTTCTGAGTCTTCTGACACTCCACGTGAATTGCAATTGAGTTCAAATTTCAAACATATTTGACTTAGCTGGCTGCCACTCAAATATCATTTTTTTTCTTTTTTTATAATAATTAATAGCATCTTTTTAGCTTTTTATTATTATTACAATATAGTATGTTAGGTGATATTAATAGGTTTATATTTGAGCAAGAAATAAGCAATTAATTTAGAGAAATATGCTAATGCTATTATAAATTTAAGGATTCTTATATAAATTTATAAATAATTTTAAATGAATAATAAGTATGTCTATATATATATATATATAATTATAGCGATAAACTTGAAACGGTACACCGGTATTGACCAATATCCGAAATATATCGTACCGCTGGTCAAACCGGTACAGCCTTCGGTACGGTATTGACTTCCTTGGTTTGGATGGAGAGAGAAAAATACTAAAATAGAGTAGAGGGAGAAAGCGACTAAGTAAAAGGATTAGTGTAAAATAGAGTAGAGTTAGTCATAAATTAGCTATTAAAAACTAGTTTCTAATGCATGCTCTTGCATGGAATATAACAACGCCGGCTAATAAAACTTTAGGATCATGTTGCATACTTTACACTTTAATTCTTCTTCTTTTCTTTTCTTTTTTTTTCTCAAAAGCAATCGATAGTTAGAGTTTATACTCCATATTATTTATTTTATTATATTCCAATTTGGTAACACACTTATTTTTTCTTGGTATAATTTCATAAAATATAATATAACAAAACTAATAAAGTACTCAATATATTTAGTGTTTTTTTCCAGCTTTTGGTTGTGTTTTCATACAAAATAGTAAGTTTCCAAAGAAGAAAATAATGTTTAATATAGTCATTCATTTATACTTAACAAGAAAACAAAAAAGCAAAACAACAAAATTATTTATTTTCTTAAATTATTATAATTCAAAATGAATATACATTTTTTATTTAAAATCCAATATATATACATAAATAAATATTAGGATATAATCATCCAGAGTATAGAAAATTTTAATAGATAAAAAAAAATAAAGATTATGATGAAAATATTGATATTTAATTAATATAACTAGTAATTAAACATGGAACTAAAAAAAAAATATTTCTCCATAATTTTATTGTAATATATTACTGAGACATTTTGGAAAAAAAAAAAAACAATTTTACGACTGATAAGAGTATTAAAACTTATTTATGTTGAATCATTTTTGTACAAAGCATAACATTGAAAACATTTAGTATATATATATATACACTTTTAATTATAGAATGCATATATATATATATATAATATTTTCGTTTCATGCAGTAAACATGATTTTAAAATATATATATATATATATATATATATATACTCATTAGTCATTACATGTAATATATATGATACGGTTCCCGTATTTTTTTTATATTCTAGACCAATTAGATTTTTAAAAAAGTGCTTTGAAATTTAATCTGAGTATTACTTGAGCTCACTATTCAAATTCAACTAAAAAAAATGGTTCTGTCATAATGCCTTCTGATATTTGACTAAATTTGTTTCATTTTGATGGAATGTTCAAACACATCACCTCCCCAAAAATAAGAATAATTTTGTAGCAAATCCTCTTTAGTTCTTGAAGGAATCATGGTTATCAAGGAAAAAGGAAATTTAGTTTTGACCGGTGAAACGGCAGAGTGACGTACAAGAGGTGGCTTTGAGCGGCGGAGATTGGGTGGGCTAACGGTGGAGACAGAGGAGGGTTTGAGGTGGGCCGGTGGTAGAGGGAGAAGAGTGATTGGGGTGACCGGCAGTGGAGTTTGGGATTTTCTGGTTTTGTGAGAGAGAGAGAGAGAGACAGAGAGAGAGCATTCTGTATACAAACAGGTATAGTTTGTTTTTCTTTAGTTTTTTATTTTTATTTTTGGTCCTCTTATGCTGTTTAAACCACCTAAAGAATTCTTTTTTTCTTTTTTTTTTCCATCAACAAGATGATTTTACAATTGAACATTATTATCGATTTGATATTTTATATGTTCCAATATATTCTCAATTATAAGAATTAAATCATCGATTTAGTGAGCATGTAATAGAGTTTTCCTTAATTCAGCTTTAAATTCTCAAGAAACACTCGAATCATTTTATAATTGATGATATTTATTTTTTGATAAAAACTTTTACGTGTAAAATATTACAAATCTTGAGAAACTACCGTTAAAAATGGAATTTCAATATTTTATTATTATAAGCACAATGTAATTTAACATCTAGATTTTTAAAAAAATTTAATATATTTTTGAATTATGCCTTACAAACTAATGTGTTGACTTTCTAACACAAAATAAAATTATAATTGAAATTTTTATTTATTATATTGATGTGATGCCAATTAATGTTATGCATGTTGCCATTGATGGAAACATCACTCATTTAATTGAAAGCTTTGGGGCTCAACCTATGGTCTTAAACGGTTTAACTCCTATTGCCAATTGATAAGAACAAATGACCCATACATAACAAAATTGGATCCAAGTATAATAAATGATGCTTGTATTGAGTGTACTAAGGGTACGTTTGGTACACTGAATGTAGATTACATTAGGAATAGTAATCTTTATTACTGAGAATAGAAGACATTGTAATGGAATAATTATTACTATTCATAAGTTTGATTATTACATATGGAAAACTTGTAAAAGAAGATGTATAAGGAAACTTTACATTTTTGGAAATATATTAATTCTAAAACCTATTATATACACTAAGGAATAACTATTACATCCATTTGAAAGAGGAATAGCTATTCTTCAATTTAAAGAATAGTTATTCCAATGTAATAATTAATCCATGTAATAAAGATGTAACCAAATGACCGAACTGATATTACACATGAATAGCTATTCCATTACATGAGCTATTACAGCGTACCAAACGTACCCTAAGTGTGGTTATCCCCCTGGATTTGATTCATCAACATTCAGGTCATATATCTAAAATTTTCCTAAACTTTGTTCTTTTTTTAAATTTTTACACCAATGCATCTTTAGGTATAAGGGGAAGGGATGATTTGAATCCTAAATATTTTATTTCAAAATATCAAAGTGTGTCAATCAATTGATTTACAAGGCTCTTAGCATGAATGATTATTATTTTTTTTTCTATTTTCTAAGTTAGTTAAAGAAGAAGTTAAAAGAAAATTTTGGGAAGGGTAATTTTTTTAATACTAAAAAAGGGTTTTTTTTTTCTTTATTATTTTATTTTATTCTTCCTATGCTATATTCGTAGCCACAAAGATCAAAATTGGTGACAAATCAATGTAATGTCTCTTCTTCCTCCCCCAAATGACATTCCCACAACAACACCCAACCACCCCCCCCCCCCCCCCCTCCCCCACACAACACACACACACACATGATAATTTAGTTGTTATAGGAAAGGGATTCAAATGCTAGATATCTTTATTTAGAAATGCTAAGGGATTTTAGTTGAACTACAAAGCTCTTGGTAACTTGTTATTAATATTTCAAATTGCTATTTTTTCCTTTTGACTCTTTTCTCTTTGGGTAGCCCGGGGGTAGTCCTAATTAAACAAGTTTGTAAGCTTTAAGCCACAAGTGTAGATGTGGAAGCTATATATATAAACCACAAAGTTAGCTATGGAAGCATTGATCTGAAATTGTAGCTATGATTGGTCCATCTGTGACCATGGTTGGAAGTCCATCCCAACAGAAAGAACAACAAAAAAAATAATAATAATAACAATTACAGTGTAACACCCGCCTCATTTAAATTGAATTTATTTGCTTCTAAAGTGAACTTGATGAATTATTTAATTTATTTTGAAGGTGATATTATATTATATTATGGTTACTACAAAGAAAATAAATAAAAGAGGATGTAACGTGAAAGTTATTTTGTGGATTATTCATATTTTATTTTTAGTCTCCTTATTGTTTAAGGAAAAGGATAAGAGACTAAAACCTATTTGGATTAGGAGTTTAAGTGGTATTGGAAATTCTTAGAGTTCTAGCTCATATAAACAACCTTAATATGAGTTTTAGTGGGAATTAAAGTCTTGAAAGCTTATTTAAGTCCAGTAGGTTTTAATTTCAGCCCTAGTGGAAACAGTTTTAACATGTAAAGCTGAAAAATAAGCTAGGGCTTCCAACGTGAAAGTTTAAGAGTGGAGAATTAGGGTTTCTACAAATTGAAGGGATAGAAGACCGTGGAACTGCTAGGGGCAGCCAGCAAATTCGTTATTTTGAGGCAAACATCAATATATGCACGCCTTAGTGATAACATATTTGATTAAGGAACCTTCGTCTCTAGGCTGCTTAAAAATATTAGAATTATAATAACCATTGCTTAGGAATAGAAGTTATCATGGAAGTGTATTTTAGACTTGCATTATTTTTATTTGATTGTGAAACGGATCCTCATATATGAACAAGGAGTAACATAACATCCTTTATAGGTTAATCACTTGTAGGTGTCCTACGGGTAGGAATTAATTGGTGAATCTATTGTGTTCTTTCTATGGCTTACAGGTAGGGAAATCATTGAATATTAGATATATGTTAGATTAAACTTCTAACACTCAGTACATGCTATAGGTTGCTATGTCCTACGGTTAGAGATTTTACGGATGTTATATATTTATTTTGGGTTAATATGATTTACAAGCATGTGAATATTTGGAAGCCAACTTGTACTGGGAGAATTTAATAACATAGAGGTTTATATATTCGGCTCATTGGAATTGTCTACTAGGTATTGATTTTGGAGTACTTGATAAAGCAATTGAGTACTAGATAGCTATAGTTTCAGTATAAGTAGTGAGATACAAATTTTAAAAGTGAAATTTATATTTTGTTGCTGCCTTAGTGTATCCCTTCTTATTGAGTTGTCTTGTGTTTATTTAGGTTCTAGTTGATACTGTTTCAGACAGTTGAGGTGAAGCTTTGTTTAACAACTAGAGGTAAGTGGACTTCAGAACATGACGTCTCTCAAGACGTGTATATTTATATATACTTTTGGTAAATATATATATATATATATATATACATATACATATAATTGCAAAAGTGAAGTTTCCAAAAACTTATACCATTGTCAATGCTATTACATACCTAAATTTTATTATTTCTTGTATATTACTTTGAAACTGTATAAGTTAAGAATGACTCAAAACTATATTTTTGAGAAAGTATTTGTTATATGATATATGATTGGTATTGACAATGATGTGTTAAAGAAAGAGAGTGTTTTCAAATGGTTAGATAGACAGTCTGCAACCTTTGCCAACACAGGGTTAAGTGTTGGCCTTCGGCCGATGTAGTGTTATTGTGGTGTGGTGCAGTGTTATTGTTTGCTCTTTGGAGCCAGTGTTGCCTCTTTGAGGTTAGTGTTATTGTTCCCTATGAGAATCACCCACCGAGTGTTTAGCAGCTTATGTCTTTGTCTAGCTAATGTTTAATGTTTTCCGTATTAAACTACTGTTATATTGTTATTGATCTTTATAAGTGGAAAAATTGTTTATCATTATAATATATTGTTTCTACCTATTTAGTGTAATTTTTACTAACTAAAGTGATTATTATTTTATTTAATGATTTTAGCCTTATAGTTAAGGGGTTTATTCTTGATAGTTTTACAAAGTATATTATATCACTGTTAAAGCTATTTGTAAATGTTTCGTAAAGCTTATATTTTATCAATGATACTAATATTTTGTTTTGGAAGACATCCTCATGTTATGTAGTCTCTTATTGGGCTTCTAGCTCACCCCCCATTTTTCCACCCTTTCAGATTAGAGCAGTGGTATGTCTTTTGGTGGTAGATCAGTGGAGCCTTAGATTGACGACTTCTTTTGGAGCTATGTTAGTTGGTGAACTATTTTAATATTTTTTTTGGATAGTGAGTTTGACATTTGTGGAACTATTTGAGATTGTATTCGGAGACTTTTTTTGTTAAGGTTTTTGTTTTTATGGATCTTAAGGGAAAGGTTTTTTTGATGGGTTGAAGTTTATTTGTGGATATTTAATTACGCTCTGTTCCATTATATTATTGTTGATTATTTCTAAGACAGGTTGTGCATCTAAATCCTCGCTTTGGGCTTGGGGTGTTACATACAATCCCTTCCATACCCACATCACAAATTACTTCAACTCCTCTTCTTTCAAGGACAAAATTGCTAAATGCCCTTTTTGGGCAAACTAAGCAGCGTTTTGTCTTATTTTTCAAACTAATTACGAAAATGCCCCTCTTTTGAAAATCGAGTTTCTCAAAATCGATTTAAACCCTTAGCGGCATTTTTAAGGAGTCTATAGTGACGTTTTCAGGACCTATAGTGATGTTTTGAAACTCGACTTCCATTAAATCGAGTTATAGGCAATATTTTTTAATTTTTTTTTTACCTCTAACTCGATTTTATATAAATCGAGTTACAAAACGCTACTATAGGTCCTGAAAACGTCACTATAGGCTTCTTAAAAACGCCGCTATAGGGCCTAAATCAATTTTGAGAAACTTGATTTTCAAAAGAATGGCATTTCCCTAATTAGTTTGAGAAAGATGGCAAAATGCTGGATTTTTTTTTTGAAAGAGGCATTTGCCCATTTTCTCCCTTCTTTCAAGGTTCAAGTTCTTCAAATTCTTGATGTGGCCAAGGTTTGATCTACATTAATTTCACATTCCAAAATTACTGAGCTTGAGGATTCGCATTGATTCTCTTTGATTTTCCACATCTTCAACAACTCTTGAGGTCAAAATTTTTCCAACTATCATTGAAAAAATTACATAGATATTCAATCTTACCAATATTGCATAATTTCACATCTTTCATTTAAGAATCCTATTAATTAGGGCCACCCATTCCCTACACTTCAAACCAGTAGTGACCGAATTGCCTGTGCCAGAGATCTAACACTAGTAGCTCTGATGACCGGACCATGTGAACATGTGCGATAAATATCACGTAAACATGTGTGGATGAATGAACCACAAATTATAATATATAATATCAAAGAAACCATTTCAAAATTCTTGAATGATGATTTTGGTTGGCAAAGCGTTATATATATTAGAGTATATGGAGTACAAATTATTTTAATATTAATTTATGAAAAGAAAATGCATATAAGCAATCTAATTATTTTCTAATTATTTTGAATTTTGGAGTGTGTAAACAATCTTAAATTATTATTTTCTAATTATTTTGAATTTTAGAATGTGTAAACAATCTAAAATAATGTGATTTACAGTTTCAATAATGTCGTTTGGCAAGGGTCAAAAGATTTAAAAAAATTATTATGTTAACAATTGATTTTCTCACAAAAGCCACATATGCTTATTAGAGTGCAATAAATATCAGGTAAACATATTGTTAGGTTCTAAGGAATAAGGATATAATGTATTAGAACTTCAATGTGTAATGTTGGCAAACCATGATCAAAACATTTAGTCTAAATTTAAGCTGCTCAAAGTGTGTTTTTTTGTAAAGTTGGAATCAAGTGTACTGCAGGATTTATTGTGTAAATCTACAAGGCTTGATCAATCGAAAATTAGACTCGATCGATCAAAGCTCGTGCAGATTGTTTTTCTGTAGAATTTTCCAACTCAGCCTAAGCCCGTATGAAGTGTAGGGTTTTATGTTTGCCTTCATACATACTTAGGGTTATCAAGAATCAAGATTCATGTCAAGAGCTTGATGATCATTTTAGTTGCTGCACAAAGAGCTTAAAGAGAAACACAAGTGGGAGTACTTGTGGTTGCTGTGAATCCAAGAAAGAAGTAGTCTGTGGGCTCGGAGCTGTCACGTGATCGTGGTAGTAAGTTTTCTACTCAAGGTAACAATAGGATATTAGTGGTCTAAGTCGCTATTGTAAAACTTCAATTCTTTCATAGTGGATCAGTTTTACCTTAACGATAGTTAGGTTAAATCATCCCCAAGTTTTTTACCAGTTTGGTTTTCCTGATTTTTCATATCGTTGTGTTCTTTATTTTCCGCACTATTTCAATGATATGATTTATCTGTGTTAACCTAGATCTGCTTAATTTACCTAAGTTAATCACTTGGCTAAATAACTAAGTTAATCTGTATGAGTTTAAGGGGTCTAAAACGTACACATATGAGGATGAATGAACCACAAATCGTAGTATATAATTTCAAAGAAATATTTTAGGGTATGCTTGGTTGGGGTGAAAACAGGAACGATGGAAAATAGGGAGAGGAAAATATGGTGGAAAATGACATTTTCCACTGTTTGGTAAGGTTTTCAGACTCGGACCGTTCATTGAACCGTAAAAGAGAGAGGTTCAAGGTTTTTGAGGTCGAACCGAGGTTGAACCGGGGTCGAACTGTGATGATGTCATAATTAATTTAATAAATTAAAGCTTAAATATAGATATTAAATTTATAAAACTAGCAAAATTGACTAATATATCTATATATGTGAGAGAAATTTAATGATTTTCAAGCATATATTTAATAATTAAATAAGAAAGTTAATAAAATAAAATAATAACCATGAAAACATTAAAACTTATGATTAATTTTTTAAGTAAAGTTGAATATCTTTGAAGGATTTTAATTATAATTTTTTTTATTCCTTGTAAGAGATGGATAATTTAATTAAGTAGAATAAAATTGTGTTAAGTTGTTTTTATTTAAAAAAAAAAATTGCTAAGGAGTTGGACCGCACGGTTCTTGCCACCGGTTCGTGTGGTTCAACCCCGGTTTTAGGGGTTCACGGAATTGCCACATATGCCCGGTTCTTTATGCTTAAAAAATTGATTTTTATCCCGGTTCTTGGTTTTCACAGTCCGACCTCCCGGTCCGGTCCGGTTCTGAGAACTATGCTGTTTGGTTGAAGAGAGAAAACAAGAGAGACAAAAAATAAAGGGAAAATTTTTTCCTTCGGGCCCACCTTTTTTTATCCTCCCAATTTGGGAGGAAAGTGAGGAGGGAAAAGTGCTTAAAGTTTTTGAGTGATGATATTGGTTGGCAAAGCGTCATAGATATTAGAGTATATGATGTTTAAATTACTTTACTATTCATTTGTGAAAAACAATGTATATAGTAGTTATATGCAAAATAGTTTGCTCAAACTTGGAGAGAAAAATTATTCCAAATTTTGATGCGAAATTTAATGTGAAGCCAATAGAATAAATTGACTCGATCAAAGAAAAATATGTAACTTGGAATTGAAGTAAATCAATGGAAGACGCTATATGGGAAGCCTATATAGATTTATATATAATTCGAGAAATATTAATAATTTTAATGTCTGATAAAATATTAAATGGACTTATTTTTTAAATTAACTAGTCGTTAACTCGTGCGATGCACGGGAAAACTATTGATTATGAAAAAAAAATCCAATAATAATATGGTTATTAATTCTATTTTGAGCTGAAATAAGTTTTTTTTTTTTTTTCTTAAATTGAAATAAAGTTATTTGTTTACTATTTTTTTTTATGTCGGAATTTATTTACTGTTATTGTTAAGCTAAAACATTTAAAAATGATTATCTGATTATTTATTTAAAAGAAATATTTTTATAAAATGATGTAATGGCAGTTTTGTGAATAAAAAGTCATGTGATGGCATTGTAAAGGCAGTACCTTCCTAGAAACTTTCTTTTCACCCTTCCCAAGTGTCATAAACGTCATCTCATTTTTTTTTTTTTTTAACTCTTTTCATTCCCCTTCTCGGACTACTCAAGCGTCTACAAATCTATATAACACTCCTCCTTCATCTCATCTTCTTCGCTCAGCTTTTTTTTTTAATCGGTTTTCTTTTCTAACGTCTGCACCATCAAATCCAAAAGAAGCTACTTAGTGAAAACACATTCTTCATTTAGCTCAAAAATTCATATTCTATTCAGAATGACGAAATTTCAGCCGGAAAGCTAGTATAGGCCGAATTTTGGAACGGAATAGAATAGTGGGGTTACCTATATCATAGTTTTGAAACCCGGACCGTTCAAAAAACCGGAGAAGGAAGAGGTTCAATATTTTTGAGGTCGGATTAAGGTCGAACTGTGATGATGTCATAATTAATTTAAAAGTTATTTAAAATATAGATAAATATAATAAATTAATATAAATAGAAAAACTAACTAAAATAATTTAGATAAATATAAAGACCATCATTCAAATGTATTTTCTATGTCATAACTTTCATTATGATATATCAAAAATCAATGGAATATTATTATTAATTGTTAAAAATAATAATTAAAAAAAATTATTAGTTTACATTATACTATCAAGATAAAATAGATTTATATTATAAAAAATATAAATCAGAATTTTTGATATATCATAATTATTAAAATCAGAATTTTTTTTTAATAATATTGATGTTTTAAAAATAATGATGACGTGGAAAATTGTGAGAGTTTCAAAAGTTTCAGTTATATATATATATATATATATATATATAGACTATGTATCTTACCCATAAGAATTTTAAAAAGAGTTGTAATGCAATTAATATGTAATTGAAGTTGTGATTCACAGTGGCTAAGAGGCATACTGCTGCCTAGGTTTCAGGATTAATAAAGAGGACTTTGCATTAATCAGGAAAACCAAAAAATTTGTTAAAGCCCTAATTTCACCTGAAACGCATATCAACACCTTGAATTCATCTCTAACAATTCCACTTGGTCTAATAATCTAGTCAAATACTGTGATAAAAAAACCAGATCTAAAGTTTGACAGAGTTAGATCAAGCTTTGACAAACTTTTGCACACTTTGATCGATTATTATTTTTACACGAGTATGCATGTTTGGTTGGATTTTAAATATGGGTATGCTCCTTTGAGTTAAAATTTTAATTCAAATGTAGCCATCCTTTGCATGCTTGTTTGGATTATGTGCTTACCCATTTATCATGTCATCAAATCCATGTGTCCACATGCTTGAATTTTCAATGTACTTAGATGACATGCTACCCATATATGCATTTACATGTTTAATCTACGTTTTTCTAGTATAATTTATTGGATCTAAATATCAACTGCTTTAATCCATGTTTTCCTTAGTTTAATTTCTTAAATCTAGATATTTGCATGCTTTGGAATATAAATAAATGTATAAAAAATTTATTTAATCTTATAATACTCTTTTTTTTTTTTTTGAGAAACGTAATCTTAGAATACTTTTGTTCAAATAAATATATATTTTTAATAATTTTGTCCTTTGGAATGTATAAGCAATCTAAAGTTATGTGAATTATACTATTGATAATGTCGTTTAGCTATGGTCAAAATATTTGAAAATCTTTTTATGTGAACAAGTAAATTTTCTCACAAAAGCTATATATGCTCCTAAGAGTGCAATAAATATCAAGTAAACATGTGCGGATGAATGAACCACAAATTGTAATATATAATAATACCAAAGAAACCATTTTAAAATTTTTGAATGATGATTTTGGTTGGCAAAGCGTCATATATATTAAAGTATATGAAGTTACAAATTATTTTTGTCACGCCCCGAACTCTACTATAAAAATAGGCACGTGATAACCGCCGCACACTTATAAAGTAAGCATCTTACAAGAATGCATGACCTTCTTAGCAATTGAAATTTATCATCAAAATTAAATCAAATAAATCTAAAATACCTCAACAATTTCTTTATGAATAGATCTCCAATAATTTAATAGGAACAAAATCCAAACCTCATGTACATAATGCCAATTGGCCAATAAATATAAAACTATTAGAAGACCATCCAATCCCAAAATCACTAAGATTCTTTTCCTGCTCACAACACAACATCAAAACTCCTAAAACTTGCTATTCTTCACAATCTGAAATTAGAGGAGAAAAAGGGGTGAGTTGACAACTCAATAAGTAACCAAAATCCTAATAAGTCTATCAAGCAATAGATCTATAAAGTATAAGATGTACTATGTGTTTTCAAAGTTATAATATACTATGTGTTTTCAAAATACTGAAGAAGTTTCGTAGTCTTAAAATAATAAGTTGCACATAGATCACATACTTTAATCTTACAAATATATTATAGATGGTTTAGAAAAAGGTTAGTTTTCCATATATCAAAAGCTATAACTTATAATAGGTTCCAAAAACACATAAGTAGTTTTAGTGACTCAAAATAGTTCAAATACTCAAACATTTCCAAAATCACATATGTAGTTTTAAGAACTCAAAATAGTTCAAATATTCAAATGTAATTCATATTCTTAACAATCTTATGATTATGGTCACGCTATATCCCCGTGACTGGGCAGCAGAGTACTAATGAATAACCCCCATTGACTGGGTATTGAAGTACCAATGAATAACCCCCATTTGTTTGGGTATCAGAATACCAATGAATAGCCCCCATTGGCTGGGTATCAGAATAAATTCATAGTTAGATTGTTCATAATTGTATATATGAAATCATACTTTCTAACAAAAATATATCTTATTCAAATACACAAACACACACACACACACACACACACACACATATATATATAATCATATATTCAATATTCAAATCTATTTGTGATATTTCTATAATTCTTTACTTTAAAACAATGTAGCTAAAAAACCAATTAAATAAAGTAAATCTTAATACTCATGTATATTTGTGACAATTCTTTATTCCTTACTTTGAATCAGTATAAATAAAAACAATTAAATAAAATACATCATATATTCAGTAATTAGATATATTTGTGATAATTTTTTACTTGAAATCAGTAATAAAATAGAAATAAAATTGTAACAACTGTAAACAATTTTCAATAGTTAAAATACGCAAAATAAAATCAATTAGAATAAGGTTACTTACCTCCAAAAGCCATACCAAAATGAATTCTTCCTTAACAATTCCTCTTAAATCTTTAGATATCACCTTTAACAATTTTCCAATATTTTTACTCAATAATCAAATAATTTAAGAATGACTTATAATGGTACCCAACCAGATAAAGAGATTACTAAAAGTATCCAATAACTATCCACTATTATCTCATACCAAAATTTCACCTAATCAAAATATTTTTCTTTATATATATATATATATATATATTTTTTTTTTTTTTTTTTTTTTCTGCCACAACTAAAGCCCCACCAAGGATAAGACCAGAACTCCAATTGCTATGTAGGCACGTGGGCCATCTTCAATTTCATGTGTTCCTTCTTTTTTTTTTTTTTTTCTTTTTTTTTTAACTTGTCAGACCTCCTATTACTATGTCAGACCTCTAAGCATTAGACTACTAGGCTTTTAAATTTCCCCCAATACCACTTCGGTTCTGCCATATACCCTAAGAAGTCCACATCCGGTACTATTTATCAAAGAAAACTGTAAAAAAACCCGACCATTAAGCCCAAAAGTTTATAGCCTCTATCTTTGCATAACGCAACAAAACTATAGAAAAAGATTAAATCTCAAAGCCTAGAAAAATCTAATGGTACATCCTCCAATTTACCGAAAATGAACTAAACTTTTCTTCGTATGCATCATTCAAACTCTTGAATATTTAAGTAGTTTTACTATTGGTCAAAATATCCACATAAAAAAATACTTTAATTCTAAATAAAACTTACATTTAATAAGAAAGAAATTCTTAAACTCTTACCTTAATTGTACAGTCAATTGACATATCTCTACTTGAGTAATTTGGGTAGTCTCCTCTCTCAAAATATCTCTCTATATATGTTGACATAATAAGTTTATATATAAGCTTGGGTTTTAACCTTATTTCTCTAAAAACTCTCATATAATCATAAATTATAAAATTGACCCCACAAGAGATTTACTTAAATACCCTCCCTTTTAATCTTTTTTTTTTTTTTTGGTATAACAATCTCTCCCACTCATAAGAATTCAGTCCTCTGAATTCATCACAAGCTAAACGAATTATCACGCTTCCACTGCGCTACTCTAAAGCCACAATTGTATCAATCTATACAAATTTATCACTCATCACCATCGTTCAAAACTATTTCACAACATATGTGTAGACTTTTCCTTCCCAAGATTTGTAAAATAAATAAAAAAATTTCAAAGCAAAAGGAGCCATGATGCTTCCGCTGTATAATACAATACCACTATAAAATCTCTTACTCAATTACCCATAGTTTAAGAACAATCATATTACGAACCATATAAGATTCTTAAAGATATACATATCTCTAGTCTAAATATCTCTCTAAGTTCCTTTCAATATGAATAAAATTTCCAAGGCCCATTCATTTAGATTAACCCCAATAACTGGTTTTCCATCAATTATTAATTTCAACAAAATTCCAAGGCCTAATTAGTCTCCAAAAATTACAACAAGGGAAATCCACAATTTTGAGATTCACCATAGACCATTGAATGCTAGCATCCATTTAATTCTATACCTCAAAATTAAGTAGTGCATCCAAAGTTCCATTCCTTCCTAAGTTCAAAACTAATTTATAACATATGTGTATATCACTATATCTTTTCTTCCTCAAGTTTTGCAGGAAAAAGAAATTTCAAAATCTCCATAAATAATCAATTGAGCATTGATATAAGGTCTTTCATAGAACCTCTATCTTAACCATAATTTATCTTCTCAAATAAACAATATTTATTCACCTTTAATCTCCAAATGATACTTGGCTAGAACTCATTGAAGACCTGGGTTCCTTATAATTACATTGCCTATTATGAAAACAAATCTCTAGGTATAAATAAGCTAGAAAGGAATAGTCCATGAAGTATCTCAACTTTTTTTTTTTTTTTTACAATGCAAGTAATAGTCCCAGCAATCTAGAACTTAAGAGTACACTACAATTTATAATCACTAACCACATGCCAGTATAGAACAAAAGGTACAACAATTGACTATAATTCAAATTGTAATAGTCTTTCAAAATAAACTCTCTTGCCACCCCAACTCCTTTATTATCCAATCAAAAATATGGTTCACTAGTCCAATTCAATACTACCACGTACTTGTGTTGTTTCCACTTCATTTTCTATTGAGCCAATCCATTAACTCTTATCAGTTAAATTCAAAGAATTACATTTCTGACATCAAAACTTATTCCCTAGGATATTAAACAAACTGCCAAGTCCATAGAAAAGAAATTGCAAACCTCAAACTTCTAAGTAACAAAACATTTCTCAAAAACATTTAGGGACTACCTCACACCTAAATAAAGCTACAGTAATTCATGTAGGTCAACCTTAACAAGAACAATGGTCCAAAGAAAGTCAATCCTTAACATTAGAATCCAAGGAAGTCCATCGATATATTACTGAATTCTTTAAATACCCTCAGAATTATATAATAATATATAATATAAGGTGAACTAGAATAACCACAAATTGATTTCCTTCACACTACAAACCTTCTGTTAATTTCCTAACTCCATATAAACTAAAATCAAGAATCGTAGCTCTAACATCAAAGCTTAACCCCTAAATAATGTTCTGCAATTTCCAATTCCCTAAAAGCACTACAAATTTTGAATAGCACATATTGTAAACTGTCATCCAATAAGCAGACGTACGAGAATCCCCTACAAATCAAACAAACCTTAGATAGGTCGACTATATTAGGCAAAACTATCAAATGAGTTTTCAAAAGATCAGTCATAAAACAGCAGGAAGATTTCCTTTGCTTGTTCTTTTCTCACTCTCTTTTCCTTTTTAATAAGAAAAAGAAGTTTTTATAACCAACCTGATCAATTACAAAATTTCAAGAATAAAACACACCCACTTAATACTAGTACAAGAATATAGAAGTATATCAATTAAAATCCTTCTTTTCATTTTAAAAGTCATGTACGCATAACCACATAGCCATAAATATCAAATCCTTCAAATATGACCTAACAAATCATCATATGACGGAACCTCACTTACACTTCTCATCAAGTCATCAAAAGAACACAATCTATGACCTAATAACCTTCATAAACAATAACTAGAATTGCAATGCCTAGGGCACAAATTTCATTCTAAATCAAAACCTAGCATAAAGTCTAAAAGATCATAACCTAAGCTCTGATACCATTAAATTTGTCACGCCTCGAATCCAACTACAAAGATAGACACGTGACAACCGCTGCACGCTTATAAAGTAAGCACCCTACAAGTGTGCAAGGCCTTCTTAGAAATTAAAATTTATTATCAAAATTAAATCAAACAAATCCAAAATACCTCAACAATTTCTTTATGAATAGATCTCCAATAATTTAATAGGAACAAAATCCAAACCTCATGTACATAATGCCAATTGGCCAATAAATATAAAACTATTAGAAGACCATCCAATCCCAAAATCACTAAGATTCTTTTCCTGCTCACAACACAACATCAAAACTCCCAAAACTTGCTATTCTTCACAATTTGAAATTGGAGGGGAAAAAGGGGTGAGTTGACAACTCAATAAGTAACCAAAATCCTAATAAGTCTATCAAGCAATAGATCTGTAAAGTATAAGATGTAATATGTGTTTTTAAAGTTATAATATACTATGTGTTTTCAAAATACTGAAGAAGTTTCGTAGTCTTAAAATAATAAGTTGCACATAGATCACATATTTTAATCTTACAAATATATCATAGATGGTTTAGAAAAAGGTTAGTTTTCCATATATCGAAAGCTATAACTTACAATAGGTTCCAAAAACACATAAGTAGTTTTAGTGACTCAAAATAGTTCAAATACTCAAACATTTCCAAAATCACATATGTAGTTTTAAGGACTCAAAATAGTTCAAATATTCAAACATAATTCATATTCTTAACAATCTTATGACTATGGTCACGCTATATCCTTGTGACTGGGCATCAGAGTACCAATGAATAACCCCCATTAGCTGGGTATCGGAGTACCAATGAATAACCCCCATTAGTTTGGATATCAGAATACCAATGAATAACCACCATTGGCTGGGTATCAGAGTACCAATGAATAACCCCCATTGGTTTGGGTATCAAAATACCAATGAATAACCTCCATTGGCTGGGTATCAAAATAAATTCATAGTCAGATTGTTCATAACCGTATATATGTGAATGTTCAATATGTGTATAAAACACAATGACCATTTAAACCCCAAATTACAAATTATCAATTCAAGCTTATTATCAAACAATAAATGTGCGGAACATGAACATAAGCAAAACAGAATTGATAAACAATCTAAACCATAAATAATCATAATCACAGCAGTAATTAAATGGTAAAGATAAAGGGAAGAGAGATGCAAACACAAGGACAACACTCGATGTGTTATCAAAGAGGAAATCGAAGCCCTCAGCATAAAACCTCTTCGCCGCCCTCCAAGTGGTCAATAATCCACTAGAAAATGTAGTTGGGATACATGAACAGTAATAGAGCCTCCAAGCCTAATCTACCGAGTGTATTTAAGCCCTCCAATTTTCCTGCTCCAACGAGGTTGCGCCGAACCTTTTTCTTTTCTAGCTTACTTACAGGATTCTGCTATAACCCATAGCATCAACCAATATGAATTGGTCTCTTCCTAACTGCTTCCCAAAACACCAAATAAACCTTCTTATAGATATGGGTATGGTGAGAAAAGAATTTGGCTAAGAACCTCTCAAGGACGTATTAATGGAGAGGGTAACAGTAGAGGAATTTGAAGAGTCTCTTAAGTGAAGATTATGGATGAATCAATCTTGTTTTTCTCTAGGGTTTCTCTCTCAAAATTCTCTCTGGAAGCTCTCTACATTTCGTGAGTATAAGGGTCTATATATAGTGGTGTGTGTTTGGAATGCGAAGAGTCAGTTTTTCCCAAACAGAGTGGTTTGGCGACTTGGCTTCGCGACTGATCTGAGTCGCGAGTTCAAGCTGCAAGCTAACGACCTGGCCAGCTTGGGACTTTTGTCCTGTAATGCAACAGTTGGCGTGACTCTTCAGCTCCCCTGCATACTTTACACGTGTGCTGCAGTTGGTGGCTTACCAGTCGTGAGTCACCCGCGAGTCCCAGCCGCGAGTCTCTATATTCTTGCACAATCTTGAACATTTTTTCATACTCTCTCACACACTACCCTTATATGATTCCCACCTAAATACAGGGTTTCTAAATGTTGAAATACAAGCAAATTTGGCACAGAATAAAACCAACAAAATGGTTGATTAAATTTAACCTTGTAATATGAAATCATACTTTCTAACAAAAATATATCTTATTCAAATACATATATATATATATATATATATATATATATAATCATATATTCAATATTCAAATCTATTTGAGATATTTGTATAATTCTTTACTTTAAATCAATGTAACTAAAAAAAACAATTAAATAAAGTAAATCTTAATATTCATGTATATTTGTGATAATTCTTTATTCCTTACTTTTAATTAGTATAAATAAAAACAATTAAATAAAATACATCATATATTCAGTAATTAGATATATTTGTAATAATTCTTTACTTGAAATTAGTAATAAAATAGAAATAAAATTGTAACAACTGTAAACAAATTTTAGTAGTTAAAATACGCAAAATAAAACCAATTACGATAAGGTTACTTACCTCCAAAAGCCATACCAAAATGAGCTCTTCCTTAACAATTCCTCTTAAATCTTTCGATATCACCTAGAACAATTTTCAAATATTTTTATTCAATAATCAAATAATTTAAGAATGACTTATAATGATACCCAACCAGATAAAGAGACTACTAAAAGTATCCAATAACTATCTACCGTTATCTCATACCAAAATTTTACCTAATCAAAATATTTTTCTTTATATATATATATATATATATATATATATATATATATATATTTTCTGCCACAACTAAAGCCCCACCAAGGATAAGACCTTAACTCCAATTTCTATGTAGGCACGTGGGCCATCTTCAATTTCATGTATTCCTTTGTTTCTTTTTTTTTTTCCTTTTTTTTTCCTTTTAACTTGTCGGACCTCCAAGCATGCCTAGACTGCTAGGCTTTTAAATTTCCCCCAATACCACTTCGGTTCTGCCATATACCCTAAGAAGTCCACATCCGATACTATTTATCAAAGAAAACTGTGCAAAAAACCCGACCATTAAGCCCAAAAGTTTATAGCCTCTATCTTCGCATAATGCAACAAAACTATAGAAAAAGATTAAATCTTAGAGCTTAGAAAAATCTGATGGTACATCGTCCAGTTTACCGAAATTGAACTAAACTCTTCTTCGTATGCATCCTTCAAACTCTTGAATATTTAAGTAGTTTTATTATTGGTCAAAATATCCACATAAAAAAAAAAAAGCTTTAATTCTAAATAAAACTTACATTTGATAAGAAAGAAATTTTTAAACTCTTACCTCAATTGTATAGTCAATTGACATATCTCTACTTGAGTAATTTGGATAGTCTCCTCTTTCAAAATATCTCTTTATATATGTTGACATAATAAGCTTATATATAACTAGGGTTTTAACCTTATTTTTCTAAAAACTCCCATATAATCATAAATTATAAAACTGACCCCACAAAAGATTTACTTAAATACCCTCCCTTTTAATCTTTTTTTTGGGGGTATTAAAATTTTACTACTAATTTATGAAAAGAAAACGCATAAAGCTATCTAATTATTTTCTAATTATTTTAAATTTTGGAATGTGTAAACAATAAAAAATTATGTGATTTACAGTTTCAATAATGTCGTTTGGCTGGGGTCAAAAGATTTTAAAAAAGAAATTTATGTTAACAACTGATTTTCTCACAAAAGCCACATATGCTCCTTAGAGTGCAATAAATATCAAGTAAACATATAAGGATGAATGAACCACAAATCGTTTTGACAGATAGTTTTTCGACTTACACAAAAGGCTAAGGCCAGATTTCGACAAATTTTACTTAAAACTCGATCGATCGAATCTCTAAATTACTAGTTTGTGAATTCAGCCCATCAAGTGTTAAGGTTTTTTGTTTACAAATTAAACAAACCCTAACACACATCTCAAAAGCTTACTGGTGATGAAGCAAACCATATATCGAACTAGTGATGTTTAAGTTGATGCAATGCCAGTTCCTACAAGTGCTGGATTTGAATCCTTAAGTGGGTACTTAAAGTTGTGGATAGGAAGTTTGCATGCAACATCTCCATATATAACTATAAAAGTCTGTGGATTCTGTAACATCCCAGCCTAATTGCATTATTAATTTTATGGGTTTATATGCTTATTATTTTCCTAATTAATTTAAGTGCATAAGGCTTTGATATTTTGATGTTATAAAATATTAGACTCTGTTTTTAATGATATAGAAAGAAGTTTTTAAAAGGTAAGGATACCTATGCATAACTATTTTATTCATTGGGCCTTTCTGGAATATAAGCTTATGAGGGGGGGGGGGGGGGGGGGGAGAGGGTCATAAGTAAATTTTAAAAATTGTTAGGGTGACTCATCAACCCTTTTCCCCTTAGTAAAACACGTGCCCCACCCAAATTCTTTTCCCTAGTCTTCTTGGCTACACCAGAATGTATATCCCTTGTTCTTCCTTCTTTTTTCTTTCTTTTCCTCTTTCTTTGTTCTTGAATCTGTAGCACCATCTCACACCAACAGCCCTCCTTTCTCTCACCGAGATTATATATATATATATATATATATATATATATATGTATATATATATATATCATGAGATGGGCGGAAGTGCACAATATATTAAGTTAAATTAAAGTAATTAAGATAAAAACAATAAAGTAAAAGTAGTTGAGATTTTAACAAAATATAACTTCGATAATAGATTAAAACACTTACAGGATAATAGTAGTTACAAGGCTTGGAACTGGAAAGGGAAAGGTTACAAGCTTAGATAGCAATCTGAAACTAAAAGGGATTTGAAACTAGGAAAATTTTGTGATGATCTTTCTGAAAGGGACATCCCCCCCTTTTATAGGCAAATAAAACACTATTTAAACAGTGAATGGTGAATAGTAAACAGTAAAATTGACTTTTTTACTATTCATCATAGGTCAGCAAGGTTGTCCACATGTGTTCTCTGGAGGGAATCATCCCCTGTGGGGAACAGTCAGAGCAATGGCCATACCCTTATCAAGGAATCAAAACAACTTTAGTAACATCAACAGGGAATCAATGCAGATAGTAGGGAATCTTGGCAGATCAATAGCTTTAGCAGGAGATTCTTTTACTTAGCAATTTTGGAGTTTATGTCAACAAATTTAATTCTCTCCTAAATCTAGAGTGGAGGCTTTGGTCCAAATAGCTCTGGATTGTAAGGGTAATAAGGATCATTATTAGTAACAGAGGCTTCTGAGGATGCCTTGGATTCTTGGTCATCCTCTTCACCTTTCGAATTAGCATTTGCTGCTTCTTCTTCATCCTTCATTTTTTGTCTCAATAGTGTAGATATATCAAAACTGCTGAGATCATCAAACTGCTGCAGAGTTTTTCATTTTGGTATTTACAGAGGACTTAGCAAGTTTAGTAGTAGATGTGGTAGCAAGTGTAGAAGTGTTAATAGCATTTTGAGAATCAATTGGAAATACTTGGGTAACATTATCAATAACATCTTGGGTGTGAGAAAATTTGTCCCACCATTTAACAAACCATTGCCGTGTAAGAACATCGTCTTCCTTGACATATTGCCATTTTAGGATCTAGGGCACCTTATATTTTTTATCAAAATTTAGGGTAGTAGAAAACTTAGCACCATGTGCGTCTATCTTAAAAACACTTGAAAAATACTTGAGGGAGCCAGTCAGAGGTCCTGGGAAAATGTTAGTAATAGGGCCAAATTGTGTCCACCAACAAATGAACCACAAAGGAAGCTGAGAACTGAAATCTTTATCAAACTTAATGAACCAGGAGTGGGCCATAGTAGCATCTTGGTGTAACATGAACTTGAACCATGCTTGAATATAATCATGATATGAATATGGAATAGCTGAACCAGGTAAAGGTTTTGTAGCAGCAGGACGGAGTCCCTATTTTTCTTCAGTAACCACATTGAGGATGAAAATACTATGGTAAATAATTTTTGATTTATCAATCTTATCAGGTATAGATTTGATAAGGATTGATTTTTCATGAAACAAAGTGATAACTTAAATTTCTACCATTGTATTCTGGTATCCAGTGGAAGTTCAAGGGAAAATAATTTGTCGCAAGTTTATGTGGGTCTTTGATCATAGCTTTATTGGGTTCAATGGAGAACTAGTTTTGGAAATATTGTTTTTTAACATATTGAGAAGCATTGGGGTCTTTGGGGAAGGTGGCTTTAATAGGTTGGTTAACAAGGACCAAAGCATAAGGGTCATAAAAGGATGTTAAAACAGTGGAGTAGTTTGGTTTGGGGATAGTACCTAGGGTAGTAAATCGGTTAGCAATGGCAACAGGGGAAGCAGGTTCTTGTTTGACAAGTTGTTTAGTAGTATCTGTAGCAGGGTGTTTGTCTTTGGACCTTCTACTTGCCATTTCGGCACTGCAGAAATTCACGGGTAAGGAAATCAGGGATAGTATTTTGAGAACCTTTAATATATTCAATGTCAAAATAAAAAAACACTTAAAATAGCTTGCCATCAAGCAAAAATATGTTTTGAAGCAATATTTTAAACATCTTTTTCTATAACATATTTAGCACTTTTGCAATCAATTCGTAACAAAAACTTTTGGTTTAGCAAATCACTTTGAAATTTGGATATACATAATACGACAGATAAAATTTCTTTTTTAATAGCACTATAATTTATTTGTGCATTATTCCAGACTCCTGAATAGAAACGAACAATTTGTTCAAATAAGTCTGGTGAAGCATGTTGTTTCAGAATACCTCCATAACCAATGTCAAAGGTATCAGTTTCAATGACTTTGAAAGCAGTAATAGTAAAAATACCAAAACAAGGCAGAGTTTTAACATGGGACTTGATTTGTTTGAAAAGAGAAGTATGAATGTCAGTCCAAGGTGGAGAATTATTCTGTAACCAATCAAATAGAGGTTTACATTGCTTCCTCAAGTCCTTATAGAAGTCTGCAATGTACTTTAGAGACCTAAGGAATCTTTGTAGTTGTATTTTATCAATAATGACATTGGGAAACTTATCAGCAAACTAAATGGCTCTGTCAATGGGATGAATTTGTCCTTCATAAATGTCATAGCCAAGGAAATGGACCTTTGTTTGAAATAGCTTGATTTTCTTAGCAGAGACAACAAGACCATTGCGTTTGATGGTATCAAGGAACGAATACAAATGTTTCCAATGTTCATCAATGGATTTGGAGTAGACAAGAACATCATCAATGTAAACAATTGTGAAATGACTAAAGGAGTTGAAGATATCATTCATAATGTTTTGGAATTCACTAGGGGCATTCTTGAGACCCAAAAGCATAACATTCCACTCATAATGTCCAAAAGGGGTGGTGAAAGCAGTTTTGTACTTATTAGCTTCATTGATTTGGACTTGCCAGAACCCAGATTTCATATCGAATTTAGAAAATACGACAGCATCACTTAGCCTATGTACTAGGTCATTCTTGTTAGAGATAGGATACCTAATCCATTCTAATACTTTATTCAGAGGCTTGTAATTAATAACTAAGTGAGGAGTCCCTCTTTCAATTTTAGCATTTTTTTAACATAGAAAGTATCACAAGACCAGGGGGACTTACTATTCCTAATCAACTTTTTCTCAAGCAAATCATGAATTTCCTTTTTACAAAATTCGATAGTTTTAGCATTCATTTGAATGGGGCGAGCCTTAGTAGGAATGTTTTTTTCATTAAAATCTTTAACATAAGGCAAATTAACAATATGTCTTTTCCTATGCCAAAAGGCATTAGGGATATCAAAACAAACATCATTGATCAATATTTTATGAAAGCTATCAATTTTGGATTGTAATAATTTATCAGAAAGTTGTTCAACAATCTTCTTATATCTAACCTCTTACTTAAGAAAATGTAGATGTTTGGTTTTAGCATGAATCAGGTTTAAAGAAGCATCATTATCAATTTCAAATCTTGAAGCAAATTTAAATTTGACTTTCTACCCAAAAGGGTCAGTAGTGATACCATCATGTTCAGTAAGAAAAGGATATAAAGAATTTATGAAGGGAATACCAAGAATCACTTTGTCAGTCATGTTTTTAACAAGAACAGAAAGAATTTTAAAACAAACATTGTCATGGCATACATGAGCATTATTTAATTTATATTTGAGTACCATTAGTAGAAAACTGTTTCTCAATGTATTTTTCATAATATTTGGAAGGAATTATTCCTTCTTGAATGCAATTCATATTAGCACCAGAGTCAATCATAGCAATAACATTGAATTCATATTCATGGCATACAACAATTTTAACTTTTGAAAACCATTTTGGAGGGATCAATCTGTTAAGAAGACTAAGTCTATTATCAATAAGAGCAGTATTAGAAAGAGGAGCTTGTTGGCTGGAGTCATCTTCATCTCTTTGCTCATCAGGCTCACTATCAGATTGTTCATTGTCAAGTTGTTTATCAATTTTTAAAAGTAACATTTCTTGTTTTTAGTCAAAGTTATCATTTTTAACATTTTTAAATCATTTTTTAGCTCAATGATTTCTTTCTTAATAATAGTAATTTCATCTTGTAAATAATTAACAATTATCTCTTCGGACTTCTTTTTATTAAATCTTTCCAAAGTTTCATCAAGACTTATCTTTGATTTCATCTTTTTATCATTTTCATCCTTAACCAAGGTTTTCTTGAGCTTTTTAAGATATTTTTCTTTTAGCTCAGGATTATCAATTTCGCTTATCAAATTTATTAGCAAATTTTCTTGTTCTTCTCCTTTGGTTAAAACCATAGTTCTTAGAATTGAACCAAACCAGGGGGTCGGACCATGAAAATTAGAAACTGGGATGAAAACCGATTTTTTAAGCATAAAGAACCGGGAATATGTGGCAATTCCATAAACTCCTAAAACCGGGGTTGGACCGTACAAACCGGTGGCAAGAACCGTGCGGTCCAACCCCTTAGCAATTATTTATTTATTTATTTATTTATTTTTATAAAAACAACTTAACACAATTTTATTCTACTTAATTAAATTATCCATCTCTCACAAGGAATAAAAAAAAAATTATAATTAAAATCCTTCAAAGATATTCAACTTTACTTCAAAAATTAATCATAAATTTTAATGTTTTCATGATTATTATTCTATATTATTAACTTTCTTATTTAATTATTAAATATATGCTTGAAAATCATTATATTTCCCTCACATGTATAGATATATTAGTCAATTTTGCTAGTTTTATAAATTTAATATCTATAGATTTAATTAATTATTAAATTAATTATGATGTCATCACGGTTCGACCTCAAAAACCTTGAACCTCTTCCTTTTACGATTCAATGAACAGTCCGGGTCTGAAAACCTTGGTTAAATCATTAATTGTTTTGCGACCTTTGGAGAGAACATTAATAGTATTGCAACAAGAGTCTCTACAACCAATTTTAATGTTAGGGGAATCAGAAGTTTCACTGTTAGAGTGATAGCCAGAATCAGTTGAGGAGAGAAAATCATCTTCTGATGAATCAGATGAAGCAAAAGATCTTGATTCAAGAATCCGAAACAGATTCTCTTTATCATTGTTATTGATATCTAACATATTAAGCTTATTCTTCAATTTGCCAGGTTTTTGTTTGCAATCTTTACTAAAGTGACCAAATTTTCCACAATTGAAACAATTTCCTTTACCAGATTTTTGCTTATCATGTTTCTTGTAGACATTTTTCTTTTTATCATAAAAATTATTAGGTTTAGTAGAACATCTTCTATATTTCTTATATATGTAATCTTTATGGACTTTATCATGTTTCTTGTTCCCTTTTTGCCTAGAAGGGGCAATGGGAGGTAAACCATATTGTTCACGGAAATTACCCATCATATTTAGCCTTTTTACTATTTTTTAACTGTTGTTTTAACATCTTTTGGTCATTACACATGTTAGTACCAAATTTTTTAATAGTGCTAAAAATATCATTGTATGTTAAATCATCATAATTAATAGTACCATTTTTATCAGTTAATTCTTCTTTTACCTTATGAGCAAAGAAAGGAGGCAGACTAGCAATAAACTTCTCTTTCTAATAGGGTTTCAAGTAGTCTTTCTGAAGCATTACTCTAGAAAAAAAAAAAAAAAAAAAAAAAAAAAAAAGAAAAAAACCAACTTGGTACCATTTGTAATTAGACATAGTAGGACAACGTAAATTGTTTAGATAGTCACCAATACGAGAAGAAATATTAGAAGGAGTTCCAACAAAATGTTTAATAATAGTATAAATTAAAGTATTGACTCCATTAGGAATACCTAGGCGAATTCTTTAATAAAAAATGGGTAAACCATCATCATCTTTTTTAATGGCCTTTTTTATGGATTCTCTAGATTCTTTGATAAGATATTTTTCCCACCAACTATGAAGGGTTCTAGAAAAACCGGTAGTAAGAAGATCAAAAATTTCAGTATGGTCAAGATTATGGTTGGTAATATAAGCATTAGCAACCATAGAGACATATGACCCATTTTATTAATAATTTCTTGTTCAAGCAAGCCATCAATGTTCCATTCATAAAGCTTATCAATAGAAACAGAAAACTGGGTTTGGAAAAATCTTTCTTCAAACTACATATCAGGAGGAGTAGGTTTTGAATACCAGTTTTTTGTAAAAGACATGGGATTAGGTTTTCCAACAAATCTTTTAACTTCAGGTAATTTGAAAAAAATTTTATCAGAAGCAGAGGATGAGGAGTCAGAATCTGAAACTTCGGAAAAAACAATCTCTTCCTTTTTTTCTTGAAATAGCATTCGCTAATTTGATTGTTAGAAGCTGGAAATTGTGGTTTGGTGTTAGCAATTTGAAAGATTGAAGATATTATGGTCAATTGGATGCCTATTAATGTATTCTAGCATGTACAGTATAGGTATAAAAAAACCCACACAAAATGAAGGCCAATTGTAATTAGTTGATGATTTTGTGAGAAAATATGTTAAATCTGTCACTGTGACAGATTCAGTGTTTACAACATAAAGAAGCTAGATTAAATCATATTCTGTGAATTTGGATGCTAGGAGTAGTTCTTATGAATTCTAAGACACACGTTTTTGTAATGGAAGTGGCCTCACAACAATTGGATCAATATAAAAATAATGGTTTAATTTCTAAGTTGCATGAAATTCTGTTAGGACAAATTTATGTTATCTTGTATAATTTTTATTAAATCATGGTTTTATGTTTTGACTCTGAAATTGATATGGTATCTACTAGACATCTAGAAGAGTGACTTTGTAAAATTGCATGAAAATTGGATGTGATTAGATAGCCCATTTGTATTTTATAAATGAGGTATATGCTATTGAAATAAGTAGTGAACAGTAAATGATATACCTGACTTTGAGGGTTTAATTTTAAAGTTAGGGTGAATGTTTTGAGCTATAAATTAGTATGCTCATCTTTTGGTATGTTTGGATCATAGATAAATTTTGTATGCCTTGATTTCTCTATGGTTTTGGTACATAATGTGTTTGATGAATGTATCTTGTGCTGGGGGAACCTTTTGAGATGGGAATTAAGATTTTCTTGAGTTTGAGAGTTAGTTTGTGATTCATGTATAAGTTTAAATACTTAGGAAGAATTTGTTAGTAATAAGTTTTGGTCTTTCATTTAGGTGACAAGAATGAGAATGTGGACACTTGAGCTCCTCTTATACAAATCTCTCGTGTCTTCTGTTTTCAGGTAAGGGATATATGACATGTGTGTTTGATAAGTATAAGGATTGTTTAGAAAATTTATTTTGCATTAAAACCTTTTAATTAGAGATATTACGTATTAGTATGATTTAAATAAAGATATATGTTCATGACTTATTGAATCCTATATATATATATATATATGATAATTTTAGCATATTGATGTTATTACTTATATGACAAACATAATATTTAAGAATGAAGTGGAAATGTTATTGTTATGAAAGATTTGTATAAAAGCATAATTATCAAAAAAATATAGTTTTTGGGTTATTCCATTGTTATGATCTAAACTTAGCCAATAGGGGTTATAGTACTGGCATTTCCATGGAGATTTTGATTGACCGTTATAAGTGGTGAAAACTCTGCTGTACTTGCCCTTGTTGGGAACGAATAACTTGTGGAGGATGCCAACCGACCCCATGGTTGATGATATGATTACACCGAAAGGGATGTGATACTTTCTAATATGATCCTGGGATTTCCTAGCATTGTGGGGAATGCTGGATGCCTAGCACAATATGCTATAAGCCTCCCAAAGTTGTGACAACCTACAACTGGATTGACTAATATGTATTATAAATGAGCTATTAAGCTATTTGGAAATTATAAGAAAAGTATGAAGATAAGAAAGGTATGTTGAATGTGTTATAAGTCTAATGGAAAGTTTATGATAAAGTATTTTATAGTCTATTTAAAGATAAGGTTACTAAATTATGTTTAAGTTCCTTATTATGTCTTTTTATTATTATATGAAAAGAAAATGATGTATTTTCATCTAAAAGTTCATAAGTTATTTTAAAAATAGTATGAATAATATGAAGACTATTTATCAAAGCTGGCATATCCATAAAATATTTGATTTACATGCATTTTTATTAAATGCTTATGGAGCTTAAAACCTTACTGGACTTCGTAGCTCACCCTATTATATTTCAGTGCACAGGTTCTTTCCTAGAAACAGCGAGAGTATTAGAGATGACAAAAAATCTGTGATTCTCGTTTGTTAGAATGTATAGTTTTTGTTGTATATTAGTTTAGCTCTTTTGTTTTATAGGAGAAATCAAGATGTACTTGATCCTTTTGAGCACGGATGTATTTTAAAACTGTAGTTCGTTTTGAACCCCAGTTGTATGTCTTTGGGGTTAGGCTTGTAAATAAGAATTTTGCTAAACGTTTAGTTATGTAATATTTACATGAATATCTTAAGTTACAGCCAAGTTGTAATCTTGCAAAGTTCGAAATGAAATGAACTTTCAAAGTTTTTATCAATTTTGTATATTATGGCTTTTATGCAAGGAAATAAAAAGGAATACAAGAAACGATTTTTGATAAGCACCTTTAGTTTTAGTTGGTTCATGTTAGTATTAAGGTAAACTTGATATTAACAGGCCGGTTATACTCTAAATTCTGAAGTACAGGTTTGGGTCGTGACAGATTCAGCACTGCGTTGGCTAACATTAATAAGTTTTATTAGGAATAGAGTTATCCAGTGATTGTAAAACTTTTATTCAATTAGTGGATTTATTTTGCCTCAAGGGTTGGAATTTCTATTCCATTGATTTTCCTTGGGTCACCATATCACTATGTTCTGTGTTTTCAGTTGCTTTTATTATTTGCATAATATTTGTGATTGTTGTGTTAACCAAACGCAATTCATAATTGATCTAATTGACAACTTGACTTTAAAACTAGTTAATGAATGTTTTAATTAGGTTCTAAAAACAAACAAAATATAGTCTTCCAATTGTAAAATGCATTCGGATTGGTTTTCATTTACAGACTATACAATATGAAAATCTTCTTCAACTATGTTTTAGATGTGGTTTAGTCACTCATGAAACATCCACATGTCCATCCCTTCCTCACATGCATCCAAATGACTATACCCCTTCTCGACCTTTTGTCTCTCCTACTATCCAAGTGCTACCATATGGCATGTTCTGAGAAATTACATTTTACTATCCTAAATTATAGCATAAATTACACTTCGTATCCTAAACTTTTTGAATACACATTTTGCATCCTAAATTATGACTCTTGTTACATTTTGCACCTTGATGTTAAGTTTTCTGTTAACTTTGATGTAAATCCAAAGTTTAGGGTGCAAAGTGTAATCAAGAGTATAGTTTAAGGTGGTAAAGTATAATTTCTTCTTTGTTTTTAAGGGATTGAGAAAATGGACAATTGGGTATTTTTCACGTAATGTCATATTTTTCCATCCAAGTTAATGGCAAATTTAACGTTAGGGTGTAAAGTATAACAAAGGTTATAGTTAAGGGTGCAAATGTGCATTCGAAAAGTTTAAGGTGCAAAGTTTAGCCTTCCACCTCATTATCTTCCATTACAATTATTGATTAACACTGAATGACGAATGATTTCTTTTTCTAAAATACCTTTTTTTTTTCCTCAAATTAATTACTTTCCTACTTGATTTTTTTTAATAGTTTTCAAATTTGGGGTATATTTTTCAATTTGAGACTCCTAAATCAAAGGAGTCAATTTCATATCAGAGGCCGTTTCAATTTAATCAAAGGAACAATATATTTTGGTATCGGTCAATACTAGTGTACCGTTTCAGAATTACTGTTATATATATATATATATAAACTAAATAATTTTTGGAAAATAATAAAAACATTACAAATTTTATTACAATACATATACAAATTGATATGACAATTAATGTGATTGGTAAATGTGAATTAAAAACATAATAAATAAAATTAAAATAATATTTTATTAGTAATACTTTAATTTTAATAGTTATACAATAAAATTTGTAAAATTTTTAACATTAATTTTTTTTAGATGTGCTATGTCCACAATATTTTCTCAACACTTTTACAATAAATCATAGGTAGCTATTTGTTATTGGTTCTAGTTTGTTCCTACTACTAAAATGAATTTTTTGCCCCACCAATAAAAATCCGTAACAACCTAAAACTTAAAACTTGTTGTGAATGTATTGTAAGAAAAGATTGCATTTCAACTTTTGTTTTGGTATACATATCTCAATTTTCAACTACCATATGCCAACAAATTATTTTTAATAACTCACTTTTTTTCACCTCCACTCATTCTCTTTTACTTTTACAATTTATCTTTCTTTATTTTTAGGTGTAATTACACTTTGTCCACCTGTGGTTTAAATTTTGACACTTTGCCCACCTATGATTCTGACCGTGAGTGCTCCGTAACCCACCTTAATGTTTTCCGTTACTCTAACATGCATATAGAGTCAGCACTCGTCTCAATGCTCTTGAACCTTACATCTCTCTTGTTTTACTAAAACTAATCCATCCTTGCCAACAGATTCAGAGAGATGTAGTAGCACAAAAGTTTCACGACTTTCAATTAGGGGAACTTTGATTTGGCCCAACATGGACTTTAATCATGATGGAAGACAGTGGACTACAATTAAAAGTTATAAGTAACAAATAACGGGAATAGAAGCCATCCATGAGGAATTCATTTCTAATAAAAACCACAAGAGGATGACAAATCCAGTATCATATGCAGTACAAAAGCAAAAATTATCTTGTCAATTCCTGAAGCCCACCATAGGCTTCAATGAAGCTCATGCAGAGTACAAAATATATGCATCTTGGTGGGACCCAAATTCTAAACTTTCTGTACAACTACAGCCTCATACATGTCTTCTACATTAAGCACAGTTTTGGGGATCTCACCAGTTCAATTTGGCATACCAGACGACGGTCACTTGGTGCCTGAAACATCTTGGCCAACAAATGAAAGAATGTTGAACTATTCCCTTTAATGGATCAAAATGAACCAAACTTCATCAATTCACAATTGGTCAAAGCTACTGTCAGGTTCTAGACCAAAAGGGGCATCCCGTCTTATTACAGGTTGCAAAATTCTGGATTTTTTTCTTGCCTCTGCAGTGGCCTTTGAAACCTCTTTTGCATTTAATCGAGCTAATGTCCATGGACTGATCTTTACTACTCCAAGATTTTTTTTCTTAGTTAGTTCCTCTCTCCCCATCCTTTTCCCTAACGAACTTACAGATCCATCCAACACAACGAAGATCCTACCCAAAAAATTTACTGCACAATGAACTCACCCAAGTTTCAGATTAACCCAGAATCAAAGCTCCTAAGCTTCAGATGAACCCAGAATCAAAGCTCCTTCTTCCTCGGGTTACTTGCACGATCAAAACCCAGATGATTCTCGGTCTAGAGTCTCAAGCGAAGCGCATTGCATTATGTAGGATCTTCGTTAGGTTGGATGGGAGTGAGTAAGTTTTGGGAGTGAGAGTGAGTTTTGATCCATTTTGGGATGTGTTTTTTACTTATTTGGTGTTAGAGTAACGTAAAACATTGAGGTGGGTTACGGACCACTCATGGTCAGAATCACAGGTGGGCAAAGTGTCAAAATTTAAACCACGGGTGGGCACATAGAATTAGAGGCAAACCACAGGTAGGCAAAGTGTAATTATCCCTTATATTTATCTTGATTTTATCTCCTTCACATGTTTACCTCCACTGAGTCTTAACTCATTTCAAATTTCAAAAAGCAAGTCTTATCTCCTTACCTTTGGTCAGTCATCACGTGGGCACCCGAAGCAAAACTCTTTGAGAAACAGTAAAGACATAAAAAAGTGAAGAAGAAGAAGAAGAAGATGACTAGAGGAACACAGACGTTGCAAAGACCACGAAGAAAAATGGGAAACTAAGCAGAAAAGAGACCGAGATATGAGAGAGATGCATCAGATCGTGAAATTTGTTGAGAAATTATCTTAGGTGAGTGAAAAGTTACAAAGAAATATGTGTTTTTTTTTCGGGCTGGTATCTATTTTCCAGCCGAAATTCGGTATTTCTGCCAGTACAACCTAAACGCTCCCGATACTGCCGGTATTTAAATTGGTATGAAATAAAGATGTTTATGTACTATTTCAGGCACCGATACAAAAAATATCCATCCTACCGGCCGGTACGGTACAAAACTAACTACCTTGTCCTAAATTCCCAAATTTGAGGTATATTTTCATATTTGAGATATACTTTTGTAAATGAAAGTTTTTAATCATATAATTATTGAAATTACAACAAATATTATTGATTTTCATTTTTCCTACGAGTCAAATAACATAAATTAAAAATAAATAAATAAAAAACTTATTCCAAAATCGCAATCAAACCATAACACAAGCAAAACGAGTCAATTTTTTAACCCCAAAAAAAAAAAAAAAAAAAAAAAAAAAAAAAAAAAAAAAACTTATTCCAAAATCGCAATCAAACCATAACACAAGCAAAACGAGTCAATTTTTTAACCCAAAAAAAAAAAAAAACTTATTTTTTTTGGAAAACGTTTTCTGTCAAGCAAACGCGTAGACAATATGACCACAATGAAACACACGGGCTCAAAATTTCATTAAAGTCGCGTTGACTGTTGAATTACCTGAAAGGGTTAAAGACTTTTGTGTCCAGAAGGACCAGAACCAAATTTCTGTTCACGGAACCTGCCTTACATTTCATATCAGCCAATAACCTAAATCATGTACAGGTAGCATTTTACTGTATGAGAGTCGGCTTTGATTTTGGTCTACCTACTTTTTTTTTTTTTTTTTTTTTTGATTAGCTAGTTAAGTTAGAACATGGAAAATCTAGTGTACTAACAGGTCTAATATCACTAACGGTATACTAACAAAACGGCCTAAGTCTTGGTAGTCTAGCGGAAGCTTTAAACCTTTGTGTTAGTTCCTAGCAAACCGATTTGGGACTCAAGGTCACATTTTCTTTTGAGAGATTAGTTATTTTGGTCTACCTACTTTGTTGGGAGTACTCTTCATTCATATTTATTAGGTAATGATTTTATCAGTCTGCTGTGCCTTATACGAGGGACTAACCAAATCAGACTGTAAATAACATTCATCTAAATATTCATATTCATCCCAAGAAACAAAGTTTGAATTATAATTGGATAATAATTTTCTTTGAATAAAATTAGTTTGGAAGAAAGTTCCTTCAACCTACTACACACAAAAAATTAAAAAATTATTCACTTGAACTTGTACTTATATGGCATGCTTAATAGTGATATGTCTTGTTTAAATAATATAAATACACATAAATTATCTTATGAACCACTACCTAATTTGCTTGGAGGAAAACTTTGTTCAATTTCTTGTGTGTGTTATTAACAGTCATGGCTTCTCTATTAGCACAGATTATGAATATTAAATGTTGAGTTATGAGTGAATGCACTTTTAAAAAAGAATAAAAACAAATCAAAAAAATGCAAAATACCCCCCAATTGGTTTTTTCCTAAAACATGAAACCCTTCGAGGTTTTAAATGAAAAACTTAACTCCATGTAATCTTGTTTTATGTTTATCGTTAAACATCCATTAAAATAAAAAGTGAGTTACTCATATAATGACGCATATTAATATTTAGAGCTATAATTTTACAAGAAACAATACTGCATCAGGGTTTTTTGTTATACTCTAAACTTCTAAGGGGTTAAGAATTATACAATTAGCAGTTTACACACAAAACAACATCATAGTGGGATTTGGTGTTATACTAAAAAACTCAAGTGTTGGGTTTTGCGTTTTACTGAAAAACCACAAGAGTGTTTTGTGTACTATTTCACCCAAAAAAAACCTACTATCAATAGAAAAAAAAAAAATCCCTAGAACTTTTAGGGTAATTCCACAATGGGGTTCCCAAAAAATTTCCATTCCATCCATCTTGAAATGACTTGATTAAATTTTACCAACTCACCAACATTTAAATAGACTCTGACATTCACTATTTTGATATCTATTTAAACTATGTTGATATAGGAAAATTTAATCTACTTTTTTAAAAATGAATGTTTAAGATTTTATAAATCTCACAGTAAAGCTACCCTAAAAATTTTAGATCTTAATCCCTTATGAATGATTCACAATTGGGCACGCTCTATAGTAAATATAAAAAACTGAAGGTGGTTTTTTCCTTAACATTTTTGAAAAAGAGTAAAGGGAAAATTTAATTTTAACTCTATACTTTAAAAAATAACAAATTAACTTCAATCCATTTAAGTAGAATGATATTGTCTTGGAGTTTAATATAGATTGAGGGTTTAATTTATAACTTTTTGAAATTTCAAAGTTAAATTAATTTGTTAGTTTAAAAATTACAATATTTAATGTGTTATGTCATTAAATTAATGCAAATAAGTAATCAATGTTACTAGTGTGATTTGGATAAATGGTAAGGTTTTCTACCGTGAGTTTCTATTAACTTAATTGGTAAGATTTTTTATTTTCAAATAAGGGATCTTACTTTGAATTCCTTCTACATTAAAAAAATATAATAATAAAATAAAATAAAAATAAAAATAGAAGAAGAAAAGACTACCACTAATTTCTTGATCCCTACTCTCAGTAAAAATAAACATAAAAACTCTTAACCTAATGGTAAGGAAAAATAATCAGTAAATGATTCATAAGTTTCCATTCCTCTCGCCCCCACCTACAGCAACAAGAATAAATTAAACGAAAATTTTATTTACTAATAATAAAAAAAAATTTCTCCAAACACCCATTACGTAGCTGTTTATAAAACCGTTCACGTGCACAATTCACTAAATTATATGATTATCTAGTAAGTTATAGGACTAAAAGTACACTAAGATATTCTTTTGAGTCACCACACGAGATGAGTTGGAAGAAAAACTCTATCATTTAACAGTAGTTTTAACTTTTTTTTTTTTTTTTTTTTTTGAGGAACTAACAGTAGTTTTAACTAATAACAAAGAATGAGTCAAATTTTGGCAATAAAGGAGAGTAAGTCATTTGATAGTTCTATATATATATATATATATATATAGCACTCTCTGCCTTAAAGTATCACTCATTCTGGTGTATATAACATATATACTAGCATGAACAAAAAATTGCTGCGAAAGACCAAAATGAATGGCGCATCAAATCTAAAAGCACGGCTCCTCTTTGTTTTAGCCATAACTTTTCTTGGCAACTCAATACTAGCTGCAGGAAATAATCAGAACGCTGGAAGAAAACTTGATGAAATTCCCGGTAAGTACTTCTTCGAATTTTGGTCAACCAACATTTCTATCTTCGTCTTCTTCTTCGGTTCTTCCCAATCTTTCTTTGGTGTGCTTGCCAAGTTGTTGTGCATATATGCATGCTTTTTCTTGGACTCTTTAGTCTCTTACAATGGAGCCAGCAATTCATGGGGACTATTTGTTATAGAAAAGTTTGCAGTGCTTTTATACTTAATACAACCTTCTTTTTCCTCGAGCTTTGTTCTTCTTAGAAGCTGTATTCCTATGACCAAAATTACTCCACTTCTTAGACAAGCTTATAAACTTCCCCTTTCATGTATAATATATATTTTACGGGGAGGGGGTGTTTGTTATTCATCTCATCTCATAAAATATAAATATAGGCAATCTAAATGAAGTGTTGTTTATTATATTCCCCTATGATGAAAAAAAAAGGCATTTTTTTTTCTCCTAGATTTCTCATCAAAACATGCCCGCAATGTATAGAATGTGACCTTAGTCAATGAGTTTTATTTATTTTTTTATTTTTTTTTTGTTTTCTCGGAATAAGAAATTCATTATTAGACATTTACAACATTCACATTAGTGGTTGTATAATAGAAAAATTTGTCAAATTTACACATTTTTCTTCCAAAAACAACCCACAACATCTAAAACACTATAGATTTATATTTTTGCTATAGTAATCATGTAAATATACATTATTACAATAGCTTTGTATCCTAATATTTTATTAATTTCCCATTATTTCATCTCTCTCTCTTCCTCTCTTCTTTTCACCACTCTCAAATAAACCCAGTCACCACCACCACAAGTCACAACTCAGATCATCCTATCACAAAACCTGATTGACCCACCAACCGAAAAACCCAAATCAAACCCAATAGTAGCTCAAACCCATCAACCCAAACACAAAATCAAATCCAATTAGCAACACAAAAGAAGAAGAAAAAGAAAGAGTGCAACCTAAAGAAGAAACAGAGAGTGAGAGAGAGCTGATAGGAGAAACTTTGAGAAGAGAGAGAGAGAGTTTTGATGTGGGTAGGAGAAGAAAAAGAAACGACAGAGAATGAGAGAGAGGCAGAGAGCTAAGAGGAGAAGGTTTTTAATTGAAAAGACAGAAAAAGTGTTTTGATTAGGGTAGGAGATATAATAAAATAAGAAATTATTATTTAAAAAAGAAAATAGTTTGGATAATAGACAATTTGATGTGGGTGTTTTTGTAAAATGGTAGTGCAAAATGGAAAAGTATGTTCTTATGTTAAAATTGATAGAAAATGAGAACTCACTTGATGTATAAAACACTAGTGAATGTTTAGACCCCAAATTTCAAAATAACCAACACAAGCTTATACTCAAACAATATATGTGAGGAATGATAAGTACAAGCGATACCCAAATAAACAAACTACTCTAAGCCATAATTAGTCATAACACAACAACAATTAAATGACAAGAGTAAGGGTTAGAGGGATGCAAACACAAAGATAACACTGGCACGTGTTATCAAAGAGGAAACCGAAGAAATCAGCGAAAAACCTCTTCATCGCCCTCCAAGCGATAAAATGATCCACTAAAGAATAAAGTTGGAATACACAAATAGCAATAGACCCTCTAAGCCTAATCTATCCAATGCACCTAAGCCCTCCAAGCTTCTTACTCCAACAAGGTTAAGCCTAACCGTATCTTTTTTAGCTTTCCGAATCCCGAAATAAGCTCATTGCATCAACCAAATGAATTGGTCATCTCTGAACTGCATCCCAAGCACGAAATAACCTCCTTACAGATATGGGTATGGTGAGATAAGCATTTGGCTAGTGAACCTCTCAAGGGTATGCCAATGGAGAGGGTGAAAGTAGAGGAATTTGAGAATCAAAGGTATAAGATTATGGATGAGTCAATCTTGTTTTTCTCTAGGGTTTCTCTCTCAAAATTCTCTTTAGAAGCTCTCTACATTTCGTTGGTATAAGGGTATTTATAGCTGGGTACGTGAGAAATGTGAAAAGTTATTTTTCTGCAAAACAGGGGATTATGGTGACTTGACCTCACGACTAAGACGAGTCGCGAGTTCCAGTCTCGAGATAACTGACAGGCCAGACTGTCCTTTTTTATCCTGTAGTGCTTCAGCTGTTGTGACCCTTTAGCTTCCTGCATACTTCACACATGTGGCATTTTAGCGAGTCATCATTCGCGAGCTACTCGCGAGTTCCAATCGCGAGAATGCTTTAGAATGCACACACACACTTAAGTTCTTCACACTTTCTCACACACAACCCTTACATGATTCCCACCTAAATACAGGGTATCTTATTGCTGAAATACAAACAAATTTGGCATGGAATAAGGCCAACACATAGTTGAATAAATTCAACCTTAATGAAAATTTTAGACAAACTGATGTAAATGCTTTTAGAAAGAAACAAGGTCTTACACGTCAATTAATAGACAACGGCTACTTACAACTACACAAATAATGTTGGGTCAAGAAGTGTGTTGTGTGTAGTATATTTTTCTCATCTTTCATTAAAAGTTATCATGACTTTTAAGCGGAGTTTGTGATTTACCTTTGTGTTAGACCTTGTTGAAATTTGATTGTTGAATGAAATCTAAAACTGGCTATAAACAAACTTTCTTTTATTTCCTAATTTCAAATTGAAAAAAAAAATTCCTCTTCAGCTTGATTATATATCGCCTTGATTTTTAGAGTTAAGAAATAAACCATGTAGTTTATTTATACAGATGTCCAAGTAATCTCGAGTTGACTTGAAAGTCTGAACTCTCAACCATAAATGACTTAACTTTTCTTTTCTTTTTTTCTTTTTTTACCCTTTTTTTTAATTTTTAATTTTTTAAAATTCATGTAGGAGAAAGTAACTGTGTTTGCCAATATTACCAATAAATTTGGACCTAAGTATTAATTTAATGGTTAAAATTTTTAACTGGTTTATGATTAAAATTTTTTATGACGGGCAAAATTTGGATCCAAACATATTCAGGGCCTTAGGTTTCAATCCACACTAGAAAGATAATGTGTATTCTTGTAATATATAATGTCCATGTTCACTTAATCATGCATACATCATATGTGCTTTTTTAACAGTCTTATACATAGCATATGAGAGAGACACATATCATCTTTTTAGGGTAAGTGGAAATATAACTCTTTCTACCAAAAAAATAAAAAGGAAATATAAGACTCCAAACAAGTTTAGAGTCAAATTTTGTCCATCTATTAGTGTCTTTTGTTTTTAAGTCTAAAAATTAAATTTGATAAGTAAAAGTCTTTATTTACATTCTCCAATCAGACACTATCATGTCATTTTTGTTTTTAAATAAAAAATAGTGACTAAGAAAATCGAAATACCTTTAAAAGCCAATATAATCTTTCTTTTTTTTTTAAGACAAAAAAATTGTCCCCATCTAAAAATTTCCCCACCAAAGAGAATAGTTGCACATTCGACTGGGATACAAAGACCTGGACTATGTTTTTAACTTTTTATGTCTCGCCCAAACTCTCGCCACCTCTACTTCTGTTTTGTATGGCTCACTATTCCTCCAATCTCTCTCTATTTCTTTAACTGGAATTTGAGATTTTTTTTCCTCATTTTGGGATCAAAGTTTGTGTATAGGTTGATGTGTACTAAAGATTTTGGTGTCTTCAAGTTAGTGTTAGTGAGGAAAGAGGATTCTGAATACAGAGTTTTTATTTTTTATTTTTTAGAGAGGCGTCTCTCTTTTTGTTGCAGTGGACTCAGATCCCCTTTAATATTGGGCTTTTAACGGGGATACCTATTGGACCCAAGCAAATGGCTCAATGCCCAATTTATTGTGAAAATTGGGGATCTATTCATTTCACTTTAAAAGTTTAAGGACAAATTATAACTAATCCATTTATGATTTAATTGAAATTTAAAGTGTCTTCTTCTGGTTTGGAATTTAACATTTCACCCTCTTGAGGTATGACCGAAATTTCATGGGTGATGGACATAAGTCCATCACATTAAGTAGGAGCAGCTACTTTAGGGGATCTTGTCTAGTAGCTTCAGCATTTCATCATTCGCTTATATATTTGAGCCTTCGCGCCCATTGTAATGCACTGAAAATATTAGAGAAACATTGAGAGCAAAAGAGAAATATGTGTATATCAATTCCAGAAATGATATTTTGTGGTGGATGACCACTAGACAATAAGCAATTTAGATACTTCCTCATATTTTATTCTCTTGCCTATATATATTTCCTCTATTTTACAACAAATGTGTTTTTCTTTCTTTCTTTTGCTGAATATAAAAGTCATTGACAGACTTGTACAAAAACAAAACCTCATACATCAATCAATAGACAAGGCTGCTTGCAGCCACATAAATAACATTGGATAATTAATTAGGGTCCTGTTAATGGATGGGCTTAGAGAATTTGTTAATAGACTACTTTAAGGAAGTTTTGATATCATTTTCATGAGAAATATAAAAAGTTTGCAAAAATCAAAATAATCAATTGCTTTTTTTCTTTTCCCCATCAAAAGTTTCTAAACATATTTTCTAAACTAATGCTTTTAGGCATTTGTTAACTTGTACAATTAATATAGGAAGTTGATGAGGAAATCTAAAACTAATGATAACAAACTTCCATTTATTTCCTAATTTCAAATTGAAAATTTTTTCTTTCTTAAACATGATTTTATTGTCTTTAATAAGTCTTAGAAAATGTTTAAGGAATTATAAGTTTTACTATATAAATGATAAAAATTATAAATTAATATAATAATAAACATGATTATTAGACTTCAATCATCTCATAATTTGTTTTTTTACATAGCAATCTTTGCTTCTCTCTCCAATGTGATTTTAGGTGGACAATAGTCCACTACGGTGGTCTCTCTTTTGTCTTTGACTAGATAGTCACTGATATTGGTCATCAAATGGTGTAAATTTGTTACACATAAGGAGGCCATTTAGAAAGGGACAAAGTTTGGTTATAAACTTAGTTGGGTACAAGTTTCATTAAAAAAATATATATATATATATATATATATATTAACATGTTGATGTATTTTGAAAATCTAACTATTAGATTGTAAATTTTTTATTAACACACATATTAAATTTTGTGCTAATTGAATATTATTTACTGTATAATTCAAAACTTATTTTGGTAAAAATACACTTTTAGTCCTTATATTTTAAGTCAATTCTCATTTTAGTCTCTAAATTGATTTTGCACCTATTTTAATCCCTACAATCAAAAAATTATTTCTGTTTTGACCATTAGCCTATTAGTAAAAAAGTTATAAGTGACAGACGAAGTGTTATATTTGTACATTAAATACAGAGGTAGCTAATAAAATAATAATAAAATATTTTAATTGATATTTTTTAAATGACACGTCATCATCTTTTTTAAAAGCTACGTCAGAAAATTTATTAAAAAATTTTAATTATTAAAATTAAAAAATTTTTTGTTTACTTTTCATTATTTTTTCGTAAGAACGTTACAACTTTTTCTTCGTGTTCTTCCAAGATCAAACCCAACAAGAACTAAAACTCAGATCACAAGAACACAAACGAAAAAAAAAGAAGGAAAAATTAAATTAAATACTAACAGGAAGAATGAAGAACAATGAACTCAATCCAATCATCAAACTCAAATCGACCCAAATTCATCACAATCACCCAGCACCATCAACACAACCCAATCGCCCAAACTCATCAAATTTCAGAGAAATCATCAAACCTCAGAGAAAACCCAATCCAATCAACCCAAGCCAAAATCATCAACGAACCCAACTGACCAAAGAGAGACCAGACACAAACAAACCAATTGACCCACACCAACAACAAACCCCCCACAACTAGTGAATCCAAACCAATCCACAACCACCACCACTTGGGGTTCACAACACGCAACCACCAATCCCCAATCCGTTTTTCACAACACCCACCAGCAAGACTCTAAAATTTTCCCATTGTTTTCTTCGCATCAAGACACTATGGCCTCCATGATAAAAACCTCGAAGATCAGCCCCTTGATCTGCTCGCCGTTGGTCGAGAGAGAAGCCACTACCACGATGCATGGTCAGATCGGGTGTAAGGTTTTGAGCGGAGATGAGATTTTAAGATTAGAGAGAGTTTGGGTTAGTCGGCGGTGCGTGGTTGAGAAGAAGGCCAAGCTTGTGAGCTCCGGCCATGGAGCTTCAGTGGAGAGAGAGAATTTGAGATCAGAGAGATTCTGTCCATAGAGGGTGAAGAGAGAGAGAGGAAAAAGTAAAAGAAAAAGTAAAAAATCTGATGACTGATGAGAAAAAAGTAAAAGAAAAAGGATTAAAAAGATAATAATTTTTTATTTTTTAAGAAATAATTTTAATTAAATTAGATTTAAGGTTTTTTTTTTTTAATTTTAATTTCTTTTTTTAATAAAATTTTTGACATGCTTTTTTTAAAATTAAAATACTGATGTGTCATTTAAAAAATGTCAACTAAAATATTTTATTATTATTTTATTAGCCACATTAACATCGATGCAAATAGGACACTCCGTGTGCCAAATTAATTTAAGAACTAAAATGAGAATTGTCCCAAAATATAGGGGTCAAAAGTATATTTTCGTCACTTATTTTTTTATGTATAATTTTATACTACAAAAATATGCAATTTAAACAATTGATTAATAATATAGCTATTGATTTTTAAATTTTCTTAAAATTTTGCAAATATAAAGTATATAAGAAGAAAACGTTATTCAATGATAGATTTGTCAAAATTTACATCAAATAAAAAGATATTGAGAAAAGTTGTATCCTTAAATTATAAGTTATAACAAATTTTATAACCAAACTTTTGTCTTTTAAAAAGTTGTACTTCCCCGTGAATAATTGAATTCTATTTACTTGTGTCTTTTAATTAGTAAACACTACAAATTTGATATATAATAAAAAGGTTAACATCTGAAACTTTTAAATGAAACAAAAACCAACGGCTTCACATGCTGTTTTGGAGCTTTAGCTGTTTGATAGCTTGTGTCTTAAGAATTTTGGAGCTTAAGCTGTTTGATAGCTTGTGTCATAAGAATTTTGGTGCCTGTTTTGTTACTGAAAAATAAGGGGTGTTCTGAAACTCATATTGGAACCTTATTTGAGGAGACCATGTTGATTGCTTATGTCTAGTTTCCTCTCTTTTTTTGCAAAATTTCAAGGTTTCGTTAGCATTGACTGTGGTGGTGATGAAGATTACATTGACAAGGACACGGGAATTCCTTACAAGTCAGATAAAGAATTGATAGATAATGGAATAGTTAATACGATACCCTATGATTCATCTGGAAATCTTAAACAGTATCTAAAGAAATTGAGAAGTTTTCCTCAAGGAAAAAGGAATTGTTACACCCTGAGACCGGAACAAGGCAAAAACAATAATTATATGATCAGGGCAAGATTCTTTTATGGGAATTACGATGGCAAAAACGAGACCCCTGTATTTGACATATATCTTGGGGTTAATGTATGGCTAACAGTGGATGAAGCAGATATGTTTTATGATGTTATTTATGTTCCCTTGACGGATTTCATAGAAGTGTGTCTAGCAAACACTGGAAATGGGGTACCCTACATTTCGGCATTGGAAATACGGCATTTGGACAATTTCATTTATCAAACTGATGGCAGGGCACTTGCAAACATAAGGAGATATGACATCGGCAGTACAACTGAACCAAAATTCAGGTGAATCAGTTATACCATTCTGAGCTAAAAATTAATTAGTCCAACCAAGTCCAGGATCTCATATTTGCATCATGTTCATTTTTCTTTACTTTCTACTACAGTATTTCTTTCTCACACTTAATATTAATCTTCAATGACATGGCTATAACCTATTCCATTGCATATGGAGAATACTATGGCATGCCTTTCATTTTATGACAACTCTGACCTCAATCAGGATTATCATCTTTACGGTTATATGTTCTTAAACCTTAATATGGTTAGAAAATGAGCTTATCATCCAGTTGCATCTTATAATTTTTTTTCCATGGCAACAGTATTTCTAATTTTCAAGTTACCTTATTCATGTGCATCAATTATAAAAGCACTCAAATACCTATTAGTATATTAATATGTCAGTTTGTTCCAGTATCATCCTGCTGCAACACAATCTGAAAAAGAATTCTCTCAATTAGGTATCCAGATGATGTCTATGATCGCTCCTGGGAGTTTCAATATGATGATAATTGGATTCCAATCACCACAGACTCAACCATATATTCCCAGAGCACAGATAATGCTTATAACATACCAGATGTAGTGTTGAAGACTGCTGCCAAAACACAGAACGCTAGCATTCCCTTGGACTTTTACTGGAATCCACCAGATTCTCTTTCAAAATGTTACGTTTACTTTCACTTTGCTGAGATTGAGAAGCTTGAAGCTGGCCAGCAGAGAAAATTGAAAATTAATTTGAATGGCGAGCGCTACCTGACAGAGTCTATTAAACTTGATTATCTAAACCCACAAACCATAGTCCAAAATGATCCACCAATTAGTGGAGAGCGGCTTCACTTTTCAATTTATGCAGCTGAGGGGACTAAGCTTCCTCCAATCCTCAATGCTTTTGAGACTGCCGTGTTAAAAGAGCTGCCAAATAAACCAACTGCAACAGATGATGGTATGCTTTCTTCTCTTTTCTATCTTCCTTGTAAGGATTATGCTCAGTTTGTGGCTCCCTTATATGAATTTGAGACACTTCAACTGCTGATACAATAAGACTTCTAGATAGGTGATGATCTCATTTCAATACTTAAACAAGAGGGAGCCTTTTATAAATGGAACATGCTAGCTTTAAAAGCAATGATAATTTCTAAGATTAGGAAGGTTTGATATAGACTTGTGTTCCATTAAGAGGAGCTCGCAAGATGAGCCCTTTTTGTTGCCAAATTAGAAATGAACCTTTTTAAGTGTAGTAGTTTAAGTTGACTAAGTTTTTGTTCTGCAAATTTGTTCAAAGCCGCTTTATATGTAAATAGTTATATATCTATCATTGTCAATGTAGTCTTTGTAACTCCCATATCTTTTTTAATCTATCCATGCCAAAATATGGCCATACATGTTCATTAATTAACTGCAAAAAAATCTTCAAGTTATTTCAATTTTTTGATGAAATGACATGATATCATGAGTTGCATTGTTATTGTTCATCATGGAATTTGCAATTGTAGGTAGTTTGCTTTGAACATCATGCATGCTACATTCAGGAAATTCATCATCAGACAAAGGCATATTTGTTCAACTGCTGCATATTTACTCAAAAAAAAAAAAAAAAAAAAAAAAAAAAAAGGCTGTTAATTTTGGATTTGACTATCACATTTCATATTTCTGTTTCATTTTGTATATTGAATTCACCCACCTCTCTCTCCGACTTTCTTTATGAATGATCATCTCCCCAATTAAAAAAAATAGTTGAAGCTATCATGGAAATCAAGGAACAGTACAGAGTGACTAAAAACTGGCAAGGCGATCCATGTGTCCCAAGTGAATTCTCATGGGATGGTTTGAACTGCAGTGACAAAAATCCTCCAAGGATCATCTCACTGTAAGTGCACTTCCAAAACATCAAAACTTGTGTTGTGGTTGTTAGAAGAATTGGTCAAATAATTAAATTTACCATATCCTAATAGTGGTTTGCTCTGGAATTTCAATCAAAATATCATCTAATGGGAAAAGATTCTCATTAACTTGGAGGCATCACATAAAATGGATCCTCATTGTACTTAAGATGAAAATGTGATGCTTTATTATAGGAAATGAGACAATGGAACATGCTCCTTTCATATGTAATCAAAGAGAAGGAAAAAAAAAAGTTCTGTCATGCTTTCTAATATTTAACTGAATGAATGAATTTTGACATTCAAACACATAGTGCCTCCCCTGGTTGGTGCGTGTCACCTAATTGCATGAGAATAATTTTGTTTAAATAGCAAATTATTTTTCAAATCTTGGCGACAGATTTTCCTTCTTTCATAATGACAAACAGGAACTTGAGCTCAAGCAATTTGACAGGCGTGATTGCAACTTCATTCTCCAATTTGAAAGCACTGCAGTCCTTGTGAGTCTTAATTTTATTTGTGATTGATATGTGGCATTCAGTTACTATAAGATAATGCTAGCTTGACATTGGCTGGTCCAGCAACACCATCTGCCAGCTTAATTGCCGATGGTGTTAAAGCTTGAAAAGTGTATTTTTGGGATTTGATCCCTGGAATATTCACTTGGAAAGTGATTTATATGCAAATGTTGAATATCAAGTCATCAAAAAATTAAAACAATTATTTAGCATAACGATTATGGATATGTTTAGTTAAATCCTTCCTAATTCCTTTTTCAGGGATTTGTCATACAATGACTTAACTGGGTCACTGCCAGAATTTTTGGCACAATTGCAGAATTTGAACACCCTGTAAGTTGTTGTTCTTTGATCTTAGTATTGTAAACGTTAATTTTGGGCAAGGAAATTGAAGTGATCTACCTAACACTATCTTTGCAGTAATTTAAGTGGGAACAAGCTCACAGGTTCTGTTCCTGAGGTTCTTCAGAAAATGTCTAGGGATGGGAAATTGGTCTTGAGGTTAGCTTATTTTCCTTCCTCCAATATTTCATTTTCTTAAAAATTCTAGTTTCATTTTGTCATTTTCTTTTGATTTTTATATTTTCCCTTTTATGTGTGGCTTCTGTACATGCTAAATACTAAAAAAAGTATATGTTCACTGATTTGTAATACAATTTCTTTTATATTTCCAATGTTAATTTGTATTTCATCATGACAACACCATCCATGTTTGATAATGTACTTACAATGCCATATTACCCTGATGCACTTTATGCAAGTTTTGGCGAAAATCCAGATCTTTGTCTGTCAGATCCATGCAACAGAAAGAAGAAAAAGGTGTTCGTTATTCCAGTTATTGCATCATCAATAGCAGCAGTCCTGGTCCTTCTATTCATCTTTAGTGCTCTGGCTATCTATAGAATGAAAAGACATGGAGGTAGTTCTTTATTTTCTACTTTTGTAATTGTCATCACAATTCGCTGAGGTGAGGTTGTTTACAAGAGATGTAGTACCCAATCCTAGCTAGTCCTATTTTTCCTGTGGTACACCCAAGCCTTAATGAAAATTATGAAAATAAATTATAGAATCAAAGAAAATATAGAAAATACTAATTAATTTTTACCAGAGGCCGTTGTGACCAAGCACACGATCATGAAAGCATATTATGCAATTGATTGACAATTGAATACATCCAGGGACACTTTAACATGTGAACGAGTGGTAAATGCACTCATTCTCCGCAATAATAATTACATACTTGAGATGACCTAGCCCTTTTCCTTGTGTCCCTACTAGGTGGATTTGGTTACACATTCCCGAGAGTTTATTTGCACCCTGTGTCTAGGATAGGTGGACTTCGGATTTAATCCTAGTAACGATTCTGTTTAAGATGACCTAGATTTGAGGACACAAACACGAGAGAATTAGAACATAAACTGTACATATTCCCACACAACCCACAATATTTTTTAATATAACTCTACATGTTTTTTTTTTATAAGATAACTTTACATGTTACAATAATGAAAATAGTCCTTCCTGTAGGTACGGTTACCAAGTCCAGTATCAAATCACAGAATCAACAGTATAGCTACTCTGAGGTTGTGAGCATAACTAATAACTTCAAAACCATCATTGGGGAAGGAGGATTTGGAAAAGTGTACCTGGGAAAACTGAAAGATGAAACTCAAGTTGCTGTTAAGCTTCTCTCTACTTCATCATACCAAGGCTATAAGGAATTTCAAGCAGAGGTTAGGTGTTGCTAGTCTTTTCAATTAGTTTGAAAATTTTATTTTAAATTGAAGCTGTGATGACACAAGGCATGCAGCTAAAAGATTTTCATTCAGCTAAATTGTAGAACTGGTTTTGAAATATAGGCACAACTCTTGATAATAGTTCATCATAGAAACTTGGTTTCTCTTGTTGGATACTGTGATGAGGGTGAAAGGAAGGCACTCATATATGAGTTCATGGCTAATGGCAATGTGCACCAACATTTATCAGGTATTTACCATTTTTCTTCAAAGGAACTTCATTCTTTGACTCACTATACGTAACCTTTATCAAATCAAAAACATGATTAAGTATGGGGCAAGCCTGCTAACAAAGTGCAACTCATACCAAATGCATAGGTATTCCCATTTTGCTTGCTCTTAGCATGGAACTGTAACTAAGTCTTGCGCCTTAGTGAAGCCACTATGGTGCTATCTAAATATAGTAGAATGTGGGGAGGCAGAAAAAAGATTCCAAAAAAAAAGGATGAAAAGCCTGAGAACTATCCAGTGACATTTACACTTTTCATGATACACCTATTTGAAACATCAGACCAAATTAAAACAGGCCAAAAAGGGGAAGGGTGAGGTGCCAACTAGCCAATCTAAGCTTTATATAAATGAAATGCTGTTGCTGTTTCCTATAATTGGGTTTAGGAATGTGTATGTCTTATGAATGATTGCAAAACCAGAGCTATTTTCAATAACAATTGAGCTAAAAGAGAAAAATTGATATGCTTTGACTGCAGTTACAAACACAAATGTCTTGACATGGAACGAGAGACTTCACATTGCAGTGGATGCAGCACATGGTTTGCAAATTAATCAATTACATGATTTTTAATCATCAATATTTTTATAATTGATTTTTTTTTTCTTGAATAAAAGTTTACAATGGTTTTCTGATGGAGATGCAGGGTTGGAGTATCTACATAACGGTTGCAAGCCACCTATAATCCATAGAGATTTGAAACCTTCCAACATTTTATTAAATGAACACATGCAAGCCAAGATAGCTGATTTTGGGCTGTCTAGAGCCTTTGCAACTGAAAGTGACTCTCATGTGTCAACTCGCCCAGCTGGCACATTAGGATACCTTGATCCTCAGTAAGCATTTAGACCTACTAATGGAATTTGCAATACACTAAGCTTTTTATCTAAAATTTTACTACTTAAAAATGTTCTGCCCTTAAGGATCACCACATTGAATTCCAAGTTCTCACCACATCCAAAATTTGTAAAATTTACAACTTCTCTTAATTGCACAGAATTTGTCAAATTTTTTGGTTTTTTTTTTTTTTTTTCAAGTACATCTTATTAATATTTGGATGAACATATCACTTTCTTAACTAGTGGGAGTTGTCCAAAGCATCCGGATTCCAACTGCTATTAATGATTGAGTGCAAATAGGATATAATGGTAGAAATAACCAGCAAAATTAATTCAAGGTATGGATTTCATGTATTTATCTAGTCACTTGTGTTTTATTTACAGATTTCAAGCATCTGGATACTTCAATAAGAAAAGTGATGTCTATAGCTTTGGGATTATTTTGTTTGAGCTAATCACTGGCCGCCCTGCAATACTTAGAGGCCCTGTGAGAAACAATCACATACTTGATTGGGTTAATCCTTTGATTGAAAGGGGTGATGTTCAAAACATTGTTGATGCAAGATTAGAAGGGGAATTCAACACTAATTCTGCTTGGAAAGCTATAGAGATAGCCATGTCATGTATACCATCATTAGCTATCCAAAGGCCTGATATGAATCATGTGTTGGCAGAATTGAAGGAATGTTTGGCTCTAGAGATGGCTTGGGGAAGAACTCAAAGGATGGAAAGTGAGGGGAATAAAACAACTTCGAGAATTCCTTCCAAAATGACCCATTTGGAGTATGAATCAGATATAGCTCCCCATGCTAGGTAGTAATTAAACAAAAGAAGAGTGGTTAATTGTGTCTTATATAATATATAACGAGTTTATATCACATTAGAATTTTATGAACTTTTTTTTTTTTTTGGTTGATAATTTGATTGTTGGGGGAGAATTTGAACCTTGGGTATATTCATTAAACACGATAGAAAGTGTCAATTAAATTATGAAACTCTTGGCATATTTTATGAACTTTTTATATCTTCTTTTCTTTTTCTTTTTTTTTCATGTTTGTGTTTTATAATGTATGCATATATAACTTTCTAATGGACAAGTAAATTATAATTATGCATAATTTGCATTTTGAATGTGGTTAACATTATTTCCCTTTTTAAGAAACATTAATTTAATGATAAATGAGTGCCTTGGAATAGGTATAGAAAATGCACTAGAATGACCACTTCAATGGCTCTAAATGTTGGGACATATCTTTCTCAAAAAAAAAAAAAAAAAAAAAAAAAAAATGTTGGGACATATTATGATGTAGTCAAAGCCATTTTCAGACCCTCTTATGTTGGTTTATCACAACCTCATCAACATGCCACCAACATCACGCCAGCCCAACATAATTTAAGGTGTAAATCAAAAAATTTATGTGAGGTCTTTTATATGTAAACATTAATTAATTAAAATTTTTAATACAAATTAAATTAAGTCTAATTTGATGCATTAAATACATAAATTGATGAACAATACTAACTAAACCAAGGTTAATTTCATATAGAGGATTAAATATCATAGTTAAAGCATAAATTTTAACAAAAAGAACTAAAATATATATTATTTTTTTTAAAAAGAAACTTACTTTAACTTGGATACATGACTATGCATAGTTAACTAAATTTGTAATCTAAATTTTAATTTTATATCTTCTTTTTAAGAGAAATAGAGAGATAGATAGATATTATTTGATGTGTGACTTTGTAGGTGATTAGTTTATAAAAATTAAAGTCTCAAACTATCAGTGGAGAATCTGGAGATAGCCATCATTGATGATCTAACACATTTGCAACATTTTTTTTATAAATATTTTACGGTTCCAATTGGGTTAAATTTCTATTGCTCTCCTATTTTGGAAGAATTGTTAGATATTAAAAATAAAAATACTAAAGATGATAATGACACTGTGATTGATGAACTTCAACAACTTAATTAATGAGTGTTGGATTTACTTTTTTAGGTAATTGGTGACACGTCAATATGTAAGTCTATAGTAAAATTTATGGTATCTTTAACATCACTCATTTTTCTTTTTTTAATAAAGGAAAAAAAAAAAGTGCACAATCATTTAAAAAATTTTATATTTTAATAAAATTTTGGGTCTTTTACAATGGGAGAATGGCCTTTTTTCCTAGGGAATTTTCTTTGTTGTTGTGGGGCCTTAGGCCTAGGCCTAAGTTGCCTAGGCCTTGGATCAGCCTTGACCAACATATACAACCTAGCAGCAATAACTAGCCCAAGAATTTTTACCCTAATAACTAAACCTGATCTAACCCATAACTTGACTAATCAAATCCAAACTTGATCTTACCCAATCCGTTTACTTGGTCTACTTGTAATTATGTGGTGTATATAGGACAGGATGACTATGCACGTTTAAGGGAATAGTCAAGTGCTCAAAAGCTCTAAACACCCTTGTTTAAAAAAAAAAAAAAAAAATACTCCACCCCAAACATTGGATGAAATGACACATTTCTTTGAGATTTATATAAATGTGACAAGGGTCATGCTAACGAGTGCCTTTAGGGTAATGGTTAACAATCTATTTTAGGAAAGTTTTGACACTACTTTTATGGGAAATGAAAAAAGCTGTCAAAACATTAGTTGTTTTTTTTTTCTTTTCCTATAAAAACTTTCTTTAAATGGATTGTTAACCATTGTCCTAAAAGCATCTGTTAGCATTTCCCATGTGACAAATAAACCAATATTTGACTTTCCTAGCAAAGTATTTCCTTTTTTATAATTAAAAAAAAAAAAAAAAAGATCTTACCCAAACTGTAAACGAAATGACACTTCTCCCTTTAAGTTGTGTAAATGACACTCCGCAACTTGAGGTTTGTACAAATGAAATAAAAAATAATAATAATAAAAAATAAAAAATTTGCTAGGGAAGTAAAATAGTGAGAAGGCATGGACAATTTTGTTGTATTTATAGAAACCTCACATAGTGTCATTTATATAAGAGTAGTGCTACAACTACTACAATTTTTACTATATTGAACTTACAAACCGATATGTTACCAAATATAAAGATTTTTTTTTTTTTTCAAATAACCTTAAATATCAAACCATTTCGTTAGTTGTCATGTTTCAAAATAATGTGGGAAACTAGTATTTCAAGTGTTTAAAACTCAAGTTTCAAGATAAAACTTGAGTTTCTAAGTCTTGATTTGTAAGTGGTGGCATCTGATGTGGAAAAATATCCACGTGGAACTCGAATTTCACCTTTTTATTTTTTCCTTCTTCTTCTTCGTTCTTCGCTCTTCGGGCCAAATTTGGAAATTAACACTGATTGCCAAACCATATAATTAGAAAGGCATTGTTACAAAACTATTTTTTTTTAACTAACATCTCGAGTTTAAAAGACTCAATTTAGGGCTCATAAATCGAGTATTGATACTCGATTTTAGTGTTCTGATCATGTCTGGTGTGGTGTTTTTTCCACATGAAGTCCACCTGGAAATCAAGTCTCTAAGACTTGATTTATAAGTAAGGTACACACAGACACACATTTTCTCATTTCATTCATAGCTTGGCCACCTCTTTGACTTGAGCTACTGTGTTGGTACCCGTCGTAGATCGCTTTCTCTTCCATCAATGGCGAAGCCTCAAAGCGACAAAACCCCAACTCTGTCTGAGGTAATAGTAACATTCTCGTCTTTTGTCTTCCAAACTCTCCAATTGCTTCACTTGTTTCTTTTTTAAACAAATTATTTAAGGTGGATCTATCTTTGTTACAAAACAAATATAATGTTTTAAGCACACCACCTTCTCACCAGAGAGAGAGAGAGAGAAAACTCAACCACATCACAGCAGCCACCACTACCACCTAAAATCCAACAACATCACCATCGCCAAATCCATACCCACAAACCTAAACAAACCGGACTCCGCCTCGTAATGACCCACCAAAACCCAAACCCACACAACCCACCACCCACTCACCGATACTGACAACCCAATCACCAACTCCACAACCCAATCACTGACTCCACAACCCAGTCATCGAATCCCATAACCCAACCACCGATTCCCATGACCCAATCACCGATTTCATAACCCAACCATCAATTCATCGATTCCACACCTAGCAACCACTGTGACCCATACCTCAACCTCGAACACAAACGCCAATGTCCACCACAGACGCTGATCTCCACAAACCCACACCCTCCACCACGCCGATCCCCACAAACCCACACCCTCCATGCCGATCTGAGAGAGATGGACCGAGACAGAGAAAGGAGAGAACAAAACAGAGAGTAGGGAGAGAGGAAGAGAAGGTGTAAAGATTGTGCATAAAACATTATACTTGTTTTGTAAAGGGTCGGCTTATAAATCTAGTCTTAGAGACTCAATTTCCAAGTGGACGCCATGTGAAAAAAAACACCACATTAGATGTGATCCAAACACTAAAATTGAGTCTTAAAGACTCGATTTATAAGCCCTAAATCAAGTCTTTTAAACTCAAGATGTTAATAACATATATAGTTTGAAAATAGTGCCTACTAATAATATTGTTTGGCAAACAGTGCTAATTTCCAATTTTGGCCTCGTTCTTTGTTCTTCAACGCTGCAGATCAGAAGACCAAATCATCCAATCGCCCACCTAGTGTTCAATCGTCCAATCAACCAGATCGGCTCACCCAGCGTTCAATTGACCAAATCGTCTCTTCATTCTTTCTTTGTTCTTCAGAGCTCTAGACGCCTCTTCAGATCTGTTCTTCCTCTGTTCTTCTGCTGTTCTTCTTCAAATCATTCTTGCTCTATTCTTCTCCAAAATCGAGTCTTAGAGACTCAATTTTGCTTTTTAGAACTCAAGATCTATGTGGCATCATACTGTTAACTCACCAAGTGGGAATCGAGTCTTTAACCCTCAAGTTTTAGATTGAAATTGAGTCTATAAAACTCGAGATGCTAGTTTACATAATTCTTTCAAACGTTTGTTAACTTATGATATTATTTCCCCTCACTATGCTAGGCTGCAAATATCCTCGAGACAATCCAAATATCTAGTTGAGGTTGTTAAAGTCCATCAATCATATTTATTGTCACATCAGTTTGTAAGATTTATGTAGTAAAACTTATAATACTTTTCGCATTTTTCTTTAAACAAAATGTTTGGGGGATTTTCATTTCAGTATACCTTAAGGAATGTTGGTGTAATTATCTTTTTTTGTTTCATTATATGATGTAATGAATTTATTTCTTGTGTATTTTGATGAAGAAATTGCTAAATACAAAGAATTTTACAAATAGTGAGATTTACATTCCCATCATTTATAAATTTCTTTGTTTAGTGGTAATCTTTGTAGAAAATTTAAAATATGATAAATGTAAATTTGAAATTTGGACATAATTGTAAAATTCTTCTCTATAGTCTATACTATGTTGGTTGAATCAATTAAATAAGTAGTTTCCCCGGTGAAAAACCCAATTAGAATATCCCAATGACAAGTTTTTTTTTTTTTTTTTTCATTAATACAAGTTCGTTTTGAAGCTCATCTTTGCTTAGGATTGAAGAAAAAAACAAACAAATAAAATAATTAAAAGGTTGCAGTAAGAAGAAGACATGAAACATGAATAGTGAAAAGAGTAAAAGCATAAAAGGGTAATTAATTTTACAATGAAAGGGTGAACTCGTTTATGGTCTAAACCTAATATGACCTGAACCCAAATGGCCTTGACCCAACCTAATCCGTCTGTCAAGTCTGCTCACAATCAACCAAGTCAAAATTGTGATAAAAGTTGCGTTTACATATTCTGTAGAACTTTGTAGCACATTAGGCAGGCGATTAGTGGTTACTAATTGAGAAGCCCTAATGACACCTTCGTTTAGGCCAGTATAGTATAGGAGAAACAGCGTCATTCTAATTCTAAAAAAGGACTAATTAAACGATTGCAATATATTCAGTGGCGTGCATGTGGGTTTGAGACTTCAAACTTCAAAGTCCTCTTTAGGGCAAGAGTCGTCACTTCAAAAATCAATGTATTTCCGCATGTAACTTGTCCTGTTTAAGTTTTTTGGAAAAGTTGTACAACCATTCTTGTGATAGTGAGCTTCAATTTGGGACTAGCTAGCTCCTGCCGTGTGAGTCCCTCTTCAAAATAACCATATATATGTTATATAGTTCTAGACCTCTAGTTACCACGGTAATAAAAGGATTAATTTTTTTTTCTTTTAATTTTATAACTAATTTGTTTATATACAATTAACTTTTCTTATTTTAGAAACAAATTTATTTTTCTTCAATTTTCAATAAATAAGTAAATAAGATTTCAGTAAAATATAAAAAAACATAATATTTTTTTGAGAATCGCATATATAATAATTTGAAATAGGCTTTTTTGCTAACCAATATTTCAGGGGCGTTGTTTAAAAATATATTTATTACTCACATTCTTTGTTTTACTAAATTTAACAATGGATAAAAGGTTGATGAAATTCATGCAATCTCGTATTTTTATTCCATTTAAAAATAAGGTTTGATAAATCAAGAATTTTTTTCAAAATATCAATACACCCAATTTTACATGGTCAATAACGGATGAGAGTAACATCACTTAATTTTACATGGGTTCATCACTGATACTACTTTTATTATGCATTAATCTCAATTTAACATATTAATTATTTGTATCCTTAAACTTATTAAAATTATTTTGTCCTTCAAATATTTTTTTGTGATTGGAAGTTATTATAAGTCCATGACAAAAAGTACGTTATTCATTCTAGAAAGGAACACTCCTATGAAAATATACACAAAGACCGCTACACTTCAATGCTTTAGAACATTCTTGTAAAACTCAACGCCCTTAGATTATGTTTTTCCCCTTGCCCAGCGGTTACGCTTGTAATTAAGAAATGTCATATTCAAGAAATTGAAAAAAAAATGTTTAGACAATAGGAACAACGAATTTGAAGACAAGAAATTCACTGTTTGACCCTAATCGTCATTTAAAGAGAGTGTTGATCCTTATTGCTTTCACATTAAATGGGGGTCTGCTATTAATATAAGCCATTGTCACTAACCACTCATAAATAAGTTGTAAGTACTGCTCAGAAGGAGAGTAACATAAGCTGATAAGCCATTGTTGGTAGGCACTCATAAATATATGTAAGTACTACTCAAATATCTTCCTTCTGAGTAGGCATAATATGGCACGAAATATCAACATGGATAGTGATCTATATTCGATTTTGGTTCAGAAAGCATGGTTTGTCGTCATTTTGGTGATAGCTACTCTTGGCAACAGGGAATTAGTTAGAGGAGATAATGAACATGCCAGAAGAAAACTGTCTGTTGATAATAATCCTGGCACGTAATTAACCTTGAAAACACAGTTAGCCAATTTTGTTTTGAGATTAAATTTTGTAAAGATGTTGTGTAAAACTTATGTTTTACTCTTTCAGTCTTAACATATCACATCATTTTATCACGTATTTAAAAGTAAGCACAGTCACGTGCAATCAATTATAATATCCATATATAAATCTAACTAAATTGAGAATTTATTAATATGTTATTACGTGTGATATGATATATTGAATTTTAAATAAAATGCTTATGTAACAATCTTTTATTTGATAGTATAAAATATGAGTTTTACACCCCATCATTACTGATGATGCCGAGAAATTCACTAGTGAGCCACACGATACTCGCAAACTCTAAACAGTACCTGCACAATAAAAAGGGGAAGACCTAGCAGAGAGCACCGGTGTGATGCCGGCCAATTACCCTCCGAAGGTCAAGTTAGAACCTCTTTCAACTCTAGAGTGTTAGAGCAGGGGTAGATTATGCGTACCTTTTTCTTGAGGGTCATTGGGTTTTTATAGTAGCGTAGGGCCAGACTCCTTTACTTGCGGCACAAATCTTTTTCTTATGGGGAAGATACTCATTAATGCGTGTATATTCTAGAATTCTACTCATGTTGGGACTCTACAAACCAGGACTAATCGTGTGTCGCAAGTATTTTCCATTTAAGGTTCCTTAGAGACCACATAATAATGGGCTGGATGCTACGTGGCCGTTCGGTCCGTACAAACCACGTCTGTTCGGACCACCTCTGTCCAAATAGTTTTGTCATGCATAATTTTTCCTCTTCAGTTGCCCCCTTCACCCTATGGGTCCGTGATCTCGGAGTGAAAGGACCTGTGGGGTGACGGTTCGATTTGGATACTGAGAGACTTGTCAGTCTTTGACAGGCTGACCCGAAATTATTTATGGCACAGGGGATCTAAATTTTGACCAAGGCACTTTTGGGTGACGTGGTCCGTCTGTCCTCCCGTAGGTAAGAAGACTTAGAATTTCACCAAGGCATTCGCGGGTGACTTGGTTCGTCCTTCCACCCGTAGGTAGTAAGACTTAAAATTTGTACCAAGGCACTTGTGAGTGACTTGATCCGTCCTTCCACCCGTAGGTAGTGAGACTTAAAATTTTGACCAAGGCACTTGTGAGTAACTTGGTTGTTCCTTCCACCTATAGGTAGAAGGTCTTAAATTTTGTACCAAGGGACTTGGTCCGTCCTTCCACCCATAGGTAGTAGGTACTAAGGCACTTGTGAGGGAATTGGTCCGTCCTTCCACCCGTAGGTAGTAGGACTCAAATTTTGTACCAAGGCACTTGTGAGTGATTTGGTCCGTCCTTCTACCCATAGGTAGTAGGACTTAAGTTTTATTCGAAGGCACTTGTGAGTGACTTGGTTCGTCATTCCACCCGTAGGTAGTAAGACTTAAAATTTGTACCAAGTCACTTGTGAGTGACTTGGTCCGTCCTTCCACCCGTAAGTAGTGAGACTTAAAATTTTGACCAAGGCACTTGTGAGTGATTTGGTCCAACCTTTTACCTATAGGTAGTAGGACTTAAATTCGTCCTTACACCCGTAGGTAGTAGGACTTAAATTTTGTACCAAGACACTTATGAGTGCCTTGGTCCGTCCTTTCACCCATAGGTAGTAGGACTTAAATTCGTCTTTCCACCCGTAGGTAGTAGGACTTAAATTTGTCCTTCCACTCGTAGGTAGTAGGACTTAAATTTTGTACCAAGACACTTGTGAGTGTCTTGGTCCGTCCTTCCACTCGTAGGTAGTAGGACTTAAATTTTGTACCAAGACACTTGTGAGTGTCTTGGTCCGTCCTTTCACCCATAGGTAGTAGGACTTAAATTCGTCCTTCCACCCGTAGGTAGTAGGACTTAAATTTTGTACCAAGACACTTGTAAGTGTCTTGGTTCGTCCTTCCACCAGTAGGTAGTAGGACTTAAATTTTGTACCAAGGCATTCATTGGTAGCTTAGTTTGTCCTTCCACCTGTAGGTTGGAAGACTTAGGATTTTCAGTAAGGCACTCGTGGGTGACTTGGTTCGTCCTTCCACCCGTGGGTAGGAAGACTTAGAATTTTCACCAAGGCACTTATCAGTATCCTTGGTTGTCGATCCATCCCATTGGGATGAGGATTAGGTGTCCGTCGGCTTCCTTTTGTAGTGTTTAGCCTTGAGATCTTGCTGTAGCATTGGCATTTGTCTTATACTTATATGTAGGATTGAGCATCCTTCTGCATGGTAGGCCTTTGATACATTGCCCCTGGGACGCGTGATGGAACTTTCAACCTTTGGGACGCGTTGTAGTCCTTTATTAGTGTCCCATTCTTAAGGTATTTTATCTGTCTACTTTGAGTCATGGATTTGCCAATATGACTGAGTGTTACTTCGTCATCAAAATTTTTGTGTGTGTGTGTGTCCATCCACCTTTGTTCATGGACCTGCATCCGTCCTTCTTTTTCTTTTCTTTTCTTTTTTTTTTTAATTTAATTTTTTTTTTATGGACATGCATCCGTTCACTTTCTTTCCCTCTTTTTTTTTTTGGGTCATGGACATGCATCCGTCCACTTTCTTTCTTTTTTCTTTTTTTTTTTTGGTCATGGACATGCATCTGTCCACTTTCTTTCTTTTCCTTCTTTTTTTCTTTCTTCTTCTTCTTTTTTTTTTTTTTTTGGTACATGCATCCGTCCACTTTTTTTTTTTTATCTTTTTTCTCTCTTTTTTTTTTTTTTTGGTCCGTCCACTTTGGTCATGGACTTCAAAATTTATTTTATTTTATTTTTTGTCCGTCCACTTGTTCATGGACATACTTTTTTTTCTTTTTTTTTTTTTTTTTTTGTGTCCGTCCACTTGTTCATGGACATGCATCCCTTTTTTTTTTTGTTGCGTCCGTCCACTTGTTTATTGACATGCAATTTTTTGTTGTTGTTGCGTCCATCCACTTGTTCATGGACATGCATCATTTTTTTTTTTTTTTTTGTGTGGATGTCCGTCCACTTTCTTCATGGACATGCATGGACATTTTTTGGTTAATAGACATGCATCCGTCCTTTTTTTCTTTTTCTTTTTCTTTTTTTTTTTTTTTTTTTTTTTTTTTTTTTTTTTTGTGGATGTCCTTCCACTTTCTTCATGGACATGCATCCGTCCATTTTTTTTGTTAATAAACATGCATTCGTCCATTTGTTTTTTTTTTTTTTTTTTTGTGTGGATGTCATTTTTTGGTCGTGGACTTGTTGAGGTGACTAAGTGTTACCTCGTCACCTTGTTGGTTGTCTACTTGGGGTCGTGGACTTATTGAGGTGACTAAGTGTTACCTTGTCACCTTATTGAAGTGACTAAGTGTTACCTTGTCACCTTGTTGGTCGTACACTTGGGGTCGTGGACTTGTTGAGGTGACTAAGTATTACCCCGTCACCTTGTTGGTCGTCCACTTAGGGTCGTGGACTTCTTGAGGCGACTAAATGTTACCTCGTCACATTGTAAGTCATCCACTTGGGGTCGTGGACTTGTTGAGGTGACTAAGTGTTACCTTGTGACCTTGTTGGTCGTCCACTTGAGGTTGTGGACTTGTTGAAGTGACCAAGAGTTACTTCGTCACATTGTTAGTCGTCCACTTGGGGTCGTGGACTTGTTGAGGTGACTAAATATTACCTCGTCACCTTGTTGGTCGTCCACTTGGGGTCGTGGACTTGTTGAAGTGACCAAGAGTTACTTCGTCACATTGTTAGTCGTCCACTTGGGGTCGTGGACTTGTTGAGGTGACTAAGTGTTACCTCGTCACCTTGTTGGTCGTCCATTTGGGGTCGTGGACTTGTTGAAGTGACCAAGAGTTACTTCGTCACATTGTTAGTCGTCCACTTGGGGTCGTGGACTTGTTGAGGTGACTAAGTGTTACCTCGTCACCTTGTTGGTCGTCCACTTGGGGTCGTGGACTTGTAATTTTCATCATTCTTGGATGATCCGTCCACTTTGTGAGAGTGTTTACCCTCTTGAAGTGATCCATCCATCTTGTGGACTTTGTAGGAATGTAGGTAGGAAAACGTAGTTGTGTATGAATGTTCCTCTTATTAATTAAAAAATCATGCATTTGTAGAAAAGTACTTGCCCCCTTGGACTTAAAAACATATTGTAGCGGAAAATTGACTAAGTAAAACTAGTCATTATAAAAAAACTACATAAACTGGGAAATTAGGGAGCGCCGTTGTTCTTCATATTATCTCTACTTGTAGTATTTTCATAGGTGCTCCGTGTTCTATGGGTGCTGTAGCTTTTTCTCATCCAGCGTTTCGAGGTGGTAGGTTCCCTTCCTTTGCCATGGTCTGTTGCTCTTCTATGCACATGGTCTGTTGATGATCTTCCATCTCCATCATGGCAACGTAGCACTCGTGTGCGGCCACCTGATTTCCTCGTAGCTCTCCAAACCTGTACTTCATAGGAAACTTGATCATTAGGTGGTATGTTGACATTACCGCCTTCCATGAATTAGGGATGGGTCGTCCGATGATAGCATTATAAGCGGATGAGCAGTCGACTACAAGGAAAGTCACATCCTTAGTGATCTGCTGAGGATAATAACCTAATGTTACTGAAAGCGTGACCGCGCCCAGTGAGAATACCCTCGTACCTCCAAAACCAACAAGCGGAGCATTTGTTAGTATTAACCGTTCTCTATCAATCCTCATCTGCTGGAACGCTGGGTAGTATAGGATGTCTGCTGAGCTACCATTGTCGATTAGTACCCGGTGTATGTTGAAGTCCCCCACTCGTAAGGTGACGACAAGCGCGTCATCATGAGGGTGGTGAAGACATCGAGCATCCTCTTTTGAGAATCTTATGATCGGGCTCTCTATCCGTGCTATCTTTTGTACGGAGCCCGTTAGCTAGACGTTATGAACCTTCCTGAGGTATGTCTTTCTGGCCTTCTTGGACGACCCCATAGTTGCCGTGCCCCCTACGATCATTCTTATATCCCCTATAGGTGGTCTGGGGAGCTCATTTTCTCGTCGAGGTGGCTGCTCTTGATGTTGCTGATCCGTCCTTTCCTTGCTGACGAACTTCTGCAATTTTCCCTGTCTAATAAGGGCCTCGATTTGTTGTTTTAAGTCATAGCAGTCAGCCGTATCATGTCTGTGATCACGGTAGAAATGACAATACTTGTCCCTGGATCGCCTATTGGGATCTCCCTTTAACTTTTTGGGAAAGGTCAAGGATCCTTCGTCCTTGATCTGCATTAGTACCTGGTCTATTGGGGCAGTCAACGGGGTGAAATTTGTGAATTTCCCTAAAGGGGGCTTGGAGCGTTTGTCTTCCTTTCGATCTCGGTCCTGTCGGGCATCTTCTTGCCTTTCTCTTTTTCTTGGCTTTTCGTCTCCAGCCAAAAGTGCGTCCTCAGCGTTTATGTACTTAGTAGCCCTGTAGAGGACCTCTGACATCGTTTTTGGGTCATTTTTGTATAGAGAGAAAAGGAACTTACCCTTTCGCAACCCGTTTGTGAAGGTGCTACTAGTATCTTATCGTTGGCTTCATCGATCGAGAACGCTTCCTTATTGAAGCGTGTTATGTAGGATCTCAGCGTCTCATCCTCTCGTTGCCTGATGCTCATCAAGCATGCTGTGGACTTCTTATACCTATGTCCCCCGATGAAGTATGTAGTGAACTGAGCGCTTAACTCCTTGAAAGTGCTGATGGAGTTCAGCGTCAGTTGGCTGAACCATACCCTTGCGGGGCCCTTAAGCATTGTAGGGAAGACCCTACACATGATCTCATCTACTACCCCTTGAAGGTGCATTAGGGTCTTGAAGGTCTCTAGGTGATCCAGTGGATCCTTTACTCCGTCGTAACTGTCTATGTGCGGCATGCGAAATTTATAAGGTAAAGGAAAGGCATTGACGGGGGCAGTGAACGGTGAGTCGGTTATGTTGACTAGGTCGTCAAGGTCGCTGGATACTCGTCCTTTGAGAGCGTTCATCATGACTTCCATCTGTTCCTTCATCGCCTGCATCTCCGCGACAATAGAGGGTGGAGCCGCGTCCGTGAGGGATGGGAGGCTCATGTGTTGCCTCTCTGGTCTGCTCGGGGCGTTACTGCCCTCAGGTCTTTCTAGGTTCCTCCTTTCAGCGCTGGTCCCTTCTTGATCTTCTCGTTGGTCATTTGGCGTTGCATTCTTCTGACGCAGCTGTTCTTCCAGGTCGTGGTTTTGTTTGGTTAGGCGCTCCATGGTAGCAGCAAGAGTTTGGACTTGTCTCTCTAGAGCTGTCGTGGGTGGTTCCTCTCCTTGAACGTTGTTAGTGGTTGCCATAGATCGAGTGAGTACCATGCAACCCTTTTGTCCGGGAAACGATAATATGGCTTACGAATCTCAACTGCGTTCCCCACAGACGGCGCCAACTGATGATGCCGAGAAATTCACCAGTGAGCCACACGATACTCGCAAACTCTAAACAGTACCTGCACAATAAAAAGGGGAAGACCTAGCAGAGAGCACCGGTGTGGTGTTGGCCAATTACCCTCCAAAGGTCAAGTTAGAACCTCTTTCAACTCTAGAGTGTTAGAGCAGGGGTAGATTATGCGTACCTTTTTCTTGAGGGTCATTGGGTTTTTATAGTAGCGTAGGGCCAGACTCCTTTACTTGCGGAACAAGTCTTTTCCTTATGGAAAAGATACTCATTAATGCGTGTATATTCTAGAATTCTACTCATGTTGGGACACTACAAACCAGGACTAATCGTGTGTCGCCAGTGTACACACAATTTTCGTAAAAGATAAATCACACGATCACGAAATAGTGTAACAAATAATCAATTTGTATTTGACTTGTATATATGTGAGTACAATCCTCTGTATGAATCTTTACAATGAAAGAGTACAATAAATTCCTCTGATTCGATCTCCAAGAAACGTTACAATCCGAAGGGGCTATGAAGCTTAATCTTGAATCCTGCTTTGATGTCTCCAAGTTGAATGAATAGTTGAAGGTGCTTGATTTGATGCGAGGGCCGTTGGCTTGATCTCGAACTAGATTAAAGGAGAATCCCCACTTTGATTTGAAGAAGTAGGAATAAGCCTTGATGAACAATGAAATTCTCGTGAACTTTAGAGATGACTCTCTATTTTGGCAGAGTGTCAGCAGTATTCTCTCTAAGTGTTCTCCCCTTTTCTCATATGAGAAGCCCCTATTTATAGGCAACTCATTCGTATTTTATTTGGAATTTTCTCTCAGCATTTATTGAGAGCTAATTATGGATTTAATTTAGTCTCCCATTTAATAAGAGTTTTCCATATAGGTCTTTTCTTCTGACATCGCCATATGGATTTCTTATTTAATGTTGCCACATGGCTTGATTTCATTCATTGATCATCCACGTCATCAATTGGAGATTAATTTGATCACAAATATTTTATCATGAACAATCGGGCGGTTGTGAATACATCATAAAATTTTGATGTCCACAAATGCCCCCACTTCAAGATTCGGCTTTGCATCTTTCTGATGCAAGGAAGACGAGGCTTGAAGTATTTTATTAATCTCAATTTGGACTAAGTTCACGGAAAGCAAGACCTTCATCGACATACATGAATGATTTAGATAGTTGACAGTTCATCCACGTATAAGAAGGATTTCAACTTGTCTCTGTTTTTTTTATTTTATTTATTTTATTTATTTATTTATTTATTTTAACCACAAGCCCACGTTGGTCTCCTTTGTAGAGTTAGTGTTGAAGTTGTCTCGCCTGGCAAGGGGGCCTTTCTTTTTTTTCTTTTTTTTTTTTTTGAACACTGAGTTCCACTTTCACGGACCTGGTCACACACAAAAGACTTCCCTTGCAAGCCCACCTTAGTTTTGTTAGGCAGGTCAGTGCCGCAATTGTCTTGCTCGGCAGGCATTTTTTTTTTTTCTTTTCTTTAGCCACACCCTTACAAATTACGAGGGTTTCTTGTGAGTGCCAGGCCCTATAAAAGGACTCGATGTTTTACGGGTTAGAGGAAATTGAGCGCCGTTCTTCTTCTTCTTCTTCTTCTTCTTCTTTTTTTTTTTTCTTTTCCTTTAGCCGTAGCAGGCATCTTCTCTCTTTCCCATTCTTTCTTGTGCTTGTATTTTCTTTATTATTATTTTGTGTTGAACAACTTGATTTACTCTGTGCAAGTCATCAATTGCTCTTTTTTGGACTACCTCAATTGTGCTGTTCGTTAAGGCTCAAAGCAAATTGTGGCGTCATATTCTCCTCCTCTTGGTGCCCAACGAACTCGAGCATTGGCGGCTTCATCATTGATCAATCTTCTTGAGTCGGCGCTGAGTCCAGAGCTTTGTTCTGCCCTTCGTCTAAGCATCCAACGGATCGCACTTACTGCTCTCGTTCCACGATCACAGGTGCATAGCTTTGTTCGCGTGTCCGTTGTCTCCACTTCGCAGCTGCTGGTGCCGGAGCATTGGCGGCTTCATCATTGATCAACCTTCTTGAGTCGATGCTGAGTCCAGAGCTTTGTTCTGCCCTTCGTCTAAGCATCCAACGGATCACACTTACTGCTCTCGTTCCACGACCATAGGTGCGTAGCTTTGTTCGCGTGTCTGTCGTCTCCACTTCGCAGCTACTGGTGCCGGAGCATTGGCGGCTTCATCATTGATCAACCTTCTTGAGTCGGCATTGAGTCCAGAGCTTGATTCTGCCCTTCGTCTAAGCATCCAACGGATCGCACTTACTGCTCTCGTTCCACGACCATAGGTGCGTAGCTTTGTTCGCGTGTCCGTCGTCTCCACTTCGCAGCTGTTGGCGACGGAGCATGGAGAGAGCCACATATCGGATTCAAGCACCAATTGTTATCTTTTGAATGCAATACTGCAGTGAAATTTCTGCTTCATCTCTGAAGTACGCTCCTCTTCTTTCAGCGTCTTGCAAATTCGAGCATCTGCAGTTTCATCCTGGACTTCGTGCTGCTGCATTCCTCTTAGACTTTGTGTTGCTGCCTTCACCTTCACGTGACAACCAAGGTGTGCACTAAATACACGCTTAAAGCTTCAATGCCCCCCACGCGGACACATGGCTACCTTGTAGCCTTGAATTTCAACGCCATGCTTAATAACCAATAAGCTAAGAACATTTTTTTTTTTTTTTTTTTTTTTTAAGTTTGGCTAATGCACATGCAAGCCTCTACGTGTCTTTCTCTTCACATGCATCTATGGTTATTTCAACACCTACATATAATAACCTTGGAGCGTTGAACACATAGCCTAAAGCCTTAGCACCACACGAACACATGGCTCTCAAATTTACTGCTCCAATGCCACACATAATAACTAGAAGTTAAGAGTATTAATGCATGGCTGTTACACTTAGATGGTGGGCATATGTATAGTCAAATATGAGAAGTCATTTGGACCAAGCAACTTGCTTGACTGTGAACCTTGGAGTATGATGTTTGCATGATAATATTGAATGAATGGTTCGCCCATGGTTTTGGATCTCAACATCATGTGCCGCCTTTTTTTTTTTTTTTTTGTGTTTATTATTATTTTAAATTTATTAGTACAAAGTATTTGAACTAATAAGTTATTCCTCTCTTTCTTTGGTTTGCTGTCAGGTGTGTTAGGTGACTCAGGCCTGTCCACCCTTCGCTCGACTTGTGACTCTCCTACGTTTGCTCAAGTCGTGACCTCTATGAGCTTTGTCTTCTCCAAGTGGCTGCCATCAAGTGCACTTCATCATGGTCATCTTTTACGACTCATCGAGGACTCTCAATGATCAATCCGTTACTCTCTTGCGCTCTACGAACGAACCCCTGGAGAAAGGCGTCGTCTTGAAAGTCCATCCACTTGGTAGCAGTGTCCCTTCATCCTCGTCTTCTGCCATTCCTCGTCCTCCGAGTCTATCTCAATGGTGGGTCGAATCATCGCACGAACTACACGACCCGACTAGAAAGGATCCGCATGTTGTTTCGAGGACGTTTACTTTGGCTTCCAATCTTCACTCAACCGCGGACCACATCTGTCCATTTCCTCTCCTTAGTCGTCAGATAAGTGTGGGAGAAGTACAATGGGCCTTACCTTCTTCCAAGACTCCTCCACTCCAATATAAGGGTGAATTTTTCTACCTCCCTAAATATTGGGAGTGGCTAGAAGAAATATTGAGCCGCAATACTAAAGTCTTAAGTGATGCCCATCTTTACAAGCCACTACTCGCATCGTTATTCACATATGATCAGAACACCCATGTCCTGCAAGCCTTCCTGGAGTGTTGGTGTACGGCTACGAACACATTGCACACGTCTGTAGGAGAAGTCTCCATTAGCTTATGGGACTTGCATTCGATCGGTGGGCTTCCCGTGTACGGCTCATTTTATGAAGAGGTGGTTCCAAACTCGAAAGACATATTATCTCTCCCTTCATGCTGTCATCATCTATTTGCCGCCTTTCATCACCTTAGTCTTGAGCTTGGTGGTTCACACTTAGTCACTACGGCCTCATGGGTGAAGTTTTGGTTTCGTGGCAAGTCTAAATATCAGAAACCGCCGACTAGAAGGTCACTAAAGAGGAATGCAAGAGGCAAGCAATCTCATAACCCCTCTGGTAAAATTGATGCCCCCAGAATTTCGACTAAAGAAGACGAGGCTCCCTTCAATGTGCTCGAAGTGGAGAAAAGGCTTATAGAAGAGACTTGGTTAACTGCTTTGATCTCGTGTTGGTTGTGTGAGTTCGCTCTTCCCGATGGGGGACTAAACTTAATCAGGCCTGGTGTTTTCAAGAGCGCAAGTGCGATGGCTCGTGGTAAGAGATACTGCCTTGCAGTCCCAGTCCTAGCCAACATTTACAGGGGCTTGAATGAAATTGTGTCTTCTAAGACTCCTAGCAAATGTGATGCCACTTTTCCTGCACACTACTTGAATGCTTGGTTGGCCGAATACTTCGACATTCACTTTGAACTCGAAGGGTCTTGCTCCAAGGCTATTCCGCGCATGTTTAGATACTCCGGAGAGGGTGCAGCCAAGCATTACGACGAGGTTACGGCCTGTAAGCTATTTCGTGCCGTTAGTAGCTTCAAATTTCATCGCTTAGGCCTTTTTAAAGGCCATCGAGAGATTCTGGTGGATGATGACAAGCTACCTAGCTCTTATGCAGATTACTTCATCAGCCAACGCTCTAGCTACTTGGCCTCTCATCGTGGAAGTATATGTATAGTTGAACCATATAGCCCTCATCGCTTTGGTCGACAGTTCGGTTTCAATCAACACATCCCTGGGGAGCTTAATGAGGACTTTCGCACCGTCACCTTAGAGCAAGTGGTATGCTTCTGGCGCCGATGTCTTCGTCTTGTTACCGATTCAAAGTTCTTGATCCCTGCCTGCCCATCTAAGCATGGGGCTCCGTGCACGAAGGACTATATGAATTAGTGGGCTAGAAGATCTGATGGTTTCTTTTCAAGTAGGACTGAGCAACCGATTGGGAATGTTAACCCGAGCAAGATAAGACTCAAAATGAAACAGCCCAATGAAGTAGTTGAGCCTGTTAAGCGCCGAAGCGATGGGAAGCCCTCTTTTGGGATTTCAGAGGCTACTGATGAGTCCTTAGGAGGAGTGTGTGTGGACAAGGTACATTCTCCTAAGCGTGGTCCTTCTTGCATAGTCTCAACACCTCAAGATGTGGAGGTGACCAAGGGTAAGGATGCGTCAGATTCCGAGCGAAATAGTGGCAACTCATATTCCCACTGGAGACGTAAAAGACAGAGGGACAATCCTAGCAAGAATCTGGATCATGAGAGGGTCACCCAGGCGTCTAACCGTGGTGTCGATATGGATTCACTTCCCGACCCTTCTGGTGGCAGTGCACAAGTGAGTCTTTATTCTCTTTTTGATGATTTTGATCTTGAACCCATTAAAGACCTTTGTTTCCTTCACGATGACCTTGAAGCTATTTCTAGTATCCAAGAACTTTTTGAGAATGACAATCTTGGAATTCTTCCAATGCAGGATGACAATTACCCTTCGAAAAGAGCAGGAGAGAAGTGTACACTAGCTGCCACTAGTCCTTCTACGAGCGAGTTTTCTATTCAAGGTCCAACAGCCTTTGATTTAGCTACTAAGGAAATTCACCCATCATATTCGGGGAAGACTAATGCCACTCTTTCTTCCGGACCTATTCACAAGCCTTCAAGGGACGTGACTCGAAATAAATCCATTATGTGTAGTTCAAGTATCCCAGCCACTTCAACTATCACAAAGTTTGAACTTGACAATTTAATTTCGAAGGCCGATCGACAGCGTGCAAAAATGCTAGGAGGGGAACTAATTGAGAAGGTCGTTAAAACCCCTTTTACTCTTGTGACTTCATTTAGAGATGGAGTCGAGAAGATCCTTCAAGTTATCGCTCAAATAAAAGTTGTGGACGCAACGCCTTTAAGAGAGCGTATTTCAAAATATATGGATGATGTAGACCGATATTCTTCCCTCCATCATGCTCTTTCACAAGGCATCACACCTGAAGACAAGGAACGAAAGCTTACTGACGCTCGACATCGTCTCACTCTTGCCCTCGACTCGGAAGCCATTAAGATCGATCAAAAAGTTGCAATCAAGGTGAACTTAGACAAGACCTTAGCTAGAGAGATTGAATTGAAGAAGGAACTTGAGTCACTTTCAATGCAAAAGGCAGAGTTTACAGCTTCGAGCACCCTTTGTGATACAGAACTAGTCCAGCAACAAGTGATTATTTCTCAAATCAAGGGGGAGGTTTCCAAGATTGAGGCCACTCCAACCTTAGAAGCTTCTGATGATGCAAAACTTAGAGAGCTACAAGGGTTACTAGAGACTAGCAAAGAGGAGTTGAGGCATTTAGATTGGATAGGTTAATCTTTTTTTTTATTATTATTGATGTAGTCATTACAATGTAACGACGCCTATCTCATTATTAATAAAGAAATTCATTTATTTCCGGCTCAATGTTTGCTCCCTTTTTTTTTTTTTTTTGTGTGCGTGTGTGAGCTAATATGATCACTTTTTGAGAACATCATTTTTTTTTTCTTTTTGCGACTGTGCCTGGCAAAGGAGGCTAGGTTGCCTACGTACCCAAAAGAGATCAAGTCATAACGTAGTTCAAGAGGACTTATTATAAAAAAAAAAAAAATTAAAGTACATATGTGACTGAACTTTGTAACGAATACCAAGCTGCCTACGTACCCAAAAGGGATCAAGTCATAACGTAGTTCAAAGGAGTAGGGGTTTTTTTTTTTTTTTTTTTTTTTTTTTTTTTTGTCTCTAACTTTTGCCTAGGTCGCCTCTTTCAAGGTTTTCAACCTAGTGAGAATTTTTTTTTTTTTTTTTTTTTTTGTCCCTAACTTTTGCCTAGGTCGCCTCTTTCAAGGTTTTCAACCTAGCGGGAATTTTTTTTTTTTTTTTTTTTTTTTTTTTTTTTTTTTTTTTTTTTGTCTCTAACTTTTGCCTAGGTCGCCTCTTTCAAGGTTTTCAACCTAGCGAGAAATTTTTTTTTTTTTTTTTTTGGTGGGCAGTTTAAGCTCTTACCGAGGAGCATCTCCAATACTTCATGCATAGTATCGCTTCAGGAACTTTGCATTTATGGGACCTACCCTCAGGCCATCCCCGTCGACTATCTTGTAAGCACCATTAGTGTAGACCTCCTGTACGACATAGGGGCCATCCTATTTTGATGTGAACTTGTTCCTAGTCTTGTGAGAGATGTTGAAGGGCCTTCGCATAGCAAGTACTAGGTCCCCTACTTGGAAAGATCGAGGTCGGACTCTCTTGTTGAACGCTCGAGAAAGCCGCGCTTGGTAGCATTCAAGACGTTGTTGAGCTTCCAATCTCTTTTCATCAAGTGCTTCCAACTCTTCGAGTCTTAAACGTGCATTTTCTTCATTTGTGAGCCCTTCTTGGATAGCAATCCGAAGTGATGGAATTTGTCGCTCCAAAGGCAGGACTGCTTCGACGCCATATACTAATGAATACGGAGTGGCTTGCGTGGGTGTCCTGTATGTTGTTCGGTATGCCCATAAAGCTTCTCCAATCTTTTCATGCCAATCCCTCTTCGAGTGCTCTACTACCTTTTTCAACAAATTGCAAAGCGTCTTGTTGAAAGCCTCAGCAAGACCGTTGGCTGGCGCGTTATACATGGATGACTTGTATTGCTTGAACTTGAACTTCTCACATAGTTGGGTCATCAAACTATTGTAGAATGGCTAACCATTATCCGTGATGATATAGCGAGGGACACCATACCGATAGATCAAGTGAGTCCGGATGAAATTCACCACATTTTCCTTCTTTACTTCCCTGAAAGGTATCGCTTCCTCCCATTTAGAAAAATAGTCGGTCGCAGCTAATATGTACAGGTGACCCCCCGACGACTTAGGCAATGGTACTACAACATCGAGTCCCCATGCATCAAAAGGCCAAGACGCAACTGTGGGGTGCAGGGGCTCCAGTGGTTGATGGATGTAGTTCGCATGAAGCTGGCACGCTTCACATGTCTTTGCATAGTCCATACAATCCTTGACCATGGTGGGCCAATAATAACCCATTCGTTTTATCCGGTGATACAACTTGGGGCCAGACTGATGGGCGCCACACACTCCTGAATGAGCCTCTTCCATGGCTTGATCACCTTCCTCCTTCCCAAGACATCATAAGAATAGACCGTCAAAAGACCTCCTGTATAATGTGCCCTTATAATGTATAAAACGGGGCGCCCTTCGCCGTACCTCAGTCTTATGGCGAGGATCTTCGGGTAGCTTACCATGTTCCAAGTAATCAATCAGGGGTTGGCGCCAATCCTCATCCTCCACTATAGATATTGATATGGCATTCGTCGCACTCGTGTATTCTTCCGTGTAAGAGAGCACCCAACGGTTGCAGATAGGGACATCTACCTTTTCACCTTTCGATAGAGCCAACGTGGTGGCTAGGTTGGCCAGAGCATCTGCCATCCTATTCTCATTTCTAGGGATATGCTCCAAGGAAACTTCGTCGAACTTCTCAATTAGTCGCGTTGCCATCTGAAAGTAAGGAACCAAACCCTCATGTTTAACTTCATAGTGTGTCAAAAGTTGATTGATTACCAACTTGGAATCGCCGTAGACTTTTAAGTATGAGATCTTCATATCGAAGGCCATTTGGAGGCCGGCAATAAGGGCTTGATACTCAGCAACATTGTTTGAACATGGTTCACTGAGCACAAAGGCGAATGGTAACACTTGTTTCTGTGGCGACACGAAAACAACCCCAACACCGGATTCCTCTTGCCATGCGGCTCCATCAAAGAACATCATCCAAGGTGGGAGGACTTCAGTATACAATACATCTTCATCTAGAAAATCATCTAAGAGCTCCCAATCAGCAGGAATGGGATGATCAGCAAGGAAATTTGCTAGGGCTTGCCCCTTGATGGCCTTTTGGGGCACATACGTGATTTCAAACTCTTGAAATGCCACAACCCATTTTGCCAACCGTCCAGACATGATTGCCTTAGACAAGACGTATTTTACTGGATCTATCTTTGCAACCAAGTGTATTATGTGTGCTTGCATGTAGTGCCTTAATTTTTGAATGGAGAAGAAAAGTGCAAGACACATCTTCTCGATTGGAGAATACCTTAATTCTACCCCAGTTAGCTTCCGGCTAAGGTAATACAATGCCTTCTCTTTTTCTTCTTCATTTTTCTGAGCTAAGAGGGCCCCAAGTGATTGTTCTTGTGCAGCAATGTAGAGCACTAGAGGTTTTCCTGGCATGGGCACTCCTAAGACCGGCAGGTTAAGCAAATACCTTTTAATGCTCTCAAATGCATTCCTGCAAGCCTCATCCCATTCAAAGGTGGCATCTTTTCTCATCAATCGACTGAAGGGTTGACACCGTCCTGCTAGATTTGATATGAAACATCGAATGTATGCAAGATGGCCTTGTAAGCTTCGAAGCTCTCGTAGGTTCTTTGGTTCAGGCATCCTTTGGATAGCATCTATTTTAGAGTGATCCACTTCAATACCTCGATGTCGAACGATAAAGCCTAGAAACTTCCCAGACGTGACACCAAACGCGCATTTGAGAGGATTCATTTTGAGTTGATATTTCCTTAGCCGATTAAATACGATGCACAAGTCCCGTAAATGATCCCCTCTTTTCTTTGTCTTGACAACTAAATCGTCAACATAACATTGCACGATTTTGTGGAGTATGTCGTCAAAAATTCGTTGCATTGCCCGTTGATATGTTGCACCAGCATTCTTGAGCCCAAAAGGCATCACCTTATAACAGTAGATCCCTTTTGGAGTTCGAAAAGCGGTGAGCTCTTCATCCTCAGGTGCCATTCGAATTTGGTTGTATCCTGATGAGCCATCCATGAATGATAATACTTCATGACCAATAGTCGCATCAACCATAAGTTCTGTATTTGGAAGTGGGAAGTCATCCTTTGGGCACGTTCTATTCAAGTCCCGAAAATCAACACAAACTCGAATTTGCCCATTCTTTTTTTTGACAGGGACAATGTTTGCAATCCACTTTGGGAATTGTACTTGTCGGATGAATCCTGCTTGCTCGAGTTTGTTAACTTCTGCATCAATTTGTGGGAGGAGTTCTGGTCGAAAGCGTCGTTGGGCTTGCTTAATTGGGCGCGCTCCTTGCTTTATTGCTAACCGGTGAACTGCAATTGTTGGGTCTAAACCTGGCATCTCCTTGTATGTCCAAGCAAACACATCTTTGTACTCCATTAAAAGCTCAAAGTATTTGCTTTCTTCCTCTAGTGTCAAAAGTGAACTCACGTAGATTGGGCGAGGTTCCTCAGCAGTCCCTAAGTTTAATTCTTTGAGCTCATCTACAGTTGCTTACCCTTCTATTGCTCGAGGGGCTTCATTTGGTTCATCGTCTGTCGCATCTGATTCAGAATCAGTTTCCGCTGTCACATGGCAAGAAGGAAGGACTAGTGTCTCGTGATCCTTCTCCCCATCATCAACTTGCTTCTCGAGCTCTCGTGTGTGCACAATAGTCCACCGCTTTACTTTAAGGGAGTTTCTTGTACTAACTTCTACAGTCAACTCACGTTTCATGCGCGAAGGGATAAGGCTGTAAGCTTCAGTCCCCTTTCTCTTTTGTAGGCCACTTTTCTCCTCCTTGGGTTGTGGGGTGTCAATTGAGCTACTCGTAGACCCAAGCGTATCAAATGCCGACCTACGCGTACGTGAGGTTCCTTCTTTCGTAGGGAGAGAGATGCTTAATCTATTAAATACTGACTCTCGAGGAGCAGCTGTTCCTAGACGATCAAATACAGAAGATCTTGACACAAGCTTCGGCTTCCCCTCCTCCTCAACTTCAAAAGTGATGTGCTGTGATGTCGCTTTTTTTTCTTTTCCTTTGGCTAAGATTCGAACTGGCTCTTGTGATGAATACCCCAGGCCGGTTCTAGGAATCTCAATTGCATAACCTTGTTGCTTCAGTTTGCTTTGGGTCGAGTTAAGCCCATGTGACTTTTCTTCCACGTAATCTGAATAAAGTTGTCCCAATTGTGGAGGATTTTGGAAATCATAGCCTGATTTTGCCAGAAGTGCATACGCTTTAGGGTCGAAACCTTCTTCTGTCCTTCTGACTGGCAATGAATCTTCTTCAACAAGGTTACGTGTGGCTCTAGTGAAACCTTTGAGTGGGGATTTTGTGGATGCCACTTGGCCTAGCTTCGGTAATGGTAAGGTGAAACCACTTTTAAGGATGGCTATATCTTCCTCTTGAATAGACTTTTTGCACTTATCCTTAGTCTCCATTGTCAACCCAAATGGGGATTGCCCTTCCTTTCGTTTAGACGTGGGCACATATCGTAAGACCACGGGTGCCTCTTTCTTCTCTTCACGAAACTTCTGTCTTACTTCAGAGTTAGGTTTTGGACCTTCCGTGAGGGGCTCACCTCCTTCCTTACGTTTTGCCTTCTTCTTTTCCATAGACTCTTCTTGTGGTACATCATAGGTTGTGTCGCAATCCAAGTAAAACTTGGCATCTGCAAAGTGAGATTCTGCCACTGTAAATGGTTGCAAATCTGCTGTCACCACCTTTACTTGCTTGCCATCACAATACTTGAAGCATTGATGCAATGTAGAAGGTACAACACCATTCCCATGAATCCATGGTCGTCCTAACAACAGGTTATAAGAGGTCTTCGAATCGATCACATGGAAGAGAGGTCTTGCTTTTAACTCATCAATAGTCACATCTAACCAAATCATACCGATTGCCCTTTGTCCTTCTTGGTTGAAGCCCTGGATGACGAGTTGACTTTTAGATAACTCTTCCATGGATATGCCTAGGCGCCTCATTGTTCCTTTAGGCATTATGTTGACGGCAGACCCATCGTCTATGAGGATGCGGCTTACTTTTTCCCCCCGTGTGTAACCTGAGACAAAAAGTGGTCGATTGTGTGGTTTGGAGCCCAATAGGAGATCCTCATCAGCGAACATCATCTTGTCATGGCAATGAGCACATATAGCAACTGTTTCTTCTAAGGCATGGGTTTCGCCTTCCTCTTCCTTTGTTCCTCTGGTTTCTTCAAGGTTTACTTTTTCCTCCTTTTCGGTGAGGTCTTCTTGATCATCAACATCATGGCAAGAAACCATGTAAGTGGTTGTCATTAGGCCCTCTGTAAGAAAGCCTTTAGGGAAAAACTCATGCTGCATGACCGACAAGAGGCCTTCATTCGGACGAGCTCCCTTTCTTTGTTCCTTCAGACCATTTGTTCCCTTCCCCTTGGGAGCAACTTTTGAATCGTTTGCTTGAAGTTCCCTTTTCTTGTAAGGAACATTGGGTTTTGGGTTACGCTGTTTTCGAAATCTCTTGTAGGTCACAAAAGTCCAACCCTCTTCGTCACCTACCAATTCGTCGTCAACTCTATCATCATCTTGAGAGTTGAAACATGACGTGTGCATAGGCTCAAACGTCCCAAATTGGATGTGCTTGCAATATGCCCTTGATGTTGATGGCAAGGTAGATCGTACTTCCGTTGGAGTTGGTGACTTCACAGGAATTGGGGATCCGACAGCAAATGTAGCATGATTTGCCTTAGCAGTTTCATCCAGGTCTAAAAGAATTTTACCCTCCTTTGCAAGCCTTAGTATAAGGTCCTTTAGAACAAAACATTTTTCCACAGGATGACTTATAACTCGATGGTATATGCAATATTTTGGGTCGTTAATACGCCCCATTTCATGTGGACGCTTACATTCTGGAAGCTTGATCACATTCTTCTCTAATAAGTCCTCGAGCATGCCTTGAACGTCGGCATCTGGAAATGGATACGTCTTTTCTTCCATCTCCTTCAAAGTCAATCGGCGCTTCTCCCGTTCTTGCATTAGACCAGCCCTTTTCTCCATTCTCTTATTCTCTTTACTGGAGATCTTCACAGGCTCCACAGCAACAGCCATAGATTCCTTAACCATGGATCTGGAAGACTTATCCCCCTTCTTCATATCTTTCTTCTCTTTACCCTGCTGGTCAACAGGTAAGCCTTTTTCTCCATGGCTAGATAGACTAAGCTCCATGTCATGGGCTCGGGTAGCAAGCTCCTCAAAGGTGTGAGGTTTGATTCCTTGGAAGATGTAAAGCAACCCCCAGTGCATTCCTTGGATACACATTGCCACTCCTGAAGATTCGGAAAGGCGATCTTTGCAGTCGAGGCTCAATGAGCGCCAACGATTGATGTAGTCTACCACTGGTTCATCTTTCCATTGCTTCGTGTTGGTTAATTCCAACATACTTACGGTACGTCGGGTACTGTAGAAACGGTTCAAGAATTCCCTTTCCATTTGCTCCCAACTATCAATGGACTCGGGTTCGAGATCCGTGTACCAATCAAAGGCATTTCCTCGAAGAGTACGCACGAATTGCTTCGTGAGCAAGTCTCCATCCGTACCGGCATTATTACAAGTCTCGATGAAATGAGCAATATGTTGCTTCGGATTCCCTTTCCCATCAAACTGTTGAAACTTAGGAGGTTGGTAACCTGCAGGCATTTGTAAAATGTCAATCCTCTTGGTGTATAGTTTTGAATACATCAAAGAGTTTTGTGGTGCCCCACCATATTGAGCTCGAATGGTGTTCGTTATCATGTCCTGTAACTGCTGGACTGATAGAGATGAAATTGAGGTAGAGCTCCCTTGTGCACCACCAGCCTTCTTTGGAGAAGATGTGTGAGCATCTTGGGATGTATGCTGATGCGTGTGAGAATGGCCTCTGCTAGACTCCCCTCGATTCTGAACCTCGAGCTTGTTCATAAGCATGGCGATTTGAAGGTCTTTCTCCTCCACGGTCTTGGTAAGCTTGGCTATGGCGTGTCCCATTTCAGCAATCTTTTCGTCAATGGTAGCAGTCTCCGTCACCATGGCTGCCATAGCTATTGTCTGAGAAGAATTCTCTGAGAAGATAGATGAAGTAACTTCTCGGGGGGATCCTTGGGAAGAACCTGTCTGTGAAGGAGTGCTCGACCCAGCATCTGATGCAGAATAATGATATTCACTCCCCATTGTTGAGTCCTCTGGAGCGAATGCTAAATCTCCCCTCCTAGAGGAAGTATGCTTGCTTGTCCTCAAAGTGCTCAAGGAGATGACAGTCTTTGGCTAGGCTGGGGCACTTATGAGTTTCGTCACAGGAGCTTTTCCTTCGACTTCTTGTGATGTGAGGAGCCTCATTGCCTTAGCTTTGTTTCGAGTCATGGGACCTGTGGAAGTACTGCTGCTTGTTGACCCCCCAATGCTTTTGGTAGCATTCTTGGAAATCTGAGACTTCTTCGAGGCCATTGAACTAGGTGGATTGGAGGCTTGAAGATTTCTAGGATGGAGAAAGAGATGAGAGGCAGAGAGGTCCCACCGGGCGTGCCAGAAATTTGTACACACAATTTTCGTAAAAGATAAATCACACGATCACGAAATAGTGTAACAAATAATCAATTTGTATTTGACTTGTATATATGTGAGTACAATCCTCTGTATGAATCTTTACAATGAAAGAGTACAATAAATTTCTCTGATTTGATCTCCAAGAAACGTTACGATCCGAAAGGGCTATGAGGCTTGATCTTGAATCGTGCTTTGATGTCTCCAAGTTGAATGAATAGTTGAAGGTGCTTGATTTGATGCGAGGGCCGTTGGCTTGATCTCGAACTATATTAAAGGAGAATCCCCACTTTGATTTGAAGAAATAGGAATAGGCCTTGATGAACAATGAAATTCTCATGAACTTTAGAGATGACTCTCTATTTTGGCAGAGTGTCAGTAGTGTTCTCTCTAAGTGTTCTCCCTTTTTCTCAAATGAGAAGCCTCTATTTATAGGCAACTCAATAATATTTAATTTGGAATTTTCTCTCAGCATTTATTGAAAGCTAATTATGGATTTAATTTAGTCTCCCATTTAATAAGAACTTTCCATATAGGTCTTTTCTTCTGACATTGCCATATGGCTTTCTTATTTGATGTTGCCACATGGCTTGATTTCATTTGCTGATCGTCCACCTCACCAATTGGAAATTAATTTGATCACAAATATTTTATCATGAACAATCGGACGACTATGAATACATCATAAAATTTTAATGTCTACAGCCAGTATTTTCCATTTAAGGTTCCTTGGAGACCACATAATAATGGGCTGGATGCTACGTGGCCGTTCAGTCCGTACAAACCACGTCTGTCCGGACCACCTCTGTCCAAATAGCTTTGTCATGCATAATTTTTCCTCTTAAATTACCAAATTCACTCCTTTGTCTATGCATTTTTTATTTCCTCTCAATCATCATTACTTTATAGCCAGTTTGAATTAGGGGTTTCTTTCCATGTAAAAATTAGAACAGAAATCCAATTCCAGAGTTCTACTTGTATGTCGGAGTCCATTATTGGCCCGATAGTGCATATAAGGTATATATATCCTCCTGAAACTAGACCTGCCCCCTTTATCTAAGGCAAATACTTGTTGAACATCAACGTGTACGTATACATAAGTGTGCATACAATCGTGTAACCGTCATTGCTCATTATCTAATATCATTTTTGTTTGTGTCTAATAAAAAGTGGGTTGGGAGTACCTTCTATTTCGACTTTGGAATTATGTCTTCAGTTTCGACAAATCCAATAATCTAATTGAGTACAATGTCATATTTAGTGTACAAAGTTCCCACATTTTACGGGCTTGAGGAGAAGTCATGATAGATAGGTTGTATCTAGTGCACAAAGTTCTTACATTTTAATGGGCTTTAGGAGAAGTCATGATAGTTTGCCTTACCAGTTACGCAATTCGTTTTGGGGAGGATGATTCCTTGCAATTATCCAACTAAGTACAAAAACAAATGTGTTAATATATATATATATATATTGGGTGAAAAATATTGTTATCCATGAATACAGCAATTCCTACCCAGTACCCACAGCACAAAGCAGTTCAGATATTTTAGATTTGTTAAAGTTGTTGAGTAATCGAGTGAAAGTAAGAATTAACATATTTTGATTTGACTATGTCTATAGCAGTAAGTCATTGACAGCTGCATCTTAACGACAAATAGCTTTTTACAATGAAGTAGGAATCCAAAGTAGAGTTTGTGTACAAGAAAACTCTAGATTAACAGTTTAACACCAAATTAACTTGCTTGTTGTACAATTACATGGACATTCATTTTGTTTGGGTCTCTTGAGTCTTGAACCATAACATCTTTAACAAGATTTATTCAGTGGTTGATTGATTCTCTATTTTTCTGCGTGCCATTCGCCAAGTGAATGTTCCATTCTTATTTTTTTACTTGGTCCCTATTGCCTTTGCTTTTTGAAGGTGATCAAAATTTTAAGTTTTATACAAGATATTTGGTCTAGGTTGTCTGTTTAATTGTACGTCTGATATGGGTCCTTGATCAGAGTGAATTTGTTAAACAAAAGGAGGCTATCTAGAAACTTGTAGTGGATGAATAATTGAATGTTACTTGTGTAATAGCTTTCATTTAGTATAGACTGCAATTTGATTATAAAAAAAAAAAAAAATTAACATCTGAATAAGCACAAACATTAAACGAACAAAAAAAAAAAAAAAACCCAACATTTTGGCTTTCACATACATTTTCCTGTTAGCGTGGAAGTCCGCATGATCACAAAAAAGGTAGGTGTTAAATCAACAATTTTTGGACCTTAAGCTGTTTGAAAATTTGTCTTAGTAATATTAGTGCCAGTTTTATTGCAAAAAGACATGGGGTGTTCTGAAATTCTGATGCATTTCGTTATTATTATTATTATTATTATGACATTATTCATGTTCCCTTGACATTATTCTGAAAATTTGTGTCTTAGGTAACTGCTTTCTGACGCTAAATATTCATCTTCAGTGGCATGGCTATAACTTATTCCATTGCATATGAAGAATTTTATTGCATGCCTTTGATTTTATGATAATTCTTACACCACTCAGGATTATCATATGTGCTGTTATATGTTCTCAAACTTACATGTTAAGATAAGTGAGCTCGCCACCTTGCTGCTTTTCATTAATTTTTCCGTGACAACAGTATTTTAACTTTCCAGTTACCTTTTCATGCTCATCAATTATTAAAAAAAAATAATGTTGTTCAATATCATCTTGTACTGGCACAATCTGAATTATTATTATTTTTTTTTTTTCAATTAGGTACCCATATGATGTCTATGTTCGCATATGGAGCCCTTTACTATTTGACAATTGGATCCCAGTTGCCACAAACTCAACCGTTTATTCCCCAAGCAATGATAACCCTTATAAATTACCAGATGTAGTGTTGAGGACTGCTGCCAAAACACAGAATGCTACCACTCCCCTGAGCTTATACTGGAGTCCACCAGATTCTCTTTCAAAATATTATGCTTATTTTCATTTTGCTGAGATTGAGAAGCTTAAAGCTGGCCAACAGAGGGAATTGACAATTAATTTGAATAATGAGCGCAATCTGACCGTATCTGTTAAACTTGATCATCTGAACCCACGAACCATAGTCCAAAGTGATCCACCAATTAGTGGAAAGCGGATTCACTTTTCAACATATGCAGCTGAGGGAACTAAGCTTCCTCCAATCCTCAATGCTCTTGAGTTTTTTCAGTCAATAGAGCTCCCATATAAAACAGCTGCCATAGATGATGGTATGCTTTCTTCTCTTTTTTATCTTCCTTGTGAGGACAGATTATGCTCAGTTTGCTGCTAACTAATAAAAAGAAGAGATACTTCAATTGCTGATACAATAAGACCTTAGAACATTGGTGATGTTCCTTTCAGTAATTAATAAGTGAGTCTTTTCTAAATGGAAAATTCTAGTTTAAGTTGACATAGCCATATGTGATTATAGTTTCTATGAATAGGAAGGTTTGATATTGAGCTTTGCTCCATCAAGAAGATTTTCCAGATGAGCCTTTTTCTGTTGCCAAAATAGAAATCAAAAACTTTAGTGCAGTAGTTTAAGTTGATAAAACCTTATTATGAAACTTTTACTAGAGCCACCACACTTTTACACCTTGTCAATAGTTTTCATCTATCAATGAAATCTGTGTTACTCCAATGTTTTTTTATCTCTCCATGCCAAAAAAGAATAGGATCATACAAGTTCGTTAATTAATAGCAAAAGAAAATTTCAAATTATTTCATAGTTTTGATGAAATGGCTTGGTATCATGACTTGCATTGTTGCTAGCCACCATAGAATTTGCAACTGTTGGTAGTTCACTTTGAACATCATTAATGCTACATTTTAGAAATTTATTATCATAGCAAAGTCATATATGTTTCAACTTCTGGAAATGTCGGATATAATTGTGACTTTTCATCTTTCTTCTTTCTGTCTCACTTTCTTTTTATTTTTTATTTAAAAAAAAAAACTATAGTTGAAGCTATCATGTGCATCAAGAAACTGTACAATGTGTCTAGAAACTGGCAAGGCAACCCATGTCTCCCCAGTGAATACTCATGAGATGGTTTGAAATGCAGTGACAACAATCATCCAATGATCATCTCATTGTAAGTGAAGTTCCAAAACATCAAAACTTGTGTTGACACATGCTGTGATATTTCAATTAATATATTGTCTAATGGGAAAAAAAAATTCTCCTTAACTTGGAGGCACATAAAATGGGCCATCATATTAACTGATATGACAATATGATGCATCATTTTAGGAAATGTGACAATGGAACAGACTCCTTTCAAATTCAACTAAAAAAAAAGGTTCTGTCATGCCTTCTGATATTTGACTAAATTTGTTTCATTTTGATGGAATGTTCAAACACATCTCCTCCCCAAAAATAAGAATAAATTTGTTTTAATTGCAAATTATCTTTCAAAAATGGCAATAACTCTTCCTTCTTTCATTATGACAAGCAGGAACTTGAGCTCAAGCAATATGACGGGAGATTGCAACTTTGTTCTCCAATCTCAAATCAATGCAGTTCTTGTGAGTCTTAATCTGAATTGTGATTGATATTTAGCATTCAGATACTATACAATAGTGATAGCTAGACACCAGCAGGTCCAGAAACACCATCTGCTAGCTTGAGATTACCAATCGGCAGGTGGATAATGGAACCCTTAATTGCCGAAGGTATTAATGCTTGGAGAGTGTATTTGTGGGATTTGATTTAAGGAATTTTTACTTGGAAATTCTATATGCAAGTCACGTAGTTGATTATCGGGTTGTCAAGAAAAGAAAACAATTGTTTAGCTTAACATCTGTGCATCTTGCTAACTCCTGCTTCGGGGACTTGTCATACAATGACTTAACTGGGCCACTGCCAGAATTTTTGGCACAACTACCGAATTTGAACACACTGTAAGTTGTTGAGCTTTTATGTTGGTATTGAAAATGTAAATTTCAGTGAAGGAAATTGAGGTGATCTGCACAACAATATCTTTGCAGTAATGTAAGTGGAAAAAAGCTCACAGGTTCAGTTCCTGAGGCTCTTCTGCAGAAGTTTAGGGATGGGAAATTGGTCTTGAGGTAGCTTATCTTCCTTCCTCCAATATTTTATTTACTTAATATTCTAACTTCATTTTTTCTCCTTCTTGTGTTTTCTCTCTCTTTCTTTTACAATTATAACTGCTTTTTATACATGCCAAATACTAGAAAAAGTATATGTTGTTCACTAATATGTAAAATCAGATTTCTTCTATATTTCCAACATCAATTGAATTGCAAGATGACAGCACCATCTATCAATGTTTAATAACTGACTATGGCATATTACCTTGATGCATTTTATGCAAGTGTTGGCAAAAATCCAGATCTTTGTATGTCAGTTCTGGTTCTTCTGTTCATCTTTAGTGCTCTGGCTATGTATAGAAGGAAAAGACAAGGAGGTACTTCTTTCTTTATTTTCTGATTCTGTAATTGTTATCACAATTCACTGAAGTGGGGTACAAGCGATGTAACATCCAGTCCCAGGTAGTCCTATTTTTCCTGTGATACACCAAAGCCTTTAAAAAAGTCATGAAAATAAAGTATAGAAATTGAAGAAAAATACTGTTGAATATTAATTAGTTTTCACTACTGGCTATCGTGACAAACCACACAATCAAGGCCACCAATAATGCAGCTGATAAAAAATTTTGAATACATACATGGACCATTCAACATGTGACTGAGTGGTAAGTGTGCACATTCTCTTCATGCAATGCAGGGGTATGAATCTTGCTTGAGTCATGTTTCAGTTGTTTTGTACCTCACTTTATGATGTCAGTGGGATTTATTTTTCTGAGGATTGCCATCCTGGGACTGTGTGGTGATACTCTATTTTGCTTGACCAAAAAGATAATATTAATCACAGTAATACTTACATACATGGGCAGGTTGTCAAGAGTTCAAATAGTCAGATGGGATCTCAAGTTACACAAGAATAGTTAAAGAACACTTGAATCTTTCCTTCACAACACCGCTGAGTTTATATATATAATACCACGCACCTGGTCCGTACCTATTGTCACCTAATATTGCCAAATAAAAAAATAACAATCCAGTCACTGTGCCACAGATTATTAACCATATCATCCCAACCTCCTGCAGTTTTGTAAAAGGTCTTGTTCCAGTCTTCTTCAATTCTTGGAATTCAAATTGAGAAGGCAAACAAACTTGGGGAGATCACTTCATACAATCTTGAGCCCATGCTGACCATATAAATTTGGACAACTCTTCTTGATGTGCAAAATATAGATGAGCACACAATCTAGAACCTCCTCTAGCTTTACCACTGACAAAATATCATGGAGAAACCATAACTAAAGATGAATAAAATGTAGCTGCAGATCGATTTGGTGACACCAGCCCGAGAATTTATTGGCATTCCTGTCTAGGATAGTGGACTCTAGATTTAATCCTCAACAATACCGTGTGAGATTAAATCGATTTGAGTACACAAACATTAGAGATTAAGAAGAGCATAAAAAGTACATATTCCCACACAAGCTTCAAAAATTTTTCAATACATTTTGCATTTTTCAGTTGTGCAAATCTTCCTTGCAGTAGATAAGGTTACCAAATCCAACATCAAATCAAAGAATCGATGTTATAGCTACTCAGAGGTTGTGAGCATAACTAATAACTTCAAAACCATCATTGGAGACGGAGAATTTGGAAAAGTGCACCTTGGAAAACTGAAAGATGAAACTCAAGTAACTGTTAAGTTGCTCTCTACTTCATCAAACCAAGGCTATGATGAATTTCGACTAGATGTTAGATTGAATATTGCAGCCAATCTTTTTGACTACTTCAAAATGTTAATTTAATTTTGAAACTGTGATGGCATGAAGCATGCAGCTAAAATACTTTCATCCAATTAAATTGGAGCATTGTTTTGAAATACAGGCACAACTCTTAATGATAGTCCATCATAGAAACTTAGTTTCTCTTATTGGATACTGTGATGAGGGTGAAAAGAAGGCACTTATATATGAGTTCATGGCTAATGCAATCTACACCAGCATTTATCAGGTATTTACCATCTACCATTTGTGTCCAAAGGCTCGTCATCATATGACCCACAGTAAGTTACCTTTGTGGTTTGATCAAATTAAAAACATGATTTAGTAGAGGGCAAGCTCCATAACAGCACCTATAGTAGTAGCTAAGCATATTAGAATCTGAACAGTCTTTTCCACTATTAGTTACCTCTGTCAAATCAAAAGAATGTTGGCTTGAGCAGTGCACCAAACAGGTGCAGTTCATACCATATACGTATCAAGTCTTTCCATTGGGCAGTCTCATTTTGCCTGATCTTATCATGAAACACAACGAATACTACCTATGAAATTGTAACTAAGTCTTGCCCCTTAGTGAGGTACCAACAATTGCTATTTCATATAATTAGGCTTAGGAATGTGCAGCTTGACTAAAAACTCACAAATATTATTAATTTTCTTGCAAAATTGTGAAATCAGAGCTATTTTTTATAACATCACAGTTTAGAGAGAAATTGATATGTTTCGGCTGCATTGTAATGTCTTAACTTGGAATAAGAGAATTCATATTGCAGTGGGTGGAGCACATGGTTTGTAAACAAATCAATTACATGATTATTCATCTTCAATGTTGTTGGATTTCAGTTACAAATATATTAAGAATAAGTTACCAATGGTTTACTGGTGGGTTTGCAGGGTTGGAGTATCTGCATAATGGTTGTAAGCCACCTATAATCCATAGAGATTTGAAACCTTCCAACATTTTATTAAATGAACACATGCAAGCCAGATAGCTGATTTGGGGCTGTCTAGAGCCTTCACAACTGAAAATGACTCATGTGTCAACTCGCCTAGCTAGCACATTCGGATACCTTGATCCTGCGTAAGTGTTTAGGCCTACTGATTTGTGTGTGTATATATATTTGGAGTAAAGAGAATTTAGGTATCATTATGTCTATAGGTTCTAACGGAATCTGCAACATACTAAGCCTGTTATCATAAAATTTTCCCTTACTTAAAAATATTCTGCCTTTAAAGATCAAACATTGATTTCCAAGTACCCAATGCATCAAATAACTATAAAATTCACAAATTTCTCTTAATTGAACAAAATTTTAAAATTCTGCTGTTTTTACAAGTACATGGTATTATAATTTTTATGCACAACTCACTTTCTTCACCAATGGGAGTTATATAAAGTATCAGGATGCCAACGACTATTATTTAAGGTTCAAGTAATGAAAGTAATAACTAGTAGAATTAAATCAAGCTGTGAATTTCTTCTATTTATCGAGCCATATGTGTTTTACATGTAGATTTCAAGCATCTGAAAACTTTAATAAGAAAAGCGATGTCTATAGCTTTGGGATTATTTTGTTTGAGCTAATCACAGGCCATGCTGTAATAGTAAGAGGCCCTGTGAAAAATAATCGCATACTTAACTGGGTTAATCCTTTGATTGAATGGGGCGATGTTCAAAACATTGTTGATCCAAGATTAGAAGGAGAATTCAACACCAGTTCTACTTGGAAAGCTATAGAGATAACCATGTCATGCATACCATCATATGCTATCCAAAGGCCAGACATAAGTCATGCGTTGGTAGAACTTAAGGAATGTTTCGCTCTAGAGATGGCTTATGAAAGAACTCATAGGATGGCAATTGAGGGAAATTTAACAACTACGAACACTCCATTCAAAATAACCCATTTGGAGTATGAATAAAATATTGTGCCCCACAGTAAGTAGAATTTTTATTTTTGGATATTTGATAGGTGGGACAGGGAGCAATAGAAATTGGACATCTTTGTTGAAAATACTAGAAGGTGTCAATTGAGCTATAAAGCTCATGGCCCACATTAGGTAGTCATCAAATAAAAGATTTGTGGTTAGATGTTCTTTGTATGCTATATGACAAGTTTGCATTACATTAGTATTTGACGAACTTTCTTATATCCTTGTTTTGTCTCTTGTTCAATGAAAGTACGAGTGTGTATTATAACTTGCTTCTATATTTTCTAATGGACAAGTAAATTATAATTATGCATAATTTATATTCTGCATGTGCTTAAGGGTATAGTTTTTTTAAGAAACATTGTTATGTGTAAGGGCACGTTTTTGCTCCCAAAGCCCAAAAGAAAGGTCAATGGCCCAAAGAACTCAAAACAATAAAACAAACAGTTTTGGGCGAGGAAAATACTCCTCGACAAAGTCCGAGGAAGGTTGTTCTTATATATTTCTCTTAGACTTAACCAAAATTACAGTTTTTTAGTGTACAGTGCTTTCTCTACAGATTATCTGATGATCCCTCTGTAAGGGGATTTTTCTTCTTTATATTCCCCTTCCTTACTTCATCTCAGCTATCCATGTGTAGATCAGATGGCTGGTTCTGATACTTGTCCCATCGGCACCTTCCTGAAATCTTTGTGGGAAACTGTAAAGCTAAATGCTACTGTTCAAATATCACTTCCGCATTAATGCGGCCAAGGGGTTAGCTGCAGAGCATTCAATATGGTGGTAGCAGCTTTCTTTTCAGATATTTCCCAACTCTCTTTTGTCTTATCCCCACCTGATATTTATCCTTGCCAGTATGATTGTCTGTTGCCTTGTTCTTGACAGAAGGTTGGACTTATGTCCCCTATTCTATTTAGCTGAAGAGGTATTTCTCCTCGGACAACATTTCTAGTTCCCCATGACCAAACTCTTTCCACGGACCATTGTCTTGTAGGCTTTCGTCACTATTACCTGTCATCGGACTACTTGATGTCTTTGGACACAGCCCACGGCCCAATACCCATATTTGAGCCATTCATCCCTACATTATTTAATAACATGTACATTATAATGCTCTAGAATATCAACTACAGTGGCTCTGTATTTTGAACAGATCAAGTCCCTATTAAAGCCCATTTCCGACTGCAAATTCTCTTGTTTTATATCTTATAATAACCACTCATTAAGCTCTCTTTATTTTATTTAAATATATCTTAAGTAGGGGAGGGGTTCGAACCTTGGACCCGTTGAAAACATATAAGAAGCGTCAATTGAACTATAGATTATTGGCCACTACTCATTAAGCTTTTTGAGTAAAAAGAAGAGCACTTGCAACAATGGATATAGGCTATAACCTAGCAATAAATTTCGGCCTATAAAATTTTATCCTAGCCCAAAGTTTTTCGTTTTTGTTTTTGTTTTTGTTTTTTTCTGTGAGGCCTAGGGCTGGACCATGCCCAGAGCACTTGATTACACTAAAGGTGCACCGATTCCAATAAAGGGGTCTTTGTCCCAAAGGTTAGACATGGATGCCTAGCCCTCCTCTTCCTTCGTTTTTATTTTATTTTATTTTTTTTAATGCATTATCTTTATTCATAAATAATTTCTTAAAAAAAAGAAAAGAAAAGAAAAAATAAAACACAACATAGTCCCTAATGGTTCTAAGACTAGAACACAACTTGAATACAATTTTTTATTATTATATAAATACAATATAATTCCAACCTAATATTTATTACATGATATATATATATATTTTTTTTATCATGAAGCCCAAAACACTAATTAGTTTTTGGAATAAGTAGGGGATCAAATTCTAAATCTCTTATTTGAGAGAAAATAAACTTTATCAATTCAGCTAACTTGAATAATAATGCTATGGACACAATTTTTTTTCATAATAAAATTTCACATCTGCTAAAATAATCAACTATAAGTTGTGAAGAAAGAGTAATGAATTCATGAGTGTCAGTTGAATCCATGTCAATCACTTAAAAAATGGTGGAACTCATTGTAAAAAAATGTCATGCCCGCGACATTATTGTAACTTGAATGGATTCAACTCAAGGTAGAGCACTATTGGGCTGGTGAACTTGTGGGTAGCCCATTTTATATTTGCTACTGTCACACAATTAGTAAATCGCAATCTCATTAATAGGGCAACTTGTGGGTTGAAGTAAAGACTTGAGTTCAAAAGTGGCAATGAAGGGCCTCAAAAGTCTTAAAATAAAATGCGCAATGAAGGGCCTCAAAAGTGGAAAGGTGAAAAAAGATTGTTGATAACCATGTAATTAAAATCTAAAATGTTTATAGTATATTTTCAAACTAAATTTTTTGGTAAAGTGAAAAAAAAAAAAAAATTATCAGTAGCTTTAGAAATGTTGAGGTGCACTTGACTTTTTTCTAGGGTGAAAGCCTAGCCTGGCCACAACATAATAGATTCAACTGAAAAAGTATGAGGAAGAATATTTTCAATTTTCTTATAGTAATTGATTTTTCAAATTAGTCATCCACAGTTAGAGGCAGAACTATAAAAAGATTATATACATTAGCAGGAAAAATTTGAAATTTTTGGTATCAAATTTTTTATTTTTGATCCCCAAAATTGAAAGTTGACTCAAAAAAATCCAAGAATTTAGAGTGACCACCTAACCCATATTTAGGGTTGGTACTTGTAGCCGCCTTCCAAAAAAAATCATTTGTACTAGAACAAATTTCTAAAAAAAAAAAAAAAAAAAAAAAAAAATAAAGAAAACTCTTTTGAAAGAGAATGCAAATGAATTGTGAGTTATGATATGTTGGTTGTTTGCTTTCTTGAAACCCAAAGTTGAAAGCGTGGGACTTTCATGAATGAGGTCATGTTATGTTTTTTAAACCACCTAAAGAATTGTTTTTTTTTTTTTTTTTTTTTTTATAATTTATTTATCAACAAGATGACTTTACAACTGAACTATAAAATAATTATATATATATATATATATATATATATATATATATATATATATATATTAGTAGAAAAAAACTCAAAATTGAACGGTGACTCTAGGGGTGTGCAAAAAACCGACGAACCGAACAAACCGGCCTAAACCGACCGAACCATTGCCAAATTTTCGGTTCGGTTTCGGTTTGGTTCGGTTTCGGTTTCATTTTTTAAAAACCGAAATTTTCGGTTTCGGTTTCGGTGCTGGATTTTTTCACCCGAAACCGAACCGAACCAACCGAATAATAATAATAATAATAATAATATATTAATATATATATATATATATATATATATATATATTTATGTAACCCTGTTACATACCTGATCTGTGGCTTAGTGGTAGGCTACTTTGTGGTTTGGCTTCTAATCTCAGGTTCGAGCCTTCGCGTGGGGGTGTTTGATTTTTTTGCTATTTAATTTTTTTAAAACCCTAGAGCATGGGTTAATACGAAAATACCCCTATGATTTAAAACCCTAGAGCATGCTATTTTATTCTTTTCTTCAGCCGCCCCCTTCCCCATCTTTTTCTCTCAATTTTTTCACACGCACACACAGAACAAAATGGAAGAAGAAGCTTTCTCAAGCTTTCTTCACTCAAATTCTCAAGCTTTTTTCACACACACACAGAGAACAAAATGAAAAAAAGCTTTCTCAAGCTTTCTTTCACACACACACAGATCTCTACTTCTCAGCCCCTCCTCTTCTCTCACCGCTCCATGCCTCCACTCGTCGGCCTTCCTGCAGCAGCCTCCACACACTGGCCTTCCTACACCAGCCTCCACACGCCGGTCTCCGTTCGCCAACTAATCTTTTCATTCTCATGGAGTCACGGTGACCCTCTCTCTCTTTAATTTCTCCATAGTTTCCTCTATCTTTTTTATATTCTGGGTTTGTTTGATATTGAATCAATGATATTTTTTCAATTTTTATGTGCAAATAAAGTTAGGGTTTTGATTTTTGAAAAAGCCCATGTGCTTGGTTGTTTATTTTTTCAATTTCTTCTCTCTTTTTTATATTTTGGGTTTGTTTAATATTGAATCAATACTATTTTTTCAATTTTTATGTGGAAATAAAGTTAGGGTTTTGAAAAAACCCATATGCTTGGTTGTTTATTTTTTCAATTTCTTCTCTCCTGGTTTTTTTTTTTTTTTTTTTTTTTTTTTTTTTTTTTTGCTTAGAAAATAAATGATAAGGAACCGAAACCGACCGAAAAAATGACCGAAACTGAAACAAACCGAAGCCAACGGTTTTTTAACAATTTCGGTCGGTTTCGGTTGATACTTTTAAAAACCGAAAATTTCGGTTTCGGTTGGTCGGATAAAAAAAAACCGACCGAACCGAACCGATTACAGCCCTAGGTGACTCAAAAAAATCCAAAAATTTAGAGCGACTCAAAATTTTGACTTGCTATGCAACTTTTTTATTTATTTTTGGATGTTTTAATTACTTGCATAAAGAAATACTCCTTCCTGTTTGCTCTTTAAAGTTTAGGAAAAAAGCTTGAGAGTTTGTCTTGGATATCAGAATATACAGATAATTTGATTTATAATCATTTTTGTTCCACATTGAGCATTCTGTGGGGTTGAAAGTGTTCCATGGCTACCTTTTCTAACAATGCTTGAGAACTTATTCCTTCAGCTTTGAGGTTCATGTTTCTTTTTTCTTACTACTCTATTGAGGATAGTAAATCGTTGGGAAGCATAGCTGGTGCGGACACCACATGATAGCACGTCTATGAAGATTATCTTTAGTATTGGATTAGTATTTGAGATTGTTAGGATTATCATATTAGTATTTGAGATTGTTTAGGATTTGTTTAGGAGATTTTTATCTTTATCTTTGTGATTCCTAGAAGCTGTATATAAAGCTCTAGATGGTTTCTTTTGTACGTTACAGATTATTATTATTATTATTGAGATTATTTGCATATTTGTTTGGTGGTGATTCCAATCCCCTTAGGTGGGAAGCCTAAGGTTCTTCAATAGGACTAATCTAGGTGGGAAGCTAGGCTGTCTTGCATCAAATTGGTATCAAAGCCCAACCGGATCAACCCTTTCAACAACCCAAATTCACAACTGACAACCCACAGCCATACTCACCATCAGAAAACAAATCAACCACCAGACATGCCATTACTCAAATACTTACCCCACGAGATTTGCAAACCAAAGCAACCCAATTTCTTACCTCACGAGATCTGCAAACCCGAACCTGAACGAATCCGTACCATATACCCTGCTTATCCACATGGATTCTTCATCCCAAAACCAACAGAGAAACCCACTACTCCCTCCAAACCTGTAATCCCCATTTGTGCCCGACTTTAGGACCACCACTGTAAAAAAAAAAAATAAATAAATAAATAAATTTAGATTCACAACTTCAATCCACTAGATCAGAGGCAAAGATAAAAGAGAGTTGAAAGCCACAACCCAGCCGCCGATCCCACCAACGGAATGACGCCATCGCACAACCGCCGCTGAACAACCGTCGCTGAAATCATCTCCAACAACCACCGCCGACACGCCGTCACCATCACTGCCACCCTGCCACTTCACAGGTTCCAAGATCTAACTCACCAATTCCGATCTCCACCTTTGAAGTGTCGCTGACAATGATCGTCGACGAGCCTAGCCGCCCCTTTGCCGTTAACTCCAAAGATTTTCATGCCGCCGCTTCTTCTCTTTTAGTTTCCTTTGTTTTTTTTGTTTCTCTGGTTTCGTTGTTTAGTTTTGAACTTAGCAGATAAGGCTTTAACTTTATATTATAGTTCTTTCTTTATTGTATTTCAAAAAAAAAAAAATCAATCAATCAGGTTAAAACAGAAGCTTCAGGAAGGCTGCAGTGCACCACACGTGAGTACCACCAAGCTAACTTTCCACTCCCACTACACTACACATGAGGCCCAATTTTCTCATTGTTAGTAGCATGACCCATTGTCCAGTGAGGCCCAGGTTGTTAAGTCTACCCAACCAAGGTGTGGGCTTTCCTATCTTAATGAATTGAAATGCACTTTCAGAATTAATATCAATATATCTACTATGTGCCTCAACTTTCACCTCAGTTACATGCTACTGCCTTTGCCCTTTGTTCTGCTTAAACTTTCACATGAATTTATTAGTTTAGCTGCTGGTTTATTTTCTTTCAGCATTTTATTTTAGCAAAAAAAAAAAAAACCAAAAAAAAAAATCCTTTAAAGTAATTAATTCTCAGTATTAGTAGTTGAACTCGCCTAATCACATTGCAACAATTAGGTCCTTTTATTTTAATTCTTGTTGAAACTAGTACTGCTTGAATGCAACAACCTGTGGAATTCATAACTTCTCTTCACATATAATTTAACTTGAGTTTTATCCTTACTATTTACTTGCTAGAATTAGTTGTTGATCTCTTTGCATGCATTTGCGTAGTGGTCGTCTAGTAACTAGTTCTAAAGAACAGTCTAATTCCAAATCAGAGTCTAGTTCTGAATCCCAGTCTAGTCCCCAATCCCACCTAAACATGGATCCTCCTCCTCAAGATGAATTAAGACAAGCCATTGCAGAGCTTACTACCCGTCTAGGCCACTTAGAGGCTAGGTATGACATGGATAATGCACCTAATGGAAGAAATAATAATAGACATGGCCCTCACCCTAAGCAGACCATAGAGACAATGAAGACAACTCAGCTAAGCATATCAAAGTAGAGGCCCCTACCTTTGATGGTGTTAGGAACCCCCAGGTCTACAATGATTTGGGTACGAGAGATGGAGCATTTCTTTGAGTGGATGACCTGTCTGAGGATAGAAAGGTTAGGTTTGCCAAAATGAAACTTGTAGGAAGAGCCAAACTCCATTGGGATAGTGTTGTCAACCACCTCTGTAAGACCCGCCAACCACCCATAACTCTTTGGGAAGAAATGAAGGCCAAGCTCAATGAAAAGTACTTCCCAGTCTCTCATCTAGGCAACTTGTTGGATCAATGGCATGATTTGAGGCAAGACAATAGGTCTACTACTGAGTACGTAGAACAATTTGAAGAGTACAAGATACGTAGCAATGCCACTGAAGATGAGCCAATTACCTTTGAGTAGATTTAGAAAAGGTCTCAATTATGATCTTCAAAGAGAATTGGTGGCCCGACAGATCTCTACTCTTGATGATGCTTATACCTTAGTGCAAGATTTAGAGCTGATCCCTAGGCCCCAAGGTGGAAGGAGATTTGACAATCGCATGTTGCCTCACAACAATTTTGATGGTCCCCAAGATAGATACCTCCAAGGTACCCAAAATAGGCCTTATCCCAACAATAGACCCTTGCACATAGAAGAGAATCCTCAGGGTAGATACCAACCTAGACCCAATCCCAATAATAGGCCCTTGCGCCCAGAAGACAAAGGGAAGAGTGTAGTTAGAGAGACATTTAGGCCCAATTCTAGAATCCAGTGCTTTAAGTTTCAAGGCTTTGGTCATATGGCTGCCCAATGTCCTAATAAGACTTTGTTGATTGAAGAATTGGATGGAGAGGAAGAGATAGAAGAAGTAGTCTATGAGCCTAACATTGAAGACATTGTAGAAATAGGAGAGGATGATTCCACCCAATTAGCTTGCATTAGAGCTCTACCATCTTTTGATAATCTCAATGAGGGTACTCCTGTAATAAGTGTTGTTAGGTGTACTCTAGCACAATCCAAAGAAAGTGATGATTGGAAAAGAAATTCTATCTTCCAAACCTTTGTCAAGTGTGGAACCACAAATTGCAAGGTTATCATTGATAGTGAAAGTTGCATTAATGCAGTTTCTTCTAAACTTGTCTCCCTCCTAGGTTTGAAGTTAGTTGTCGATCCTAAGCCCTATAAGGTTTCTTGGGTAGATGATTCATCTATCACCATCAAGGATAGGTGTCTTGTTCCTATTCATATCCTCTCATACAAGGCTCAAATTTCATGTTATGTGATTCCAATGGATGTAGGTCACATAATTTTTGGACGACCATGGCTCTATGATTTAGATGTCACTCTTTATGGTCGCTCGAACTCTTGTTCCGTCATGCACAATGGACAAAGGATTAAGCTTAATCCCGTCAAAACTAAGTTTGTTAGTGCAAGTAAGGCTAGAGAGGAGCCCAAAAAGCAAAGTATGAACCTTATTAGCCCAAAAAAACTTGAAAGAGCTATCAATCAAGGCTCCACCATCTTTGCTTTGGTTGTTAAGGAAGTTGCACTAGATACCTTTGAAGAACCAAGAAAAGAAGTACGGTTAGTGCTTCAAGAGTTCCATGATGTTTTCCCTAAGGAGCTTCCAAATCAATTGCCTCCTATGCATGATATTCAACACGTCATAGATCTTGTCCCGGGAGTTGCACTCCCAAATTTGCCCCACCATCGAATGAGCCCTCCTTAACATGATGAGATGGTTAGACAAGTGGATGAGCTCTTGCACAAAGGATTTGTGCGTGAAAGCTTAAGCCCATGTGCAGTCCCTACACTCTTGACCCTAAAGAAAGATGGATCCTGGAGAATGTGCATGGATAGTCGTGCAATCAATAAGATTACTGTGAAGTATCGTTTTCCTATCCCTAGGTTAGATGATATGTTTGATATGATGTCAGGAGCCACAATCTTTTCGAAGATTGATTTGAAAAGTGGATACTATCAGATTAGGATCTGCCCAGGTGATGAATGGAAGATTGCTTTTAAGACAAAGGATGGTCTATATGAGTGGCTTGTGATGTCCTTTGGGTTATCAAATGCTCCTAGTACTTTTATGAGAATGATGACACAAGTACTAAGGCCTTTCATAGGAAAATTTGTGGTAGTATACTTTGATGACATCCTCATTTATAGTAAATCAAAGGAGCAACATTTGGGCCATCTTAAACAAGTTTGTTCCACTTTGAGGAGAGAAAACTTGTATGCCAACCTAAAGAAATGCTCTTTCTTCACTGATAGTGTCATTTTCTTAGGTTTTGTGGTCTCATCTAAAGGAGTTTCTGTTGACCCACAAAAGGTCAAGGCCATAGTGGATTGGCCCAAACCTAAGAACATTCATGAGGTTCGCAGTTTTCATGGGCTTGCAACTTTCTATCGCTGCTTCATACGTGGATTTAGTACAATCATGGCACCAATTACTGATTGTATGAAGCAAGGCGAATTCCAATGGTCAAATGCTGCTGGTAAAGCATTTCAAGAAATCAAGAAGAAAATGACAGAAGCACCGGTGATGCGCCTACCAGACTTTGATAAGGTCTTTGAAATGGAATGTGATGCATCTGATGTAGGCATAGGAGGAGTTCTTAGCCAAGATTGTCACCCTATAGCTTACTTTAGTGAGAAATTAAATGAGGCTAAGAAGAAGTATTCAACATATGACAAAGAACTTTATGCTGTGGTACAAGCTTTAAGATATTGGAGCCATTATTTGACACCTTATGAGTTTGTCATTTATTCTGATCAAGATGCTCTCCGCCACATCAATTCCCAAAAGAAATTAAATGCTTGACATGTCCCTTGGGTTGAGTATTTGCAAAGATTCTCTTTTGTTTTGAGACATAAAGCTGGTGTTGAGAATAAGGTAACTGATGCTTTAAGTTGCCGAGTCACCTTCCTTTCTGTGATGAGCACAAAAGTCATAGGGTTTGAAAAGTTGCAAGAGGAGTATGAATCTTGCCCAGATTTTGGAGAAGTGTACACTACACTTAGGACTAAGCATCTTCAGGTTGTTGATGATTTTATCCTCCAAGATGGCTACTTATTTAAAGCCAATAAGCTTTGTATTCCCCGCACATCAGTTAGAGACTTTCTGGTTTAGGAAGTGCACGCAGGAGGACTTTCAGGACATTTTGGACATGATAAGACAATTGAAGAGGTAGAGAGGCAGTTCTATTGGCCAAGTCTTAAGAGGGATGTTGCTAAGATAATTGGTCAATGTCGCCAATGTCGATTGGCTAAGCATTGCAAGCAAAATACTGGCCTTTACACTCCTCTACCAGTTCCACACCGTCCTTGGGAGGATATTAGCATGGACTTTATACTAGGTCTCCCCCGTACCCTTAGGAAGTTTGATTCCATCCTTGTAGTAGTAGACCGGTTCTCTAAGATGGCTCATTTTCTTCCATGCTCTAAGACTTCTGATGCATCCAAGGTAGCCAAGATTTTCTTTGATGAGATTGTTAAGTTGTATGGGTTACCTAAAACAATTGTCTCAAATAGGGATGTTAAATTCATGAGCTATTTTTGGAAGACCCTTTGGCACATGATGGGAACAAAGTTGAAATTCTCCACCGCATACCATCCTCAAACTGATGGTCAAACTGAGGTTGTCAATAGGAGTCTAGGAAATCTTTTGAGGTGTCTCATAGGTGAGAATGGTAAGACTTGGGAATCTATACTCCCTGTAGCCCAATTTGCATACAATAACTCAGTCAATAGGTCCATAGGTATGAGCCCATTTGAAGTTGTTCATGGTTATACACCTAGGAGACCTTTAGACCTTCTCCCAATGTCCTTACATGATAGGGTTTCTATGTCTGCAATAGAGTTTGCTAGTCACAGCATGAGCTGCATAAAGAGATCAACAAATGAATTCATGCTAGTAATCTTAAGTATAAGACTCAGGCTGATTTACATCGACGTCATTTAGACTTTGATGTAGGAGATTATGTTATGATTCGTATCAGGCCTGAACAGTATCCTTCAAGAACCGTTAAGAAACTGCAGGCCCGCAGTGCTAGCCCATTCAAGGTATTAAAGAAACTTGGACCTAATGCTTATGTGATTGATATACCTTCAGATTATGGTATTAGTTCTACTTTTAATATTGCTGATTTAATTTCTTTTAAAGGTCCAGCAGTTATTCTCTATGACCCTTTTGATGATCCTCCCTCTTCTTCTTTGGCTAACCATGTCCCTAGCCCTACACCATCTTGTTTCCAAAAGGCACATAAAGATATTATTGATGTTATTTTGGATGAGCAGTCTCTTTTCACTAAGCATGGAACAGTTCAGCACTTCTTGGTTCGCTGGCGAGGACGGCCTGATTCTGATTGTACATGGATCACCAGAGAGGAGTTGCAGCAACTTGATCCTGCTCTTTTGGAGGCTTACTTGGATTCCCTTGCTACCACTTCATCTCTACCTCCTATCACCCGCACATATGAGCGTCGACGGAGGCGCCATGTTGACCTAGTGAGCTTGTGGCTTGATAGAGTTTATTCTGATGTCACTTGATCCTTATGAGCTTTACTCGATAGGGTCAAGTTTCTCCCACCCCAGGGGAGTTGGTGCGGACACCACATGATAGCACGTCTATGGAGATTATCTTTATCATTTATGTTATCTTTATTTGAGTTTATCTTTAGTATTGGATTAGTATTTGAGATTGTTAGGATTATCATATTAGTATTTGAGATTGTTTAGGATTTGTTTAGGAGAGTTTATCTTTATCTTTGTGATTCCTGGAAGCTGTATATAAAGCTCCAGATGGTTTCTTTTGTACGTTACAGACTATTATTATTATTATTGAGATTATTTGCGTATTTGTTTGGTGGTGATTCCAAACCCCTTAGGTGAAAAGCCTAAGTTTCTTCAGTAGGACTAATCTAGGTGGGAAGCCTAGGTTGTCCTGTGATGATTCAAGGAAATCCACCAATATGCCACAAGATACTCCTCCACTCGAAAGACAAACTGCACGAAACAAAAGAGAAAAACCTGTCGAAGGACACCGGCGTGGTGCCGGCCAAATACCCTCCGAAGGTCAAGTTAGAACTTCTTTTCAACTCTAGAGTGCTAGAGAGGGTTTAATTATGCGTACCTTATTTTGTGAGTGCCTTAGGGCTTTTATAGTAGTAGATGGTTGACCTCCCTTCCTTCGTTCGGAAGTCTTTTCCTTATAGGACTCTTCTTGTAGGAATCCTAAACGTGATGGACAAGTCCCCCCCTTATAGGGAAGATCTTTACCAAAAATATATAAGATTTCCGGAGTCCTACTAGCGCAAGGACTCCATTTGGGCCCTTACGAGAGTGGGCCAAATTGCCCCCCTTGAGGGGTCCAGCAGGCCCATAGCCAGGCAGCCCGTTCAATTAGTCCATGCACCCAACCTGCCCAACTAGGATCCGTCTGTGTTGAGGCCCGCCTAACCACACGAGGCCTTCCAGAGTATATCTTCCCTTTCAGTTGCCCCCTTACCCTATGAGTCCGTGAATAACAACTGAACGGACACATGGGGTGACGGATAAAAAATCAAGGACGTACCCATTGCATGCCAATGTCCGCTAACAACTGAACGGACACTTGGGGTGACGGATAAAAAATCATGGACGTACCCATGGTATGCCTATGTCCGTGAATCTCCATCCGTACGCTGCCGGACCAGAAGCTAATTAATGCGCCGTGCCAAATGTCACTTCGTCAGTGGTCGTTGTTTTGGACCGAGGTGACGCTTCGACTTCCGTGCATCTCTCTTATAAATATCGAACCCTCGCCCCTCATTTCTCAGTTTGTTGCTGGAAGAGATTTGTCAGAGCGAGTCCGTCACACTTGTCAGAGAGCAGTCCATTCGCTTACTCAACCGTCGTCCTCCAGATCTTGCATCAATCTTCAGGTGAGTTATTATGCCTCCGTCTTTTATTCTTTAGTTTTTATGTTCGTTCATTATGCGCCCGTCGATCTTTTCAAACCCGTCAGAGTCTTAGGTTCTGTAATTGCCTGTAGGCTATGTCTAGTGCGTCGAGTAACCAGTCCGTCGTTCGTGACGGAGCAGACTATGAAGGGGTATACCCGTTAGGTTTCAAAGGCCATGACACCACAAGCGAGAGTAGTCCGTCATCATCTTCCTCGTCCTCAACACATGAGGGCCTGGAGATGGTCGAGTTCCGCGAGGGGTCAGATGACGAAGAGCCAATGGTTAGGTCCGTCGTAGGGGCGGATGGACTTAGGGAGTTCATCTTGCCCCCAGAGTGGACGGTTCACGCCTTCCTATCTACCATCAAGGAGGGGCATTTCAATACACTTAGGGACCGCTACCAAATTCCAGATCACATCCCCCTCCGTCTTCCATATAAGTCCGAGAAGTGCTACTATGAGGGACTTGACGGAGTGGGCGTATACAAGCCAGTGTTTAAGGCTGGTTTGAGGTTTCCGTTAAGTTCGTTACATCGCGAACTTTTAAGCTATCTAGGCATCTCTGTCAGCCAGGTGTCCCCCAACGCTTGGAGAGTCTTTATTGCCATGGAGGTCCTATACGGAGCCATGTCCGACGGAGCGAGGAAACTTACAATAAGAGAGTTTTTTCATTGCTACCGTCCAGATGAAGTTGACAAATCGAGGGGAATGTATAGTTTTGTTCCTAGGAGCCCCGTCCTGAAGGTTATCTATGAGACCCCGGACTCCAATAGGGATTAGAAGAGCCGGTATTTCTTTATGGAAGGTCAGGACTGGATGTGTCATCCAGGGGAGACGGACTTCCTTCCCGTCGACACAGTTTGGGGCATTTTAAACCCGTCTGGTATGCTCCGTTAATAACGACTCCGTACATCTTACTAATTTTTTGTGTTTCTAACCTCCGTCTTCTGTGTTGCAGTTCGTCGTCGTCCCCAAGTTACACTTGAAGAGTTTAGTTTTCTTGAAAGAATTTTTTCCAAGACAAAACCAGAGGAACGGACGTGGGCCAAGCTCGTCAACCTTAATACTATCAACTGGTATTGTGACGGTCCCTTGCCCACACCAGCAGCCTTAAAGTACGAGAAACAAACCCGTCTGCGTAAGTCCGTCTATCCTTGCGACCCTTTTTTTTTTTTTACTATTTGTTTCTTAGTCCGTCATCCCATTTCAGAGATGGAGGATGCGAAGAGAAGAGCAGCCATAAGACTCCAAGCTGCCAAGAACAAACAGACTGGGACGGATCCTATGGGGACGGGCCCAAGCAAGCAACAGCTGAAGAGGAAGCTGCCGGCAAAAAGTGACCGTCCACTTAAGCAGCCCAAAGTCCCACTCGACCCAGTCATTGGCTTGATGGCTAAGGGGACTAAGTCTATTACCCCGGCCAAACATGGCGCAGGCAAAGGGTTGATGACAGGCGCCCCTGGAGAGCAGCAAAAACCACTCGTCTTGCTCCGCGAGGATTCCAAGTACGCCTTGGAAAAACTATCTTCAATAATTTCCCCCGAGGACTACGAGGACCTTGGGAATCACTCGACGGAGGCCATGGGGGAGACGGGTCTCTTCAATATTGCCCAGGTGATTACTCCGTTACCTTTAGTCCATCCGTTCATCTTCCTTCATTTTTTTTTTCTTCTTTTTTTTTTTTAATTAATTTCTGTCTGCTTACATCCGTCGTTTCTCAGGCCATGGTCATGATGAAAGGTTTAATGGGACGGTGTCTTAAACACGAGACCACCATTGGCCGGATTCGTAACAAGGCTAAGGTGACGGAGGATGAGCTGATCGACCTCAAGGCTTGGAGAGTAGTTCAAGAAAAGAAGCTCAAGATGGCCGAGGAAGCCTGGGACGAGGCCCTTCAACTGGTGGAGGGTCTGAAGAGAGAGCTGGTTGAAAAGGACGATGAAGCCCATCAGGCCAGGGTGGACGCCGTACGCGAGTATCGTGACTCCGCCGACCTGATTGCGGAACTGAGTGTCGTTTACAATGACGGGTTCGACGACGCTCTCCGTCAGGTTAAGAAGTTGTACCCGGAGCTTGACCTGTCCTCCGTCAGTGTCTCTGCCCCCGAGCCGTCCACTGTTCAGCCCGTTCAGTCGGAGGACACTGATGCTTTATTCGACGAGAATGCCCTCGTCCATGAGGCTCCGACGGATCATGATGCAGTGGATAGCCAGGCCAAGGTTGTTGAGGACCACCAAGCCGGAGAGGGAGACGGAGCAGACCAGCCATGATTCTTTTTTGTAATAACTTAGATTTTTTTTTTTTTTTTGTAAGTGCTGAACAATTTATTGGACCCGTCATGTTTGCGGGGTTTGTACGTACATTGACCTTTCAACTGGTTTTCTTTTTTATGCAAGATTCGTTGCCTTTTTACTCAGCTTTATGGGATGTATTTTTTAAGTGAGATCCATTCTGCCTAGTTGGCTGTCCGTTGGGTAATTTAGTTTGCTGAAATAGTCCGTCTGGCGGAATAGTTTTTTGAACCCTTCTGTTGGGTAGTTGATTCCTCTTAGAACGGATAGTTCGACTAGCGACCGCTTTCATGGGTCCGTTCATTTATGCGAATTTGTTATTCTGGACTCAAGGTTTTGTTTCTTTGTGCTGGTACGACCACCGTGTGGGCAACCTTTTTTGGTCCGTCCATCATGTGGACTGTAGGTCTTCCTTCGTCCATTGTATGGACTTAGTGTTTTCATCCCATTGGGATGATCCATCCTCTTTGTGGACAACCTCATTGGTCCATCCATCATGTGGACTTTGTGTTTTCATCCCTTTGGGATAATCCGTCCACTTTGTGGACAACCTTATTGGTCCGTCCATCATGTGGACTTTGTGTTTTCATCCCTTTGGGATGATCCGTCCACTTTGTGGACAGCCTTATTGGTCCGTCCATCACGTGGACTTAGTGCTTTCATCCCTTTGGGATGATCCGTCCACTTTGTGGACAACCTCATTGGTCCGTCCATCATGTGGACTTAGTGCTTTCATCCCTTTGGGATGATCCGTCCACTTTGTGGACAACCTCATTGGTCCGTCCATCATGTGGACTTTGTGTTTTCATCCCTTTGGGATGATCCGTCCACTTTGTGGACAACCTTATTGGTCCGTCCATCATGTGGACTTTGTGTTTTCATCCCTTTGGGATTATCCGTCCACTTTGTGGACAGCCTTATTGGTCCGTCCATCACGTGGACTTAGTGTTTTCATTCCTTTAGGAATGATTCGTCCACTTTGTGGACAACCTTGTTGGTCCGTCCATCATGTGGACTTAGTGTTTTCATCCCTTTGGGATGATCCGTCCACTTTGTGGACAACCTTGTTGGTCCGTCCATCATGTGGACTTTGTTTTTATCCCCTTAGGGTGATCCGTCCACTTTGTGGACAACCTTGTTGGTCCGTCCATCATGTGGACTTAGTACTTTCATCCCTTTGGGATGATCCGTCCACTTTGTGGACAACCTCATTGGTCCGTCCATCATGTGGACTTTGTGTTTTCATCCCTTTAGGATGATCCGTCCACTTTGTGGACAACCTTATTGGTCCGTCCATCATGTGGACTTTGTGTTTTCATCCCTTTGGGATGATCCGTCCACTTTGTGGACAGCCTTATTGGTCCGTCCATCACGTGGACTTAGTGTTTTCATTCCTTTAGGAATGATTCGTCCACTTTGTGGACAACCTTGTTGGTCCGTCCATCATGTGGACTTAGTGTTTTCATCCCTTTAGGAATGATTCGTCCACTTTGTGGACAACCTTGTTGGTCCGTCCATCATGTGGACTTAGTGTTTTCATTCCTTTAGGAATGATTCGTCCACTTTGTGGACAACCTTGTTGGTCCGTCCATCATGTGGACTTAGTGTTTTCATCCCTTTGGGATGATCCGTCCACTTTGTGGACAACCTTGTTGGTCCGTCCATCATGTGGACTTAGTGTTTTCATCCCTTTAGGAATGATTCGTCCACTTTGTGGACAACCTTGTTGTACTAAATATTTAAGCAGAAAAGATCTTGTTGCCTGAATAAAAAAGTTTTTATAGGAAAATGGTGCCTGCCCCCTTGGGCTTAAAAAGGGCACTAGTAGAGAGGTTTGTTCAAAGCAGCAGAAAAGTAAAAAGACATAATTGTTCGAAAGCGAAAAAGAAACTACTGAAAACTTTAGGAATGAGCTGGAATCTATTGGTAGTACTTCCGTAGGTGCTCAGAGTTCCACGAGTGTTGCAGTTTCCGTCCATCCATGGTTTCTAGATGGTAGGTCCCTCTTCTCTGCCAGGATGAGATCTTGTAAGGTCCTTCCCAGTTTGGGCCAAGTTTTCCTTGCGAGGGGTCTTTAGTTGCTCCCATTACCTTCCGAAGCACAAGGTCCCTGATCTGGAAGTCTCTGTGCCTGACTTTGGAGTTGTAGTACTTTGCCATGAGGTTTTGGTATCGAGCTATCCTCTGTTCGGCCGTGGCCCGGACTTCGTCGACTAGGTCCAGCTGTAGCCGCAAAGCTTCTTCATTCTTGCCTTCGTCATAGCTCTCCACTCGATAGGTCGTTAGACCTATTTCTGCTGGAATGACGGCCTCGCTCCCGTATGTCAGTCCGAATGGCGTCTCCCCTGTTGGTGTTCTTACCGTCGTGCGGTATGCCCATAAGACACTTGGCAACTCATCGGGCCATATACCTTTTGCCCCCTCGAGCCGGGTCTTGATGATTTTAAGCAGGGACCGGTTCGTGACTTCAACTTGGCCATTCGCCTGCGGATGTGCGGGCGATGAGTAATGGTTCCTAATGCCTAACTCTGAGCAAAAATCCCGGAATGCCTTGTTGTCAAATTGTTTTCCATTGTCGGAGACGAGGACCCTTGGTATCCCGAACCTGCATACGATGTTCCTCCATACGAAACCTCTGATGTTCTTCTCTGTGATAGTTGCTAGAGCTTCCGCCTCGACCCACTTAGTGAAGTAGTCGATTCCTACGACCAGGAATTTCAGCTGTCTTACGGCCGTTGGGAAAGGGCCCATGATGTCTAGTCCCCATTGGGCGAACGGCCAAGGGGCCGCCATGGGTGTCAGTTCTTCGGCTGGTTGCCTAATTAGGTTACCGAACCTTTGGCATTTGTCGCAGACTTTGACGTAGGCTTGCGCGTCTTTCTGCATTGTAGGCCAGTAGTATCCTGCCCGGATCAACTTGTGTGCCAGAGACCGTGCCCCCGAATGGTTTCCGCAAATGCCTTCATGGACCTCCCTCATCACGTAGTCGGCTTCCTCGCGACCCAAACATCTTAGATATGGTCGCGAGAATCCCCTCTTGTATAGGACATTGTTGATTATTGTGAACCGTGAGGCCCGGACTTTCAATTTTCTGGCAGCGTCCTTGTCCTCTGGGAGTGTGCCTTCCTTCAGGTAGGCCATTAGGGGCGTGGTCCAATTGTATTCTGAATTTACCTCCCGTACTCCCGTTTCATCGCTAATGGTTGAGGAGTTCTGTATGAATGATAGTACTCGATCAGGGGTTGTCATGTTCGCGGCGGAGGCGGCTTTGGCAAGCCGGTCAGCACATTCATTCTCTTCTCTCGGGATCTGGACGAACTTGACCTGGAGGGAGTCGGTCCGTCTTCTGACTTCGTCCAAGTATTTCTTCATTTTTTCCCCCTTGCATTCATAGACGCCACTAATTTGACTGACTATTACCTGTGAGTCGCAGTGTATAACCATAGCCTCGGCACCTGCCGCTTTTGCCAGGTCTAACCCTGCCAACAATGCCTCATACTCTGCCTCATTATTGGTCGTTGGGAAGTCTAACCGGATCATGAACTCGATCGTGTCTCCGTCAGGGGTTTGAATCACCACCCCGGCGCCTCCAGCTAGTTTATTTGATGATCCGTCCGTGTGGATGTTCCACAGTCTGGGGGCTTGAGGCTCCTTCCACCCTGTTCGTGTAGATTTGGCGATGAAATCAGCTATAACTTGGCCTTTTATTGCGGTTCGCGGGCGGTAGTGTATGTCAAACTTGCTTAGCTCTATCGCCCATAGGGCCATTCGTCCGGCTGCTTCGAGGCTGCTCATTGCCCTTTTTAGGGGCTGATCTGTTAGGACGATAATGCTATGGGCTTGGAAATATGGTTTCAGTTTTCGAGCTGCGGTTATCAGTGCGAAGGCTAGCTTCTCTATGTAGGGGTATCTTTCTTCAGCCCCCCGGAACCCTCTGCTTACAAAATAGACGAGTCGCTGCGTCCCTTCTTCCTCCCTCACTAGGGCCGCGCTTACCGCCACTTTCGAAGCGGCTAGGTATAAGTAGAGATCTTCTCCTGGTTTGGATGGGCTGTGCAAAGGTGGCGAGGAAAGGTATTTCTTTAGATCTTCAAATGCCTTCTGGCACTCCTCCGTCCACTCGAAAGATTTCTTCAGGACCCGGAAGAACGGTAGGCATCTGTCCGTTGCTTTCGATACGAACCTGCTCAGGGCGGCGATTCTGTCGTTCAAGCTCTGTACCTCCTTTGTAGTCCTTGGTGGTTCAAGTTCTATGATGGCCCGAATCTTCTCTGGATTGACCTCTATTCCTCTTTGGGATACCATAAAACCCAAAAAATTTCCTGCCGTTACCCCGAATACACACTTGTCCGGATTCAGCTTCATTTTGTATGATCGCAGGGTATCGAATGTCTCCTGGAGGTCGCTCAGATGGTCTCTTTCGATTCGACTCTTGACCAGCATGTCGTCCACGTAAACTTGTACGTTTCTCCCCATTTGATGTGCGAACATCTTGTCCATTAATCTCTGGTATGTGGCCCCGGCGTTCTTGAGTCCGAACGGCATCACCTTGTAGCAAAAAAGGCCCTGGCTGGTAACGAAGCACGTTTTCTCCTGATCGGGTTCCTCCATTTTTATCTGGTTGTAGCCCGAGAAGGCATCCATAAAACTTAAGAGCTGGTGTCTGGCCGTCGAGTCGACCAGTGCATCTATCCGTGGGAGGGGATAGCTATCCTTTGGGCATGCTTTGTTGAGGTCCGTGAAGTCGACGCACATCCGCCACTTTCCACTAGCTTTCTTGACCATGACCACATTCGCCAACCATTTTGGGTAATATACTTCCCTTATAAAACCTGCCTCGAGTAGCTTCCTGACCTCTTGTGCTATTACTCTGTCCTATTCAGGAGCGAACACTCGCTTTTTCTGCCGGACTGGAGGGTGTGAAGGGTTCACGTTCAGCCTGTGGACTATGACAGAAGGATCGATCCCGGGCATTTCTTCATGGGTCCATGCGAAGATGTCTTGGTTCTTCCTGAGGAATGTTACGAGGGCCTGGCGCACAGGTTAGCAGGCCAACGTGCCAATTCTGGTGGTTCGCTCTGGTTTGGACTCGTTGAGTGTTACCACCTCCAGTTCTTCAGCTGGTTCTACCACCGTCCGCTGTTCTTCTACGCACATTGCCTGATGGTGATCTTCCATTTCCAACATGGCAATGTAGCACTCTCGGGCGGTTGCCTGATTTCCCCGTAATTCCCCAACCCCATGGTCCGTCGGGAATTTGATCATTAGGTGATACGTGGATGTTACTGCTTTCCACGAGTTGAGTGTAGGCCGTCCGAGGATCCCATTGTAAGCGGAGGAGCAGTCTACTACGAGGAACATCACGTTCTTAGTGAGCTCTTGTGGGTAATCACCCACCATCACCGGGAGTACGATGGAACCTATTGGGAATACCCTGGTCCCTCCGAAGCCGACGAGGGGAGCGCTCACTGGCATCAATCGGGCTCTGTCTATCCCCATTTGCTGGAACGCTGGATAGTATAAAATGTCCGCTGAGCTACCGTTGTCGATTAGCACCCGGTGGACGTTGTAATCCCCTACACGTATACTGACGACCAGCGCGTCGTCATGTGGATGATGAAGTCTCCTTGCATCTTCTTCGGTGAATCCAATTATTGGGCTTTCCATCCGTGGGGCATGGGGCCTTGGGCCCGTTGTGTGGACGTTCAGGACCGATCTGAGATATGTCTTTCGAGCCTTTTTGGATGAACTGGTAGGTGCGATTCCCCCTACTATCATCCTTATGTCTCCGATGGGGGGTCTCGGGCGCTCATTGTCCCGTCGAGGGGCCGGCTCCTGACGATTGTTATCCGTCTTCTCTTTGTTGACGAATTTCTGCAACTTCCCTTGTCTAATGAGGGCTTCAATCTGATGCTTTAGATCGTAGCAGTCGGCCGTGTTGTGTCCATGATCTCGGTGAAAACGACAATATTTGTCTCGCGACCGTTTGCTGGGGTCGCTTTTTAGCTTTCCCGGGAATGTTAGCGCCTCCTCGTCCTTGATTTGCATTAAGACTTGGTCAATTGGGGCGTTCAGGGGGGTGAAACTTGTGAACCTCCCGTTCGGGGGCTTAGGGCGTCTTTCGTCCTTCCTGTCTCCTGTTCTTGGTCTCTTTTGCCCTTGGTCCTGACGCGTGTCCGCTTGGCGTTCTCTCTTCTTGGGCCTTTCTTCCCGTGCAAGCAGCGCGTCTTCCGCGTTCATGTACTTGGTAGCCCTGTAGAGTACTTCTGACATAGTTTTGGGGTCGTTTTTGTATAGTGAGAACAGAAACTTGCCCGTCGTCAATCCGTTCGTGAAGGCTGCCACCAGTATCTTGTCGTCCGCTTCATCTATTGAGAGTGCTTCTTTATTGAAGCGGGTTATGTAGGATCTTAGCGTCTCGTCGTCCCTTTGTCTAATGCTCATCAAGCACGCCGTAGACTTCTTGTATCTGTGTCCCCCTATGAAGTGTGAGGTGAACTGAGCGCTTAGTTCTTTGAAAGTGCTGATGGAATTCGATGCCAACCGACTGAACCAAACCCTTGCAGAACCCTTCAGTGTAGTTGGGAAGGCCCTGCACATAATCTCGTCCGGTACCCCTTGCAGATGCATCAAGGTTTTGAAGGTTTCCAAGTGATCTAGAGGATCTTTTACCCCGTCATAGCTATCTACATTCAGCATGCGAAACTTGTGGGGTAGGGGGAAAGAGTTCACGGCCATAGTGAAAGGTGAGTCGGTACTATTGACCAGATCGTCAAGATCACTGGAGACTCGCCCCTTGAGGGCATTCATCATGACCTCCATCTGTTCTTTCATTGCCTGCATCTCGGCGGTAATGTGTGGTGGGGTTGTATCCATGAGGGATGGCATGCTCACGTGCTGTCTCTCCGGCCCGCTTGGGGCGTGGTTGCCCTCAGGTCTCTCCTGATTCCTGTTCGGATTGCTAGTTCCTTCCTGGTCTTCTGGCCGGTTGTTTTGCGCTGCAGTCTTTTGGCGCAGCTGTTCCTCCAAGTCACGGTTCTGTTTGGTGAGGCATTCCACGGCAGTACTAAGGGTCCGAACTTGTCTCTCGAGGGCAGTCGTGGGCGGTTCTTCTCCTTGCACGTCATTAGTAGTTGCCATTGAGCAGGTGAGTACCATGCAAGCTTTTTAGTTCGGGAAGCGATAGTATGGCTTAATTGCTCGCGTCCCCACAGACGGCGCCAACTGATGATTCAAGGAAATCCACCAATATGCCGCAAGATACTCCTCCACTCGAAAGACAAACTGCACGAAACAAAAGAGAAAAACCTGTCGAAGGACACCGGCGTGGTGCCGGCCAAATACCCTCCGAATGTCAAGTTAGAACTTCTTTTCAACTCTAGAGTGCTAGAGAGGGTTTAATTATGCGTACCTTATTTTGTGAGTGCCTTAGGGCTTTTATAGTAGTAGATGGTTGACCTCCCTTCCTTCGTTCGGAAGTCTTTTCCTTATAGGACTCTTCTTGTAGGAATCCTAAACGTGATGGACAAGTCCCCCCCTTATAGGGAAGATCTTTACCAAAAATATATAAGATTTCCGGAGTCCTACTAGCGCAAGGACTCCATTTGGGCCCTTACGAGAGTGGGCCAAATTGCCCCCCTTGAGGGGTCCAGCAGGCCCATAGCCAGGCAGCCCGTTCAATTAGTCCATGCACCCAACCTGCCCAACTAGGGTCCGTCTGTGTTGAGGCCCGCCTAACCACACGAGGCCTTCCAGAGTATATCTTCCCTTTCATCCTGCATCATTAGCATTATCTAATCATTTTATTTTTCCTTTGGAAACAGAGTCCAAGTATATCATTGATTCTTTTTGTAACTAACAAACTCCCATTTTTTCAGTTTCTGATTTCCCTCTGAGCGCTGCATACTGCATTGGAAAGATTACCAATGCTTTCGAGACAAAGCATAGCATCTTGTGAGCCCTACACACTCTTCTAATATTTTTCAACTATATGATAGTGTATTCTTCCAAGGAAAATACATTTATCAATCAGACAAATATGCCACAAGTTCTCAGGATTTGTTAGTAGTTTCACAGTTGCAAGGGATAATAATTTTTTTTCCTTTTTCCTTTATAATGAAATTTTGTTCTGCAAATAATGCATTTGCGTATATTAGTTGAGAAGTCAAGACAATTGAGGGGCAGTAATATGGAGTACGCTAGTCTGATTGGCCTTGATATCTAATGTGTTGAATCTAATGCTCTCAATCTATTAGAAGCATATATTATTTGTTGTATCTACTTCTTATCTGAAAATCTGAATACATACTTTGACTTTGGTTACTGTCTCATTGAAATGTTCTACCACTTTGATTGAATTAGCGTTCAATTCTTCATACTTTGCAAAGTAACAATCTCCGTTGCTTGTACTGTGTTTCCAAAGGAAAACAAAAATACTTGTTTGTTTTGTTTTTAAGGTTGCTTCAAAATTATTTCAACCAAGCAATTTATGGGGCAAAGGGATTTTGCAATAGAAAAAAGGTGTTTTGGGGGGGGGGGGGGGGGGGGGTGGTGTTGGGTTTGTTGTGGGTGGAGGGGGTGTTTAAAGGAACAAGTTAAAAAAATTAAAATTAAAATAACTATGATCCACTGATGACAAGATTGATTAATTTTATGCATAGAGACTTTGTGATGCATAACCATAATCTTTTTACTTTATATCCTTCCATATATACTACTTTTCACATCTCACTTGAATTAAGTCATTTGAAAATTGCCAACATCTGAATGCTTTACACAGTAATGTCCACTTGATAGTCATCTTTGATACCTTCTTTAATATCTATCAACCTAGAGATTCTTTTAGACTTATCAAGATATATCTTAGCAACCCATCTTGCAGTCGCTTGTCTATTATGAAATTGTCCTTGACCAAGTGTGTGAACATTATAAAATGTTTTCACTTGCAAAGAGCCTTAGGTAATTCTTCACTTCTTTCAAAGGATAACACTACTTAATTCTATATGATTGTACAGCCTCTTTAATTAAACTCTATATTATCATTGTAAAGCATGCCCAATTTAAACTGGAAATTTCTATTTTTGCGCTAAACTCAAAAAATTTAGGTTGGTTATCATCTTCTGAATTGTGTAGGGCTCCAAGCAAATCTGCATCCTCATAATCAGAGCGCAAGATAATTCTGCCATGTGTATATTTACCAATGCATGTAAAATTTGAAATTCAAAAAAAAAAAAAATTTATATGTATATATATATATATATATAGCTGCAATAGAAGCAAAAACAAAGAAGTTATAAAACTACACCCATTATCTTGTGGGAGTTAAATGGTTAGAAAGAAAAAAAAAAAACTTGTTCATAAAATAAAAGGTAATTTTTCAAACCTTATATATATATATATATATATATATATATATACATATGTAGTTAGGTTCAAGTTACATTTACTATAACTTTTAAGAAATATTACACCATCTAATATTTTTTTTAATTGGATGCAAATTTTAACAAATCCACTATTAGATTACATTATTTTCGTATATTCTCCATACTTGAGAAATTTCAAGATGGTCAAAGATTAATAGTCATGCCATCAATTAATTGTTTAGATAGCTGAAGTAGCCATGTCACAGTGGCAACGCCACGTTTAGGTTAGGGTGTTCCTAGGAACACCCTGACCTGAAAAAAAAAATTTATATATAATAATTAAATTTTTTTTATTTGCTTACCCTTAAAAAAAAATTAGGAACACCCTCAACAAAAAATAGAAGGATCTAGGCCCAAAGAGCCCAATACAATGAATTTGTAGAGAATGGGTTAGAAAACTAGGCTCTAATGAATTGGATAACAATTATAGTGTCCAGATGACAAGAAAGCAAAGATAAACCAGTTTTATCCAAAGAAAATTGCTATCGGCACAATCCGAGGAGATTAGTTATTGTATATATTTCTTTTGAATTTGATTACAAGTCTAGTTCTTTTTGCTACATTGTTTATCAATCAATTCTCCGATCCCCCTCCTTCAGGGGCTTCCTTCTCTTTTATACTATCCTATTTCTTTCATATCCACCCTCCACGTGTAGGTCAAGTTGCTGGCTTTGATCCTTATACCATCAATACCTTCATAAAGTCTTTGGGAATAGCTGTAAAACTGAAAATCACTGTTTAAGTATTACTTGCACATTAATGCCGCCAGAGAGTTAGCTGCAGAGCATTCAATGCGATGGCAGCAACTTTCTCTTAGATATTTCTTAGCTTCCCTTTGTCCTATGCTTTCATGATGTTTATCCTTATCTATAGAATCCTTCAGAGTGTTGCTCTTGATGACAGACCACACCTTCTGACCTCTGCTTTGCTTAGCTAAGGAGGCACTCTTCCTTTGACTACTTTCCTGAACCCTCATGACTAGACCCCTTTCTTCATTCACTAATGTGAACTTCCGCAATAACATTTACCCGCCTCGGACTACTAGGTGTCCTTGGACAGGGCCCACGGCCCAATATGTACTATTGGGTCTATCATTCCTATAATAGATATTCTGAGTTACCAAATAATGAGTTGGAGAAACTTGCCTCCAAACTCATTTAGAGGAATTAGGAATACCCTATCCTTTAACAATAAAGATGATAGAAAATCGATCTGCCTAGTATCATTCAGCCTCGTATAAGTAGCATACTAGCATGAGCATATATTTGCTGAGAACGGCCAACATGGATCATGATGCAGCAAATCTGAAAGTGCTGGTAGCGGCCTTCCAAATTTTTTTATTTTTTATTTGTACTAATAAAACAAGAACAAATTTCTTATAAAAATAAATAAATAACCTCTAAAAGATAATGCAAATGAATTGTGAGTTATGATTATCTATTTGGAATAATATGTGGGTTGTTTGTTCCTGATACCCAAAGTTAGAAACTTGGGACTTTTAGGATATGGGTCCTGCTATGCTGTTTAAATCCACCTCAAGAATTGTTTTTTTTTTCGTCAACAATATGACTTTATAATTAAACATCTTTATGAATTTGATATTGTATATGTTCCAATAAATTCTCAATTACAAGAATTAAATCATCAATTTAGTGAGCATGTAATGAAGTTATTCTTAATTCAGTTTTGGATCTTCAAGAAACACTATAATCTTTTTATAATTGATTATATTTGTTTGTCGATAAACAAATTTTATATGTAAAATATTACAAATCATGAGAACTACTGTTAAAAATGAAATTTCAATATTTCATTATTATTAGCACAATGTAATTTAACATATAAATTTTTTAAAATTAATATATTTTTGAATTATGCCTTACAAAACTAATGTGTTAACTTTCTAACACAAAATAAAATTATAATTGAAAATTTTATTTATCATGTTAATGTGATTCCAATCAATGTTATGCATATTGTCATCAATGGCAACATCATTCATTTAATCGGAAGTTTTGGGGGCTCAACGTATGGTCTTAAATGGTTAGAATGGAATAGCATGCAAGATATTGACAGGAATTTGTTAGAATGGAATAAATGGAATATACCAACAGAAAGAATTGATAAAATCTACAAACAGACTACTTTTTCTAAACTATCTTTTTTGACAGATTACACTATTACACAATTCAATTATTTTCAATAGATTCTATTGACAGACATAAAGAAAAATATGCATTTTTACATGTTGGTTTAGTACAGGTAGTTGTAAAACCATTAACAAGAGAAGCTTTAAATGCAAGTATTTTACTTTGTCTAAGAGATGACAGACATTTAAGATTTAATGATTCACTCCTAGGAATGATGGAAACTAGTTTACATAATGGACCAGTATATTTTAATTGTTATCCCAATTTTGCTTTAAGCTTGACTGATAGAAATATCATGGATGCTTTAACGTTGAATATAAAGACAAATGGTTACTATATGAAAGAAGGCTCAGAACCTTTAGCTATTATCTATAGGATTTATTATAAACTCATGAAAACCACTATAAATCCCCAATCTATGGTTGAACCTTCCCCCAAAGGCCATACTCTTCTCTTACAAGCCTCGACAGCAAACAGTAGACTTCGTGTACCCCGACAGATACAGTGGAAAGATATAACCCTTCCTGAAAGATGGCGACTTGAGGCCATTGCTCCCACACCAAAAATAGAAAACACTGAATCAGACTTCATAGCCCAAAATACAGATGGTACAGTTATTATTTCTTTTAATAATAATGACAGACATACAGACAGTGTCATAAAACCCAGAAGTTCTACAGGAAGAAAGACCCCTATGATGTTTACCCCTAGAAGCTCCTTTTCCTCTAGAACACCTTTCTTTGATTCTAGGCCTTTACCCCCCCAGAATCTTCCTCCAGTTATACACCTTCCACCTATAAACACTACCAGAACCCCAGTAAAGACTGAACCTGCCTATTATCCAACAGAAACCACACAACCAACTCCCAACGTCCATCAAGCTCTTTATGAGCCCCAACCTCAACCTGATTCTCCTACCCACACAGATATATTAGGATTTACAGATGACAGACAAATTAATGTTTTAGCCAAGGAATTTGTTTTAGATAAAAAATTACTAAAATATGACTACTTAAAACCTGAAAATAATGACAGAAAGACCCAATTTTTTAAAGAATATAATGAACAAGAAAGAAATAATTTAAAAGCCAAACATTATGAAATGGTGACAGACTTACAGACACATTTTAGTTTCTTTGACTTTTTGGACTATCATAACAAAAAGATAAGTGTAATAGAAAAAACATTGTCCTGGACGAAGACAGAAAATCATGAAAAAGTATATCAAACTTTTCCACCATTTGAATCAATTATATTAAATCAGAATAGTGGAGTCCAAGTGTTGGCCACTCCCATTAAAAGACCTAGTCTAAGTGATGACAATAAAAACCTAGATAGCATAATTCAACAGAATAATTATACTAATACCTATCTAAAATCTATTGGTCAAAAGCTACAAGATATAGAAGACAGAATAACACCCCCCTCTACTTCCATAAAGAAAGAAAATGCATCCAATACCCCTTTATTTATCCCTCATGAGATACCTCCTCACCTTAGAGTACCTTTGAAGAGGCCCAAGACAGAAAAAACTGATAATTTACTTAATGAAATAAATAAAAAGTTAGATTTAATGAAACTAGAATCATTAAAAGATACCGAACCATTAAAAAATAAGAATATTATAACACTAGGACGGACTGACTCTTCAGAGGATGAAGAATCAAAAAATAATAAATTGACAGATTTGACAGACTTATCGGATGTAGAAAATCTAGAATCACAGTTTACAGACAAATTACAGATTAGTAAATTAACTTTAGCATCTTCATCGCAAGACCGCAAAAAAGGAAGAATTGAAGAATTGTATCCTAAAAAGAATTGGTATCCTAAACCCATTCCCCCTGATTTACAATTTGAAGAAAGACATACTTATGTTAATTCATCTTACTCGCCAGACTTAATTTATGAATGGAATATAGATGGAATGTCAGAATATGAAATAATAAATCTTTTACATGAAATGACCTTGCTAACTAATGTTTATAAAAATCATGGAAGACAGGACCACCAGATAGCCCATTTAATTGTCACTGGTTTTACTGGCCAATTGAAAGGCTGGTGGGATCATTATTTAAATAATGATGATAGAAATGAAATATTATCAGCAGTTAAAAGAGAAACAGATGGAAGTGTTATAATGACAGATAGACAGCCTTCACAAGATGCAGTTAATACTTTAATTTTTACTATAACTAAACATTTTGTTGGAGATCCTAACCAATATAAAGAAAGAGCTTCAGATGTTTTAATTAATTTAAGATGTCCACAACTTTCAGACTTTAGATGGTATAAAGATGTTTTTATTTCAAAAGTTTTAAGTAGGAATGACTGTCAGCAATCTTATTGGAAAGAAAAATTTATTGCTGGTCTACCTTATTTCTTTGCTCAAAAAGTTAGACTTGACATAGCCAATAATGAAGGAACTATAGACTATCCTAAATTGACATATGGAGATATAATATCTTCAATTAATAAAACAGGTTTATGGTTATGTAATGATTTAAGGCTAAAAAACCAAATAGAAAGAGAGAAAAAGTATGCTAAAAAAGAGTTAGGAACCTTTTGTGAGCAATATGGCTTTGAACCATTGATTGCTCCATCTAGGAAAAGAACAAAAGAAAAGAGAGATACGGATAGATACAAGAATAATAGAAGATATCATAAAGGTAGAACTAAAGAAAAGAAAGATGAGTCCAAAAGAAAGAAAAGTGACAGATATAAAGATATTATTTGCTTTAAATGTGGGAAAAAAGGACACACTAGTAAATATTGTAACTTTCAAAGAAAAATAAATAAACTTGATTTATCGGGAAAAATGAAAGGTAAATTAATAAGCATATTAGAACAGACAGATAGTGAAGAGACAGACAATGAAATTCATCAGATAGATAATTGTGATATTACTTCATCATCGACAGACACTTCTTCAGATAATGAAAAAATTAAATTATGTAACTGTAATAATCCTGATAACTGTTATTGTAAAAGAAAATTAAAAATAAGTGTTTTAACTAAACAAGAAGATATAATAATGGACCTAATAGACAAAATTACAGATTCACAGACTAGGAAGGATTATTTATCTAAACTAAAAGAATCCTTAACCCAGGATGACACATTTGAAACAGATTTAAAGGATTATAAGTCAACTTATAATTTTGCAGAAATTACTGATAGATTTAAACCCAATAAACCTACAACTGTGACAGACTTGCAAAAAGAAATTAATAATTTAAAAAATGAAATGAAGGAATTAAAATCAGAAAATTTCATCTTAAAAGGCATGATTGACCAAATAGCTGCACAAGTAATTAACATAAAAGACAGAATTAAATTTTGTAATAAACCCTTGATAGACTCCACTGATTCCTCTCTTCTTGACAGAAAAACTTATAATAACGAAATTTCTCAGAAAGATGACTGTAAAGATGAATTTTTATACATAATTGATAGAATGATATTTCAAAAATGGTATACTGAGATAACCTTAGTTGTTAATAAAGAATTCTCATTGACAGTTATTGCCCTTGTTGATTCAGGTGCTGATATGAATTGTATACAAGAAGGATTAATACCCTCTAAGTATTACGAATCAAAAACTGACAGATTAACTCAAGCTAATGGATAGACTTAAAATAAGTAATAAACTAACTAAGGTATGCATACATAATAATGGCATCAATTTCAGAACACCTTTCTTCCTGACAGATAAGTTGTCCTCTAAAGTTATATTGGGAAATCCTTTTTTGACTTTGCTTTACCCATTTTTTACGACAGACAATGGAATAAGCACTAATATTTTGGAAACAGAAGTATTTTTTAAATTTCTCCTACCACCAATTCCCAAGGATATACACTTATTGAAAGAAATTTCCATCTCAAAAGACACAAGTATTAGTAAATTTGAATTAATAATAGATGATGAGATTCCTACAGCCTCAATGATAGATGATACTATACTACCCAGTAGTAGTAGTACCTAGATAAAATGTTATATATAAAAAAAAAAAAAAAAATTTCAAGGTTTTATAATGAATTTTCCTCCCTTTGTTGACTTGTCCTTCATCCTCTTTCCCCTTTTGTATCTAGCTTCCTACGTAACATCCTTTGCCTTTGTTTCATCTTTGTCATGATATCTCTTTGTACTATATAATCATGACTTTTAGTCTTTCTCCAAAATTACTTCCCTTGTAAATATTAATGCTTACGTAATAGTCATAATTAGTTAATTTTAAAATTAACGGTCAATTGCCTGGCAAGCAAGATAGCCATTCTAAGGCTAACTCTATGACCATATTTTGCCCAAATGGAAATCTTTAAATAAGATTTCAGTCAAAGCATGAAGGCGTCTCAATAGAGACAATATCCCTTCAGAATTCAAGAGGAAATCAGAAAGAATAGCTGTGGTATTATCAACAAACAGACAACTACAGACAGTATCGATCCACATGTAAAAAGGATTTTCAAATCTAGACCAGTCCAAGACAGTACAAGAGACAAGAGACAAGAGATAGACATATGGCACCACTATTTACAGTCGACACACTATTATTCAAAGATAACTATTATTCAAAGACAGTACAAGAGACAAGAGACAGACAGATGGCACTACTGACACACAAGATTCCAGACAGATTACTGTTCATAAAGTAAAGCATTTACTGTTCAGGATTCTACAAGATTCTACTGACAGATTCAGACAGATTACTGTTCATAAAGTAAAGCATTTACTGTTCAGGATTCTACAAGATTCTACCGACAGATTAACTTGGGTTCACTTTAATAAACCCGAGTTACTTTTGAAGACCCACTATTATACAGTTCAAGATTTACTCTACCGACAGATTAACTTGAGTTCACTTTACTTGACTCAGGTTACTTTTAGAGACTTACCATGGTTCACTTCATCTATAAAAGGACAGACTCCAAAGACAGAAGACAGGTCCAATTCCAGAGACAGTTCTAAGGTCCAAAAATTCCAGAGATAGTTTAAGGTCCAATTCCAGAGACAGTTCTAAGGTCCAAAAATATCAGAGAAAGTTTTAGAAAGCCTTTAGAAAGCTTTTGTAATAGCCATCCCTTTCAGAAAGACTTTTGTAACTTCCCTTTTGTAATCTTGTAACATTTCTCCTCAGACAGTTTACTTTGTAATCTTCAGACAGTGTTTTATTTTCAAGCTTGTATCAAAGACAGTTTGTTTTCAAGTTTAATCAAAGACAGAAGTATTTTCAAGTAAGATTTTATCAGTTTCAGTTTTCATATTCCATACTCTGTTTTAACTTATTTTTGAATATATCTGTTTTGCTATTTTCTTCTTTATCATCTATTTTATCATTGTTTATGCTTCTATATTACTGCTGTGCTCTCTCCTGGGTAGTTAATGGACAGGCACACACTAATGTGAACATGGAAAATGATAAGATAGTCAATTCGGAGGAATATAGCATGCAAGATATTAACAGAAATTTGTTAGAATGGAATAAATGGAATATATCAACAGAAAGAATTGATAAAATCTACAAACAGACTACTTTTTCTAAACTATCTTTTTTGACAGATTACACTATAAAAACTGTGGAAAGAACTTACTCTTTATTTAATGAATATGAAACAATTCAATTATTTTCAATAGATTCTATTAACAGACATAAAGAAAAATATGCATTTTTACATGTTGGTTTAGTACAGGTAGCTGTAAAACCATTAACAAGAGAAGCTTTAAATGTAAGTATTTTACTTTGTCTAAGAGACAGTTCTAAACAGAGCATTTTGTTTAGAATATGAAACAAAGTAAAATACTTGACAAAATTTGATTTGACCATAATAAATGATGCATGTATCGAGTGTGCCAAGTGTCGTAATCCCCCTTGGACTTGATTCAGCTCATATATCTAAAATTTTCCTAAACTTTGTTCTCTTTTTAATTTTTTACACCTATGAATCTTTAGTTATAATGGAGAAAGAATGATTTGAATCCTAAATATCTCATTTTGAAACATCAAAAGGTTTCAATGAATTGACCTACAAAGCTTTTAGCAAGAATGATTTTTTTTTTTTTTTGAAAGTTTCAATCTATGACATTCACTCTTGATAATAGTTATTTATTATCAGACCATGACACAAGATGCCAATCAGTTTTTGGTATAGGCGGGTATTGAACTCCAGATTTTTTATTCAATCATTAGAGATTTAACTAGTTGAGCTAACTGGAACTCACTTATTTTTCTAAGTTAGTTAAAGAAGAAGTTATGGTATTTTGGGAGGAGTCATTTTTCTTTGGGTCATACTAATGGGTACCTTTAGGGTAATAATTAATAATTTATTTTAGGAAAGTTTTGACATCGTTTTTATCGGAGATAAAAAAAGTATTGGTATTTGGACTTTTAAAAAGAAAATTTTGGGAAGAGTAGTTTTTTCTTTTTTATATTAAAAAAGGGTTTTTTTTTTCTTTATTATTCTATTTTAATCTTCCTGTGCTATATCCGTAGTCACAAATTAATGTAATGTCTCTTTTTCATTTCTCAAATGATAGTTTTTTTTTTTTTTTTTTTTCTCAGATAATTCAACTGTTGGAGGAGGGAGTTTCGAATACTAGATATCCTTTGCTTAGAAATACAGAGATTTCAGTTTAAAAAAAACCCTTGGTGACCGTATTTCTAAATTGGTTTTTTCTTTTTGACTCTTTTCTCTTTGAGTCGTCCAAATATGATCCTAATTAAACAAGTTTGTAAGCTATAATTATAAGCCAAAATTGTAGCTATGGAAGATATATATATATATATATATATATCCACAACGGCAGCTATGGAAGCATTGATCTACAACAATTGTAGCTATATATGATTGGTCCATCTGTGACCATGATTGAAAATCCATCCCAGCAAAAAGAACAACAAACAGACTGTAAATCGGTTGTCGATCAGCATTGACCCGTGGTGTTAAGTTTTTCCCAAGTGATATTTTTATTTTTTTCTCAAACTAGTTGCCTTCTCTGTCAGAGAAGTTCAGAGAAGAAGAAAGACCGGCTGATTAAGAGCCTTAGAGCTCAATTCAGAGAAGAAGAAAGACTGGTTGATTAAAAGCATTATAGGTCAACATGCAGCTCTTGTCGTCTCTGACAAAAACATTCAGTATTTAAATTCTCATTCCTCATTATAACTATTCATTTGATAAAATTAAATTAAAAAAATATAAAATAAAATAAAAACCTACCGGCTGATTACATCGTATGTGGCTCATAGCAGCCGAAGGTTACATAATTAATTGATTATTACAAATTCGAGATCGTTGCCTAATTGGACACGTTATTGGGTTCAGCTTGTGTCCAATTCACAGTTCACACACAAAGCCTGATTCCATTACAGTGGGAGAAGTGCAAGCAAATGAGCAATTAATCCATAGAACCAATTATTCGTATTTGGCATCTAACATTCTCAATTGGAGCTCCGCTCTTATGGACCAAATTTTTTGGGTTACAATATTTGATTTGAGTTTAGGCTTCACTGACGGCTGTTAAAGACTTTCAGCCTGTATTTGAATTTGGGCTGACTCGGCCACGTACAGAAGTGGTACTCAGCCACAGAAATTGTACTTTTGCCCGTACATTAATCTATAGGTATTATTAATTAGGTAATAAGATATAGCTCCCAAAAAGAAAAGAAAATTAAAAGACCAAGTTAAATTTTACCAATTAAGTACAAGAAGTAAATGATGCAAGTCTGTAACTGAATTTTACCAATTAACACTTTGTAGCTTTGTGCCATATCTTATGATCTTATTTTGATTTGATCTACACAATCTTAAAACAAAAAAAAATTGACGTCCAATTGTCCTTTATTTTATAAAGGATTTTGTTAACTCACTAAAAGCAATAGTTAAGATGCATTTAATGATTTATTAAATAATTTTTTTATACACATTTTTCAAAAAATAAAATCAACATGTTGCATATGTTAAAAAAAAAAACACTATTAACCACAATCAATTTGTACGTGTAATCTAATGAATTATTAACACATATATACATCTTATTTTCGAAAAGTACACATTATAATTAAACATTTATTAATATTTATCCGATGCACTTAGAGCACTTAACCCTTTCATAAATAGGATCAAAATCAACTTATATGAGATAATTTTTTTTTAAGTGATTGTATATTTTCCACTTAAATTCATTAATATAATTGTATTGATAAATAGTTGAGAATTGAGTTGCAGTTAAAGGAAAATAATATTATTATTTGTGCTGCAAGGCTCAAACAGCTATATATAGTTGATCTGTGTATCTCCTTCTATGAAGAATATCAAAGAGAGGTCATCAACTAAAGACAAGCAATGGGACGATGTAATAGTTTCTCATTAAAATAAAAGGAGATTCCAGTTAAAAATATATATAATGACAAATGGTAGTAGGTTTTAATCTCCATCTTTTATTTAATTAGTAGATGATGTAGTAGCTTCTTATTAAAATAAAATGAGATTCTAGTTAAAAAAAATACTGAAAGTAAATCAAACTCTTTTTTAATTGGTTTTGTAATGAAATAAAACATCTTCTTAGTACTTTTTGCTAAGAGATTGAATTTTTTTTTTTTTTTTTTTTGAGAAGATTGTAATCATTTTTTAAAAATTTTTTACAAAGAAAAAAAAAAGTTACAACCTAGTGAGTAAACAGCCCAGGGTCACGTATTTTGTATGTGACCGATTGTTCTATCCAAGATAACTCCAATTTAGACGGCATGTTGAATATTATAGTAATTCCCTCAAAATTAGAGGGGACATTATAAATTGGGTGAAAAATTAGGTTAGAAAAGTGTAATTTATTTACCTTTTAATATTCATTTAATTTGTAGCATATTAGTACAAAACAAAGAATATCAACTGTGAATTGGGATGCTATATAAATTAAGCTAATAAAATACAATAGTAGAATCTCTATCAATTGCTCATCGTTGGTGTCTCGGGCGCTCGTAGCTATGATGACGCAATCCTAAAATAGAAGGAGAGCAACAAATAAAAAGAGAGAGAGAAGGCTGGGGTCTCTTCTTAAAAAGTGTGCTTAAACTCTGGAAAACCATATTGATTGCTTATGTCTAATTTCCTCTTTCTTTATGCAAAATTTCAAGGTTTCATTAGCATTGACTGTGGCAGCGATGAAGATTGCATTGACGAGGAAACTGGAATTCCTTACAAGTCAGATAAATACTTGATAGATACTGGAATAGTTAAGACGGTATCGCCTGATTCACCTGAAGATCTTCCACAGTCACAAAAGAACTTGAGAAGTTTTCCCCAAGGAACACCTAGAGACCAGAGGAAGGCAAAAACAATAATTATTTGATCAGGGCAAGATTCGTATATGGGAATTACGATGGTGAAAACTAGACACCAATATTTGACCTACATCTTGGGGTCAATGAATGGACAACAGTGAATTTAACAAATTCTGGTGCATGTGGTTATTATAATGACATTATTCATGTTCCCTTGACGGATTACATAGACGTGTGTCTGATAAACACTGGCCGTGGGGTACCCTTCATTTCAGCATTGGAACTACGGCATTTGGACAATTCCATTTACAGAAGGAACTGCTTTCTGACACTGTATATTCCATCCTCAGTGTCATGGCTTGCATATGAAGAATATTATTGGTTGCCTTTTATTTTAAGATAACTCTTACACCACTCAGGATTATCATATTTACTGTTATATGCTCTCAAACTTGTATGTTAAGATGAGTGAGCTCACCACCTTGCTGCATTTCATTAATTTTTTCCAAGACAACAGTATTTTAACTTTGCAGTTACCTTGTTCATGTTCATCAACTATAAAAGCACTTGAATGTGTATGCATATAAATAATATATCACGTTGTTCCAGTATCATCTTATTCTGGCACAGTCTGAATTATTTATTTATTTTATTTCAATTAAGTATCCAAATGATGTCTATGATCGCATCTGGAGGCCTTTACTATTTGACAATTGGATTCTAATTGCCACAAACTCAACCGTTTATTCTTCGAGCAATGATAACCCTTAGTTTTGAGGACTGCTGACACTCCCCTAAGCTTATACTGGAGTCCACCAGATTCTCTTTCAAAATACTATGTTTATTTTCACTTTGCTGAGATTGAGAAGCTTCAAGCTGGCCAGCAGAGGGAATTGACAATTAATTTGAATGATGAACGCAATCTGATCGAATCTGTCAAACTTGATTATCTGAACCCAAGAACCATAGTCCAAAATGATCCACCAATTAGTGGAAAGCAGATTAGCTTTTCAATACAGGCAGCTAAGGGAACTAAGCTTCCTCCAATCCTCAATGTTCTTGAGTTTTTTCAGTCAATAGAGCTCCCAAATAAAACAAGTTCCATAGATGATGGTATTCTTTCTTCTCTTTTTTATCTTTCATAAGAGGACAGATTACGCTCAGTTTGTTGCTAACTAATATAAAGAAGAGTTAATTAAATTGCTGATACAACAAAACTTTAGAACATTGATGATGGGTGTTTCAGTGATTAAGAAGTGGGCCTTTTCTAAATGGAACATTCTAAGTTTAAGTTGCCATTAGCATATGCGATGACACTTCCTAAGCATAGGAAGGCTCAATATAGAGCTTTGCTCCGTCAAAAAGTGTTGGCCAGATGAGTCTTTGTTTGTTTCCAAAATAGAAAATGGAAGTTTTATCAAAGCCACCGCACTTCCATGTCAATAGTTTAGCATCTATCAATGAAATATGTGTTACTCCCATGCCATTTTATCTGTCCAATCCAAATTAGAACAGGATCATGCAAGTTCATTAATTAACTGCAAAAGAAATTTTCAAATTATTTCACAGATTTGATGAAATGGCATGATATTATGACTTGCATTGTTGCTGACCACCATAGAATTTTTAACTGTTGGTAGTTCACTTTGAACATCATATATGCTACATTTTGGCAATTATTTATCATAGTAAAGGCATAGATGCTCAACTTCTGCAAACGTTGGATCTAGCTGTCACTTTTCATCTTTCTGTATGATTTTGTATTTTGAATTCACCTACCTTTCTCTCCCACTCACTTTTTGAATTTAAAAAAAAAAAAAATTATAGTTGAAGCTATCATGGACATCAAGAAAATGTACAATGTTACTAGAAACTGGCAAGGCGATCCATGTGTCCCAAGTGAATACTTATGGGATGGTTTGAACTGCAATGACAACCATCATCCAAGGATCATCTCATTGTAAGTGCACTTCCAAACCATCAAAACTTGTGTTGAAACACTGTGAAATTTCAATCAATATATTGTCTAATGTGAAAAAATCCTCAACTTGTACACACATCAAATGGACCCTCATATTTACTAATATGATGATGCATCATTTTAGGAAATGTGACAATGGAACAGACTCCTTTCATATGCTATAAAAAAAATGTTATGTCATTCCTTCTGATATTTGATTTATTCATTTTGACGGAATGCTCACACATCACCTTCCCAAAATGAGAATAACTTTGTTTGAATTGCAAATTATCTTTTAAAGAATGGTAACAATTCTTCCTTCTTTCATAATGACAAGCAGGAACTTGAGCTCAAGCAATATGACAGGGGAGATTGCAATTTCATTCTTCAATCTCAAAGCAATGCAGTCCTTGTGAGTCTTAATCTGAATTGTGATTGATATTTATCTTTCAGTTGCTATAGAATAGTGATAGCTAGACAGCAGCAGCCGGCAGGTCCAGTAACACCATCTGCTAGCTTGAGATTATGGATCCCTTAATTGCAGAAGGTGTTAATGCTCGGAGAGTGTATATGTGGGATTTGATCCCAGGAATTTTTAGCTGGAGAATGCTCTATGCAAGTCCTGCAGTTGAATATTAGGTTGTCAAAAAATAAATAAATAATTGTTTAGCTTAACATCTGTGGATCTTGCTAACTCTTTTCCAGGGATTTGTCATACAATGACTTAACCGGGCCTCTGCCAGAATTTTTGCACTACTACTGAATTTGAACACCCTATAAGTTTTTGAGCTTTGATCTTGGTATAGCAAACATAAATTCAAGGGAAGAAAATTGAGGTGATCTGCATAATAAAATCTTTGCAGTAATGTAAATGGGAACAAGCTCACAGGTTCAGTTCCTGAGGCTCTTCTGCAAAAGTTTAGGGATGGGAAATTGATCTTAAGGTTTGCTTAACTTCCTCCCTCCAACATTTTTATTTACTTAGTACCTCTAATTTCATTTTTTTTACCTTCTCATGTTTTCTCTCTCTTTTCCATTTATAACTGCTTTTTATACATGCCAAATGCTAGAAAAAGTATATGTTTTTCACTGATATGTAAAATCAGATGTCTTCTATATTTCTGACATCAATTTGTATTGCATGATGGAAGCACCATCTATGTTTAGTAACTTACCGGCTTATTACCTTGATGCATTTTATGCAAGTGTTGGTGAAAATCCAGATCTTTGTATGTCAGTTCCATGCAAGAGAAAAAAGAAAAAGGAATATGTTATTCCAATCATTGCATCGTCTATTGCAGCAGTCCTGGTTCTTCTGTTCATCTTTAGTGCTCTGGCTATCTGTAGAAGGAAAAGACAAGGAGGTACGTCTTTCTTTATTTTTTGGTTCCGTAATTGTTATCACAATTCACTGAAGTGAGGTTGTTTACAGGAGATGTAGCACCCAGTCCCAGGTAGTCCTATTTTTCCTGTGATACACCAAATCTATTTAGACAGTTATGAAAATCAATTATAGAAATTGAATAAAAATGCTGAGAATACTAATTAGTTTCCACCAGTGGCAATTGCGACAAACCACACAATCAAGACAGAATATAATGCATTTGATAAAAATCCATCCATGTACCATTCAATATCTGAGTGGTAAATGTGCTCATTCTCTTCATGCAATGCACATATATGAATCATGCTCGAGTCATGTTTCAATTGTGCTTTACCTAACCTTATGATGTCAATGGGATGTATTTTTCTCAGGATTGCCATCCTGGGACTGTGTGGTGATACCCTTTTTTGCTCAACCAAAATGACAATATTAATTGCAGTATTAATCACATCCATGGGACCATGGGCAAGTTGGCAAGATTTCTAATAGTCATATGAGATCTCAAGATACACAAAAAAGTAATTGAAAAACAAATAAATAATTGACTATTTCCTTCACGACACCACCAACTTCCTATATATACCACCACACACCAAGTCCGTACCTATTTTCACCTAACATTGCCAAATAAATGATAACGATCCAGTCACTGTACCACAGATTATTAACCATGTCAACCCAACCTCTTGCGGTTTTGTAAAAGGTCTTGTTCCAGTCATCTTCAATTCTTGGAATTCAGATTGAGAAGGCAATCAAACTTGGGGAGATCACTTCATACAATCTTGAGCCCAGGCTGACCATGTAAATTTGGACGACTCTACCATAAGCACAAAACATAGATAAGCATGCAATCCAGGACCTCCTGTAGTTTTACCACTGACAAAATATTATGGAGAAACCGTAAATAAAGTCAGCTAAATGTAGCTGCCGATGGATTTGGTGGCACAAGCCCAAGAGTTTATTTTCATTCCGTGTCTAGAATAGTGGACTCTAGATTTAATCCTCAAAAATGTTGTGTGAGATGAAATCGATTTGAGTACACAAACATGAGAGATTTAGAGCATAAAATCTACATATTCCCACACAAGCCTTGAAATTTATTTAATAGATTTTGCATTTTACAATTGTGAAAATCTTCCTTGCAGTAGATATGGTCACCAAATCCAACATCAAATCAAAGAATCAACATTATAGCTACTCAGAGGTTGTGAGCATAACTAACAACTTCAGAACCATCATTGGAGAAGGAGGATTTGGAAAAGTGTACCTTGGCAAATTGAGAGATGAAACTCAAGTTGCTGTTGAGTTGCTCTCTACTTCATCAAACCAAGGCTATAAGGAATTTCGAGCAGAGGTTAGATTGAACATAGCAGCCAATCTTTTTGACTACTTAAAAATGTTAATTTAATTTGTAACTAAGATTGCATGAGGCATGCAGCTAAAATACTTTCATTTGATTAAATTGGAGCATTGGTTTGAAATAGGCACAACTCTTAATGATAGTCCATCATAGAAACTTGGTTTCTCTTGTTGGATACTGTGATAAGGGTGAAAAGAAGGCACTTATATATGAGTACATGGCTAATGGCAATCTACACCAGCATTTATCAAGTATTTACCATTTACCATTTGTGTCCGAAGGCACTTCATCATATGACCCACAATAAGTTACCTTTGTGGCTTGGTCAAATTAAAAGCATGATTTAGTTTAGGGCAAGGCTCCATAACTGCACCTATAGTACTAGCTAAGCATATTAGAATCTGTACAGTCTTTTCCGCTATTAGTTACCTTTGTCAAATCAAAAGAATGTTGGCTTCTAGTGAGAGCAGGGCACCTAGCATGTGCTGCTCATACCAAATGTGTATCAAGTTTTTTCCAGAGGGCAGTCTCATTTTCCTTGATTTTATCGTGAAACACAATGCATACTGCCTATGAAACTGTAACTATGTCCTGCCCCTTAGTGAAGCACCTATGGTACTATCTAAGCATATTAGAATGTGGGCATGACAACTATCCAGAGGCCTAGCTAATATTTTCATGATACACCAATACAAAGCATAAGAACAATTAAAACAAACCAAAAAGAGGAAGTATGAGGTACCAACAAGCCAATCTAAGCTTAATATATAAAAAAGTACAATTTCTATTTCATATAATTAGGATTAGGCATGTGTAGTTTGACTAAAAACTCACAAATATTACTAATTTTCTCACAATATTGTGAAATCAGAGCTATCTTTTATAACATCCCAGCTTAAAGAGATAAATTGATAATGTTTTGGCTGCAGTGACAAACAGAAATGTCTTAACTTGGAATGAGAGACTTCATATTGCAGTAGATGCAGCACATGGTTTGTAAACAAATCAATTACATGATTATTCATCTTCAATATTGTTGTATCTCAATTATAAATATATTAAGAATAAGTTACCAATGGAATATTGGTGGAGTTGCAGGGTTGGAGTATCAACATAATGGTTGCAAGCCACCTATAATCCATAGAGATTTGAAACCTTCCAACATTTTATTAAATGAACACATGCAAGCCAAGATAGCTGATTTTGGTCTGTCTAGAGCCTTCACAACGGAAAATGACTCTCATGTGTCAACTCGCCCAGCTGGCACATTGGGATACTTTGACCCTGCGTAAGTGTTTAGACCTATTGATTTGAAATTCATATATATAATTGGAGTTAAGAGTGAATTTAAGTATCATGTATATTGTTCTAGTGGAATCCGCAACACACTAAGCCTGTTATCATAAAATTTTGCACTAATTAAAAATATTTTCTACCTTTAAAGATCAGACATTGATTTCCAAGTACCCAATGCATCCAAACACTATAAAATTCACAAATTTCAATTAATTGAACAAAATTTCAAAATTTTGCAGTTTTTACAAGTACTTACTATTATAATTTTGATGCACAACTCACTTTCTTCACCAATAGGAGTTATATAAAGCATCAGGGTACTATTATAATTTTGATGCACAACTCCCTTTCTTCACCAATGGGAATGTTATATAGAGCATTAGGATGCTTATTTAAGGTCCAAGCAATCAATCATTTAATCACTAAGTGCAACTAGGATAGGATATAATGAAAGTAATAGCTAGCAGAATTAAATCAACCTATGAGTTTCTTGTATTTATCTAGCCACATGTGTTTTACATGCAGATTTCAAGCATCTGGAAACTTTAATAAGAAAAGCAATGTCTATAGCTTTGGAATTATTTTGTTTGAGCTAATCATAGGCCACACTGCAATAGTAAGAGGCCCTGTGAAAAACAATCACATATTTGACTGGGTTAATTCTTTGATTGAAAGGGGTGATGTTCAAAACATTGTTGATCCAAGATTAGAAAGAGAATTCAACACCAATTCTGCCTGGAAAGCTATAGAGATAGCCATGTCATGCATACCATCATATGCTATCCAAAAGCCAGACATGAGTCATGTGTTGGCAGAACTTAAGGAATGTTTGGCTCTAGAGATGGCTCATGAAAGAACTCAAAGAATGACAATTGAGGGAATTTAACAACTTCAAACATTCCATTCAAAATGACCCATTTGGAGTACGAATCAGATATTGTGCCTCATAGTAGGTAGATTTTTTTTTTTTGGGGGGGGGGGGGGGGGGGGGAGGGGGAGAGATATTTGGTAGTTTGTGGAGCGGAAGGGGCATTAGAACCTAGACATCTTCACCAGAAAGCATCAATTGAGCTATAAGGCTTATGGCCCCATCTTAGGTAGTTATCAAACAAAAGATTAGTAGTCAAGTGTTCTTTGTATGCAATATGATAAGTTTGTGAATGTAGAGAGAAATATCATAGAGTGAATGTACCTTTGCTTTTGGAAGTTTTTATTCTCAGCAAGCTTATTTTTAAGTTCTCTATTAATATAAAACTAGCATTAATTCTTGTTTAAGTTTCCTATTGTGGATCATTTAGTTCTTAGTTCATACAAATTAGTTGTGACGCTAGAAACTTGATTCTTTGAGAGTTATCTTTGAGAATCCATCTTTTTGACGCCCACTTTAACTATCAATTTATAAGTTTGTTATATATAAAAAAAATAGAGACTTGAACAGTGTCTCATTGATTGATCAAGCAAAATTATACTTTGAATAATGATTTCGGTGAATTCCATGGCTTCTTCCCTTCAAATTCATTGCCCCTATGGGCTTATGCCTTAAGCTGCCTGACAATATTCTTTGCTAAAGTCATTTCTTATAATAATTATTTAGTTTTTCAGGAGTAAAAAATCTTTACAAAGAATCTAAATTTATGAAGAAAGCCAGTTTTCTGTTAATATTTACAATTGAGAGAATGAATCTTTACAGTCTAGGGGTATACATGGGTTAGGTTAAATCGAGTTTGGGCAGTGGCGGCTTTAGGAATTTTTCTCAGGATAATCAATAAAAAACTTAAATTAAACAAACTTTAATAAAATAAAATTTGAATATATTGATATCACAAAAAAGCACATATACATAAATTTTTAAAATTTTATTCTATGAGTTTTCATATTTTGAAATTGATAGCTGATAGTTTCGTTATCAATTCTATCAACTGCATCATTTTCAATGTACACAACCAAACAATCATTAAACTACTGATATCCCATCCAATTACGAACATCTTGCCTAATAAGTAACAATATAAACAAAATACATCATTTTTTTTTTTTAATGATCTATTCCAACCAATTTTTGTATTCTTTAAACTAATTAGTATTAAATCAACACAATGCTCCATTAATTTCTTTTTTAGGGAAATCATGGCCAATAAGTTGACAAAAACCTCTTGGTAAATATGCTCTTCTTATTTCAATCTAATCATTAGGATGAAAAGATGAGACATTTTCTCCTAGCCTATGATCTGAACTAAAATTATTAAAGTCAATACAGTTTTGTTTAGAATATTAATCTTGCAATACAAGTAATTTCTTTATAATAAATTTATTCATGGTGCAAAATAATAGAGGGTAAACTATAAGTTCATTCAATATATTCAATTTAGACATTCAACTATTATATTAATCATATTCAATAAAGTATTCAAGCATTACTTAATTTAGTGCATATGCATATGTACAAAATATATCACATAAATCCAACAAATTTAGCTAAAGACTAAAATAAACTCTAATAGACTAGCCATTTGAAAAAATGTGTCTTTTGAGAACACAATTTAAAAATCACAATTAAACATTTGATTTGGACTTTTGGGCTAAATTGTATTTGTTTGGGCAATTTTTGAGAAGACTAGCCATTTGAAAATGTGTGTCTTTTGAGAACACAATTTAAAAATCACAATTAAACATTTGATTTGGACTTTTGGGCTAAATTGTATTTGTTTGGGCAACTTTTGAAGAAGTGTTACGTTCGCAATAATTTCACGACACTTTTACAACAAATCTCAGATGAGTAGTTTTTACTAGTTCTAATTTGAACCTACCACATAAATCACTTTTTTGTCTACCAATAACAGTCAGTAACAACTTACTACTTAAGATTATTTGTGAAACTATTGTGAAAATATTGAAAAAATTTCATTTTTTGAAATTCTTTGGTTCAACCTTCAATAGACCAAAATTTTGGAGAGATCAAATTTTATTTTTAATGGACCCAAATTTTTATTTAGGGTGGTGGTCAAGATTTTTTTCTAACTCAATAGCCCATATTAATTTAAAATTCAAAAATTTTAAGGAATTAACAAAAAAAAAAAAAAAAATCAATTCACGATGGTCATGTGACCACCCTGAGTAACGTGTAAAGCTGCCAGTGGGTTTGGGCTCAATCCAAACCCGACCAAATCCCGCTGGGTGGTAGAATGGAGGGCCTATCATTAACCAGAGAGCATCATCGGATCGAATCAAATTGGATTCAAACTAATCAAGTCAGTTTCGATTGAAATGGAGAGAGGCAAAAAACCTTCATCGGAGATCTTGAGATCTCCACCAATAGACAACAATGATTTTTGTCATAGACAATGGAGATCTGAATAGAGTTGATAGGGGTGATTAGATCAATTTGACCAGTTCTTGGAGAGTGAGACCCACCACTCAACCCGATGGAATTATTGAAGTTGCACATCCGTTGTTGACCACCACTCTCATCAGTGGCGACTCCAGGGTTTTTTTTCTAAGGGGGTCAATATTAGTGGAGATAGGAATTTATCGTGGGTAAGGAAGTAAAAAATAAAATAACTAATTTTTTTTTTCTTTACATACCACTTCCATACAGTTTAGCATACAATATAACTATATTTTACAATAGTCTAAAAAATTAAGATTAGTAAGACAACAACTATTGAATACATAAACAAATAGAATTAAATAACTAATCATACATTCTTGTCAAATAACTAATCATACATTCTTTTAAAACAACTAATCGTACATTTAATAAAATACAAATGTAGAAGAAAAGTGCAAGAAAAAACAATTTCATTCTACTGTAAATGCCAAAGTAAGCCAAAGTCTAAGAGAGAAATTTTTTTTTTTTTAATGAATAAGTTAAATTTTGAATTTTTTTTTATTTCTTGTAAAATTAAATATTTTAAGAGTGTTATTATTGGTACAACACTTTTACAAAAATTTCACAACAAAATCTAGATGGTAGGTCAAAAAAGTTATGTTAGTTGCAGGTCTAGATAAAAGTCAATTACAACTTGCTACTTAATTTTTATTGTGAAATTATTATAAAAATATTGTGAAAATAGCACTAAGATGATCATATTTAAGTTAATTTCAGTTGGATTTTAAGAAAAAAATTTGGGTCAAGGTGTTTAAATTTTTATTTTAGAAGGGTCAAAACAAAAAAAAAATTAAAATTTTTTATATAAAATTGCTTTTGTTGGGCCCTTGGGGGCAAGTTAGGGGGTTCATATGAACTCCCTGGGCTGTGTTTAACGCCGCCCTTGACTCTCATCGAATTGAGCGGGTTTTGCATCAGGCCACTACTAGTCAGATAATTTGACCAAGTTGAGCAGATCTGGCATAGATATGGTCCCGTAACCCGTTTCCTTCATTATGTAATGCCACATGTGTCTGTCTTGATAACATGGCACCGTTTGGATAAGTGGCTACGACATTTTCTTTTTTATTTTTTTGACAAAAAGGCGATAGAAATATATTGATATTAAAAAGAAGGAAATGTTAACAAGCACTGTACAGTGCTTGTTAAGATTTTCCTATATGGTCCCACTTAATAAAAAAAGACAAAAAATTACTAAAAGAGTTGTCAAAAAAGGTAAAAAAAAAATTGCTAAAAATTGTTAAAAATATCAAAAAAATTGCAAAAAATAGACAAAAAGCTGAAAAAAAATTGCCCATTAGGCCATTAACACAACCCATTAAAAAAAAGAAATACAAAAGAAAGCCGTGGGTCCACCAAAAATTAAGACAGCCAAACGCAGTGGCTGTGATATTTTAATATTTTGCTTGAATAGTTTTTAATGGAATGCCATCGTTTTGGACTTCCTCATGCACTTGACCGTTGTCTTCTCAATCAGATTGGTTTGTGGTTTTATACTCTCCAACAATGATAGCTTCCACTAATTTTTAAACAACGGACTTAAAATTTACAAAACACTATTTTAAATGATTGATGGAGGATTAATTTTTTTTTTTTTTTTGTCACTTTGATGAGGGCGGGAGGCAAGACAGGAGAGGAGCCAACTAGGCCTAAATTCAAGATCACCATCACAATCTTAAAAATAAAATAAAAAATAAAAAATCAACATCAAATTGTTTTTTTTTTTTTTTTTTTTTTTTGAGAAACAAACACCATCAAATTGTTGATAATGAATATTCGAAACGTAGGGTGTGCGTGACATGGGAACTTTTTTCAACAATAAGACAAAGTCTTTTTGTTTTTGTGTGTTATTGACTGCTTACTTAATCCAAGAATAGAATAAAAGTCATACGAAGCAAACATCAATTATTGCATTAAATTTAGCCCCAGAATTCAGCAAAAAAAAAAAAAAAAAAATTAGCCCCAAAGAAGAGTTCAGCCCAACAAAAACGTAATTGACATTACAGTGACTGTAGGGGCCTTTATCTTTAGGCCCAAATACAAGGTTATCAATATCACACCTGACACCTTTTTTTTTTTGGTGGCGATATAAAGAAAAACTATCACAATGTTAGCACAAGCAATGCCACGTACATAACAGTTTTCACTATAAATTCAAAACTTGTTGAGTTGACGTATACATATTTTTTTTTTTTTTGAGTTGACGTATACATATTAAGTTGTCAGTTTTGATGTGACCCTAGACTTATTATATCGCGGGCCTGATTTGGGAACCTTCTCCATACATCAAATTTTTTTTTTTTTTTTTTTTGTTCTTATAAAAAAAAAAAAAAAAATTCATTGAAGTTGCACATTCATTGTTGACGCCACTCTCTTCGAATCAAGCGGGTTTTGGATCAAGCCGCCCCTAGTTAGATAGTTTGTCCGAGTCGAGCAAATCTAGGATAAATAAATAATACTAGAAATACAAATTATTTTACAAAAAATTTTATAACTACTGATACGATGAGTGATTATTAATAAATAAAAAAAGTGACATTAATTGTGGACTTAAATGAAAAATAATAAGAGGTTGGTCACATTAACATTTTATGAAAGTTTTTAATCATATAATAATTGAAATTCCAAGTAACAAATATTATTGATTTTCATTTTTTGTACGAGTCAAAAACATAAAAAAAAAAAATTTAACCTATTTCAAAATCGCAATCAAACCAAAACACAAGCAAAACGAGTCAAATCTTTAACCCAAAAAAAAAAAATAAAGCTTTTTTGGGAAAATGTTTTTCGTCAAACAAACGCGTAGACAATATGACCACAACCAAACAAACGGGCTCAAAATTTCATTGATGTATATGTCGTGTTGACTGTTGACTTACCCGAAAGGGTTAAAAGTTTCGGGTTAAAAGTCTTTTTCTTAAGTCCACACCCAAAGGTCTATTCACGGAACTTGCCTCAAGTTTCATTTCAGCCAATCACCTAAATCATGGACAGGTACATTTTAAAAGACCCTATTGTGTGAGGGTTGGCTTTGATTTTGGTCTACCAACTTTATTGGGAGTAGACTTCAAAAGTTGACCTTCAAAATTTTTAGGTAGATTATATCAGTCTGCCGTGCCTTACGCGAGGGACTGACCAAATCAAACTTTAAATAATATATATCTAAATGTTCATATTCATCTCTAGAAAGAAAAGATTGATTTATAATTGGATAATAATTTTCTTTTGGACAAAGTTTCTTAGGAGGAAAGTTTTTAAATAATATAAATATGCATAGATGACCTTATGAACCACTAGTACGTAATGTGTTTGGAGGAATAATTGGTTTAATTTCTTTTGTGTTGAAAACAGTCATAGTTGCTCTATTAGCACAGGTTATGGATATTAAATATTGAGTTGCGAGTTGGAATGCACTTTTACAAAAGGAAAAAAAGTAAAAAAAAAAAAAAAATGCACAACTCCCCCTCCCCCCAAATTGGTTTCTTGTTAAAACACAAAAACCCTTTGAAGTTTTAAAAGAAAAACTTAACCCATGTAATGTTATTTTATGTTTACCGTTAAACATTCATTAAAATAAATGATGAATTGCTCATATGATAACACATGTCTATATTTAGAGTTATATTTTCACAGGAAACAATACTACATGGGGGCTTTGTGTTACACTCTAATTAAATCCCTAAGGGGTTCAATATTATACAATTAGCCGTTTACACACCAAAAAAAAAAAAAAAGATATATATATATATATATATATCATAGTGGGATTTGGTGTTATACTAAAAAAAATCAAGGGTTGTGTTTTGTGTTTTGCAAGAAAACCACGAGAGGGTTTTGTGTAATTTTCACAACAACAACAACACACACACAAAAAAAAAAAAAAAAAATACTATCAATACAAAGCAAATCCTTTAAATTTTTAGGGTAATTCCACCATGGGGTTCCCAAAAATTGTTCATTATTCCATCCATATTGAAATGACTTGATTAAATTTTACCAAGTCACCTTTCTCAAAAAAAAAAAAACCAAGTCATCAACATTTAAATAGACACTAACATTCTTTATCTTGGTATTTATTTAAACTATGATGATATAGGAAAATTTATTTTACTTGTTTGAAAATGAATGTATAAGATTTTATAAATCCCACGGTAAAGCTACCCTAAAAATTTTAGATCTTAATCCCTTATTAATGATTCACAATTGGGCATGCTCTATAGTAGATATAAACAATTGAAGGTGGTTTTTTATTACTAGTGTCATATGTGTTCTAATAAGTATTATTGTTTACTAAAAAAAATGTAGTTTTTTATTCTTAATATTTAAAAAAATAAAGAGAAAAATTAATTTTAACCCTATTCTTTAAATAGTAACAAATTAACTTCAATCCATTTTAGTAGAATGAAATTGTCTTAGAGTTTAATATAGACTAAAGTTTTAATTTATTACTTATTGAAATTTCAAATTTAATAAGATTTAATTTGTTACGTCATTAAATTAATACAGATAAGGAATCAATGTTGTGTCATGTGGTTAGAGGTAATGTTTTCTACCATGAGTTTCAATTAACTTAATTGGTAAGATTTATTACTTTCAAATAAGGGATCTCACTTTAAATTACCTCTACATAAATAATAATAATAATAATAAGAAAGAAGAAGAAAAGACCCTCACTAATATCTTGACCTAATAGTAAGGAACAATCATTATGAAATGACTCACAAGTTTCAATTCCTCTCGCCTCACCTACAACAACAAGAATAAATTAAATGGAAATTTTGTTTAATAATGGAATTTTTTTTTTTCTCCAAACACCCATAACATAGCGATTTATAAGATCATTCATGTACACAATTCATTAAATCACATGACTATTTTAAGTAGGTTATAGAAACTCTATCCTTTAATAGTAGCGGTAACTTATAACAAAGAATGAGTCAAATTTTGAAATCCCTCTCACACATTGAGACATGTGGGCTTCATATATGTCTATGCGGTCTTATGTTACTACACACTCTTCTAAATAAACGAGAGCAAGTCATTTGCTAGTTCCATATATATATATATATATATATACATGCCTCACACTCTCGTCTTAATATAACAAATATAATACTAGCATGAACAATAGTTTGCTGCGAAACACCAAAATGAATAGCGCATCAAATCTAAAAGCGCGGCTCCTCTTTGTTTTAGTCATAACTTTTGTTGGCAACTCAAGACTAGCTGCAGGAAATAATCAGAACGCTGGAAGAAAACTTGATGAAATTCCCGGTGAGTACTTCTTCGAATTTTGGTCAACCAATATTTCTTTCTTCTTCTTCTTTGGTGCTTGCCAAGTTGTTGTGCATATATGCATGCTTTCTTGTACTCGATCTTAGTCTCTTACAATGAAGCGAATAATTCATGTATTGTAGAGAAGTTTGCTGTGCTAGCTTTCATAGTTAATACAGCCGCCTTCTTTTTTTGCTCGAGCTTTGTTCTTTTTAGAAACAGTATTCCTATGATCAAAATTACTCCACTTCTTTTCTTTTTTTTTTTTTCTTTTTTTTTTTTTTGGGTTCTTTGTTCTTTTTTTACTCGAGCTTTGTTCCCTCTTAACCTCAAGTTGACTTGAAAGTCTCAAACATAAATGACTCCGCTTGTCTTTTTGCCTTTTTTTTTATACAAAATCAAGTAAGAGAATCTAACCGTGTTTGCGATTATTACCAATAGATTTGGACGTGAGTGTTAATTAAATACTTGAATTTTTAAACTGGTTTATGACAAGTCGTACAGATTCTGTACCTTTTGCTTTTTTTTTTTTTTAAAGTATATTAACTTTAATAAGGATGTCAAGTAAAAGAAGTGAGTATTACTTTTTTTTTTTTTTTTTTAATGATCTGGATAAACTTCAAATAAAAAACTATCTATATATATATATATATATAATTTGAAGCTGGAGAATTTGAATTTTGAATTTTTCCTTAGAGACGACAAGAGGTGCAAGTAAGTAATACTACAATACAGCTATAAATTATTTTACAACATTTTTACAAACTATTAACATAACAAATTATTACTAGTTCTAATTTGGCTAACACCATATTTTGAGTAATGCTATAATTACAAACTATTTTATAACATTTTTATAAAATATTGATGTGACTAACTTTTTATTGGTTTTTATCTAAGTCCATCATTAATATCAATTTTTCATTTACCAATAATCACTCACCACATTAGCAGTTTGTAAAAATTTTTGTAAAATAGTTTGTATATCTAGCATTACTCTCATATTTTTACTTACTAATAATTATTTGAAAAATACTAAAACTATATCAGTAGTTTATAAAAATGTTGTAAAATAATTTATATATGTGTTATGTAGCATTACTCAGCTGAAGTTAAGCTAAATTGGTGCCTTGTCATACTTTTTTAAGAAAGCTAAATACACACAATCACACACTCCCAAATCAAAATATTTTTTTACAAGAAAAAAAAAAAAAAAAAAAAGACAAGGAATTTCCGCCATGACGCCATCTAAAATTCCTAACCAGAGCGAAAGTTGCACATTCGAGTTTGGGATACAATACAAAGTCCGAGGCCACGCTTTTAGTTCTCACCCAAACTCTCATGGACCCACAAACCCGACCCGACCAGTCGGGTTGGGTCAGTTTTTAGGGCTTGGTGGGTTGGGTTGGGTTACAAAAAAAAAAAATTATAGTGGGTCGGGTTGGGTTTGGGTCATAAAATTACAAACCCGCCAAACCCAACCCGACTCACCCATATTTAATATATATTTAAAATATATTATATATTTAATAAAATTTTTTTAAATCAACTATAGGACACTTATATATATATATATATATATATATTTATTTATTTAAATATATATTATATATTTAATAATTTTTTTTAAAAAAAAAACCAGCTCTAGAGCAGCACTTTTTCGGTTCCTCCTACTAATACTAATTATATATATATATATATATATATAATATTATATAATTAATAAAAATTTTAAAATAACCAGCTCTTTCTATCCTATATAAAAGCCAATTAATTCACACAAACCTTAGTAAATTACTATTGTTGTTTAGTTATTAGTGTTGTTTGCCTTTAAGAAGTTACATTGTTACTAATCTTTGGGTTTTTTTAATATATTAATATTTATATTTTTTTTCCACTCAATTTAATAATAATAATAACAAAAATTGTCAAACTCATGGGTTCAACCCAACCCAACCCGACCCATGTGGGTTGGGTTGGACTTATGTGATGGGTTAGGTTGGGTTGAATTTTTTTTGACCCACCATAGTGGGTTGGGTCAAAAAATCCCCTCAACCCGACCCATGCACACCCCTACTCTCACCACCTCTTCCTCTTCTTCTTTCTTCTAAGGCTCATGATTCTTCCAATCTCTCTCTATTTCTTTGACTGGGATTTGAGATTGTTTCTTATTTTTCGATCAAAGTTTTTGTATAGGTTTATGTGTACAAAATTTTCTGGCATCTTCAAGTTTAGTTTTGGTGAGGATTTATTTTGAATATAGAATTTTCTTTTAGTTCTTTTGGAGAAGTGTTGCAGTGGGTTAAGATTTCCTCTTATATTGGGCTATCCACATGAGTATCTATTGGGCCCAAGCATATGGCCCAATTCCAAGAACGACTTGTTACTATATTTTTATTTCAATTTCATGAATTCATTGCGAAAATTGGGAGAACAGGATTTTATCCATTTCAATTAAAATAGAGAATTCATTTTATGGTTAAGATTTTATTTCTTACACTTGATTGTAAGTAAAAAGTACCACGTATTTAAAATTCATCAAGCTGGGGACCAAGCCCATTGCCCATTGGTCAACACACTCTAGATGCCACCAATCCAGCCGAAGGATGATGTTTTTAGTACTATCTCCTACTTCAAACTTAAAGAATTGCCTAGCCTCATTCCTTTATTTGAGCAAAGTTCTCCAAAAGTGTTTTGTTGTGGAATTTTAACATTCCAAACACTTTACCCTTCAAAAGAACCACATGGACCAATGCAATCCAAAGAGAGACAACTTTAGCCACATGGACCAATTCACCTCCCTTTGTTGGAGTACACAATTGCTTCCAAGAGACTTTCCATAGTTGGCACACACATGCTCTTTTTAATTTTTTTTTTTTTAATTATTTGGAGAAGTTAATGGATGCCCGAGTATTGGTTCATGAAGTATTTTTAGAAATTTTTTATAGGAAAAGAAAAATGTAATTGATTTTTTAACAGCTTTTTATATTTCTCATAAAAGTGATATTAATTTTTTTTTTTTTTAAATTGTCCATTAACAAATGCCCTAAAGTTACTTATTAACTAGACTTAAAAAAAAAAAGGGGGGGGGGGGGGGGATAAAGCTTTTTTTTTTCCTAGGAGGATGTGTACTTATTATTGTAGTTGACTATCAAAGTCAATATTTCCAACATTTGTAAGAAACTTGTCAAGACAAACCTTTCTGCTCAAGATACTGCACAATTGATCTTGTGATGTTTTTCCATTTTGCAATGTTTTTCGTCTAATGGAAAAGCATTGCAATTTCCAAAATGTTCTGAATAGCAAATTTTTTCAAACGTGTTTCCATGTTCAGAACTATTTTTAAAGTCATCTAGGATATCTTAATGTTATTATTTGTTAATTTGTTAGCATGCATACAACGACCCCTATGCACAGCATTGTGCAGTTAAGATTGATTCCAGAGGTTCATTCACTTATCTTTTGATTCTTTTCATTAGTATAGCTGCCCATGTGCATGTTCAATTCACCATTTTTTTTTCTTGGTCCCTATTGCCTCAGCATTTTAATGTTTCTCAAGCTTTAATACAACTTGTCTGTTCCATTGTATGTCTCTTTGACTAGAGAGTCACTATGTTAATCAATCAGTGTAAATTTGTTAAACACAACGAGGCAGTTTACGAAGTTGTTCTATCAAATGAATAATTAATTCCTATTCACTTGTGTAATAGGCTGGTAGCTTTTAATTAGTAAACAATAAACACTACAATTTTGGTCTAAAAAAAAGGTTAACATCTGAATAATCTGAAACTTTAAACAAACCAAAACCAACGTTTTGGCTTTCACATACATAAACAGTTTTATCTGAGCGTGGGAGTTCACAAGGCCACAAAAAGGTAGGTGTTGCAACTTGCAACAACATTGACTCACCCAAGCTTGGAGCTTAAGCTATTTGAAAATTTGCGTCTTAGGAATTTTGGTGCCAAACTTATTTTATCACTGAAAAACATAGGGTGTTCTGAAACTCATTGGTACCTTATTTGTGGAGACTATATAGATTGCTTATGTCTAATGAACTCCCTCTTTCTTTTTCAAAATTTCAAGGTTTCATTAGCATTGATTGTGGCAGCAATGAAGATTACATTGATGAGGATACCAAAATCCCTTACATATCAGATAAAGGATTGATAGACACTGGAATAGTTAAGACAGTATCCTCTGATTCACCTGCAAATCTTCGACGGAATGCCAAGAACTTGAGAAGTTTTCCCCAGGGAACAAGGAATTGTTACACCCTGAGACCAGAGCAAGGCAAAAACAATAATTATTTGATCAGGGCAATATTCGTTTATGGGAATTACGATGGTGAAAACCAGATACCGGAATTCGACCTACATCTTGGGGTTAATGAATGGACAACAGTGAATTTAGCAAATGCTGGTCCAAATGGTTTCTATTATGACGTTATTCATGTCCCCTTGACGGATTACATAGATGTGTGTCTAATAAACACTGGCAGCGGGGTACCCTTCATTTCATCATTGGAACTGCGGCATTTGGAAAATTCCATTTATCAAACTCAAGGCAGGGCACTTACAAAAAATATGGGATATGACATTGGCAGGAACAGTTCTGACTTAAGCGTCAGGTGAATCTTTTATACCTTCCTGAGCTAGAAACAAATTAATTCAACAATTTTCTGGATCTCATATTTGATTTCATGTTCATTTATCTTTTATTTTTACAACCGAACTTTTCTCTATCACTGAATATTCATCTTCAATGGGATGGCTGGAACTTAATCCATTGCATACGAAGAAAATTATTGAACTTATTCCATTGCATATGAAAAAAAATTATTTCATACCTTTCATTTTACGATAACTTTTACATCACTCAGGATTATCACATTTCAGTTATATGTTCTCAAACTTATATGTCAAGAAAAGTGAGCTCACACCCCTGATGCATTTAGTAAATTTTCCATGGTGACAGTATTTTAAGTTTCTAGTTAATTTGTTCATGTTCATAAACTACAAAAGCACTTGAATGCCTACTTACATAAATAATATATGTGGTTGTTCTAGTACCATCCAACAAAAATATGATCTCTCCTTTTCTCTCTCTTTTTAGGTATCCAAAAGATACCTATGATCGCATTTGGCAACCTGTACTATATGATGAATGGATCCCAATTACAACAGGCTCAACCATTTACAGTGAGAGCAGTGAGAATCCTTATAATTTACCAGAAGTAGTATTGAGGACTGCTGCCAAAACACAGAACTCAAGCTTGCCCTTGAGCTTATACTGGAGTCCTGCAGATTCTCTTTCAAAATACTATGTTTACTTTCACTTTGTTGAGATTGAGAAGCTTGAAGCTGGACAGCAGAGGGAATTGAAAATTGATTTGAACGGTGAGCGCGACCTGACAGAATCTGTTAAACTGGATTACCTAAAACCACAAACCATAGCCCAAAACGATCCGCCAATTAGTGGAGAGCGGATTCACTTTTCAATATCTGCAGCTAAGGGAACTAAGCTTCCTCCAATCCTCAATGCTGTTGAGATTTTTGTGTTGAAAGATCTCCCAAATAAACCAACTGCTACAGATGATGGTATGTCTTCTTCTCGTTTCTATCTTCCTTGCAAGGATTATGCTCAGTTTGCTGCTAACTTATATGAATAAGAGATACTTTAACTGCTGATACAATACCAATTTAAAATATCGGTGATGGTCCTTTCAATAACTAGGAAGGCGGAGCCATCAAGAAGAAGAGTTTTCCGTATGAGCCTTTGTTCATTGCCAAAATAGAAAATGAAATTTTTTTTGTCTAGCAGTTTTAGTCGAGAAATCCTTGTTATACAACTTTTATCCGAGCCACAACACTTTTTGGCCATGTCAATATATTTGTCATCTCAGTATCAATGAAATCTGTGTTTTTGTTTTTTTTCCAAAAAAATAAAATAAAATAAAATAAACAAATCTCTCCATGCCACATAGAATAGGGTCATATAAGTTCGTTAATTTACTGTGAAAGAAATCTTCAAATTATTTCACAGATTTGATGAAATGGCATGGTATCATGACTTGCATTGTTACTGGCCACCATAGAATTTTCTGTTAGAATTTCACTTTGAACATCATATATGCTACAATCTGGCAATTCATCATCATAGGAAAGGCATATATGTTCAATTTTCTGCAAATGTTGGATCTACCTGTCACTTTTCATCTTTCTATATGATTTTGTATTACGAATTCACCCAACTTTCATTCCCACGTTCTTTTTGAATAAAAAAATTATAGTTGAGGCTATCACAGACATCAAGAAACTTTACAATGTGACTAGAAACTGGCAAGGCGATCCATGTGTCCCAAGTGAATACTCTTGGGATGGTTTGAACTGCAGTGGTGACAATCATCCAAGGATCATCTCACTGTAAGTGCACTTCCAAAACATCAAAACTTTTGGTGACTCGTGTTGTAATATTTCAATCAATATATCATCTTATAGGAAAAACTCTACCTTAACTTGGAGGATCACATAAAATGGACCCTGATATTAACTGATATGAAAATATGATGCATCATTTTAGGACATTTGACAATGGAACAAACTCCTTTCATATGCAATAAAAAAAAAACAAAAAAGAAAAACTGTTCTGTCATGCCTTCTGATATTTTATTGAATTTATTTAATTTTTACGGAATGTTCAAACACAGAACCTCTCCAAAAATGAGAAAAATCTTGTTTAAAGTGTAAATTATCTTTCAAAAAATTGCAACAATTCCTCCTTCTTTCTTAATGACAAGCAGGAACTTGAGCTCAAGCAATTTGACAGGGGAGATTGCAACTTCGTTCTCCAATCTAAGGGCAATGCAGTCCTTGTGAGTTCTAATTTGAATTGTGATTGATGTTTGACATTCAGTTGATATAAAATAGTCCCAGCTAGACACCGGCAGGTCAAGCAACTCTATCTGCTAGGTTGAGATTACCAATCGGCGGATAGATGGTGGATCCCTTAATTACCAAAGGATTCAATGCTTGGAGAGTGTATTTGTGGGATTTAATGCCAGGGATTTTTAATTTAAAAATGCTATATGCAATTTCAAATCAATTTTTCAAAAAGAAAACAGTTTTTTATCTTAACATATGTGGATATGTTATTCTCAAAATCTTGCTAACCACTATTTCAGGGATTTATCATACAATTACTTAACTGGGCCACTGCCAGAATTTTTGTCAGAACTACCGAATTTGAACACCCTGTAAGTTGTTGAGCTTTGATCTTGGTATTACAAACATAACATTTTGGGGAAGGAAATTGAGGTGATCTGCATAACAATATCTTTGCAGTATTTTAAGTGGGAACAACCTCACAGGTTCAGTTCCTGATGCTCTTCTGCAGAAGTTTAGGGATGGGAAATTGGCCTTGAGGTTAGCTTATCTTCCTTTCTCCAATATTTTAATGTACTTAATAATTCTAAGTTCATTTTGTCACTTACCTGTGTTTTCTATCTTTTCCCTTTATAACTGCTTTTTATACAGCCAAAACTAGAGAGAGAGAGAGAGAGAGAAAATTAAAAATTAAAAAAAAAAAAAAAAAAAAAAAGAAGAAGAAGAAGAAGAAGAAGTAGTAGTAAATTTTGTTCACTGATATGTACAATAGATGTCATTTATATTTTAAACATCAATTTGTATTGCATGATGACTGCACTGTCTATCCATGTAGATTATGTTTAAAGACTTACTTCCCATGGCTTATTACCTTTATGCATTTTATGCAAGTGTTGGCGAAAATCCAGATCTTTGTCCGTCAGTTCCATGCAAGAGAAAGAAGAAAAAGGAGGTTGTTGTTCCAATTGTTGCATCATCTATAGCGGCAGTCCTGGTCCTTCTGTTCATCTTTAGTGCTTTGGTTATCTATAGAAGGAAAAGAAAAGGAGGTACTTCTTTCTTTATTTTCTGCTTGTGTAATCATTATCACTTTTCACCGAAGTGAGGTCGTTTACAAGAGATGTATCACCCAATCCCAGCTAGTCCTATTTTTCCTTTGATACACCAAAGCCTTTAAGAAAGTTTTGAAAGATATGTATAGAAATTCAAGAAAATGAGACGAACGCCTAATTAGATTTCAACCGTGGCCATTGTGGCCAATCACATAATCAAGAGTCAAGACAGTAAATTATGCAATTGATCAACAATTTTGAATACATCCATGGACCATTCAACATGTGAGCAAGTGGTAAGTGTACTCATTCTCTTCATGCAATTCTTGGGTATGAATCCTGCTTGAGTAATGTTTCAGTTGTCCAGAACCTTACTTTATGGTTTAAGTGGGATGTATTTTTCTCAGGATTGGTATCCTGGGACTGTAATGGTAACCTTTTTGCTCGACCAAAGACAAAAATATTATTACTGTAACAGTAATAATTACATCCATAGGAAAGTTGGCAAGCTTTTAGTACTCATGTAAGATCTCCAGATACACAAAAATGCAGCCACAACTCCACCAAGTTCCTATATATGCTTCGACACACCAGGTCCATACCCATAGTCACCTAGCATTGCCAAAAAATTAAATAGGTAAATAACAATCCAACTACTGTGCCACAGAATCTGAGATTATCAACCGTAGTCTTCATGGAGTTCACTGTTCTATAGAATTGAAGATATTATTACCCTTTATACACCAAAACCATGTCATCCCAATTCCCAAGCCCCTGCTGTTTTGTTAAAGAACCTGTTCCAGTCATCTTCAATTCATGATATTCAGAATGATAAAGCCAGCAAACTTAGGGAGATCACTTGATACAATCTTGAGCCCGTGCTGACCTTATAAAATTGGACAACTCATCCTGAAGTGAAAAGTATAGATGAGCATGCAATCTAGGACTTCCTTTAGCTTTATCTGTAGAAGGCTAAAATGTCGCTGCCGATGGATTAATTCGGTGGCCCAAGCCCATGAGTTTATTAGCATTTACTGTCTAAGATAGTAGACTCTAGATTTAATAGGCAAATTACAACTTACCCACTTATGATTTGGTCGAAATTTAAGTTGCTTACTTGTGGTTTGAAATTTGACACTTTACTCACCTAAAATTAACTCAGTTAGATTTCCATAACCCATGAGTTAAATTACAAATAGGCAACTTAAATTTCAGTCAAACCATAGGTAGAAAGGTTGTAATTTGCCCTTTTTTAATAAATTGTGCATGTTACAATTGTGAAAATCTTCCTTGTTGTAGATATGGTTACCAAATCCAACATCAAATCAAAGAATCAACAGTATAGCTACTCAGAAGTTGTGAGCATAACTAATAACTTTAGAACCATCATTGGAGGAGGAGGATTTGGAAAAGTGTACCTTGGCAAACTGAAAGATGAAACTCAAGTTGCTGTTAAGTTGCTCTCTACTTCTTCAAACCAAGGCTATAAGGAATTTCGAGCAGAGGTTAGATTGGACATTGCAGCCAATCTTTTCAACTACTTGAGTATTTAATTTTAAATAGAAACTGTGATTATATCATGCAGCTAAAAGTTTTTCTTCCAATTAAATTGTTGAATTGGTTTGAAATACAGGCACAACTTTTAATGATAGTTCATCATAAAAACTTGGTTTCTCTTGTTGGATACTGTGATGAAGGTGCAAAAAAGGCACTCATATATGAGTATATGGCTAATGGCAATCTGCTCCAGCATTTATCAGGTATTTAGTTATTTATTAGTTACCTTTTGTGTCCAAAGGCTCTTTATCATATGACCATTTATAAGTTATTTCTGTCAAATCAAAAGCAAGATTTAGTATAGGGCAAGGCTTGGATAGTGCACCATAACTGCATTTAGTTGGCTTTGAGTAAGACCAGGGCACCTTACAGGTGCAGCTCATGCCAGGTAAGTGTCAAGTATTTCCCAGTGGGCAGTCCCATTTTGCCTGCTATTATCATGCAACACAACAACCACGGCCTATGAAACTGTAACCAAGTCTTGCCCCTTAGAGACCCAGCCAATCTTTTCATGATACACTGATTCAAAACAAAAGACCAACCAAAAAGGGGACGATAGGGTGCCAACTAGCCAATCTAATCTTCATATAACTGAAGTGCTATTGCTATTTCATACAATTAGGATTAGGTTATTAGGAATGTTTAGTTTGACTAACAGCATACAAATTTTATTAATCTTCTTTACATGATAGGGAAATCAGAGCTAATTTTTATAACAGCCCAGCTAAAAGATAAATTGATATGTTTTGGTTGCAGTGACGAACACAAATGTATTAACTTGGAACGAGAGAATTCATATTGCAGTGGATGCAGCACATGGTTTGCAAACAAATCGATTACATGATTATTCATCTACTATATATATATATATATATATATATATCTTTTTTAATTTGAAATGGTTTGCAATGGTTTTCTAATGGAGTTGCAGGGTTGGAGTATCTACATAATGGTTGCAAGCCACCTATAATCCATAGAGATTTGAAGCCTTCCAACATTTTATTAAATGAACACATGCAAGCCAAGATAGCTGATTTTGGGCTGTCTAGAGCCTTTGCAACTGAAAATGACTCTCATGTGTCAACTCGCCCAGCTGGTACATTAGGATACGTCGATCCTGAGTAAGTGTTTGCTGATTTGATATGAATGTTAAAAAAAAAAAAAAAAAAAATTGAAGCAAGAGTGTATTTAATATTTCAAGTTTCATGTATATATGTTTAAATGAAATCTGTACATAATAAGGATCACATCATTGAATTTAAAGTTCCCAATGCATTTAAAACTTATCAAATTTATGAATTTCGTTTAATAGCACAAAATTTGTGAAATTTTGCGGTTTTTAATTACATACTATTATAATTTCGATGCTTGGCTCATATTCTACACCAGTGGAAGTTGTCAAAAGCATAAGAGTGCCAACAATTATTATTTAATGGTCTATTTGAATTGAGAGAGAGGGAGGGGAAGTAGAGTAGAATAGAGTAAATTTAGCACAAAATTAGCTTATTTTTAGCCAACTTTACTCTACTCCCCCTCCTTCTCCCCTCCATCCAAACAAGCCATAAGATTTAAGCAATTAACCATTTAATTGCCAAGTACAACTAGGATATAATGGAAGTAATTACTAGAAAAATTACATCAACTTACAAGTTTCTAGCATTGATCTATCCACTTGTGTTTTACATGCAGATTTCAATCATCTGGAAACTTTAATAAGAAAAGCGATGTTTATAGCTTTGGGATTATTTTGTTTGAGCTAATCACTGGTCGCACTGCAATAGTACGAGGCCCTATGAGAAATAGTCACATACTTGACTGGGTTAATCCTTTGATTGAAAGGGGTGATGTTCAAAACATTATTGATCCAAGATTAGAAGGAGAATTCAATAGTACTTCTGCCTGGAAAGCTATAGAGATAGCCATGTCATGCATACCATCATATGCAATCCAAAGGCCAGACATGAGTTATGTGTTGGCGGAACTTAAAGAATGTTTAGCTCTAGATATGGCTCATGAAAGAACTCAAAGGATGGCAACTGAAGGCAATTTAACAACTTCAAACATTCCGTTTAAAATGACCCATTTGAAGTATGAATCAGATATTGTGCCCCATAGTAGGTAGAATTTTATTTTTGGATATTTGATAGTTGGGGAGGGGGCATTAGAACTTGAACATTTTCGTTGAAAACATTAAAATGTCTCAATTGAGTTATAAAACTTATGACCCATATTAGGTAATTATCAAATAAAAGACTAGTGGTCCGTTGTTCTTTGTATGCTATATGACAAGTTTGCATTAGTATTTGACGAACTTTCCTATATCCTTGTTTTGTCTCTTGTTCAATGAAAGTATGAGCGTGTATTATAACTTGTTTCATGTATTTTCTAATGGACAAGTAAATTATAATTATGCATAATTTATATTCTGCATGTGCTTTAAGGGTTTAGTTTTTTTAAGAAACATTGTTATGTAATAACAAGTTCATTATAATGCTATAGAATGTCAACTACAGTGGCTCTGTATTTTTATCCTAGCCCAAAGTTTTTGGTTTTTTTTTTTTTTTTTTTTTTTACTCCTGTCTGTGAGGCCTGGGCCTGGACCATGCCCAGAGCACTTGATTACACTAAAGGTGCACCGATTGCAACAAAGGGGTCTTTGTCCCCATGGCTAGAGATGGACACAGCCTCCTCTTCCCTTTTTTTTTTTTTTTTTTTTTTTTTAAATGCATTATCTTTATTCATAAATAATTTTTTTTTTTTAAAAAAGCACAACATAGTCCCTAATGGTTCTAAGACTAGTACACAACTTGAATACAATTTTTTTTATTATATAAATACGATATAATTTCAATCATTATATGATTTTTTTTTTTTTTTTATCATAAAACTCAAGACACTAATTAGTTTTTGGAATAAGTAAAGTTCAAATTCTAAATTTCTTATTTAAGAGAATAAAATTTATCAATTGAGCTAATTTGAATAATAATGCTATGAACACAGTTTTTACTCATAATAAAATTTCACATCTGCTAAGAGAATAAATTGTGAGTCGTGGAAAAAGAGCAGTGAGTTCATGAATATCAATTGATTCCACATCATTCACTTAAAAAATGTCATGCCCACAACATTATTGTAACTTGAATGGATTCAACTCAAGGAAGAGCCCTATTGGACTGGTGAACCTGTGGGTGGCACATTTTATATTTGCCATTGTCACACAATTAGTAAATCTCAATCTCATTAATAAGGCAACTTGTGGGCTGAGGTAAAGACTTGAGTTCAAAAGTGGCGATGAAGGGCCTCAAAAGTCTCAAAATAAAATGCACAATGAAGGCTCTCAGAAGTGGAAAAGTGAAAAAGATTGTTGATAATCACGTAATTAAAATATAGGGTGAATTATAAAGTTGCTCTTTATTCTTTACACCATATTTTAATTTGATCATTAATCTTTTAATTATGTTAATTTGATCCCTAACTTTTTAGTACTGTGTCAAAATAGTCCTTATAGTTAAGCGATTGATAGAAAATGTTGACGCGATGTTATTAACAGCCAAAATAAAAAATGATTTTTTTGCCATATAGACTTCCATTTGGATTGTCATATCAGCATCATAATTAAATTAAATATTAATCTCTCTCTGTCAAAAAAAAATATTAATCTTTCTTCCTCACTTTTTATAGAAAAAGAAAAAATAATTAAAAATAATTTTTAATCTGCATTTTTTTCCTTTCAATTTCTTGGCATCCAAACTCAGTCTGAAATCAAATCCTACAAAAATCAACCCTTTCAAATTTCGTTTGAGTTGATGTAAATGTAACCTTCACATACGGAAATGAAAACATATTCAAACATTCACATTCATAATCAAACCCACAACTCTAAAAAAAAAAAAACCAGAGATCTTAAATTGATTTGTAATGAAAACACCAATTTAGGTGGTCGAAACCCAATCAAATCTATATAGCCAACTCAATCTCCTCAAGCCAACTACGACCCATTTTGGAGTACCAGTGTACCACATACGGTGGTTGAAACCCCAAAACCCAGCAAGTTTCAAGGAAGCTTAAGATTCTTTTAAAACAAGTTACAACTCAATCATAGTCCAAGGTGAAATCGAGCATTCCATATGTGTCGGTCTCCAACGAGTCCACCATGGGATGGGAGATCAAAAAGATTCTCGGAAGGTGGTGGGAACCAATCTGGGTTTGGGTCGATATGAGAGTAAGAGAGAAAGAGAGAGACTTGGGTTTGGGTCCATTTGATCAGAGATCTAGCCCAGAAGTTAGAGAGATTAATTGTCTAAAGCTTGCACAGAGGCTATTCAGGGGCTGGGTCAGAGTTATCCATTGAGGAGTTCAAGCTGGAGCTATATAGTTTGTAATCTAGCAAAGGGGGAAATAGGTAAGTATTTTTTTTTCTCTAACTATTTAGTTAGTTGGCCCGGTTTGCAAACAATATAAATTAGTAACACCTCGAGTCTTAGAGACTCGAATTCAGCGCTCATACCTCGACCCTTTGACGCTCGGTTTTCATGGTTTGACGTGGCCTAATGCCACATGGCATCCACATAGATCTCGAGTTTCTGAGACTCGAGATCTGCATGGCAGTTACGTGGATGATACACAGATCTCGAGTCTCAGAAACTCGAGATCTATATGCACCTGTCCAATCCCATCCGGTCATGTCACTGACAGGCAGCCTGCCTTCTGGCGTGAACATGTTTGGCCTGGCGTGAAGAGTTTCCTGGCGTGAACATTGCATATTTTTACTTTATTCTCTGCCAAGACTTAAGCCCGTGACTTCTTTATGTCACTTGGCTAAAGCTCCAACAGGAATTGCTTCTCTCTCAACTCATCCTCTCTTACTCTGCATTACTCCTCTCTCAACTCTCATACTCATTCTACAGAGCAGAACAATACTTCCCTCTTAACTCTCATACAAACTGATCATTGTAGTCTCCCTCTCTCCCTCTCACTCTCATACAATCCAGTAGTGCATTTGCACATCCTCATGTCAGGTAAGGGTCTCCTCACTCTCTTGTTGGTTGTTTAATGTATGTATAACTGCTTTAGAAAGTTTTGCTTGTATTGAATTTGTCATGACATTTCCTAATAAAAATATTTGTTCGTAGTAACCAGTTAAATATATATATATATATATATATATATATATATATATTTATCTATATATATATGTAGCACTTTAAATGTATAATTGATTTTTTTTTTTTTTTTTTGTTAATGTCTAATGAACCTCTCTGCTTTATGTTATTTCATTAATACAAAAATATTTTAACTTAACTAAAATTCAATACTTTTTATAAATAGTATAATTATTTGTTTATTTTAGTCAAACGTTATAATAACAACTAATCTAGCAATGAAATTATTAAAAATAATATTTGCTATGTCAAACGTTATAATATGTTTTGTTTATTACTAATTTACTAAAAAAAAATTTATCCAAATATCCATTTTAAGACTTTAAAGACAAAAAAATATCCCTCTAAGATTCAAAAAAATATCCATTTTAATACTGTGATCTTTTTCAACTTACTATAGTTTACCTGCCTAGCATCCCTATCATATGTTTTTATTTTATTTTTTATAAACAATAAGTAATGGGATTTTATTGAAAAAATAGATTACTTCATGCTCGCAATGATGAACACAAAGTAAACTGAAATGATAACAATTGAATTATGCACAGAAGTCTAAAGATTCTTTCAACTCTAAAAGGAAATTGCTATTTGTAAGACCCCACACCCGAGACCACAGAACAACGTTGACTCCCATAGAGCCTTTGATCTTTCTGTATCTTCAAAAATGCAACTATTTCACTCTGTCCACAACCGCTACATCACACATAACAGGTCAAGGTTCCAAACCTATGATGAATGCTTCCCAAACCAATTCCTCCGCTCAAATAAAAGATCTTCAACCCTCCTTCGTAACTACCCAATCCCAAAAGTTCGAAAGACTCTGCTTCATAAAACATATGCAACATCACAATGGATCAACAAATGATCCATTGTCTCCCCATCACACCAACACATGCAACACCAACCAGCTGACAAGAAACCTCTATTGATAAGATTATCACACGTAAAAACTCTTAAGCTGCTGTCCTATCAAACAATGAGACCCTTTTTGGGGGCCTTTCTGTTTTGTTTTGTTTGTTAATTTTAATTAATTATTGGTAAAACCCTCTTTGGGGCCTTAACACACCAAATACTTTTCCAAGGAAAAGAATTAGTAGTGGCACCTTGGATAGCCTCATATTAATAGTAAACATCAAAAGCATCACTCCCTTCCAATCTTCATCTCATTTGTCACACCCCTAGTATAAAAGATATAGGAAAGAATTCACAGGCTCCATTCCCAATCATGAAAACCATTGGGGAATCTCACACTCCCAACTCCAACCCTCCCTATCCAACAGGCTATCCAAGAGTGAAATAATTAATGCATTTTTTGTCAACTGAGCATGCGAACTTAGGGTAAAAATCCTTTAGAGGACAATTCCCATGAATTTATCATGAATTTTTCAAAATGTGCTCCTCCGTTATGAAATATAGAAGCTATTTTATCATGAAAAAACAATATTCTCAACAACTTTGTTGATGTCCTTTGAAAGCTTATGGCCTTTGGTACAATTGTTACATAACTAACTCCACACCTTGCAACTTCAACCAATCAAGGAACTTGCTATCTTGTCCTCATTCTCAACATCAATAATACTTGAGCAAATTGATTTTCATTCCTTAGCCATTTGATTAAGAGATATTACAAAAAAATCTTTACGCTATTCATACCATATATTTTCTTCCAGTAGATGATTAAATATTATACCCACTTCATGAATATGATTTTACATAATTTCCTTCAAGTAAAAGTAAAAATTTAAACATCTCTTTTGATTCTCTTCCTCCAGCCTCTCAGCAACCAAAATAAATCCCATATCAGTGCACTGACACAACACAACTGATATAACATTTACACCAAATTGTCAAACCCCAGAAACTTAAAAGGCAAATTACACATAAATTACCAACAAAACAACCAAAATAAATAAAACCCAGAAAAAAATTCAAGAAACCCAGATCAAAACTCAAAGAGCAGGACCAAATTAGCAAAGCAGAACCACAAAAAAGCCATTAAAAAAAATAAAAAACAAAACCATACTCCTATATACTTTTTCAGCAAGTTCTTTAAGTAATTTGAAGAATGACAGTACAACAAGAAGAAAAAGAACTTATAAGTGAAACAAAACGAACAGAGTACACGAAGCTGAGGGGAGGAGGTCATGAACTTAAAATAAAAATAAAACAAAAACAATACAAGGGTGTATGTGGTATTACCTCAGAACTTGGAGAAATCTGAGGGGATCTCGCCGGAGAGACGGTGAGCACGGAGACTCAGAACTCGGAGTTGACTCAGCCGGCCGAGTGTGTTGGGTGGAATCGGACCCACTAACCCAACCCCTGGTAAACGAACAGAGGACTGATCAGCTACGATTAGGGTCGCACTCGACTCCGACCCAGTTGCAGGCTGAGTCAGTCGAGTTCCATTGTACGCGGTTCGCGTGTGGGGTCTGGTTAAGAAAAGCAAGGAGAGCTTGCTTGTCCTGAGTCAGCTCAGAGTGCACTCGCCCACTCACTAGCGAAGACGGTGAGGGAGAGAAGGCGATGAGTGAGCGAGAGAGAGAGAGACGCTGAGGTGAGGTGTGCAACTGAGAGAGAGTGAGTGAGAGAAGACGAGAGAGGGTCAATGAGAGTGGAGAGTGGAGAGTGGAGAGTGACTATGAGAGAGGCGTTTAATTTGAAAATGCCTATTAAAACTCGACTTTCAGAGAGTCGAGTTCCATGTAGACCGACAGATCAAAGCCAGGTGACGTCACTTACCACATGGACGACCACGTCAACGCCAAGTGGCGTCTACGTGGACCTCGAGTTTTAGAAACTCGAGTTTTATGTGCATGCCACGTGGCATCACGCCACGTCAAACCACGAAAACCGAGCCTCAAAAAGTCGAGGTCTGAGCGCAAAATTCAAGTCTCAGAGACTCGAAGTGTTACTAAGTGATATTGTTTCCAAACCGGGCCAACTAACTATATAGTTAGTTAATTATGGGTAATTACCCATTTCGTCCTCTAGCAAAGGCTTTCGGAGTATGTTTTTTCAATTGGATTTGTATAGGAAGCTAATAAATCTCCTCACGTGTGGCTACTGGCTAGGTGATCTAGCAAAGGTTGACGTTTTCTTACAGGAGGTTTGCCATGGTTCTAACATGGGCTTCTCTTAAGTTCTCTGGTTCATTAAAAGTTCTACATATTATCAAAAATAAAATAAAATAAAATGGTAAAGTAGTTTTTCTTTTTGGATTTTTTTGAATGTTGAGTCTTTTGACTAAATATTGCTAAATTTAAAATATATTTGTGTTATAAGTACTGTTCCAAGTTATTTAGGAAAATGAGGAGAGAGATTGAATTTTGGCACTACTGTTGCCGAAATTCAACAAAAAGTAGGAGAGAGAATAAGAAAAAGGAGGAAAGAGAAATTGAAACAATAACCTTGAATTTCAGCAACACATCTGCCCAATTTTCTTGTGCTGCCCGGACGTGTGAGTGTGAGAAGTGCAATAATGAGTGGGTGCCCCCCAAGAAAAAAGTAATTGTGGCAATAGTATTGCCAAAAATGGTAGGAAAAAAAAAAGTGAATGCCAAAATCTGAGGAAGAATTAAAAAAAAATATAATGTGCTACGTACACAATATTTTTATAATATTTTCACAATAAATCACAGGTAACTTGTTATTATTAATTCAAATTTAAATTTAACATTGAGATTACTATTTTAATCCAACAATAACAATAAGTAACAACCTGACACTTAAATTTGTTGTAAAAATATTGTAAAAATTGTGTGCACTTCATTTCTAAAAAAACAAAAAAAAAAAAAAAAAAAAAGATTTTCCCAATTGTGGCAATGGTATTGCCGAAATACCATTGCCACAATTGGAAAAAAAAAAATCCCAATTGTGGCAACGGTATTGCCGAAATACCATTGCCATAAAAATAAAAAAAATAAAAAAAAAAATTCCCGGCAATACCATTGCCGAAATACCATTGAGAATTTTTTTTTTTTTTTCAATTGTGGCAATGGTATTTCAGCAATACCATTACCACAATTGGGAATTTTTTTTTTTTGGTATTTTAGAAATGAAGTGCATATAATTTTTACAATATTCTACGTGTCAAGTTGTTACTTATTGTTATTGTTAGATTAAAATAGTAATCTCAATGTTAAATTTAAATTTGAATTAATAATAACCAGTTACTTGTGATTTGTTGTGAAAATATTGTAAAAATATTGTGTACGTAGCACATTATATTTTTCTTTAATTCTTTCCCAGATTTTGGCATTCACTTTTTTTTTTCCTACCATTTTCGGCAATACTATTGCCGCAATTACTTTTTTTTTTGGGGGGGGCACTCACTCATTATTGCATTTCTCACACTCACACGTCCGGGCAGCACAGGAAAATTGGGCAGATGAATTTTGGCAACACTGTTGCCGAAATTCAAGATTACTGTTTCACTTTTCTCTTTCCTCCTTTTTCTTATTCTCTCTCCTACTTTTTGTTGAATTTCGGCAACAGTGTTGCCGAAATTCAATCTTTCTCTTCATTTCCTTAAATAACTTGGAACAGTACCTATAACGCAAATATGTTTTAAATTTAACAATATTTAGCCAAAAGACTCAGATATGTTTGATTATCGGAAAAGTGTAGGAAAAATTAAAAGAAAGCATAAAGAATATGAAAAATTTTGGTTATTTGAATTTTTTCATTTAAATGCTGATGTGACATATTAAAATGTTAAATAAAATTTTAATTATCATTTTATTTTGGATGTGAGGTTGGTCACAATTTTTTTTTTTTTTTTTTAAGTTATGCTGGTATGGCAATCCAGTTAGTAGTTGATGTGTGGGTTCCAGTTAGCTCAACTAGTAAATTCTTTGATGGTTGAATAAGAAATCTGGAGTTCAATCCCGCCTACACCAAAAAATCCGATTGGTGTCTTGATATGATGATAAATAGCTACTATCAGGAGCGGACGCTATATGTTGAAACTCTCTAAAAAAAAAAGTAATAGTTAATGTGGCATGAAAAATAAATTTTTATTTTTATGTTTCACACATCAACTTTTTTTCATCCAAAGAATAATGACAGTGACTAAATTGAGACAACACTAAAAACATTAAGGACCAAATTGACACAATTAAAAAGTTATCGACCAAATTGAAATATAGTTCAAAAGATAGAGACTACTTTGTAATTTACCCTAAAATCTAAAATGCTTATAGTATATTTTCAAACTAAATTTTTTGGCAAAGTAAATAAATAAAAAAAATTATCAATAGCTTTAGAAATGTTGAGGTGCACCAGACTTTTTTCTAGGGTGAAAGCCTCGCCTACCCACAACATAATAGATTCAACCAAAATAGTATGAGAAAGAATATTTTTCAATTTTCTTATAGTAATTGATTTTTCAAATTAATCATCAACAGTCAAAGGCAGAACTATAAAAAGATTATATAGATTAGTAGAAAAAATTTGAAATTGCCACGTTCAAAATTTTTATTTTTGATCCTCAAAATTGAAAGTTGACTCAAAAAAATCCAAAAATTTAGAAGGACCACCTAACCCATGGTTGGTACTTGTAGCCGGCTTCCAAAAAAAAAAAAAAAAAATTCATTTGTACTAGAACAAATTTCTTTTAAAAAAAATAAATAAAAATCCTTTCAAAGAGAAGGCAAATGAATTGTGAGTTATGATATGTTGGTTGTTTGCTTTCTCAAAACTCAAAGTTAAAAATTTGGGACTTTCATCAGTTTCATGATTGAGATATATCACCTAAAGAATCCTATAAAAAAAATAATAATAAAAAACCACCTAAGGATTTTTTTTTTTTTTTTTTTCATCAACAAGATGATTTTACAATTGAACTATAAAAAAAAATCAAAAATGAAAGTCGACTCAAAAAAATCCAAAAATTTAGAGTGACCACCTAACCTATATCTAGGGTTGGTACTTGTAGCCACCTTCCAAAAAAAAATCATTTGTAATTTTCTTATTAAAACCTCCTCTTAAGGAGAATGCAAATGAATTGTGAGTTATGATATGTTGGTTGTTTGCTTTCTCAAGACCCAAAGTTAAAAGCTTGGGATTTTCAGGATTTCGGTCTTGTTATGTTGTTTAAACCACCTAAAGAATTTTTTTTTTCATCAACGAGATGATTTTACAATTGAACATCATTATCGATTTGATATTTTATATGTTCTAGTAAATTCTCAATTATAAGAATTAAATCATCGATTTAGTGAGCATGTAATAGAGTTGTTCCTAATTTAGCTTTGAATTCTCAAGAAACACTTGAATAATTGTATAATTGATGATATTTATTTGTTGATAAACAAATTTTATATGTAAAATATTACAAATCATTTGAAACTACCGTTAAAAATGGAATTTCAATATTTCATTATTATACCTTAAAAAATTGTTAATATATTTTTGAATTATGCCTTACAAAACTTATGTGTTGACTTTCTAACACAAATAAAATTATAATTTTGAAAGTTTTATTTATTATGTTGATGTGATACCAATCAATGTTATGCATGTTGCCATCGATGAAAAAATCATTCATTTAATTGGAAGCTTTGGGGCTCAACCTATGGTCTTAAACGGTTAAACCCCTATTGCCAAGGGATAAGAACAAAGGACTCATACATAACAAGATTGGATCCGATCGACTATAATAAATGATGCATGTATTGAGTGCATGAAGTGTGTTAACCCCCCCGGACTTGATTCATCAGCATTCAAGTCATATATCTAAAATTTTCCTTAAATTTGTTATGTTTTTTAATTTTTACACCGATGCATCTTTAGGTATAAGGAAAAGGGATGATTTGAATCCTAAGTATCTTATTTCAAAATATCAAAGTGTGTCAATCAATTAATTCACAAAACTCTTAGCAAGAATGTTTTTTATTTTTTATTTTTTATTTTCTAAGTTAGTTAAAGAAATAAAAAGAAAATTTTGGGAAGAGTAATTTTTTTTATAAGGTTTAAAAAAAAAAAAAAAAAAATCTTCCTATGCTATATCCATGGTCAAAAAGATCAAAATCAGTGACAAATCAATGTAATGTCTCTTCTTCCTCCACCAAATGACGGACTGACAGTTCCTCTCTCCGGGCGATAATTCAATAATTATAATAGAAAAGGAATTCAAATGCAAGATATCTTTACCTACAAATGCTAAGTAATGTTAGTTAAGCTACAAAACATAGTAATTAGTTATAAGAGCTTGTTTGGATTACATGGAAATTGAGTTATATCACTCAGTTTCCATCATCCATCTCTCTCTAAATTTTGTGAGACCTACAAAAAAAAAAAAAAAAAAAAAAAAAATTGTGTTTGGCTTGATTTCCTAAAGTTGTTTCCGTTACTCAAAACTCAAAACTTTTGAGCGAGAGAGATGGAAACCGAAATAAAAAAATTGGTGCTTTCAAAAGTTGAAAACTGAGTTTCAGTAGCATTATGGTAAATATTGTGACTTTGTGGGACCAGTTTGCAGTGAATTGTCAAATCAATTTCCAGAGCCTTTGATATTACCGTTGGAAAGGCTTCTATGCAGTTCATTTTTTCTTCCCCAAATATTTCAAAATCCCTCTTTCTGACGTCCCTCTCTCCGCCTCCCTCTCATTTCGTCTACACTCCATTCCCAGCCGACGCTGTAAAGCCGCCTGAGATGAACACTCCGTGGTTGAAGACAAACAACCGAGGCGTGCCATAATCTTCACCGCGTCGGACTGGGCTCTATCACCGGCAGTTTTTCACACCGCATTTGGCTAAGCAATTTCTCTCTCCCTCTCTCTCCACCCCTTTGCCAGATCGGTTCATCTCTCTCCTTAATTTCGTATTTTCGTGATTTGGGTCCCCGATCTAAGGATTTGGGTTTGGGTTTTTTGTTGTGGTTGTGATGGTTTGAGGCTTGGGCTGTGGTGGAGCTTGTGGTTGTGGGTTTTTAGTGCATTCGTTTGGATTTTTTGGTGGAGGTAGTGGTTTAGGTTGAGAGCTGTTGGTGGGTTTGGATTTTTGATTCATTCGGATTTTTTGTTGGAGGTTGTGGTTGTGTTGAGGGCTGTTGGTGGTGGAGGTTGTGGTTGTATGGGTTTCTGGGTTTGCCGTTGGTGGTGGTGGAGCTGGGTTTGGGCGTATCGTCTACTCTGTATTTTATGGGTTTTTTTATGGAAGAATATGAAAGAGGACGAAGAGCAGAAAAGAAAAGGAACGTGGGTTGCAACCATAACCTTCTGTATAGTGTCAGTAGATGGGTCTACCATTTTGAAAAAAAAAGTGGAGTTAAAAATTGAGATATATGATTAAACTAAACAAAAGTGTTAGATTTTTGCAACCAAACTGAGTCAGCCCTAAACCAAATGAGCTCATATTTCTAAGTTGGTATTTTTCCTTTTGACTCTTTTCTCTTTGGGTAGCCCGGGGTAAAAGTGTAGCTGTGGAAGCTATATATATGAACCACAAAGGCAGCTATGGAATCATTGATCTGAAACAATTGTAGCTATGATTGGTCCATCCGTGACCATGGTTGAAAGTCCATCTCAGCAGAAAGAACAACAAAAAATAATAATTACAGTCCCTTCTATTACATCACAAATTACTTTTTACTCCACTTCTTTCAAGGTTCAAGTTCTTCAAATTCTTGATGTCGCCAAGTTTTGATCTACGTTAATTTCACGTTCCAAAATTACTGAGCTTGAGGATTCACATTGATTCTCTTTGATTTTCCACATCTTCAACAACTCTTGAGGTCAAAATTTTCCCAACTATCATCGAAAAAATTACATAGATATTCAATCTTACCAATATTTCATAATTTCACATCTTTCATTTAAGAATACTGTTAATTAGTATTAGCGCCACCCATACCCTACACTTCAAACCAGTAGTCACCAATCAGCTGATTTTGTAACTGCAACCACCGAAATAACTCTAGCATATGCAACTTTCTGGTGCCTTTAAACTAATAATGCCACCAACTATCTTCCCAACTACCTTTGCCTTAATGAAGAAGACGAACTCACTATTTGTGATTTCTCCTTAACGTGTGAGCTACAGAGAAAAATCTTTAACGCATGTCCACACAACAAAGAACAAATGCATAATAAAAAATTTGGCTGTAAGTCACATCTATCAAGAAAAGGTAAGCCACTCGAGGCTTCTGATTTAATGACTATTAATTCAACTTCCATCCTCTTTCTTCAAGACCAACTTTAATGGGGTCCGTTTCATACTTCATATAAGGTTCAAGTCCCAGCTCAAAGTCTCAGAACACCATTGTTGTGAAAGATGAATACCCACTTCAGAAGTGCACTGCTTTTGTTGGTCTCATTTGCACTAGCAAGATTCGGAAATGGGCAAGAATCAAGTGCTCTTGTACCAGCAATTATAACTTTTGGTGACTCTGCAGTGGATGTGGGGAACAATGACTATCTCCCCACTCTTTTCAAGGCCAATTTCCCTCCATATGGGAGAGACTTTATCAATCACCAGCCTACTGGCAGGTTTTGCAATGGCAAACTTGCCACTGATATAACTGGTAAGTAGAAAGCATCAATGCTAGAGTGGCTGCATAGGGATCATAACAGAGTAATGAATCAAATTTGTGAATCCATTAAAGTGGCTTTCATTGGTTTTTTACTTCGTTACCAATTATATATTTTTTACCGTTTTGATTATATTGTTTTTTGATTTGATAGAATAAATGTGTTTTATGCTCCATTTGTTTTGCAATAAAAAAATTTTAGTAAAATATTTTTAAGTATTTGATGTAACATGTAAAATTCTTCAATGCAAACTGCCAAAGTCACCGGTGACCGGACCGATGGCTCTGGTGACCGAATTGCCTGTGCCAGAGGTCTAACACTAGTGGCTCTGATGACCGGACCAGCTCCACCGACTGCCCAGCCAACCAACTGGCAGCCTAGTCACCAAATGGGGGAAGAGCCATAGTGTGTTTTTATAAAATGTTTTACCAAATTTTTAAAAGTAAAACATTTTATAAAAGATTTTACAGTTAACAAAAAAATATTTTCAAGTTTAACTAAATTTTACCATGAAACAGACAAGGTAAAATGTTGAAAATTTTAGCGTGTAAAACACTTTACAACAAAATAAAGGGAATGTCTGATATTTGTTTGCATTATTTGTGTGGAATAATAATTTGTTTAGTTAATTCACTTATCCGCTGCATAATTTATTGGAGTCTAAATAAGAATTTTCAATTGGTATATTAGCAATTAGAACACATAGCGGTCAAATTCAGTTTTTTTATAAAAAAAAATTTATGTCCTAATAATATAAATAAGCTTTAATCTTTACTCGAATCTTACATTTTGCAGCTGAAACTCTGGGTTTTAAGACATATGCTCCAGCATATCTTAGCCCACAAGCATCAGGAAAGAACCTCCTAATTGGAGCTAACTTTGCTTCAGCTGCCTCTGGTTATGATGAAAAAGCTGCCCACATTAGTGTAAAGAATTTCATCTTATCCTAGTCTTTTCTCAGTCTCAAATTAGTAAACTTGATTTGATTAGAAGAATTGATTTCTTTATACAAATGAAATTTTGGTTTGTGGCAGCATGCAATCCCATTGTCTCAGCAGTTGAAATACTACAAGGAATACCAAACCAAGCTAGCAAAGGTGGCTGGTAGTAAGAAAGCAGCAACCATAATCAAGGAAGCAATATATATTTTGAGTGCTGGTAATAGTGACTTTCTTCAGAATTATTATGTCAATCCTTTGGTCAACAAAGTCTACACTCCTGATCAGTATTCCAACTTCCTTGTTGGTGCTTTCACAAGCTTTGTTAAGGTACATCATTGTGGTTACTAAATTTCAAGTTTTGCACTAAATTAATTAGACTGAAAATATGTGCCTCAAATGCCATGTTTAGTCGTTAAGTGTTGAATAAACAGTTGGCTGCACAGTTTTTTAATCTCATTGAACCGGATCTTTTAACAAAAAATTCAAGAGCCGAGTAAACTCCGGTTGAACCAACCAAATCAACAGAATCGGTCGCAGTTTGGACCAATGTTTTTGTTTGAAAAAATGTAGAAATTGCATTTATCAGTATTTGAACTTTAGTACAAAGGGTACAATTAGCTGACATGCATGTTGGAAAGCTATCTTTTTTTTTTTTTTTTTTTTTAATTTTTTAATTTTTTTTCTTATTATCATTGAATAATTAGGGGATTTATCTAGATGTCTCTATGGAAACATCAAGAACTGCTAGTTTACTCATAAGGCATTTAGCAAATTTAAAATGATTAGCTATATTTTGAAATTTATATGACACATACTAATAAGTAAGTAAATTATTATTATTGTGATAACTAATATATTCAGTCTCTAAGAGAATATATATATATATATATATATATATATATATTTTTTTTTTTTTAAATGGTGTGTGTATATATATGTTAATTAAAATCATATAATTCATTGTGGACCCCTTTATGTACTTGACATGATTAAATATGAAATTTCAAAATTATTTGTATGTTTACCTAATTATGGATTTTCTTTTACTCAAAAAAAAAATTATGGTTATGCTCAAGGAGTAATTATAATTTTAATGATTTTTTTTAATGCTTTATTATTTTCTAACTTTCTTATATAAGTTGTGAAAAATATGCCTGAAAATTATATAATTCCCCTGGATAATTACTTGGCTATGATTAAAAACAGGAATTGTATGGCCTGGGAGCCAGAAAACTTGGGGTGACTTCACTCCCTCCATTGGGTTGCCTTCCTCTTGCCATCACCTTATTTGGATTTCATGATAATGGGTGCGTCTCTAGGATCAACACTGATGCCCAAGCATTTAATAAGAAGATCAACTCGGCTGCAACAAGTCTTAAAAAGCAACTTCCTGGTCTTAAGATAGTTATCTTTGACATTTATAAGCCACTCTATGATCTTATTCGATCTCCATCCAAATTTGGTAAGCAACATGCTTTTTTTAACTGATTACCGATTAGGAAGCCTCTGTCAGAGGAATTAAAGCTTGGGTTGCTTTTAAGCGTTTTAATAGTAATCATCTTTCACTATTTTTTTTCTTTTTTTGTAGGTTTTGCTGAAGCAAGGAGAGGCTGCTGTGGTACAGGGATCGTAGAGACAACATCATTTTTGTGCAATCCAAAGTCAATAGGGACTTGTTCTAATGCAACTCAGTATGTGTTTTGGGACAGTGTCCATCCATCTCAGGCTGCTAATCAGGTTCTTGCTGATGCATTGATTTCCCAAGGCATCTCCCTCGTCTGATGGTGATTCTGAGATATGCTTTCTTTTTTATATTATGTAAGAAGACCAATACTGTGCTATTCAGCTACTTTCATGGAAAGGTTGCAACAGCTGTAATAGTAATCTTATAACTGAGGACATTTATTGTCTCTCGTAGCACTCCATCCATAAATTATGCAGTTTGTTTGTAATAGATTTGCCTTCTTAGGCTTATTTCTATCCAAAAAAAAGACATTTTACATGAATAATAGCAGAGTTGATTAAGGAAAATAAAAGGCCAAAATAAAGTATAATACTTTGCTGACCATGCAAACAAAAAGGAAAATGTAGTATTGTATTAGACAGAATATATTTGGCTAAGAAAGAGAGGAAAAAAGATGGAAACCATGCTTTGTTCATCATGCAAGCCATATGAGACTTCAATTTTTGGTTTCAATACCTCAATTTGTCTTCACAAAGAACTAAGCACAAAAGATGGAAAAGAAAAAAGGCAGCAGGGTCAGAATAGGTTTGTATGTTCTATTTCAGATATATGACAATACTGACAAATCCACTGCCGGTCCCTTGTCAGTAGAGCAAAAAACGAAACGCCTTCTGATGAGAACTTGAGAAGAGACTAGTGAACTTGTTAGATTTGTCCAAGGCCAGATTAGAATTTCAAGAAACAAAATGCCTTCTGTGATGATTCTATCATTTTCCTCCAAAACTTGAACAGCCTAGAGCATTTGGAGGGTTTAGCAGCTTGGTTATATCAGAAGAGTTGTTCTCCAACAGCATTCCTGTTATCTGTGTAGCATTTTCAGGTGTTAGAGAATCAATTCAATATCAAGCTCATCATGGTTAGTAGGCATTGCCCCCAAAATATAAAGTCCTCAGAGAATGACATAACTTCTAAGACCCTCTAAGATGAAAGAATTTGAGTCACAGACCTGAAGATTCTCAGCAAGAACTTTTTCTAAGTTCCTCCTGGACTTCCCAGGTGATGTTCCTGCAGCGTGAGCTCTGCCTTTGGCACCTGCCGATCCAGTATAGGTACTTTCCCCAGGTCCACTCTGCTTGTTCCCCTTCTTTCTGAAGTCAAGCTTCTGAACTCCAGGAGCCCCATTGTTCTTCAAAAACTGGCAGAAACGTTAGAGTAGGCATTTGTCACAGGACCATAAAAATAGAAAAACATTAAAAATTGAACAAAACAAAAGAGCCTAACAGGTCAATTTAAAAACAAGACAACCATAGAATAAGCTCAGAAAAAGATCATAAGAGTGATATAATCAGATACACGTAAGCCTTTAAAGGATCCCAAGTATTTGTTAGAGAAATAATAAATTTATGGATGGTGTGTGTTATGTGATGTCATTTACTATCAATTGAGACAGATGGTAAGTAGAGATACACATTATTTGTTTCTGAAGAAAAAAAAAAAAAACAAACAAACAAAAAAGGAATACAGAAGATACATGCTGCTGGTAAACCTGATCCCTGGTGTTACCACACTCTTTCTGCCCATTTGGAACCTGTAATTTCATCAGTCATGTAAGAATAACTTGAGAAACAGATAGAAATGCTAAACCCAAAATTCATGCTACAGAATAAAGAAAAATCCTTACAAAAATGGAGAAGCGGTCATGATAAGTTTGTGTCACTAGAGGATATTGTTGACAATCTTGATACACGATTGGTTGGGATAGGAGCTGGTTTGATGAAGGGCAAGGAGGAAAGTGATAAAAGAAAGGGTGGACATTCCAGTTGCAATTATAGAAAGTTTCTGGTGAGAATTGAGCATAGCGATTTTGCAATGTCCTTATGCGATCTTCTTTTCTCTGAGCAATAGCCACGCATAGAGTTTTTCCCTCCAAAGTGGTTCCTAAAAAAAAAAAAAAAAAAAAATCTCAATTAAGAAAGCTACTAATCAATTACCCCTAAGTGGAAGCAGAGCTTTCATTAAACAGACTTTACCATTAAGTGTATGCAGAGCTTTCATAGCATCTTCAGGATTGGAGAAACGTACAAAGCCAAACCCTTTACTAATCCCATTATCAAGGCGCATCACTTTGACTGATGTTAATTGTCCACAGGTACTGAAATGTTCTTTCAACTTGTTATCATCTACTGATGTACTGAGGTTATTAACGAACAAGTTTGAAGCCTTCAACTGCTCATTGGTATAGTTGCACCTCTCCATGTATTCACGTTTTAGTAGTTCTTCCCTCTCGGTTTTCCTTTGAGCCCTTCCTACAAACAGATATTTTGATCCTGATTCACAAATTGATTTCACTTATCAATGAAATTTCTTTGCATAATAATGCTCAAAACAAAGGGAAATAGAAATGAAGTTCTTCCTATCAAAAAAAAGAAAAAAAAGAAATGAAGAAGTTCTATGTTTACCTATGAATGCACCATTCAGAGCCCCAACAGCATTTTTAGCGTCTTCTGATGACTCAAAGTTGATGAAACCAAAACCTCTTGATTTACCCTGATTATCCTTCATGATGGCCACACTAGAAACCTTTCCAAACTTGGAGAACTGATCTCGAAGGAGCTCCTCTGTCGTATCTTCACTCAGATTTTTCACAAACAGATTTGTGAAATTTAGTTCTTCTTGTGCTGCCATCCTCTCACTTTTCTTCATAAACTTTGACACATATCTAAAGAGAAATGAAGACAAAGGGGAAAGAATTAATAGCAAAAACATAATTATTATTATTACAAGAGACATACAAACATAAGAAATCCATGTATCCATCCACAGGTCACATTGGAGATCAATTTTATGAAAACAGATACAAAATTAAGAATCACTTCACAGGGAAATTTAAAAGGAGTGTTCATAATTTATATAGTATCATATTGGGGAACAAACTGTTGTCATATTCAAATGAGAAATGAAAACAAAAGCACAAATTAATATAATAAACATAGGAGGAAAAGATTTTAGGCAGAACAAGAAAGGGATATGGAGGGCCAAGAATTCCCTCCTCTGATTAACTTTGGAGAGAACATGAAAAAATTTATGCTTTTGTTTGGTTTTTTGCTTACAACATGTGGGGAAGGGGGATTTGAACCCAAGTTCTCCCCAGGGAGACAATTGGGCAATGCCATAGAATTACAAGGCTCTTGGCACAACAAGAGCTAGTTGTTTTCAAACTTTGTCCTGCAGTTTTGTCCCTCTCCACTCAAGAACCAGATTGTAAATCAACACATTATGACAGAGACAATGCAATTTATCCAATGACAAACAGGATAAGCAAGAAAGTACTATCTGAAGGATATCTGAGATTTCAAAAGACAAAAGGACTCATCAATGTGCAAAAGTTAAAAACATAATCAAGATAGCAAAAGAGAATAAAACAGGATAAATAACAGAGAGCAATATACAACAGAATACTTACAATTTCTTGTCATCAATCACTGTATCATGGAGAGCATAAAGAGCACTCATAGCTGATCCCTCAGTATCAAACTGGACAAATCCAAACCCCTTGCTCTTTCCATTTTCTTCAGCCACTTTGCAAGAAAGTATGGTCCCAAATCTGCTGAACAAAGAGTGCAACTGAAGGCTATTGATCGAAGGGGGTAGGTTTTTCACAAAGAGATTTCCATAACCAGTCTTTCTTGAAAGAGGGTCTCTTTGACACCACATTATTCTCATAGGAAATCCCTTCAGATAGGTGTGATTTAGACGGGCCAGAGCCATAGATGCTGATCAGAACAGAAGAACAAAAGTACATTGTGATATTTACTTGATGAATCAGAGGGAAAATTAATGGAAGAATCAAAGAATCTTACTGCTACTAACAATAAATTAAACACTGGAAGTACACAAACCAAGAGTCCCCCGCCCCCAACAAAAGATGGAAACCCAAACACTATTGTTTGCTTGCCAAGAAAGTGAAAGAAATAAAAGAATAATAGAAAATCAAGGTTCTAGTACAGAATATGTATCATAATTTGTAATCCTTCCCCAAAAAAGGGAAATGCTCTGCTCAACCAAGACTTAACTACTAACTGTCCAAAGGTATTCTTGGTTTAGTTTATCATTTTTAAGAAAACAAAAGCAACATAAATTGTAAGGTAACTAATTCCTTCAGCAAGCGGAGGTTAGTTACTAAAATATCAAGTCCAAGAAACCAAATGATGTGGTTGAAGAACACAAGTGGTTACATAATACATGGTAATGCAACAATAAAAAGGCGAAAAGAAGCTTTTTTTTTTTTTTTTTTTTGAGAATGAAAAGAAACATGAAGCAAACATAACTTGTTTCTCAAGAAAGACAGAGAAATACCAAAATGACCATTTGTAAACAACTTAAAGAGTTCTTCGTGGTAGAAATTACAACCTAAAGAGAGCGTAATAAGCAAACCCCACTTGATAACCACAAAAGCTAAAAAAAGAAAACGAGCCCTAATTTACATGAAAACTCTAGAAATTACAACCCCATTTCACAAAAAGCCCTAGAAGCCAAAACAATTACAACCCCATTTCACAAACAAAAAGTACGCAAGTCACAATCAACCAAGAAAACCCCCCAAAAGCTTACATGCACACACACATATACACTTATACACAAAGACAGAGATATAAAATTATACATGCAGAGAGAGAGAGATACATACACGCGTACACAACGCAAGAAACACACAAAATACATAAACATATACAAAAAACACACACAAATAGACAAAGAAAAACAGAGTAAGAAAACCCAAGAAACCAGAAATACTCAAAAACCCATTTGAGAAACAAGAAAACCAAGACAAACCCATGTCACCATTCACCAAGAAAACCCCAAAAAACAAAGCAAGAAGCAGAAAAAGAAACATGCATACACACACACTACACACAAAAAACAGAAACAGAGAAAGAAACAGAGGGTATATTTGTTTTATACCGTGGTAGTGATGGACGAAGTTGACGTAGGCGTAACGGAGGGACTCCTGGGACGAAATGTCACGGCAGAGACGAACGGAGGCAATGGAACCCACGGTGGAGAAGAGCTTGACAAGGTCGGACTCTGTGACTTGTGGGTCCAAGTCACCCACGTATAAAGAAGCACACTGCGAATTCACAAACCCAGGTGGTGGTTGTGAGTGCGGTAGTGGAAGTGGCTGTGGCTGTGGTTGTGGCTGTGGCGGAAAAGAGACAGTCTTGGCCGCCATTTTCTTGGGAGCTAAGTCACAAGAGCTCAGAAACAGAGGAGAGTGTTTTTCTTAGAGAGAGAAAGTTTTAGAGAGAGAGTGGTGTTTGTTACAACTGTAATGTGTGTAGTGGTACTATATGTTTTTGTTGTGGAGAGTTAGAGAGAGAGAGAGGGAATGAGAGATTTATATATGGGTTTGTACGGACAGTGAGGTTTGATTGAGATGGGTATGGGCTGTGAGAGATTTTTTTTTTTTGGGTACTCGCTCTGGAATTTTGACACGTGCACATTTTGTGATTTTGTTTGTTATTAAACTTGTCCTTTGGTGGCTAGGCTTATTGTACTAGTAGAGTGCCTTTGTCTGTGGAGAGAAAAGAGAAAGAAAACTTGGGAAAATGAAGTTATGACGGCTTTTTGTTGTGGGTTTTTTTTTAATAGTTATTATTTAGAGATAGATATCATTGTTCTTTGATTATTGTTATAACAAAATTCTAACCCAAATTTTTATTTAATAATAAAATTATACTCTTCTAAATACAAAAATAAAACATGTTACTAGTTGAGTAAATTATTATATTGCTTGTGGGTTATGTTATTTGTGTTGTTTTGTTCACGATATTTTCACAATATTTTTATAACAAAATTTAAATGATAGCATTTTAAAAAAAAAATTAAGTGATAAGTTGTTAATAAAATATTATAAATGTAATATTTTTTTTTTAATCTGTTACTAATTTTAGGTTGACGATGATAGGTATGCAATATTTTTCACAACTTATTATAATTAAAAGTAATATTATTTTTATTTAGATGACACTTTTTATACACAACTCACAAATGGTCACACTCATATCATTGTGAATATTAAAGTTATAAAATTTTTAACAAAATTGAAAAATATTACTCCTGTATTTCCCTAAAGTTATTGTTGCTGGGGAACATCTTGTATAATACCAACAACATCATCAGCTGATGAAGTCATACTTTTTTGGTTGTATTGCAAGAGGTGTTGCGCTGTTCCTGCTGATCTTGCCGGCCATGAATACTGAAAAAGTGGGATTGAATTAAATTTCATCACTTTTTTTTTTTTTTGCTGAATACTTTTTTTTAAAAAATTACAAATTGAATGATTGATTAGTAATTAAAATGAGACACAATTTGTACAACTTTAGTAATATAACTTTGACTGTAAGTGGAGGTAATTGTAACATAAAAATATTTTTCAGGCTTGTAAAAGATAAATAATATAAGCAACATAAAATAAAACTCTAAACGTATTTCAATGATCATTACAAATAGAGTTTAACGTAAAAAATAAAAACAAGAGTGCTCTTTGCTCACGCCATCACCACTCAGTGACCTCTAGCATTTACTGGCATTTGCAACAGAGTCCAAACTCCAGACCCTACTAAAGGCCTTTTACAGTTTTACCATTTTCACTTTAAAATTTTACCAAAAAGTAATACTGAAGAAAATAATTTTCATGGCAATTGAGCCAATAAATTTTTACACGTTCTTAATTGCAGTCACTTATTACTAATTATCTACAAATAATAATTTGTCACAATTTTGAATTTCTTTTTTGGTCAACACCACTTGTAATTTTTTTTTTTTTTTCTTCGGAATAAGAAAAAAAGTTACCCAGTTTAGGAAAAGTAACCTGTGGTACTGTGGGACGAATTTGGTGAGCGCCAATGTATAGAAATAGCTAAGGTGGTTTTAAAGTAAAGCCATTTTGGGTCAGAATATAAAGACATGACGCAACACAACATAAATATGACCTACACCAAGAAAGTTCATTTGTTGCCAAGAGTAAACATTGGCTTTAAAATCATCCCTGATGCATAATAAGAACAAGAAAAATATAGGCTTTGTGGTGATACAGTACAATAAACCAGTACCTCATAAACACAAATCATTTATTTCATATGCTTTCTGTATTCTGCAAAAGTAGTTTCTAACAAAAAATTGTGGTTGCATTTTGACAATTGGGTGAATAAGTATATAGTAGAATTTCACCTACTGAGCCTACAAATGACTGTGTTGACCCAAGCATCATTGAAGCCCATTACTGATGTAGCAAGATTGAGTTGGTATCTCTCAATCTCAGGCCCCAGTAGCAGTGGAATTGATGTGGAAAGGGGAATAGAAATCCGGAACTTGGAAATTGTATGAACTATGAACTATGGTCTTGGAGTGAAGCTTAATTTTATGATAATTTAATAGTAACAATGGAGATGAAACTTATTAGATATGGATTTCACCACGTGTACTTACCACAGGAAAACCAAGAAAACCAAAGTTACTCATTGACTCATTGTTCTTTTAAATTTGTCAGAACAAATGGGTTTGTCTGTCTTTAGATAGAGAAATAACTTGGACAATGAACAAAATATGTCTTAAGATTGAAAGATAATATTAGCTTGACAATCTTGAAGCAACCTTGCTAGAAGAGAGGACATCAATAGGAATCAAATACTAGCGAGTTTCGACAAAACTTCAATTAAATATTAAGCAAATGCTGACAAAATGTTGAAAAAAAGGACTAGAAGGAAAACAAAAAGATTAATCATTCATCTACAAATTTCAGCTACAAAAAGTAGAAAACATTGTTTTCATACATAGAACTAAGCTTCTACTCATGAACACTTCTCAGTCATCAAACATGCATTCTCAAACAGAAAAATTAAGCTTCTGACTGGTTTCTAACCGAAAGGATATGGTACCTTCCCATTGTGTAGTAAATTCCTTCACTATGTTTTATTGCCTATGTATAAACAGTTGAAAAAGTGTGGAAAAGGTGCAGCTACTATTGTCAAATGGTGATATTTTTGGTTTAAGTATACATATGGCAATCTATCAACAGGAACTATAGGATGATGCTCTTCTATGAACACTGGTTTTTCCACCCTGAGGCAGAGAGTCCTTTAAAACCTCTGCATATTTCATCAACTCATACTTCTTGGTGTCATCTGAGTGATGATCAAGTGTGCTTTTCAGAGCCAAATCAGAACCCTCCCTACCCAAAACAAATCTCTTGTACGCATAAGAGGATCCCACGTCACTATTTCTTTCAGCAGCAGCTATATCCTTGAAGTTTTCTTCTTTACTCTTGGATCTGCTGAGATCAAAAGAGAATCTAGATGAACCCTGAAGGCTTTTGAATTTATTCCTATGCCCCTCAGTGTCAGCATATATTCCTGTTGAAATACCTGAACTCCTTGAGGATTCAGCATCTTCTAAAGATCCAGACTTTTCTGATGATAAATATCCATGAAGAAGTATTCTTCTAAGTTTGTGGAAATATTTTTGCTTGCTTGAGCTGTTGGTTTTGGTTGCAGATGAATTATCTACAGAAGAATCATCAAGATCTCCAGAGTCTGTAAGAGCAGAAGTTTGAGAAGTTGACCATTGGTCATAATCAAAATCTATAATGCTGATCCCTTTTTCTCCCATCCCTTCAGAATGTGCATATTCAAGTATTAACTGCTTGGCTTTCTCCTCAGATTTGGGGCTTAATGTTTTGCTCAGGTCTCTTGCCACTGATTTACCATCAGGAGGCTGAAAATTTCGAAGCTCATATCGTAAGCAAGCATTTATCCACTTCAGATAGACTAATTCCTCAGCATCAGAGCATCGATCTGTTTCAAGTTGCTCAATTTCCTTTTCAAGATCCTCATTTTTGCATCTTAAGTGCTCACTCTCCACCCTAAGTGCTTCCCCCTGCAAGAATACACATATAGTGAAATGTATTCAAGAATAATGATAAAAATAATAATAATAATAATGATAAATAATAAATAATTAATTTAAAAAAAAAAAGAAGAAAAGAAAAAAGAAAAAAAAGAAGAGGAAGTAGAACAAAGGATTTACTAAAAATGAACTAATACCTCTGAATCTTCTAAAACAGAATTTGCAAGGACTTGCATAGATTCCAACCTCAGACTCAATTCAGTATTTTCTTTCTGCAACCTCAAATTAGACTTTTTTAACTCTTCAACCTCAACCTCCAGATCCTTTAGCCTACGCAACTTTAATTGAATATTCAGATCACCTGGAGCATCCTTGTATTCATGGTATTGCAACTTCAAAACTCTTTGTTGAAGGGCTAAGATCTGCTCCTTGTTCTGTTCAGCTTCAGACCTAAGTTTCTTCTTAAGCAGTTTAATCTTTGCTCTTGCAGCCTCAAGGTCAGCCACCACCTTCCCATGTTCAGCCAATTGTGCCTCTAGCCTCTGGTTATCTGCCTGTAAGGAATTAATCTTGAGAGTAAAAAGCTTAGCCTCCATATTGTTTATCTTCAATCGATTTTGGAGCTCCATGCAAGCAGCTTCTTGCTCTTTAAGGCCATAATACTCAAGCAATTCGAGTTCAAGATTTCTCTCCCTCTCCCGAAGCACTCTGACCATGTTCCTCAGGTGCCAGATCTCTTGCTCATATTCATCGTTTTCAGTACTTCTAAAGGCTTTTGAAGTATCTATATTTGACCAGGGTGTTTCAACATCAGTCTTTGGAGAAAAGCCAGCCTTTGCAGCTGCAAAGTCAAGTTCATTCACAAGATCATTAAACTCTGGCAAGAGGAGCTCTTCTTTATCTCCACTACTTTTACTGCTGGGAGAGAATCCAGCTATGGAGTCAACACAGACCTTCGGTATGTATGTCTCATCCTAATGAATAGAGATCATATTAAATTTTAATTCAGCAAAATAAAATCTAACATAATTTTAATTATCCATTTGTTTGGGTCTCTGAAAACTATTACCAATGGGACTGTTGTCCCCTCATTCCCAGTAATTTGAACAGCCAATATTTACAGCAAATTTGGCAAATTTAGCAGATGAAATCATTTAATTCCCCGAATTAACTCATAACTAATAGATTTTACAGTAAATACAAATCTATCAAAGAATAATCCCTGTCATTGCAGGGAAATCAAGAGACAGAGATAAAAACAAGGAATATTTAAGTTTGTCACTGCATCAGCAATCTTCAAATTACCAGTTCTATTTTCTCCTTGATCTCTCAACAAGCAGATTATAATTTGCAACAATTTCTATGATTACTTCATAAATAATCCACACATCAATGGTATAATGCTTGATTGTACAGAATAGAAGAGAAAGTGAGAGGAAATAGATCTACAAGTTTAGATCTTTCATTTCCCAGTTTCATAAACACAGAAAATAGAGTTCAATTTCGTAAATTATTTTACAGAACACACTTGAAAAAATCATTCAATGTGTCCGTTTTGTGAAAAAAAAAAAAAAAAATACTCGGCTTTATCAACCTTCAGAGTGAGCAATTTCATCAACAGATTCTCCACGAATCAAACAATATTACAAACAAAAGAAATCAATTAAAAATCAATCGACATTCACTCCACCTGTATATAATGATTTTCACTATTACAAAGTTGAATTCATTACATATAAGATTAAAACACTCATCGTGTTTGAACAGGATTTAAGATCCAACTAAGTTACTAACTTACATATTCAGCTGCAACAGAAACGGTATTGGAGGAAATGGATGTTTTTACGCCAAGAAGATCATCTTTATGCCAAGCTCTTCCACCTTTTAAATTAACTTCATTCCCATGATCTAGTAAGATGCACAATGTAATCAAAACATGGACTAGAAACTAGGACCAGATAAATCTACAATAAAAAGATTTGATATAAGGAAAAAATGCGAACCCAAAGAGCGTGGCGAGGGGGGCGGTGGTGAGGGTTTGATCCTTTTGGTTCTGAGGCGGGAGTAGAGAAATCCAGCAAAAGAGATGGCTAAAGCCACTCCAAACTTCAATAAAAGAGGTTTTATATCCCTCTGCTCTTTCACCATCATCATTCAAAAACCTCTACCTGTAGCTAAATTCATGAATCCCCCCACAAACACAGAGATCACAGGTCCTCTTCTTCATCATCATCCATCTAAATGCTCAAAACAAAACCATATGACCTATGTCAGATTAGTCCACATACCCAAATCAGGAAAATCCATGTGACCCATATTAATAAAACATTAATGAATAAGAAATATCAAATTTAGTAAAAAACCTTACTAGTTTATGTTAAATTCAAGGACCAAAATTAGAAAGATTCCTTAAAACCAATCACAAGTTAGACCCAAAAAGGATAAAAACAAAAATCAAATTTACACAGAACTAATTTCAGTTCATGCTAATCACAGATAAATAAAAAGATTATGCATACCCAGCAACAACAACATCTCTACCATCCATTTCCAATCAACACCAAAATAATCCAATAAAAACAATAAAAAAACAGGTTAGACCCAAAAAGGATAAGAACGAAATATATACATCAAATTTAAGTACTAATTTTAGCTTATGCTAATAATAGATAGAAGAAATAGATTATACATGCCAAGAAACAAGAACACATATAAAACCCATTTCAAACTAGCAAAACTTAATACAATAAAAACAAAAAATAAGGAAGGCCCTTTTCAGTTTATGCTGATTCTAGATAGAGAGAGAGAGAGAGAGAGAGAGAGAGAGGGTTTACCAAAAAGAGACCGTTACAAAAAGCATTGAACCAGGGTGGAACAACAGAACAGCAACGTTTTGATGTTGCCTTTGGGTTTCTGTTTCTATTGAGAGTTTGTTTGTTTGTTTAGGCCTGTTTGATAGGTTTGATGGAAAAAGATAGTTGGGTGTGAACAAAAATCTTGGGCCGTTGTTATGATAGTATTAACAAAAACTGGCCACAGATTTTTGTCTTACACGTCATGATTAATATGATGTACAAAATGTAGGTGTGCTAGAGAGAGAAATATATAGTATATAAATATTGGTACATAGAAATTGTGGGAATTTGGTTATAGACAGAGAGAGAGAGAAGATTCTGATTCCAAGTTGAGAAGCAAAGAAAGATAGGTTAAGCTAATAAAAAAATGAACTAGGTAATTTGGTGGGTTAATTTTAGATGGCCTTTGTACCTAAAAACTAATGGCAGACCAATTTAATCGCTATTTTTTTTAAAAAAAATTTTCCTTCCATTTATCACTAGTGAAGGGATAGGATAAATAAATTTAGGAAGTTAAACAAGAAACATTTGTTTTATTATATAAATGAAAACAGAAAATTAAATTTGGTTTTTCATTCTTTTTTTTTAATATCCAATAAAATTATCAGATCGAGTTTAAAATTTTTGCTCATCTGAAAAAAAAAAAAAAAAAAATATATATATATATATATATATATATATATATATATTGTTGTTGATCTGGTTGCAACATTGGCATTCTTTACTTGTTTTAATAGTCCCTAAATTAGTGGGGCTCTTCTAGGCCATAAGGACGACAACCCACCTCAAAGTCAAAGACCTTCATAGTTTCTACCATGTTTTTGTTTTAGTGTTTTTCCCTTGAGGAAAAATAAAAAACATTATTGAATTGCAAATTGTATGGAAAAATAGATTGATCCAATGACAGTAGCAGAAGAGCAAATTCAAACCTTTGTTTTATTTTTTTGAATAATATCGAGAGGCATGGACTCATTTCCTTTTCTATTTCTCTAAGTTAGAACAAAACAAATTGGGGTGGGGTAGGGAGGGGGATGGAATATACTGATTCGTGGATTGGTTTATAAATGAACCAAGTTGTTTGTTTATAACTTGAGTGTAACTTAAGAAGAAAAGAAAGAAAGTAATAACACGCCCCTTCTTTGTGCCTAAAGATTTGAAGAAATGAACCCTCTTCCCTTTTATTTATATTAATAACAAAATATTTCAAATTTATTTAAGAATCTCTTTATAAATTTAGAATAAAAATACAAAATTTATCAAGTACCAAAACATTTGCAATGACAAAAATCTCTATAACTCATTGAGGAAAAAAAAAAAAAAAAAGGATTGCAACTACAAATCTCTCTAAAACTCGTAGAGAAAAAAAAAAGGAAAAAAAATTATTACTTAATATTTTAAATTACGCTTTAATTTAAAATTTAAAAATAAGGGTTTTCAATTTTGAAGTTGAGGATAATTTTGGAAACCTACCCTTAAGCACCACATTAGTGCACGATTTTTTAATATTAATTTAATAAAATTTGTTCAAACAAATGTAAAAGGGAAAATACTTTTTCCCTTCAAATTTGGAGTGAAGTGTCATTTCTCCAAACTTCAAGAAAGGAGAATGTAATTACCCCTAAAAAAAACGGGTATATTTGTTAATTTATTAAAGACGTTAAGCTCAAGTTTAAGTTAATGTTCAACTATTAAATAAGAGATTAAATTCTATAAAGACGTGGTGTAAAACTCATATTTTACCCCTCTAATCCCAACATGCCACATTACCTTATCACATATTTAAGAATAAACACAATCACACTCAATCAATTCTAATACCCATATATAAATCCAACCAAGTTGGGAATCTATCGAAATGTTATTAGGTGTGGTAGGATTTATTAAATTTTAAGGGTAAAATATCATTTTCGTCCCTAAACTATCACAAAAGTTTGTTTTTCGTCCCTAAACTTTCAAAAGTTCGTTTTTCGTCCCTAAACTATCACAAAAGTTTGTTTTTCGTCTCTAAACTTTTAAAAGTTCTATTTTCGTCCCTAAACTTTTCCAAATGTATTGATTTTTGTCCCTCTCACATCAGCACACTGTCAAAGCCACGTCAGCACTTCGTCAGACGGATGGACGAAAATCAATATGTTTGGAAAAGTTTAGGGACGAAAAACGAACTTTTGTGATAGTTTAGGGACGAAAATAATATTTTACCCAAATTTTAATAAATTTTAAATAAAATGCTAATATGGCAATCACTTATTGGATAGTATAAAACATAAGTTTTACACCCCATCTTTATAGAATTTAATCTCAATTAGATAATTCAAATTCAAACATAATAGTATATTTATGAACAAGTTATTGAATATCAAAATAGAAGACTCAATCTAAGTTATATAATATTATATGTTTGTATGCGTGTATAATAGAATTTAAAATTTTAGACTTTGGCTAATGCCATTACCTTCACATCTATTAAATTATGTCATAAAAGTCATAACATTAACATAGTCCTTTTAAAATATAAAATAAAAAATCATAAAATAGTCCAGTAAAGTAATCAACATGGTCCAGCAAGCTTACGGTTTGTGGGATAAAAAAAAAATGAATAGGACTATAATATAATATCGTGTTGACCTTTTAACAATATAATGTGGTTGTGGCTTTTTTCTCCAAAAAAAGAAAAATGGTTGTGGCTTTATCATGGCCATAATTGCTAACTGCCTAATAAGTGAACAAATAGATGGTATAGAGCCTAACACGCTCAAAAGTTAGCCTTCATAAATCTTTATGTACAAATCTGGAATTGCATTTGTAGGAACTTAAATGAAGTAATAAAGACATCCTTATTATGAAAGTAGGTTCGCTACAAGACTATTTTGTGTTAGCTCAATAATACTGGCAAGTCACCCCACCTTGAATATCCTGCATTGTTCAATGACTTTTTAAGGAAAAATGACTTATTATTATAGAAGAAAATGTTACACAGATTTATCACTTTGAGAAGATAGTTACAGATAGAAGTATAAAGCAATCTCACTTCTATAATCTCAAGTATAAGGCACCTAAAATGCATTGTGGTTGATGGCATCTAAAACATACATTGTAGCTGATAGCATCTAAGGTTTGTGATATTCCAGTTTTACTTGGAATTGATCGCCCGCCAAATACCGAAGCTAATTTCATTTGATCTCCTACTTGATTTCCAATCATAGCACGAGGGGCTGAACATCAAATAGTTCACCGCAGTAAAACCACAACTATATTGGACACCATCAACAATCCAGAAGAAAGTAAGCTTGCAAACAAATATCCATGAGTAGCATCACATGCATGTCAAAGGAGATGATGAAAAAAAAAATGCATACTCCCGAAAGCTTCATGGCAATACACAAGTCACAGCACACAAAAGGTTCAAAAATCTGGAATTACATGTAAATGTTGGATGCAAATTCTAGGCTCGAAATTTAAAAACTGAGTTCACTGGTCATAAATTTCTTGGTGTGCTGTGTGCCACTGCTTCACAATATTGTTTCTTGAACTCCATGACATGCTACATTGATGCGCCTATGATATGTTAATGGAGCCTCATCAATCAACACTGTTGTGTCTACAAATCAAGCATAGAGATTTTCCACTTTGCCCGTTGGAGCTCTGTCATTTGACTGTGTAGAGCTTTATCAATCAACTGTACTTGTACCAGAATGTAAGAAATGGTTTTCTGAGGTACGTCGTTGCTTATTAATTCCCACCAATTTAAAATGTGCTTCACCAAATGTTCAAGACTGCACAGCCAAAGATGTAAGAAGGGGAAAAAATTGTTAAAAATACTCATAAGCAAAGCCCATAAACAAAAATCTCCAAACTAAAGGGTTATTTAGACAACTCCATGGAAACCTTAGCTTTAATACCAAGATCATTTTATTAATTCACAATAATGGTAAATCCTCTTAATCACCCTTTGATTTGTAGGTTATGGTATTGGTGGATTAACTGACTATAAAATCATTCTTGTAAAAGTGTGAACCAGAAGTGAATTTTGATGAAATTCTCTGCTCCAAATTTTGTGAAAGTGTAAAGAATATGAGAATAATTCCAACGTTTAAGCACTTGTAAACTCCATTAAACAATCAATCAGGTGCTTTCAAAATTAAATGTTTTGAAAACCATATTGAACATCATGATAAATTTTCCAAACATTGGATGCAAGACCATCATTGCTATGAAAATTTTCGTGGATTTGACACCAAAAGAAAATCACAAGTATTTGGTGTAAGTATACAAAACGTGCAAGATTCAGAAAATTATGCCATTCCCAATGGCAGAAAAGGAAGAGTTTTAATTTGGCTGGAGTTGAGCATAACCATTGGAAAATAAGATAAATAGTTTTAATCCCCTACAATAACATAGTATAATGATATTGAGCAATGTGTTGGTTATAATAAGAAAAATGGAAATAATAATTACAGATTTTATTGTTTAAGTTCTTAGATAATATGAAAAAGGTAAGATGATAAAGAAGAATAAGGATAAATAGTTACCTATATGTTGAATGAGATACACAATACCATAGCCTGTACTTTATGGCCTTCAATTTCCTGTATATGCAAATAAGTGGCTAACTGTAAAATTTGTGGACACTCGACTGTAAGAGCAAATTAAAAATTTTAAATTTAGTGTATGGTTGTAAAAGGATTACAAAAACTACAATGATCAATGAAAAAGGCTTTCAATATATCCCTCACTACCTTGAATTCTCTAGCCACAAATACACAGGATAACATTGCTTGCAAATTTATATGACAAAATGCCCCATCAAGTCCCTTTCTCAAAATATGCTGAATTCAAGGGAACAAAAATCAAATTATCAAGGAAAGCCTATCAAATGAGAGAAATCAGAGTATGTTAAGGCTACAAAGCACAAGATTGGAAGCCAATCTTTTGGACCATCAATACAAACAGTCATGAACTAGGAACTTCTAGTTATAAGATAAAGGTAAAGGCGTAAAGCTCACCATTGCAGCGTGCAAATCCTTCTCAACGCTTACAACTTCAAACATGGGCATCAATACAGCATGTTAGGCCTCATCCATGTGAGTGTCGGAACCAAAAGACTTTGTAACCTGAATCAGGATTAATAACCAGCTTGAGACAATTTTGAGATTAAATTATATGTATCAGGAGATATGATCAGACTCACAATGCACAGTTTAAACAAAGCATATGATTACCAGAGTTCCACTATCAATGTTTTATGGGGGTCCAGCCACAACATCTTTGAATGCACGCCTTCTAGTTTCCTACAGAGTATGATACTCTTTTATGCAAGTTACACATTTGTAAATTATCATTTTCACAGCAACTTATTAATGTTCATTGCATAGCCCACGCCTCTCAAAATAAAAGATCATAAAATGAATCCAATTTTACCTCTGCAACAAGAAAACCAATATTTGTGCCAACCCGAATTTCATTACCACGTAGATCATAGAGTCCCTCTTCAAGTTCCATTTTCTCCAAGCAAGTGCAACTGGTTGGAATGCATAGATCAATAACCACCGAACATATAAACTGGAGTTGCCAAGTTAATGACAGCTATGAAAATGAAATTATAAAGTTATTTGTGGCAAACAATATATATTTAGTATATTCCCTGGGCCTGAATGGTTAAACTACTTTGGAGGCGTCACTAAGCCATGTGATGTCCAGATTATGGTGCTACAAAAAAATTTAACCTTTTGCATGACGTTTCCCTCTTGCACAAGATTTTCTTCCATGAGGAACATTGTTTCAAGTTCACCTTGCATAATAAATAAGACAAAATGAATTATAAATAAAAGAAAAATAATAACATCTAGTGATTCTCTCTCATTGTTCCTTATTAGCTCTCTTTTTCTTTGTAATTAGTTTTTCCTTTATGTTTCTGCTTTTCTTTCCTTTTTTGTAATCTTTCTTTTGCTTTGTGCTACTTTGCATAAAACAGTTTTTTTTAATAAACATCTTTCTTACTTATCAAAAAAAAAAAAAAAACATCTTTAAAGATTGCCACATAAATTATTTTGTATTTATAATTGTGCATTCGATGCCTATGAATTGTTCTTGTTTTTGTTGTTGCCATTGTAGTACTAACTGTGCATTCAAGTGCAAATTCTAAAATCATAGCCACCAAAATGGTGTCTAACAAACTATGTATTGTTTTGGTCTCTTTATCTTTCCTCATTGCCCCCTTTCTTCTTTAAATTTTATAATACAAAATATTGATGTCCAATTGGCTTTTCAACTAATCTTAATTTTATGCTTAGAAACTAAACAATCTTCCAACTCATTATAATTTATTTAGAAAGGAATCAATATAGGCTTGCAGACCAATTTTAAAGAAACTTCTTTTCATTAGTAAAAGATATCAAGGTGAACTATAGTGCTTCAGAATGCTAATCAGATAAAAGCTAAGCAACTAATAGTAGTCAAGCAGACATTGGCCCAAAAGAAAGGTAGCCTTGAACTCTTGTTACGGTGTGGTTTCAGTGCTATTTACAATTACTTAGTCTTGTACATAAAAAATTCTGATAGCGATAACATGTCGAAATTTAGTTCTAATCAATGGTGATAAGATGCAGCAATTATTCAATGCAATGATTTGGGGCAATCTAATAGGAATAATTGACAACTAGTTAAGAAAAAAAAAGTGAATTGAATTTATGAAACATGAGTATCTAGTTCTTGATTGTATTAGAAACCTGAAAACCCTCATAAATGAATATGTGATACATCAACACTAGAACAGTATGACAGAGAGGAGCAGAAAGGCAAGAAGAGCCATAAGCAATTTTACTTTGCCCCAACCAAAAGAGGAGGGAAAAAAGAACATAAAGATTTCCTGAATTCTGTGATTACCTGTATCATAAAAAAAATGAACCAAAACAAAAAAGGAAAGTAAAAATCTCCTTCAGCAAAGAAATCATAATAAGCCAACAAGAAACTCTTATTCACTTCCATTATTGTTGATTTCATAAAAGCAGTATCCGATCATTACCTCCCATGCCCACCCTCTTCCAGTTGGGATGTTGTTCCAAGATGTTTGTAATATCTTCTTCTACCTGGTGGTTGCTTCCCATGCATGCCCCAGAACACTTTAGCCTTGAGACAAGAAACAAGCATATGACATTGATTAAAAAGTCAATATATATTTTTAATGTAATGGTTATGAGCATTCAAAAATATGGATAAGAGATTACATAAAGATTTTGCTGGCCAATTACCTCGGTTGCTTTTTATGTGTCACCAAATAGACTGGCCCCTACAGAACACCAGCATTTGAAGTCAAGATTGTTTTTGCTGCATCTTAGAAATGATAACAGAGCTTTGTAGTTAGATATTTACTCACAATGTCTGAGGCCCAAGGGAACACAACATTTTGCATGATGTCTGGCCAGAATGAGGGCAAAGTATTCCTCGACCCTTAATAGGTTGGAAATTATTGTTACTAACTGTGGAGCAAAAAGAAAATGCAGCAACATCATGGAAAGAGAAGAATAAAAAGTTACCTGCAGGAAAATAAGAATTGAGGTACCCTTATCAATACCTATATTTTTTGCTCATTCTGATGACAAATTTGGATTTTTTTTTTCTTTACTTGGTCCAATCTTCTCTTGTCCACCTTTTATTAAGCCATTCCAGAATAAGGAAATTATGGATGGTAACAAAAGGTAGGAATTTTATTTTTTTTAAAAGAAGCATTTACCAGTCTCTCTTGCATGGGATGTTTTATCCAAACACATCACAGTTCCCAACTCACCCTGCATAATGAACAAGAAGAAAGAATGAGAGAATTAATGGATAAGATTTTTTTTTATTTGGGTGTTACTAAGGGGGCATTCTAGTTTCACTTCTAGGATTACAAATGCCATAATTATGTCGAGCAATATTTTTGGCCTAAAAAACCTTTGTCATTATCCTTTCTCAACTATACAATTTTTATAACCTAAAAAATAGAAGGGCTAGTTGCTTCTTTACGACTAAAATTCTTCTCTTGCTAGAAACTATAAAATGTTCCAACTCAAAATTGCTTAAAAGGAATGGACACAAGAACACGTCCTATTTTTCAAGAAATTTGTTGGAAAGCGAAAGCGAAAACAAAGAACATAAAAACAAGAATTCATTTAACGTGTACCTATTTCTTAACTATAAACAATCATATAATGTAGTTATATGGCTTTCTGCTAAGAAAATCAATTAACTAACTCCTACAAGAAATAAAGGAAAATTTATGGAGCATTTTTAACTATTTAGATTGTTTGAAAAGCTGGAAGTACCTAGTAAATAAATGTGTGATCAAACAAGAGAGCTATGGCTCCAAAAAGTGGTGAAAAGAGAAAGAGGGAAGAGAAATCACACTTTGCCTCAACCAGAAATGGAGGGAGAGGGAGTAGTTACGAAGTACATTGATCTTCAGCATTCTGTAATCATCTGTATCATGAAGGAAATAAACCAAAATTAATGAGGAAACTCCAGGAGTGAAAGACATGATGGGATTGAGGCAGTAAAGACCAAAAAGTCATAAGAATCTAGTAGAAAACACTGTTCATTCAAGAATCTAGTTGTTCCTCGTATGGGAAAATTTATCTACTTTACTAAAGATACAAAATACAGACCTTCAAAGTAAGGCTAATAAAAGGAAGAAATCAGACAATGCTAAGACTACAATGAAGCATTTGGAAAAAGCCAATCTTTTAGATCATTATCACTTCGGAACATTCAAAAACTAGGAACTTCTAGTAAAAAGATGTGTACAAAGCCTACCTGTAGTGCACAACACCATTCTCTATGCGTAGAACTTCAAACACGGGCTTAATGAGTCTCGTTTACGGTATATAAACAGCAAGGACCTTTTTCTGTGGCCTGAATTATGAGTGGCAACCAGATTTCGATTATATGAGATTAAAACATATGATTTCATTAGGAGATAAGGTAGATGTGATCTAAAACCCACCACAAATTATTCAAAGCATCCCAGACTTCCATTATGTCTTTATCAATGGTTTTAGGAAGTCCATCCATAACAACTTTGAGAGCACACCTTCTAGTTTCCTGCAAAGAAGAGTGCTCTTTTACACAAATTTTAAATTTTTACTTATCATTTTGCAGAAGCTTCTTAGTATTACTTTATATATATATATATATATATAGTTACAACCTGGATGTCTCCATTGGAAACACCATGAGATGTTGAGCTAAAAGGCTCTTAATATTACACAACCCAGTCCTAACAAAATCAGGGATCCTAAAATAATCCAATTTCACCTCCACAGTACAACAAACCAATATTTGTGTTGAATCAAATTGCATTACCTCATATTAATATCACAGAAGTTCTTTCCAAGTCCCATCTACTCCACGAAAGTACAACTGCTAAGATGCAAGAGTTAACAATTACTAAACATATAAATTGGAGCTGTTTACCAAGGCAAAGACTACTATGTAAATTCAAATATTAAAGTTTAATGTCAAACATTTTGTAACATGCTCTGCTCCTGAATTCTGCAGACAGCTTTGGAGATGCAACTGACCCCTCAAGATGTTCCAATCATGGTGCTAAAATCTTTTGCATGACCATTCCCTCTTGTGCAAGATGTGCTTTTCCAAATGACACATAGTTTGGAGTTCACCCTGCACAATAAAACAAGATGACGGAATGATAGAATGAAACACAAAGCATGAGCTAAGAAAATTTTGTCAAGCTTTGCAACTGAGATTATTTTGTGGTACCAAACATGAATTCTAGTGAAACTTCTAGAATTACTACCCCTCAAAAAATGAAAATAAAAGATAAAAACTAAAAAGCATATCTAGCAATGGATTTTTCTTTTTCTTTTTTTTTTTTTATTAGTCATATCTAGGCAATGGATTTTGGACACATATCCTTTCTTATTGCACTTTTCCTCACAAAATTTGTAATCAGAAAAAATGATGGCCAACTGTCTTTTTACAAAACTAAATTCTCTGCTTTGAAACTACTCAATATTTAAAGTAAAGGTTAACTGCTTAGGAGAAAGAATTGACATAAGACCACAACCCATTTGAAAAAAAAAATGTAACAGTTGGGAAAAATACAAACTTAGAAAAAGAAAAAAAAAAAAACAAGGGGGGGGGGGGGGGGGGGTTAGGTTATGAAGCATGATTAAACAGTTCTTGATTTTATTAGAAAGTTGAAAGCCCCCATGTATGAATGTGTGATAAAAGACATAATGACAAGTGAAAGAATAGAGGCAAGAAGTTATAATTTGCCTCAGCCAAAAGCAGAGAGAGAGAGAGAAAGTACATCTATGTGTAGTGTTTCTATAATTACCTATATCATGAAGGAAATAAACCATAAGCATAGAGGAAACTTGTTGAGTGAGGATAAGATTGAGGCAGCAAAGAAGTTGTAATAGACTATTAAGAAAATGTTATTCACTTCCACTGTTCCACGAATGTTGCTCCAGAAAAGAGTATCCAACTCTTTCCATCCAACTAACAAAGCCAAGGTATTTGTAATTTTTTCTTCTTGACCGGTGGTCACCTCTTATACTTCGCACTCTTCAATGTAAAGAATCACTTCAGCCTCTGAGACAAGAAACAAAACATACGATATAGATATAAAACTTGATAACTTGCAAGCATCTGCCCTGTATCTATAAAACTTGATCATCAGCAAAGTCATTTTGGAGCCTAAAGAGCCCTTCTCTTTCATCCTAAAATTAACATATAGATAAAAGATGCAAATTATCTACTTATCTTTGAATTGATAATAGAGATTTTTACCAAAAAAAAAAAAAAACCTGTGCTATGTGCTAGGATTTTAAAACTTTTAAAATAATATACTAAATGATATCCATTAAAAAAGTACATGCATCACCAAATCAAATCAGATTGAATGAGGCCCGAGGAGCATGTAACACTTTTTCATTATGTCTGGACTAAATGAGAGTGAGACATACCTAGACCCTTGATAGGTTGGACATTATAGTTGTTAAAAATGTACAAAGAAGCAAATGCAACAATAGCAAAAAGGGGCTGAAAAAAAAACAAGAAGTTACCTGTAGGAGAACTATAATCAAAGTGGCCATATTAAACAAAAAGTTGAATGGCCTTGATTCCAGAATTTGGGTAATTTTTGGACTGGTCCAGTCTACTACTGTTCACCTTTTACATTGTTATTCCAAAATTATCCAACCATGGATGGCAAAAACAGACGAACAAACAACAGACTTCTATCTAGTTATTCCCTCTTATTCCAGTGCTAACATCCCACTCTTTCCCTCTTTATTTGTATGAAACACTTCAATCTAAAGGACAAGAAAACCACATGCACTCCTCTGGATTCAAACTCTTTAACCTGCAATGTTAAAGCTGATGATTATGAGCTAAATCCTCATGCTAAATATTTATTCTAGAAATTTAATAGATAGAAGATTGCATAAGTTGCAAATGATCACATACCTTGCTGACCTTTCATTTGTCAGTATGCGATACAAAATGCAAGCCTTTCTTTTGTGGGTGTTTTACAAACATGCATCCATATGCGCAAATTTTCTCCAGCACAAAATATGCTTCTCGTTTGATTTCTGGTTTAATAAGGCCTACAAAATAAATATTTAGCATGAGGATTTTACCACAGAGAAAACACTTTAACAAAGAAGAGTCTTCTTGTCATTGGTATGAAGAAGAAAAACCATATAAAATAAAAATACAATAAACAAAGGTAACATTTTTTTTTTTTTTTTGATAATCATAAAACAAGACAACATAATGAAGAACAAGGGATTATGAAAATAATTAAGACACAGTAGTAAAATCTCCAACACATTTTTGTAATTTTGTGAATAGTATTAGTGGGCAAATGAAATTGAACTATTTGGTCACAAATCTGAAGAATTTATCTACGAACGTTGTTAATTTTTTTTTTCCCTAGACAAATAGAATATATAATTGATGTAAAAAGAAAGAAAGAAAAAAACGAAGAAGACAAAGTGAAAGAAGTTACCTTATCTGAATGGATGCGACTTGCAGAGCCCCAATCGAACTGAGATTCAAGTTTGCATTGGACGACCATCTCTTCGCACATCTGTACAGTAAATCCGGATGTTGGGTATGTGAGAAATCTTGGGCCATTGATCTCCTATCTCTGTTTCGCAACATTTACTGAGAATTAGACTCCGATCGATCTTCAGTGTCTTCAATGGAGTTGTAGGAAGGAAGTCTGGCAGCGACTTCAGCTTGGGGCAATTATTAATTATCAATTCCTGAAGACGTGGCATAATAGTGATAGTAACACCACTTTCTTGTGCTTCTTCTTCTCTCATTGTTCCTCCAATCCCATCCCATTCTTCCCACTCTTCCACATCCCAAAATTGAAGAGACTTTAAATTAGGGAATAAGACAAGCGAAGAAGAAGAAGATGATGATGTCGAACCCTTCTTGTCGTCTATCTTGTTGTTGTTGTTGGATTCTTCTTCTATTCCCAAAAATTCAACGCCCACCTTTTTCACTTTATAGTCGTCCGATATCTTTAATGATTCGAGGAACAGCAGCTTCCCCAGAGGGGGCAAATGCTCTACGCCGTTATTCAGATAGAGACGAAGTGTTTTCAATCTGGGTAAATTGTATGCCAACGTCATCCAATTGGAAATTCGACAATCGACATCCAATTTTAACAAAGTTTTTTCGAGGAAGTTGGGCAATGACTTTAGCTTTCGGCAATGTCGAATATTCAAAACCTGAAGACGTGGCATAATTAAAACTGATTCTGAAACACCACTTTCTCCCATCCCATCCCATTCTTCCCACTCTTCCATATTCTCAAAAGTGAGAGATTTCAAATTAGGGAATAAGATAAGTGATGATGTTGATGTTGATCCCTTCTCCTCATCCTTCTTCCTATTGGATTCTATTCCCAAAAATTCAACACCCACCTTTTTCATACTTGGCGCATCGTTTATCACTAATGATTCAAGGAAACGCAGCTTCCCCAGAGGAGGCAATTGCTCTAACTTATCGCACGACTCAAGCTCAAGCTTTTTCAAAATGGTCAAAGACACCACCCAATTAGGATACCCTGTACCCCCGTACCCATAAATCCATAAACTCTCCAACTCTGGATGTGGCTCCAACGCATTAAGAACTAATTCATCATTCTCCCCTCTTCTATTCCCAGCTTGCCCACAAAACCGTAAACTCAACTTACGGAGGTGTATCTTATTTTTTAGTTGTGCATTCTCAGCCTCTTGTACATCTGTTACGTTTTCCAGGCCTTCTATCTCAAGAGACCCTTTAAGGTGGACTAGATTCTTCAACTCTCCAAGTTTACATTCTCCAACATTGTTTATACCACCTATTATGAATTTCTTTAATGTTCTCAGAGAACTCAATCTTCCAACCCCTTTTGGAAAGGGTTCGGTCAATCCATAACCATCATCAATAAGATGTCTCAATTTAATTAGTTTACCCATTCCTTGGGGCAGTTTCTTAATTTCATGGCAATAACTAACATCCAAAGTTTGTAAATTACATAAATTACACATCATTTCAGGTAATTCTGTAATTTCAAAATTACTTGATAAATCCAGCAATCTTAAATGTTTCAATTTTTCCACTTCATTTGGAAGTTTCTTAAAGGAACTATTTTCCAATTTCAATGACCGGAGGCATGTCAAATGCTGGAATAAATCAGATGAGAAGACCGATATTCCAAAAAGAGTTCGTAGAAAAAGAGTCCGTAGATTTTTTGCATTATAGATATATTCTGGAAATTGTGTTTCCTTATTAAATTCTAATGTCAAATGGCGAGCACTTTTCCAATCTATCTCCAACACTTCGTCAACATCAATTGTGATGCGTTCATTTTTTGTCATTGACAGGGCAAAGTCATGCACCACATCATGCATTTTGCATCTTACTATCTTATCATTATCATTGCGGTCTTTCTCAAAATCTTGGAAGAAGGAGTGCATAACTAATTTTTCAAAGTACCTTTCTCCCATATCCTCCATATTAGATTTCGAGCCAGAATATCCTTGTGCCATCCAGTGGTAGACCAACTCATTTCTAGAAAAGAAATAACCCTTTGAAAAGTTAGCACAATACAAGAAGCATTGTTTTATTGTTGACGGCAATTCATTATAACTATATAATAATGGTCCTAAAACACCATTTTGAACATCTTCTAATTCCCATAAATTACTATCCAAAATACTCTTCCATTTTTGCCTACTTCTTTGGCCACCCATGACACTCCCTAGAATCTTTGCAGCGAGTGGCAAGCCTTTACACTTATTTGCTAGTTCTCGACCAAGTTTTCCTAGTTGCTCATCGTCTTTGTCAACAGACGCCATTAGACTGCATATCAACCAACTGTCTTCTTTAGATAATACATTTAAATTGATGGTATATGCACTATTTACCATCTTTGCAACTCCCTCCTTACGTGTGGTGATCAAAATTTTACTACCTTGGGCACCCGATTGAAATGCAAGTTTGAATGGCTCCCAATCATTCAGTTTTTCAGACCACACATCATCTAAGACAAGAAAAATCTTCTTTCCCCTAATCAAATCACAAATTTTATCTATTAGATTTTGCAATTCATTCATTTTGGGGGATTGACATTCAATAGATTCAATGATTGCTTTAGCAACCCTAATCTGATTAAAAGGATCAGAAACACATACCCATATTACTTTTTCAAAATGGGCCTGCACATCAACATCATTGTAGGCTAGTTGGGCAAGAGTTGTTTTTCCCATACCACCCATGCCTATTAAGGAGATGACATGGGGGCTCTTTTCTTGTTGGCTATCCTTGCCCAAGAGGCTGCTCACTAGCTCACTCCTTTCCTTATCACGACCACATATTTTAGACACATCAATTAGGGAGGTAGTCATTGGTCGAGCAACTACTTCAGTATCCCTATTCAAGTAAATCGCAGACCCAAACCCGAACCCGTCACTCTCTTTTTGAAGCTCATCTAAGTTTCCGCTCAGTTCTTTTATTTTGTGAGCAATATCGTGACGCAAACCAAGTTTTTTAACTGGACGGGAACAACATGAAGACGAGGGAATGAAAGAGCGTACCTTCTTCTCTATAGTAAGGGAGTTTTCAGATTTTGCTTCTTTTTTCTCGATTTCTGATTTGATCAGTGCAGTGTTCCACTCGTCCAGCACATCGTCCATCTCAAAGGATACATCTTTGAGCTTTTTTAACCAAACCTTTAGAGCTTCGTCTGTCAGTTGTCTTTTCTCAGCATCGTCAAGCACTGCACGGATGGTTGGGAGATTGCGTTCAAGCTTTTGGACTTCTTTTTCAACACCAACTACCAATCTTATCTCTTGTTCCGCCTCCAGAGCAGCAATTGAAACAAACTGATCCAAGATAGCAGAAACTAGAGGTTCGGCCATACTCGCAGTTGGAATTGGAAGTTTTATAGATAATAGAAGAAACTGGAAAAAGAGGTGATTATAGGTGATACTGATATTTTTCTTTCCTGCTTTATAATGAACCGGAAGGACCAAAGATTCCCATATGGGCACTCAACATGGTAAAAGCCAAATTATATGGGGCACAAAGAAAAGCACAGCCATGAGTGATGAGTGAAAGAGAAAGCAAAGAAGAAAGGGGAAAAAAATAATTAAAGGAAAAGCCAAACGACCTTCTGCAGTTTCCTGTTTGTTAGGCTCAGGCTTTGTTGGCTGCTGTTATTGTGTTAACACATGAAGAAATCTACATAAGAATCAAATTTGCTATGAAAACTTACTTCACAATAATAATATAAATGCCTACCCAGATGGTAATTTATGGTTGGTGGATGGATTCAGCAAAAAATTATGGTTGGTGGATGGTTGTTTTTAGAGGAACCTATCAATGACACCTCTTTTTTTTTTTTTTTTTTTTTTGTTTTGTCATTCACAACAACTTGCTAACACAACAAATTGTGAAAAAAAACAAAAATTTCTATATACATTGATTCTTGCCTTGATAGAATATTTATGCTTCTAGTTATAGTGCTCATGCAAAGTTATGTCAACCCTAACACAATTCGTTTATTAAACAGATTATGTATTAAACATGTCGTGTCAACCTATTAAACATGTTGTGTCAACCTATTTAATAAACACACTGTGTAAAAGGAAAAATTATTAGGTACTCCCGGAGTATCATAAATGCGTACTCCTTCCTTTCACATAAATGGTGGGTCCCACCATGAATTTAATTAGTGAGACCCACCATTCATGTGAGAGGAGGGAGTACACATTTATGGTACTCCGGGAGTACACAATAATTTCCCGTGTAAAAGTAGGGTAATTTTGACATGATTAATACATTTATTATGTTCTTTCCTGTTAACCCAAAAAAAAAAAAAAAAAATTATGTGAAAAAGAGGAAGGTAAATCAGTTGATGAAAGGGAAAATAAATATTCGGAAATACTGACTCCTCCTTCTTACAAAAATAAATAAATAAATACAACTTCTTGTATACACACCAGTGAAAATAATGAATAATCATGAATTCAAAAAGTTAAAAAATACTTTTTTAAAAAAAAAAAAAAAAAATCTACTCATGACTGGACCGGCTCAAAACAGTTTATCATTATGTAGGGAAAGATTGTTGTTGCTATTTAATTTTCAGCAACTTGCGTTCACTAATGTAATTGATGATATTGATGGTTCAATTCCTTATTATCAAAAATAATTGGCCACATCCATCAAAATAAAATAAAATAAAATAATTGGCCACTCACATGATCATCACAATTCATGGTGATTCACACGATCATAAAGAAAAAGTAACCGAATTAATACTTATCATTATACTCACTATCTAAGTGAGAAAATGACTTTTTTCAATTCCCACCTAAAGTCTCTTTTTTCAACTATCAGATTCAATTATGCACTCAGTAGAAAGGTCCCACTCTATATGTTTGTTTGTCCGTTTTTATAGAATTCGAAGAAAATGGTCTCATGCTTTGGCCTCATCAAATTGAAACTCACCTTCTAGACCCACAATGTGCAAAAAAGCTAATCCACTTGCGTTTACTGTTAAATATACGGACCGACTTTTGTTTCCTTTTTGTCACACCCAACTTTCTATGGTATGTGCAAACTTTAATCAAAACCCATGCATTCCTTGCTTAACACTAGAATATCTTCATGAATACATTTTCTAGCAAACCTCAAGGCCAAACCCTTTCAAATTTTAATTTTACAAGCAATTACAAATCCCAAATTATGAAATGCTAATTTTAAGAGACTAAAGTGAAAGTACATGGCTTGAACATGTTCTGATATATAATATATAATTTTAATTTTGTTTTGAAATCACTTCTATTATTATTATTTTTTTTCCTTCTATGCCAAAACACACGCTATGTACGGGTTGGCATCCATCACATATATAGGAGGGACCGCCCTTCACTATCTATCGCAAAGGAATAAGATCTGATTGATTATCAGAAATAGTAAAATCAAAAAGAAGAGGATGCTCCACCCCTTTGCCTCCTGTTATGCCTTTAGAAGTCTAGTCTATTCTCTCTCTCTCTCTCTCTCTCTCTCTCTCAAATACATTTCCAAAAAGATTTTCACTGGATATTCACAATTCACACTCTCTGTCCTCCCGGTTAACTTCTCTCTCTTTCACTCTCATTTGCGATCATTATAATAACACATGTACACTAACCATTTTGACTATCTAATCAATAAAAAAGTGTGTTCATAATAGTAAAAAGCCATTACTTACACAATTAAGATACTTCTACCAAACCATAGAAACCTAGTTTAACCATAGGCTAATAGTTGTTGCATTGTTACACAAACTGTTATTCAGTATTAAATTCGCCTTATTTTTGAACTAAACTGCAACTTAAAATCACAATTTTAAACTTAAAAATCATGACTTCAAAAATGAGGATGCGTAAAACTGCACGTAATAATTTGTGGGTAATAAATACAACCCTTAATCATATTACACAACAATTAAGTTGAGTGAAACCATCTTTTATACATGTGTTAGATGTTGAAGTTGTCAGTTATACCCTATACATTGTCAATAATCCAACTTTAACTAATGATATTATATGTGAGTTGCTTTATTGGTGAATAGTGATTGACTGATTGTCAGGACTCAACTCTCTCACAATGTGCTTCCTCATTGATGTCGCGGAAGCCTGAAGAAGAAGCACACACGATGCTCTCTTGATGGAACAGAAACTAAACTGTTAGTTCCTGGGTAGTAAACCTCGAATCCACGAGGGGTTCCTTGAATCCACAAGGTGATAGTTCTGGAATCCACCAGAGAACACAAAAGACACAAGTCTGAATTTTTATTGATAATAAACTATGAAAAACGTTTACAGACTTAAGGGCCTATTTAAGGGCTTCTTAAAACTTGACTGACAAGAAAATATAATCTAAAATAACTCCTAATTGATACCTAACCATAACAGGAATCAAATTTGACCTAAAAAGCATTAAATGCACCTAAAAACAAGGAAATAAATCACCTAAACCTAAAACAACGTTTTTTTACATAAAAATACCAAAAATATTAAATTACAATAATTAAATAGAAAATTGTGTCCTACATCAGACCCCTCCACTTGAAACAAACTCGTCCTCGAGTTCATCTTTGAAATCTGAAATCTCCCATGCCAAGAGAACAAATACCTTGAATACTTCATCTTCTTTGTCTTCTTGCCAAACTTGAAAGTCATTAATTGGACAACTTGAACTTCTTCTCCCTTGATCTTCATGTAATTGACAATATTCACCAAATAAGAGTCAATGATAAAATCAAATCTTTCCACCCCAATAAAATCAATAAACTGTGTTTTGGTGTTGCCCAATAAAATAATAGGAGCTTGAATGTTGCAATCATCTAACTTGATTTCATCGAGATCATTGACAACTTCCTCTATAATTTCTTCTTTAATGGTCTCCACTATCTCAACTTCAAGATCTTTCTCTATAATGGGGTCTTCATTAATCTCCTCTACAATCTTGATTTCAGATTCTTCTTTGACTTCTCCATATTCTTCAAGAACAATATTTACTTCAACATGTAAGTCTTCCTTTAATGGTGGAATATTTGGCTCTTCAAAATAATTCCGGTATGAACTTCTTGGCCAATAATAATCTTGTATTGTATACGACAAGATTTCTTCACAATCCAAAGGATAAAATTTGATAGCAAGCATTTTTTTCATCCTTGGCCACGATCGAATTTTGTCTTTACCTTGTCGAATTCTATCAGATTGTACTCGTTCCCACCAACATAAGGCATACTTACTAAGTTTATACAAAGCAAGTCCAACTTTTCTCTCATAACAAATATTCTCATAGTCAAATAAATCCTCTAGATCAAGTAACCAATCAAGAAAATCTTCTTTTAAAAAATAACCATTAAAACTTGCAATTCTCTTGTAAGGTCTATATGAAATTTGCTTACCAATAGGTTGCCCGTGAGTTATGTCTCCGCTGCAGTTATCCCTATTGTTTCCATTCTTCAACGGCGCCATCCTAGCATAGATATTTGTGAGTGCTTGTTATACGTCACGTAATACTCGCTAAGCTATTCGTCGTTGTTGTGGTGGTGGTTACCGTTTTGCCTGTTAGCCATCAGACCAGGGTAAGTCAAGGCTCTGATACCAACTGATGTCGCGGAAGCCTGAAGAAGAGCACACACGATGCTCTCTTGATGAAACAGAAACTAAACTGTTAGTTCCTGGGTAGTAAACCTCGAATCCACGAGGGGTTCCTTGAATCCACAAGGTGATAGGTCTGGAATCCACCAGAGAACACAAAAGACACAAGTCTGAATTTTTATTGATAATAAACTCTGAAAAACGTTTACAGACTTAAGGGCCTATTTAAGGGCTTCTTAAAACTTGACTGACAAGAAAATATAATCTAAAATAACTCCTAATTGATACCTAACCATAACAGGAATCAAATTTGACCTAAAAAGCATTAAATGCACCTAAAAACAAGGAAATAAATCACCTAAACCTAAAACAACGTTTTTTTACATAAAAATACCAAAAATATTAAATTACAATAATTAAATAGAAAATTGTGTCCTACATCACTCATTCATACTAGGGAAGCTATCCAAAATAGGGCGTTATTAATTGTTTTAAAATTCAAGATTCTACCGATCATGCATGTTATTTCTCTATTTTCTTTTCATATATCAGAAATGTGTCATGCATGGCATTTGTTTATTGGATGCCATTTCTAACCAACAACAAAAAAATCCATACCATGTGTTAAATGTATTATTAGCAACGTGATGTGTTATACCATGTTGTGTATGCTAGAGTGGATGCGGAAGAGGAATCATAGAATAGGAACACTGAGAACACGAGGGTTACGTGGTTCAGCCTTGATGCCCTACATCTACGGAGAAATCCCTTAAGGGCTACATCTTTATTGTATAAGAGTGTAGTAGTACAATAACTTGTGTTACAATGAACCCTAACATGAGTATATATAAGCGACTAAATCCTAGACTACTAATATAAGCATGACTGAACTTGAGCCTATAACATTGTACTAACATGACTAATATATATCTCTAACACCATAATTGCTCTGATCTAATAAATAGCATCGCACTCACCCTCTAGGCCTCTAACACCATGATTGCTCTGATTACATTGGACCCAACTGGTTTTGCATAAATAATATCAGTACTACGTAGTTTCAATTTCTAATGGTCAAAGGTAACTTTTTTCTTTTTTTTGATAATCATAAAACAAGACAACATAATGAAGAACAAGGGACTTGAAAATAATTAAGACGCAGTAGTAAAATCTCCAACACATTTTTGTAATTTTGTGAATAGTATTAGTGGGCAAATGAAATTGAACTATTTGATCACAAATCTCTTGAATTTATCTATGAACGTTGTTAATTTAATTTTTTTTTTTCCTAGACAAATAGAATATATAATTGATATAAAAGAAAGAAAGTAAAAAAACGAAGAAGACAAAGTGAAAGAAGTTACCTTATTTGAATGGATGCGACTTGCAGAGCCCCAATCGAACTGAGATTCAAGTTTGCATTGGACAACCACGCACAATTCTGAAATCAATCTCGATGTTGGGTATGTGAGAAATCTTGGGCCATTGATCTCCTATCCCTGTTTGGCAACATTCTCTGAGAATTGGACCATTAAGGATCTGCAGATTCTTCAATGGAATTGTAGGAAGGAAGTCTGGCAGCGACTCCAGCTTGGGGCACCAATAAATTTGCAATTTCTGAAGACGTGGCATAATACTGATAGTAACACCCCTTTCTTGCGCTTCTTCTTCTCTCATTGTTCCTCCAATCCCATCCCATTCTTCCCACTCTTTCATATTCGAAAATTTAAGAGACTTTAAATTAGGGAATAAGACAAGCTAAGAATAAGAAGATGATGATGTCGATCCCTTCTCGTCGTCTATCCTGTTGTTGTTGTTGTCGGGTTCTTCTTCTATTCCCAAAAATTCAACGCCCACCTTTTTCACTCTATGGGCATCCGATATCCGTAATGATTCGAGGAACAGCAGCTTCCCCAAGGGGGGCAAATGCTCCACGACGATATCCAGGAGACAAAGGGTTTTCAATCCAGATAATGTTGCCAACGTCATCCAATTGGAAATTCGACAATCGACAACCAATTCCTCTAACAAAGTTTTCTCGAGGAAGTTGGGCAGCGACTTTAGCTTTGGGCAATTGGCAATCCCCAAAACCTGAAGACGTGGCATAATTAAAACTGATTTTGAAACACCACTTTCTCCCATCCCATCCCATTCTTCCCACTCACACATATTCGTAAGTTCGAGAGACTTCAAATTAGGGAATAAGATAAGTGATGATGTTGATGTTGATCCCTTCTCCTCATCCTTCTTCCTATTGGATTCTATTCCCAAAAATTCAACACCCACCTTTTTCATACTTTTCGCACCCCATGTTCCAAATGATTCGAGGAAACGCAACTTCCCCAGAGGAGGCAATTGCTCTAACTTACCCCGGCTCCCAAGCTCAAGCTTTTTCAAAATGGTCAAAGACATCACCCAATTAGGATACCCTGTACCCCCGTACCCATAAATCCATAAACTCTCCAACTCTGGATGTGGCTCCAACGCATTAAGAACTAATTCATCATTCTCCCCTCTTCTATTCTCAGCTTGCCCACCAAACTCTAATCTCAACTTACGGAGGTGTATCTTATTTTTTAGTTGTGCATTCTCAACCTCTTGTGCATCTGTTACGTTTTCCAGACCTTTTATCTCAAGAGACCCTTTAAGGTGGACTAGATTCTTCAACTCTCCAAGTTTACATTCCCCAATATTGTTTATACCAACTATTATGAATTTATCTAATGTTCTAAGAGAACTCAATCTCCCAATCCCTTTCGGAATGGGTTCGGTCAAAACAAGAGAGCCAAAGCTGTTCAAATTAGAAAAATAATCAGTAATAAGATGTCTTAATTTGATTAATTTACCCATTTCTTGTGGTAATTTTTTAATTTTACTACAACAACGAATATCCAAAGTTTGTAAATTACATAAATTACACATCATTTCAGGTAATTTTGTAATTTTAAAACAGTATGATAAATTGAGAAATCTTAAATGTTTTAATTTTTCTACTTCATTTGGAAGTTTCTCAAAGGAACTATTTTTCAAATTCAATGACCGGAGGCATGTCAAATGCTGGAATAAATCAGATGAGAAGACCATGCTTGATCTTCCAAAATAAGGAGTTGGTAGAAAAAGAGTCCGTCGATTTTTTGCATTATAGATAGATACTGGAAATTGGGTTTCCTTATTAAATTCTAAAGTCAAATGGCGAGCACTTTTCCAATCTATCCCCAACACTTTGTCAACATCAATTGTGAAGCATTCATTTGTTGTCATTGATAGGGCAAAGTCATGTACCATATCATGCATTTTGCATCTTATTATCTTATCATTATCATTGTCGTCTTTCTCAAAATCTTGGAAGAAGGAGTGCATAACTAATTTTTCAAAGTACATTTCTCCCATATGCTCCATATCATATTTCAAGCCAGAATATCCTTGTGCCTAAGGGTGGCAAATGGGCAGGTTGGGTCATAAATGGGTTGGGTGTGTAATTACCCATTTATCCATTTATGACCCGTTCATATACAAATTAATTATCCATTACCAACCCAATCCATTTAATTAGTAACCCACCCATTTAACCCAATATGACCCAAATACCTCTAAAACTACTTGAATACTCTATTGACCTCCAAAATTACCAAAATACCCTTAAATACCTAAAATGATACAAATACTCCCTACACTTTCAAAATTACCAATATACCCTTGGACATCCAAAATTATCCCCAAAATCTCTAAAATGAACAAAATACACATAAAACCTCTAAAATGACCAAAATACCCCTGATATCTCTAAAATCATCATATATGCTTAAAAACCCACTAAAATGACCAAAATATCTCCAAAATCTCTAAAATGACCAAAATACCCCCGAAACCTAAAAATTACCAAAATACCCCCAAAACCTAAAAAATGAGACCAAAATACCTCTGAAACCTAAAAATTACCAAAATACCCCCAAAACCTAAAAAATGACCAAAATACCCCCAAAACCCAAAAATTGACCAAAATACCCCAAAAACGTAAAAATTGACCAAAATACCCCCCAGAACCTAAAAAAACGACCAAAATACCCCCGAAACCTAAAAAAATTATCAAAATACCTTGAAACCTAAAAAATGACCAAAATAACCCCAAAACCCAAAAAATGACCAAAATACCCTCGAAACGTAAAAATGACCAAAATACATCCGAAACCTAAAATTGACCAAAATACCCCCCAAAATTTCGGTAATTTTAGATGTTTCTGGGGTATTTTGGTCATCTTACATGTTTAGTAGTATTTTGGTCATAATTTGGGTTTCAAGGATTTTTATTGATCATTTTTTTTTAAGTTTTGGGGTTATTTTGGTCATTTTTTAGGTTTTTGGGGTATTTCGATAATTTTTTAGGTTTCAAGGTATTTTGGTAATTTTTTTAGGTTTCGGGGGCATTTCAGTTATTTTTTAGGTTTTGGAAGTATTTTGGTAATTTTTTAGGTTTAGGGTGTATTTTGGTAATTGTTAGGTTTTGGGGGTATTTCGATCATTTTTTTTAGGTTTTTGGGGTATTTTGGTCATTGTTTTAGCTTTCTGGGGTTATTTTAGTCATTTTTTAGGTCTTGGTGTATTTCAATCATTTTTTAGGTTTCAGGGTATTTTGGTAATTTTTTAGGCTTTAGGGGTATTTCAGTCATTTTTTAGGTTTAGAGGGTATTTTGGTAATTTTTTAGGTTTAGGGTGTATTTTTGGTAATTCTTAGGCTTCGAGTGTATTTCGGTCATTTTTTATGTTTTGGGGGTATTTTGGTCATTTTTTAGGTTTCAGGGGGGTGTTTTGGTCCTTTTTTAGGTTTCAGGGTATTTCGATCATTTTTAAAGTTTAGGGGGTATTTTGGTAATTTTATGGGTTTTGGAGGTATTCAGTCATTATTTAGGTTACGGAGTAATTTGGTAATTTTTTCAGGTTTCGGGGGTATTTTAGTCATTTTATAGGTTTCAGAGGTATTTTGGTCATTTTTTCGGTTTCGGAGGTATTTTGGTCATTTTTTGGGTTTTGGAGGTATTTTGGTAATTTTTTGGATTTTGGGGGTATTTTGGTCATTTTTTTGGGTTTCAAAGATATTTTGGTCATTTTTTGGGTTTTGGGGGTATTTTGGTAATTTTCAGGTTTTGGGGGTATTTTGTTCATTTTTTAGGTTTTGGGGGTATTTTGGTCATTTTTTGAGTTTCAGGGGCATTTTGGTCATTTTTAGGTTTCGGGGGTATTTTGGTAATTTTTTGGTTTTGGGAGTATTTTGGTAATTTTTAGGTTTTGGGGGGTATTTTGGTCATTTTTTGGGTTTTAGAGATATTTTGGTCATTTTTTGGGTTTTGGGGGTATTTTGGTAATTTTTAGATTTTGGGGGTATTTTTTTTTTCATTTTTTAGGTTTCGAGGGCATTTTAGTCATTTTTTGGGTTTTAGGGGTATTTTGGTCATATTTAGGTTACAGGGGTATTTTGGTAATTTTTAGATTTTGGGAGTATTTTGGTCATTTGCTAGGTTTTTAGGGTATTTTGGTCGTTTTTTGGGTTTTAGGGGGTATTTTGGTAATTTTTAGGTTTTTGGGGGTATTTTGGTCATTTTTTGGGTTTTGGGGGGTATTTTGGTAATTTTTTGAATTTTTTGAATTTTGGGAGTATTTTGGTCTTTTATTAGGTTTCAAAGGTAATTTGGTCATTTTTTAGAAATTTAGATTTTATGTTGTTTATTTAAATTTTAGATGGGTTTAGTGGGTATTAGTGGATTTATCCATTTAGACCCATCTAATTAAACAACCAAATGGGTCTTTACCCATTTAACCAAAATATTAAATGGGTTGGGTTAAGACTTATCCAAATAAGGTGGGTAATGGGTGGGTTCATGAATATGGATAAAAATTGCCACCCCTACTTGTGCCATCCATTGGTAGACCAACTCATTTCTAGAAAAGCAATAATCTTTTGGAAAGTTAGCACAATACAAGAAGCATTGTTTTATTGCCGACGGCAATTCATTATAACTAAATAATAATGGTCCTAAAACACCATTTTGAACATCTTCTAATTCCCATAAATTACTGTCTAAAATAGTCTTCCATTTTTGCCTACTTCTTTGGTTGTCCATGACACTCCCTAGAATCTTTGCAGCTAGTGGCAAGCCCTTACACTTATTTGCTAGTTCTCGACCAAGTTTTCCTAGTTGCTCATCGTCTTTGTCAACAGATGCCATTTGACTGCATATCAACCAGCTGTCTTCGTTAGACAGTACCTCCAAATTCATGGTATAAGCACTATTTACCATCTTTGCAACTCCCTCCTTACATGTGGTGATCAAAATTCTACTACCTTGAGCGCCACATTTGAGTGCAAGTTCAAATGGCTCCCAATCATTGGGTTTTTCAGACCACACATTATCCAAGACAAGAAAAAACTTCTTTCCCCTTATCGAATCACAAATTTTAATTACTAGATTTTGCAATTCAGTAATGCCAGGGGATTGACGTTCAATAGATTCAATGATTGCTTTGGCAACCCTAATCTGATCAAAAGGATCAGAAACACATACCCATATTCGCGTTTCAAAATGGGCCTTCACATCAACATCATTGTAAGCTAGTTGGGCAAGAGTCGTTTTTCCCATACCACCCATGCCTATTAAGGAGATGACATGGGGGCTCTTTTCTTCTTGGCTATCCTTGCCCAAGAGGTTGCTCACTAGCTCCTCCCTTTCCTTACCACGACCGCAAATTTTAGATACATCAACAAGGGAAGTAGTTGTTGGTCGCTCAACTACTTTCGTACCCCTATTCAACTCAAACCCGAAACCGACTCTCTCTTTAAAAAGCTCATCTAACTTTCCGCTCAGGTCTTTTATTTTGTGAGCAAAGTCGTCACGCATTCTAAGTTTATGAACTGGACGGAGCCACGATGAAGGGGAAGGGATCATAGAGAAGCTTACCTTCGTCTTCTTTCGAGCATGAGAGCTTTCAGCATTATCTTCTTCTTTTTCCTCTTCCTGGATCCTTGCTTTGATCAATTCAGTGTTCCACTCATCCAACACGTCGTCCATCAGGTAGAATGTGTCTTTGAGCTTTCCTAACCAAAGCTTCACAGCTGCTTCGGTCATTTGTCTTTTCTCAGCATCTTCGAGCACCGCCTGGATCATTCGGAGATTGTCTTCGAGCTTCTGGACTTCTTCGTCAACACCCACGACCAACTTTATCTCTTGTTCCGCCTTCCCAACAGCAATTGAAGCCAACTGCTCCAAGAGAGCAGAAACGAGAACCCCGGCCATACTTGCAGTTGGAGTTGGAAGATTAATAGATAATAGAAGAAACTGAAAAAAGATAACGCAAATTAGAGGTGGTACTGGTATTCTTCTTTCCTGCTTTTAAACCTGCAAAAGGAGTAATAGGAAAAGCCAAAGGACCTTCTACTGTTTGTCGGGGAGTAAAATAAAAATTATCTATCAATGCACTTTTTTTTTTTTTAGAATCACTTGCATCTACAGTTCCATCGACCTTTATTTAATTTTTGTTACACCTAAGTGACCTAACTTCTTAAAAAGTTAGATAGAACAATAGCAGCAAATTCTATGGTAATAAGTTAATAACTATTAATTTTATCAAAAAAAAAAGTTAATAACTATTAGTTTACCAAAAAAAAAAGTTAATAACTAATATATATGGTTTACCAAAAGAGAAACTACTGTCACATATATGGATATAAATTACAATCTGCAAAATTGATTTGGGCAGCCATAACCATAAAAGCCATAAATTTGATTTTTTGATGTTCATGATCAAGTTTTATTTAAATACCATGCATTGCTGAAGGCTAGACTATCTACTTTTTCCCACTAAAACTCTTTCACAGTTTAAATTTACAAGCAATTACTATCCAAAATTGCAAAATGCTAATTTTAAGAGACCAATATAAAAGTAATACTAAACATACAAATTTTTTTACAATAGTTGAATTGAAAAGTTTTTATTGGTTTTCATCTAAGAACATTACCTACTAACAATTTATCATATCAATAGTTGTAAAATTTTTGTGTCTCTAGAGTTATTGGTTTATATTTATCTAGCTCTATGGGATCCATATAGACTATACTATACTCTATAATCTAAGAGCATTCACATCTATGATGCTAGAAAATTTAACTTTCAGCACTCAAAATAACTATTTTATTTATTTTAACATCTTACTTAACAATATACCATATATCTCATTTTTGTTTTTTACTTTAACACATTACCTATTCAAATAATACTAGCTTTTGAGCACTCGTGGGGTTCTTCTATTTTTTGTGAAAAAAATAATAATTTGCATCTATTATAATTTGAGATTACAATATTTTCCAATCACAACAAAAAAACCTAAGAGTGTGATGAGTACTATGTGTTTGCAGGTGAAATAATTTTTCATTACACCCCTAGGTTTTTTTGTTGTGATTAGGAAATGTTGTAATTCCAAATTATAATATATACAAATTATTAACTTTTTCCCAAAAAAAATAGAAGAGTCTAAGGCTAGTTTTATTTATGATAGTTATCAAGTTGTATTTGATCCTAAAATGTAGTGTTTTAATCTTAAAATTTAACCATGTACTACATACCGATAACAAAAAGTTAAAAAGTGCTTATATTTAAAATTTAGCAACCAACATTTTTTTCCTTTTACGGTAAAAGACTCAAAAAAAAAATTGTTTTATTTTATTTTATTTTATTTTTGGTTAAGGAAAGGCTCTAGATGTGCATCCACATTTTTTTTTTCCTTTTTAATGGTTATCAAGTTGTATTTAATCCTAAAATTTAGCCATGTACTAAATATCCATAACAAAAAGTTAAAAAGAGCTTATATTTACAATTTAGCAACTGCCATTTTTTTTTTCTTTTACGGTAAAAGGCTCAAATTTTTGTTGCTTTAGTTTTTTTTTTTTTTTTTTTGTTATTTTATTTATGACAGTTATCAAGTTGTATTTAATCCTAATATGTTGTGTTTTAATCCTAAAATTAATCCATGTACTATACATCCGTAACAAAAAGTTAAAAGAGCTTATATTTAAAATTTAGCAACTACCATTTTTTTTCTTTCATGGTAAAAGGCTCAATTTTAATCCTAAAATGTAGTGTTTTAATCCTAAAAGTTAGCCACTTACTACAAATTCATAAAAAAAAAGTTAAAAATGGTTTAAATTTCAAATATATCAACTACCTTTAAAAATAAGAAAATGTACATAACATTTTTGATGGAGTAGTATATTAATAATTATAAAAAAAGGTAAATTGAATTTCACATAGAATTATACAAATGATAAATATAATTTATGTTACAAAAGAAATTTTTTTACAACAATTTCTTAGATAACAACAACTTCATGTGAGGTTTGAATTATACAATAATTCTTGTAAAGTCTCTCACCCAAACTTATCTAATATTTCATTCCAATACCTCTTTAATGCAATCCAATAAATTTGCGCATATGTCAACTTGAGAAATAAAAAAGTTAGGGAAAAAAGGAAACTTTAATAAAATTATAAAAAAAAAAAAAAAAGAAAAAAAAAAAGAGAGTTTGTGTGTGTTTTAAATTGAGAAACCAATTAAGTAGCATAATCCCCTCAAAAAATTCCTATAAAAAAAAAAAAACACTAAACCAAGTAGTAGGTGTGTTATGTCACGTTATTTTACAAAGAAAGTAAATTCATATATAAAAAAAGATCCATGCCAATATTTATTGATTGGATTAATAATGATGAATTTTTTTTTTTTTGAGAAATAATTTAATAATGATGAATGGATAGCACTATAGCAAGAAAATTTTGTTCTTGTGGATCACATTGTAACATGCTATACACTAGAGGTGAGTTTTAGTTTGTCACGTTATTTTACAAAGGGAAGCATAAATTCCCACTATATAAGAAAAGAAAAGAAGCGTAAATTTCTTTTTAAAAAAAATAAAAAACCAAACCAAACCAAGTAGCGTAATCCTCTAAAAAAAAGCTAAATTCGCCAAAAATAAAAACCCAAAAAAAACCCAAAAAAAAAGTTTGTGTTTAATTCTAGGCCAAAACTAAAAGAAACAACTCTTACCAATATCTTTTTTCAAGGACTCAGTTCAAGCACAAAGACCCTTGAATCCCTAATTACATTGACCCACAAGTAAGTACTCCTCAAATTATGAATACTTGGCAGCCATGTCTGGTAAAAACTCAAAGAAAGTCAATGATAAACAAAAGAAAATAAAGAGGAACTTACAAAAGATAGAACCTAAAAAATTGTTGGAGCCTTTGATAGTGCTTGTTTAAATTGTTTAGAAACTAAATCCGAAAGTAGAAGAAAAAGAAAGGAGATGTAGAGCTAAATCCAATGTCTTCAATAAGAAGAATGAAAGATAGAAAAAGAGGTGATTAGAGGTGCTACTGATATTTTTCTTTCCTGCTTTGTTAATGAACCGGAAGGACCAAAGATTCCCACATGGGCACTCAACATGATTAAAGCCGAATTATGCGGCCGACAAAGAAAAGCACAGCCCATTAGTGATGAGTGAGAGAGAAAGCAAAGAAGAAAGGGGAAAAATATAATTACTGGAAAAGCCAAACGACCTTCTGTTGTTTCCTGTTTGTTAGGCTCAGGCTTTGTTGGCTGCTGTTATTGTGTTAACACATGAAGAAATCTACATAAGAATCAAATTTGCTATGAAAACTTACTTCACAATAATAATATAAATGCCTACCCAGATGGTAAGTTATGATTGGTGGATGATTGTTTTTATAGGAATCTATCAATGACACCTGTTTTTATTCATTTATTTTTTCATTCACAACAACTTGCTAACACAATAAATTATGAAAAAAAAAAAAAATCTATACACATTGATTCTTGTCTTGATAGAATATTTATGCTTCTAGTTATAGTGATCACGCAAGGTCATGTCAACCCTAATACAATTTGTTTATTAAACAGATTATGTGAGTCATGTCGTGTCAACTTATTTAATAACACACTATGTAAAGGTTGAGTGATTCTAACATGATTAATAAATTTATTATGTTTTTATTGATCTATAAAGTCGAATACTCGTAAACAATTACCACATGTGAACATGAGTTGCCATCATGAAAAAACAATAAAATTATGTGAAAAAGAGGAAGGTAAATTAGTTGAGGAAAGGGAAAACAAATATTAGGAAATACTGATTTCTTCTTCTTACAAAAATAAATAAATAAATAAATACAACTTCTTGTATACACGCCCGTGAAAATAATGAATAATCACGAATTCGAAAAGTTGAAAATACTTTTTTTTTTTGGAAAAATAAAATAAAATAAAAAATTCTACTCACCGGACCGGCTCAAAATAGTTTATCATTATGTAGGGAAAGATTGTTGTAGCTATTTAATTTTCAGCAACTTGCGTTCACAAGTGTAACTGATGATATAGATGGTTCAAACCTTATTATCAAAAATAATTGGCCACTCACATGATCATCGTAATTCATGGAGATTCACTTGATCATAAAGAAAAAGTAACCGAATATTTATCATTATACCCACTATCTAAGTGAGAAAATGACTTTTTTCAATTCCCACCTAAAGTCTCTTTTTTTCCACAAGTAATTCTACAGTACCCCCCAAAAAAAGGGGTACGGTACCCACTAGTAGGTAACCTGCTACACTAGGTTACTTTTTTCTCACATTTGACGGTTCCATTCTCACATTATGCAGTTCTAATATCACATGTGACAGTTCTCTTCTTACATTTGGTGGTTCATTTACTTTTTTCTCACATTTAACGGTTCCATTCTCACATTGTGCAGTTCCAATATCACATGTGACAGTTCTTTTCTCACATTTGATGGTTCTTTTACTTTTTTTTCTCACATCTAATGGTTCCATCCTCACATTGTGCGGTTCCAACATCACATATGACAGTTCTTTTCTCACATTTGGTGGTTTTCTTACTTTTTTTCTCACACTTGATGGTTCCATTCTCATATTGTGTAGTTCCAACATCACATGTGACAGTTCTTTTCTCACATTTAACGGATCCCTTACTTTTTTTCTCATATTTGACAGTTTCATCCTCACATTATGCAATTCCAACATCAAATGTGACAGTTCTTTTCTCATATTTGGTGGTTCCTTTACTTTTTTTTTTCTCACATTTGATAGTTTCATCCTCACATTATGTGATTCCAACATCACATATGACAGTTCTTTTGTCACATTGGGTAGTTCCCTTATCTTTTTCTCACACTTGACAATTCCATTATCACATTGTGCAGTTCCAACATTACATATAACAGTTCTTTTGCCACATTGGGTGGTTCCCTTACTTTTTTCTCACACTTGACGGTTCCATCCTCACATTATGCAGTTCCAACATCACATGTGACAATTATTTTCTCACATTTGGTGGTTCTTTTACTTTTTTTCTCATATTTGACAGTTCCATTCTCACATTGTGCAATTCCAACATTACATGTGACAATTCTTTTCTCACATTTGATGGTTCCATCCTCACATTATGCAGTTCCAACATCACATGTGACAATTTTTCTCACATTTGGTGGTTCTCTTACTTGTTTTTCTCACATCTGACAGTTCCATCCTTATATTGTGCGGTTCCAATATCACATATGACAGTTCTTTTTTCACATTAGGTGGTTCTCTTACTTTTTTTCTCACACTTGACGGTTCCATTCTCAAATTGTGTAGTTCCAACATCACATGTGACAATTCTTGTCTCACATTTGATAGATTCCTTACTTTTTTTCCTCACATTTGACGGTTTCATCCTCACATTGTGCGATTCCAACATCACATATGACAGTTCTTCTGTCACATTGAGCGATTCCCTTACATTTTTCTCACACTTGACGGTTCCATTCTCACATTGTGCGATTTTAATATCACATATGATAGTTCTTTTGTCACTTTAGGTGGTTCCCTTATTTTTTTTCTCATACTTGACGGTTCCATCCTCACATTGTGCAGTTAAGAGTGTCAAATGAGTGGGTTTGGGATGAGTATAATTGAGTTAGGTATATAAAACCCATTTACCTATTAAAACCCATTTAACTAATTGCTTTTAACCCAAACTCAACCCAACCCAATTATTATGGATAAACCCTAACCCACCCAATTACCCAATTATCAAAATTACCAAAATGTCCTTTAAGTGTAAATGACCAAAGTACTCTAAAATCTTAAAAAATGACCAAAATACCCAAAAACCTCAAAATTATCAAAATAACCACGAACCCTATAAAATGATCAAAATACCCCCAAAACCCAAATAAATGACCAAAATACCCCAAAACCTAAAAATTATCAAAATACCCCTAAAACCCAGAAAATGACCAAAATACCGTTGGAACCCAGAAAATGACCAAAATACCCTTGAAACCCACAAATCACCAAAATATCCCCAAAACCCAAAAAATGACCAAAATACTCCTTGAAACCTAAAAATTATCAAAATAATCTCGAAACCTACAAAATGACCAAAATACCCCTAGAATCCAAAAAATGACCAAAATATCCCCAAAACCTAAAATGACCAAAATACCCCTAAAACCCAGAAAATGAGCAAAATACTCCTGAAACCTAAAAATGAGCAAAATACCCCTGAAACCTAAAAATGACCAAAATACCCTTGAAATCCAAAAAATAACAAAATACCCCCGAAGCCCAAAAAAATGACCAAAATACTCTCGAAACCTAAAAATGATCAAAATACCCCCGAAATGTAAAAAATGACCAAAATACCCCTGAAACAAATAAAATAACCAAAATACTCCTAAAACCTATAAATTACCAAAATAATATTAAAACCTACGAAATGACCAAAATACCCCTGGAACTCAAAAAATGACCAAAATACTCTTGAAACCTAAAAATGACCAAAATACCTCCAAAACACACAAAAAAAGGACCAAAATACCACTGAAACCCAAAAAAAAGATCAAAATACCCCAAGACCTAAAAATTACCAAAATACCCCTTAAACTCAAAAAATGTCCAAAATACCTCCAAAACCTAAAAAATTACTAAAATACCTCTAAAACCTAAAAAAATTGCCAAAATAATCTTGAAAAATAAAAATGATCAAAATACTCTCGAAATCTTAAAAATTGCCAAAATAATCATGAAGCCTAAAAATGACTAAAATAGCCCTTAAACCTAAAAATAACCAAAATACCCCCTAAACCTAAAAAATGATCAATATACCTTCAAAACCTAAAAATTAACTGAAATACCCTCAGAAACCTAAAAATGACCAAAATACCCCTGAAACCTAAATACAACCAAAATACCTCGAAAGGGTATTTTAGAGGTTTGAGGGTATGTTGGTCATTTTTAGGTTTCAGGGGTATGTTGGTCACTTTTTAGGTTTCGGGATTATTTTTGTCAATTTTTAGACTTCAGTGTGATTTTGGTCATTTTTAGGTTCCAGGATTATTTTGGTTATTTTTAGGTTTCTAGGTTATTTTGGCCATTTTTTAGATTTTGGGGGTATTTTAGTCATTTTCTAGGTTTTGGGGGTATTTTGGTTATTTTTTAGGCTTTAGGGTTATTTTGGCCATTTTTTAGGTTTCGGAGGTATTTTGGTAACCTTGTGTGCTCTCTAATTGTTCTTATGCAATATCTACAACTAAATCATAGTTGTGGGTTTATTGTGGTGTCTAAGAGCATCTTCAGCAGATTCATCAAATTTTTGTACTATTTGGAGAATGAATAGTGACTTTTACTTTTATTTACCCACATTTTTAAATACATCTTCCAACAGATTCTCTATCTCATTCTCTATTTCATTTAAATATTATTTTTTCTTTCATTATTTATTCTTTTTTTAACAACTACACATCTTCCAACATTTTTTTACTCAACACCTAATTATTATAATACAAAATAAGAATTTGAAGAATGAACAGTAGCCCATCAGACTTGATGGGCTACTGTTCATGAGCCAAAAAAAAAAACTGACTTTGCCTAAGCTGCTGGAGCACTAACACAGCCCATATTCTCCAAATTTTAGCTAATATATGTGGATGCCAAAGCTCTTGGAGATGCTCTAAGGTTGGAAATAGGGTGACTATACAATTAGTAAGTTATGCAAAAAATCCAATACAAAGATTGTTGACAATTTTAAAATTTTTAGTAAACACTTGAATTGAAGCTACAAATCCAGTATGAAATAGTCATCAATCAAGGCTACTACACCAGGTTCTATATTTTTTAGATATATTCATTAGATCCACCTGTGCGGAAGTGTTAAATGACTATATCCGACACGAGTATAACTACCCCAATTAAAGTGTCTATGCAGTTTTGTTTCATAAAATTATTATTATATTTAGACCCATCAAAAGCAAAATAAACATCCCAAAAAATTTCCATAATAACAAAAATTACCAATAGAAAAGCTAAAAACAATTAAGCACAATTGACCGATTTTACCAAAAACGAACAACCCGGTCATTTAAAAAAAATTATCCAAATAATTTTGTCATTGAGAGTTTAGCATATCGACCACAAAAATAAGTATGAGCCTCATTTGAGTCAACAGAGCCTCCACTAGCTAAGTCTGAGAGAGCCCTAATAACAATGAAATGTTTTTGTTGTTAAAGACTTATCGGTGCCACAAAGCGCCCTCTCTCTCTGTCTGGGTTTCGCAAAATTTATACAAACTTGTCATTTTAAAGCTATTTGGTATTTGTTCCTATAAAATATTGGAACGTGTAATTTGAACATAATTAGCTATTAAAAGGTCAATTTTCATCTCTATACTTTGTTCTAATCAACATGGTGGCAAGTTAGTATATTTTTTTCCAAGCAACTTTGGTTCAAATCCTTCATGCCTGCAATTTTATTTTCGGTCCATAAGTTGAAAAGCCCACAAGATCCTACGCTCAAGAAACCGATTTTCCTCTCTTTCTCTACCCTTTTGTTCGAAGTCTCCATCGTTTCTCGTTGCTAAAAATCTCAGTACGACTCACCCTTATTCTTTAGTTTTCCATATGGGGGGTTTTTGCTTATTGACTTTTGTATTGCTGAATTGTTATTAATCTTGTTTTGTTTTTAATTTCCTTTTGGTTTCCCTGGGCCAGGGACAGACACAGGTGGAGCCCAAGCCCCTCTGGCCCAATTTTTTTTTTTTAAGTATGTTAATTTTCAAAAAAAAAAAAAAAAAAGACTTGGGTCCCCTTTACAAAAAGCTTGGCCCCCTCTGAAATTGTAACCCAGCCGGCCAGCCCACATGTAAAAAAAAAAAAAAAAAAAAAAAAAATTCAAGTAGGTTAATTTTCAAAAAAAAAAAAAAAAAAGACTTGGGCCCCCCTGAAATTGTAACCCAGCCGGCCAGCCCACATGTAAAAAAAAAAAAAAAAAAAATGGCTTAGTCCAAAAATGTAAACCCAGCGTTTCAAAAAAAAAAAAAAAAAATTAAACCTGGCAGTCCGAACCGAAGACTCCAGTCTCCGAAGTCCAAACGGAAAAACAAAAGAAAAAAAAGAAAAGAAAACCTAAGGCTAAGGCAAGACAGAGAGAGTGAGAGGCTTTTCAAAAAAATAAAAATAAAATAAAAGACAGTGAGAGGCGAGAGACTTTGCCGTTGCCCACGCCGTGAGTGAAGCTGCCAAAACGCAAGGTGAGAGCTTGAAATCTTGCTGCTGCCCACACTGTGACGCCACCACCACGCGAGAGCGGCGAGACCCATCTCGCAGACCCACGTGACACCCACACGGCCACACCCACTACGCGATACCTATCTTTCTGTGACGCCGCTGCTGGCTTTGATCTGCTCCAGCCTTCACACTCAAGTATTTAATCTATCCTTCAAAATCTCAGAATCTGTGCTTGTGATTTTTGTGTTTTTACTGATGAGGAATCTGTGCTTGTGTTATTTTTCTTTGGCTTTTTGGCTCTGTAACTCTGTGACTATCTTACTGATGAGTCTGTGTTTGTCTTTGTGAAATGTGACTCTGTGTGACTATATTATGTAAATAAGAGAGAGAGTAGAGTCTCTAGAGATTAGAGAAAATATTAGTGTTTTTGACTGTTTGTTGTGTGGTGGTTGGGTAATAAAATAGGGACAAGTTATAGGCTCACAGCAAAAGGAAACCTGATTTAACTTTGAAGGAATAAAAAATGGTAAAAGTGTTTGTTGGTAGTGGATAATAACTTCATAGCGTCGGTAGTGGGGTTGGGTGACTGGGTCAGTGACAGAAAAAAGAAAAGAACAAGAAAGATAATGGCAAAGAGACAAAAGATAAAAGACAAAAGACAAAAGACAAAAAACAATCATAAATCATATAATATAATAAAGGATTTTACTAATGTATGCCTTTAGGGCACATATTAATTTTTATTTTTAAAAAAAGTTGTCACACAAATTTATTAAAATAATAGTGGAAACTCAGAACATTACAGAGATGTTTATAGTGGATCACGATACAAGAATAATATATTGTTTCTCTTTATTTCTTTTTTTTTTTTAATTGAAAATTGTACATCTTCTTTGTTTAGGAATAATTGATTGGTTCACATGGATCATGATATGGAGAACGAAGGGAAGACTGATTTTATTGATTTGGAAAAACATTGGAGTACTATTTTAGAAAAAGGAATAGATCAGTTGACCGATGCCCAAATAACTAGTTTGAAATTCAATTCCCTAGATGATGGTGGAGAGTTTTATAACACATATGCAAAGTTGGTTGGGTTTAGTATTCGCAAAGATGAGATAAAGCACAATAAAGATAACATAGTGACCTCTAGAAGATGGGTTTGTGCAAAGGAAGGGTTGCGAATTAGGAAAAATGAGTCTAATTTAAATTGCATGCGTGAGAGACCAATAACAAGAAGTGGTTGAAAGGCCGCTTTTCGTATTAGGTTTGAATGAAAGTTAGGTGAATGGGTGGTAGGAGAGTTTAAAAGGGAGCATAATCATGACTTAGTTCCGCAATTGGAGACTCAATTTCTCCGTTCACACAGGACTATTAAGGATTCTGATAAGGCTCAGATTTTAGCATTGCATAATGTTGGGGTCAAATCAAATCAAATCATGGATCATATGATCCAACAAGCTGGAGGATACGAGAATATAGGGTTCACTTCAAAATACCTCTACAATTATCTAGCGACAATTTGCAACAACAGTACGCGAGATGGAGATGCTGAATGTGCTTTGGCATATTTACAAGCAAAAGCAGACATGGACTCCTCATTTTTTTTTCAATACACTGTTGATGAAGAAAGCCGTTTGGTTAATTTGTTTTGGACAGATTCTCAAAGTCGCTTAGATTATGCATGTTTTGGAGATGTAGTCACATTTGATACAACATATAAGACGAATATATACAAAAAACCCCTTGTTATATTGGTAGGAGTCAACCACCACCGACAAACTATAGTATTTGGTTTTGGACTATTGGTTGATAAGACCGTCGAAACATATACTTGGGTATTGCAAAATATGCTTGTAGCAATGAACAATAAGACTCCTATTTCAGTCGTGACAGATGGGGACAAAGCAATGAGTAAAGCTATTAAAACAGTTTTTCCAAAGTCTCGACATCATTTATGTGTGTGGCATCTTGAAAGGAATGCTTTTGCAAATCTACATGATAAAGTATATGAAAGTTTTATTAGGTGTATGGTACGATATGTTACACCAGATGAATTTGAAGACATGTGGAAGAAAATGGTCGACAATCACAATTTACATAACTATGAATGGTTGCATGAAATGTATGCTAAAAAAATGAAATGGGCTGAAGCTTACATGAGAGGTCATTTTTTTTCTGGGTGTAGGAGTACACAACGTTGTGAAGCCATGAATGCATTCTTGAATAGATTTTTGGATAGGAAGACTAGGCTTTATGAGTTGTTCCAGCAAGTTGATAGAGCACTTTCACGTATTAGACACAATGAGATGGGAGCATATTTTTCTTCAAATTATACTGAACCTATTTTGATTACTGGGTTAGCTGAAATAGAGAAACATGCTGCTACTATATTCACAAGGGAGATATTCAGCATGGTTCAAGAAGAATTATTGAATGAACAAAAATTCATTGTACTTTACTACATAGATAAGGAAGGTTATCGTACGTACACCTTATCTCAGTATGCATCCCCTGACTCAAGATGGGAGGTTGTTTATTGTCAAGCTGATCAATCTATGTAGTGCTCTTGTTTGCTATTCGAGTCATATGGATATCCTTGTGGGCACCTATTTGCTATTATGAAAGTTGAACATTTGAAACAGATTCCACCGACATGTATAATGAACAGATGGCTGAAAACAACAAAGTCCGACCTGCCTTGCAAACTTGAATCCCAAATGTCTCCTGATATCATACGTATGGCACGGTTTAGTGCATTGTCTGCTAGTTGTAGTCAGATGTGTTACTTTGGTTCAAGAACAACACAAGGCTTTGAAGAATTGAAGGTTGAAATAGCAAGGTTGACATGTCGCATGGAAGAACTTTATAATTCAAGTAAAGAAGTTGTTGAAGATGGGATACGCACTACGTCCAATAAAGCAAACTTAAATGTTCGTGATCCAGCCATTGTCAAGACTAAAGGCGACCATGGTAGCACGAGCAATAGCCACAGCCATGCGAAAGTTAGGCGATGTAGCAATTGTAAAGATGTTGGACACACAAGGCGCACATGTCCATCTACACATATTCAACAAGGTGAACGTGCTGATGGTGACAACGTCCCTGAATCCATGGAAGATCCAGCTGTTGGCTCACCTGATTTGGAAACAAATTATTATAATTTTCTTTAATAGTGAAATGTCAATGGGATATTTACTAGACAACATATGAATTTTTTTTTTCGGGCTGTTAGCTTTTTTTGGTTAAACTTCATTTTTGGTTATTATTATCACATTGTTAGTTTTTGGAATAGAGTTAATGGATTGGAGTTGGTATTAAGTTCATCTTGTTATCACTGGTTCTTTTTAGTTGCTTGCTTTATGTTTTCTAATATGAAAAACTCTATGAGTACTGATCTTCAAAGCCAAGTGCGCCAAGTGCCACACCATTGACAAAGGCGCTGGTCACATGCAAGGTATTCACTTTTTTCTGATTTTTTATTTATTTTTATTGATTTTTATATGTATTCGATTTTGTTGCGGCGTGTTTGGATCTGAGTGATAATTCAAAGTTTGTGACTTTAGCTCATGTGTATTGGATTTTTGTTGTGTGGTTTTGATCTGTTGAGATCTATTAGGGTTGAATGAACTGTTTTTTGTTAATTATGAGGATGTAGTTGAAATGAAATTTGCTTAGATCTGACTGGTTTTGATTCGAGTGATCTGTTTGGCTACTTAGAAATTTGAAGAAAAAAAATAAAAAAGAAGAAATTTTTATTTCTGTAATGTTATTCTCTGAATAGAAACAATTTTTTGAGCTGGAATTTATTTTTGAAGGCTGTTTAGTGATATGGGAATTGTCAAGCAGTCTTAAAAATATAATTTTGAAAGAGTTGGAGAAATAAAAATATAATTTTGAAAAAAAGAAGAAGGTAAGATTGATTTTTTTGTACCACGAGAAAGGATTATTGTGTATATTATGAAGACCCAACAAAAATGGGTAGCCTTGGTCTGACATGGAAGAATATATTGTGTATTTTTTTTCATGGTGAATTTCTTTTTGTTTTTCTGTCTTTTTTCTGAAAAGTTGTTTAACTTTTTATTTTGCACATTGTTGCAGGAAGATGTACCTGAAGAATTTGCTACTCTGGTACTGAATTTTAGATTTAGATTTGGAGTGTAAGGCTTTAGATTTGGAGCGATTCTTACCTGCAAAGCTTACTCGTTGGCGGGTGTGTAAGGCTTTAGATGCTGATTTTAAAAGATATGGACTGTTTTCCATATTTGTTTTTATTTATAAGTAGAAATGAATTATGAAACTATTTTGTATGTTATTTGGATTTTTAAGTTGTTCTCTGATTTGTTGTTTAATGATAAATTTCTTGTCCGAGCTAAGATTGTTGGACATTGCATTATTGGATGTTGTGATGGGTGTTGCGGAGAACATGTTTCAAGTTCGTTAAAATTCACAATATTTTGCTGTTTCAAGGATCTCATTACTAGGTTGGGCACTGATTTAAATTGTACAAAAAAAAAACTATCTTTGGCTTTTTCTTTCTTTCGATGAATGCTCTGAGAAAAGTAACGTGTCTTATGGATATAACTTTGTGCAGATGCACTTGTTAGTTTATTAATAAGTTTTGTAAATATGCTTTAGAATTTTTTGTGCTTACTTCTTTTTGAAAGCTGTTGTGATCGCTACTCTCTTGAAAGTTTTGGAGTTGTGTATAAAACTGTTCTAAGTTTTCAGGTCCCAATCTGAATGGATTGTTCGGAAGGCAGTCTGGTACAACTTCAGGTACTCCTATTCAGCTGCTAACAAGAACATGGCTGTGAATTGGGAGGAAAAGACATTGTATGATTACTTGCTGAACCTCAAAAAGGTATGAATCAACTCAATATAAAAGACACTGCCATAATGTTAGAAAATGCAACGATCACCTTGCATGTGTGTGTATGCAATAGAGAGTAATATGAAGATAGTTTATCTTACTTTGGGAATATCGCCTTGCATGTTTTAGAGAGCGGTTTTTCATTGGTGCAAGTATATGCATTTGTGTGTGATAAATTCTTTTGGTGTTAGTACATTGAAGTGTTTTGTTGCAACTTTAATAAACCAAACATGGCCTAATTCTTTTGTTTTTTGTTTTTGTTTGTGCAGTACATTCCTGGGACTAAGATGGTATTCCCCGGGCTGAAGAAGCCACAGGAACGGGCTGACCTCATTTCATATTTGAAGCAAACTACTGCATCTTAAATACTCCCAGACTTGTAGTTCCCCAATTCCATTTTGCAGTTGTTGGAGATTCACAGGGTGCGAATAAAAGCACTACTTCTTACCAATAAATTAGACCATTTAGGTCTGCAATGCTCTTTTGTTTGTTGAGCTTTGCCTAGTCATTGCGTCCCAAGGAAGAGGTTGCTGTAATTGGCAAACGTAACATTCATTTCAGTTAGCTTTTCATGAATATTTCCCGAATACACTGTTGGGCATGATAATTTTATTTTGATTCTTGATAATGTTCGTCTGTGCTTAAGGATAATGTTCGTCTGTGTTGGAACTGAAAGTGATGGAAATAATGAACATGTGGTTGGGTGCTTCTTGGTATCATGCCCTTTTTCCAAAAGACCCTACGTTCTAGATGATGAAAACTTTGCCTTATATGTATATATTCGGCGAAGTGGGTGATATGGTTGGAGCGAGCAAAACTCGTTCTTGGGGAAATTTTTTTTATCTCTATTCGGATAGGTTTAGACAATTTTCTCTCTTTATGCTCTAAGTTAAATGGTTGTCAAATTAACTTATGGATAACCATACACAAAATTTTATCAATAGTTTTTCTATGCTTTCTTCTGTCCATGATAACAAAGATGGTAGGAGGAAACAAAAACTTGAAATTGCAATGATTTCATAAGTTTAGAACTTTAAATGATCTAATTAAAAAATTGCAAACCAATCTGGATTTTTATATATAATTTATTGTAAAGAAAACAGCTGGAAATATTTACTAAAGCTTTGGCAAATCTCAGAAAATAAACAACCAACATTGTCTGCTCATCATTATTTCTGACTCTCCATTAACTACCTCTGCCCCAAGAAAACACCCCCTCCCCCTAACACCCACAAAGAAAAAGAAGCAATAACCGAGAAAAGGCCGAAGTCATGGAAAATGTTGCTCATCGTGCAGGAGGTTGTCATCATTTGATTTTCCAACATCAAATTCAAGGTTGAGGCTGGAATGGCTGGCGAAGACCTGGTATCTGCAGAACATTTAAAAAGAAGATTAAGTGCTAAACTGAAGAATAACTTATAACTTAAAAGTTAAAACTGACAGATCATTGTTCATTGTCCTAATTTCCTGTGTCAGGTTAGACATCTAATTCGAAAGACAACCTAGATGACAAAATAGAATTGTAGAATACTATCTTCAAATCATGCACAATGCTACACCAGCACACTATGTAATTTCTCGCCAAGTTTGTGCAAAAAAAGGGACTTGCATGGAAAAATACAAAGCACATGATGAGAAGTTGAAAACATTTCCTAGCAAGGCCTAAATTAAGCCCCTCAACAAATAAGGCAAGTGTCTCACAAGAACCAAAAACTCTTTTTTTTTTTTCAATGATGAGGAAACCCTCAAGGTATGGGCCAGTAGGACACCCCTAAGAGTAAAACCCTGAATGCCTACACATTATGGAATGATGTTACAAGCTTCTATGGGTGGGTACTGGCACTAGAATGGCAAATAAAACTCCAAACCTACTGCTCACCGAGTCACCTCTCACAAATGTATAGAAGCTTCCAGCATCTTACCCTTTACATCTTGAAGGGCATCACTGAATAATGACAGAGCACTGTCCCTCCATAAAACTAATAATCATGGATGTTTTAAAATGCTAAAAGAGATGGGTTTCATTTTCTATTAATAATCATAGATATTTTAAGAGCATTTTCATATAAATGCATCTTAGCATCCTCACCAATCAAACAATATAAATTGATATCTAAAAGCATGCAGGGCAACTTGCATAAGGGTGGTGCAACTCATGAAATTCAATCTTCCTTTCAATTAAAAATAAAATTCACTAAATTGCAGCATTTTCCAAAACATTCAGTTATCAAATTATACAAATTACTGTCATTCCAGTGATCGAAAAATATCTTGTAGTGGAGTATTTCTAGCATTTTCTATTATTTTTGAACGTTGTTCATTTTCCATTGAAAGCACTAGATTTGATGCCAACTTATATCGAATACGTTCCGACCAGCTCTCTTGAAAAAAGTAGACATTGTTGATAAATATGAAGCTTAAGCAAATTATGCAAAAATTGTAAAATATACTTCCAATAAATATATTACCATCAAGGTTAGATTTTGTTTGATAATTTTTGTATGCATGTGCTTAATAACATACATGCCACAATCATACTTGAAATATGAAAACAGTTAAAATTTAAAAAACCTAAAGATTCACACAATAGTTATCCGTATGTGCAAATCTACAACTTAGTACGTACCCATTATTTTGTATAACATCCAACGGGGGTGATTTCAATGGAAATTTGGTAATACTATTAGTATAGTTGTCTTTCTCCAGATAACTCAATAACTTATCAAGGCCTTTTACCTATGGCAAAGTGAGATTATAAGCAATTATTAAGTACAAAACTCAACTAAACCACATATCAAAATTGTTATTGAAATCAATAGAAAATGAGACAGTACCACTGTTTGCACGTTTTTTATTCGAATGTCTTGCCTAGTTGTGCTTGGCAAAGAGTCCAATATATGTATACATTTTTTTCTTGAACTAAAGTCAATGACACATAAGTACCAGTGACTATTATTGTCATTCATAGGGATATAAATCTACAAGTACAAACAAGCAATGTATTAGCACGTGTTAATTTAAAATACACAAGTGTGTTGAGAAAATTTACCTGTTCACAACACATCAATCTTGACATATATTTGTCATCGTCCCTATATGTCCTTTTAAACCATTCCAGTGTGGGATTACCATCTTCTTCAATCATTTTTTGCTACAGACATATATATATATATAGAAATAACTAAGGAATTAAATACTATAAGCACAACCCGAAACATATATAAAAAATGAAAAGTAATGTGTTTATTAAATACTATATGCACAACAAAATTATAGTAAAGCAAACTCACCGAGAAATGTGTTGGCAAATGCCACGCATATAGTTCTCTATACTTTTTCTCTTCCAAAGTTATCATGCAAACGGTCAAGTTAATAATCTAGCAGAAAATATTATTGTTAAATTTAGTGAATAAATAAACAAAATTATTATTATATTTTCCTATTTTAATTTCATAAACTAACCTGACTGCTTATCCATTGATTAGGGAGCAATGAAAAAAAAGCCGCACGATCACCATACTCATATTTCATGTTAGAAAAAACTTCACTGAACATTATTCATTGACATATTATTTAGTTAGATCTTATTCAAAAAATGCATTAATATTAATTTCTATATATAAACAAAAATGACAAACCTCCCATCTAGATCCCTATTGAAAATATAATTGCATATGATCTTCTCCAATTCAGTAAATGGTGCGAACTCATTGATACTCTCCTTATCAACCAATCCAGATTCCTAAAACAATATAGCATATAATAATTAACATAGGAAAATATGTTGTATTCACACCCTAATTTATTAATGTGCATATTAAAGGATTCACCTGGGATGTATCTTTGATTTTTTTCCTCTTTTTCAAATTCGGAACTACAACTTGGGAGGTGACAATTGGGCTACGTTTTAGAGATTTGGTGACTTTATTCTTGGTAGAATGTGTAACACACGATGCAATAATTTTATTGTTATGTGGGAAAGTTAATTGTAGCATGTCCACATCCTGCACAATATATAACAAATAAACAAAATTAAAAAATTGTGTAGCCAATAGAAATTCTAAACAATTTAAAAATAATTAACTAGCAAGTACTATATTGCTTACCACATTACGAGATAGGACTGTTTTGCTACCAGGTTTTTGTATGGATTTGCTTAGCCCAAACATGTGAAGATTGCGGTCATTCTCTATTGTGTCTTGTATTGAAGATGGTGACACCGTCTTAAATTCTCTTTTAATGGGTACTATATCATCTTGGTGCATTTTGTCTTGAACTGGAGATGTAGACTTTTTCTTAGATTCTTTTTTAATATGAACTATATCATCTTGGTCTATTTTGTCTTGGACTGGAGATGTAGACTCTCTGTTAGGCAGCACTTTTGTCTCATTTTTAAGCTCTTCTACAATATCATTTAGGTCCAAATCAATGGTATGTCCAGTATGTTCCATTTTTGCTACATTCTTTAACTCCAAACAAATAGGTTTGGATGTATCATTTTGGTGCCTTTTGTCTTGAACTGGAGATGTAGACTCTTTCTTAGATTCGTTTTTAACATGAACTGTATCATCTTGGTCCATTTTGTCTTGGACTAGAGATGTAGAGTCTTTCTTAGGCAAAGCCTTTGTCTCATTTTTAAGGTCTTCTACAATATCATTTAGGTCCAAATCAATGGTATGTCCAGTACGTTCCCTTTTTGCTATATTCTTTAACTCCAAACAAATACCATTCTTAAATGTTTCCGTATTGTTTGCAAAGACATTCTTTAACTCCAAAACAATCTCATTCTTAAATGTTTCCATATTGTTTGCAATGACATTCTTCAACTCCAAAACAATATCTTTCTTAAATGTTTCCATATTTTTTGCAATGACATTCATGGTGTTATGCAAAACTAGCATATCATCTCTAATACTTGTTAATGATTGCCCAAATCTACGAGTTGCTTCATCAGAATCCTGTGGATTAATTTATAGGAACAATCATAAAAACATGTCCATTATCAAAAAATCATCAAAGTCATAAAATTTATTGGGTGGAAACGATACCATATTTGGCTTGTGTTCATCCCTACATGGCATAGCATGAGACTGGTTAATATATTGCTTTTCCAATGGAATATTGGCAGTCTCATATCCACCCTCCATTTGTGTTACTACTAACTATGATAAACATAAAATAAATAATGTCAACTACATACGGTAAAAATTCAAATAAGCAGTAGATTTAATAGAATAATAAGTATTCAAACAATATAAAAAATCAATTGTTACCTTAGGACTATCAAAACCTCCAATTGAATGTAATTTCAACATCCTTTGCTTAACTTCCTCTTTTCCCCAAAAACAAATACGTGGTCGAAGTCATTTGGAAACATGTTCAACGTCAATTTCAACATTAACGTGTTCAAAATAAAACAACTGCAAATATATAAAATGTTTATAAAATTATAATCAAGATTCATTGAAATTTAAGAAACAAAATTGTATTCTTGAATGTAACTATTTACTACATATTACCATTAATAACAACACGCAACCATCAACTGCTACAAGATTATTGTCTTTATGTTTGCGTACACCTTGAATGAGAAAATCTAGCACGAACTTCGCCCAATTCAAGTTTCTAATCTCTTCAACATTACGGCAAATTAAAACAAAAGACCGTTTCATATAAGATTTTGTAGTGGGACATAATAAAGTACCCACTATAAACAGCAAAAAATAACTCACAAATTCATTTCCAAATGTTTCCATCTTATTCAACTCATCCTCTAAGAGCTTAATTGGTATATCCCCTTCCACATTTAATCCATATTGTTGGCACATATGATTTATCTCTTCTGCGCTCCCAACAATAGATATATCAACCCCATTAGATTTTATTCCTAAAATATATTCTACATCTTCAATGGAAATCGGTAACCTCTTACCACAAATATCCAATGCACATGAATTTTGGTCAAAATGATCAATCAACCATTTGCATAAATCTCTATCCAAATTTATAAACTTTAAATCCAACAAACTACCAAACCCTAACTCTTGAATGACAGATTTTTGTCTTAGATTCAATTTGTTAACCATCGAACGAACGCGACCAAGGGTACACCGAGTATCTAATGAAACCTGCATTATAAAATGAATAAAAAGGGTTTTATAACGAAATTTAATACATAGTGATTCATTCTAAAAGTTTCATAGGTAAATACTTACTTTACATGGTTTGCAAGGAATATTAAGTTTTAAATTTGCATAATTTTCACAATTCTCATGTGCTTCCCTCCTATACTCTAATTTAGAGTCTTCATCAAGATTATTCCACTTTTTTGTAATCTCATCCTTAACCTGTAATTTTAGATTTTCATACTCAAGTATGATGTCCATGCATATGTGAACTAAACAATAAAAATAACCTAAAAAAATATAAATATTATTCAACTTACAGCTTTGCTTATCTTGACAATGCCTTCAGCTTTCATCATTTCCACTTGCTTTTTACTAAAAATCCAAATTGAACAAAACTCACTTTCTTGAGTATAACATTAGGATAAATAAAACAAGTGAATATATACTGAATTGCGTGAATCTTACTAATAAATTATAAATGCTCCAAGTGGTCTTTTCGGGGACCTAACTTGGAGAGCATCTTGCTCTTCAATGGCATCTTGCTCTTCACTGTTCTTCACTCTCCCCATACTCCTATCGCAATATAGCATGAAAAAAAAAAAAAAAGGTAAGCAATCACATGCATTAAAAAGTAAATACATTTCACGGTTGAATTTTGAAACTAGATATAGGTGAATTTTGAAACTAAACAGAAAATTTTGAAACTAAATTTGTCATCAAATCATAGGTGAATTTTGAAACTAAACATAAAATTTGTGTGATGTGGACACAAGATATAAGGAGTCTACTATCAATTGGGCCTAAAGACCTAAGCCCAATCTCTTAATTAGTAATTTTCTTTTCCTATATGGATCAGGAGTTAAAGTTCTTTTCTTGTAAGCAATGTTTTGGAACCCTATTAAGAAGCCCTGGGTTCAATTTTATAAGACAAAGTTTAATTGATAATAAGGTTTTCACTAGTGTTATTTCAATTGTTTGGTGCCAACCCTAGGTGTTGACTCCTAGAATTTTCTTTCACTTGGTTTTGAATCCAAGCAAGCCAAGGTGCTAAATCCTAGGTCCCATCCTTTATTTTCTTATTCTTTAATTTATTGTTGCAAATTTTTCGTTTGTCTTTCATCACTGTGCACTTTATAAAAGAACATTAGGTACTCATGTTCCAAAAGATTATCAAGATTTTTTTTTTCATTAAGTTTTTATTCACATAAAAAAGAGCAAAGATGAAACACCATCAAATACACGGGTTGTAAACTGAAGGTGAATCTAAATCCAGCAAACTAGTGATAGAATGACCACTTGTGGGAGCCATCCAATCATACAAAGTATGTAGAAAAATCAACTTCACAGCCAACATTAATCATTCAAGGACTTCAAATGTCCAATTATTTATTTCCTTCCAAATAATCCACATGACACAGAGGGATTGCATTCCAAATATCACCATTTTTCTGCCTAGAAAACTGCCCCTTCCAATATGCCAACAAATCTACACCCTCTTTGGCATACCCCACTGCACCCCAAAGAGGCATAAAATGAAAGACTACAGATCTCTATCCACAGAACAATTTAACAATAAGTAATCATAGACTCCCCGGCTTGCTTACACATACAACAACAATCCACTATGATAACATAAGCATGCCTGGCACAAGAACCAGGTTATGGATGAATTCCTTTTATACCCAAAAAAAAAAATGGAGATAATAAGTGAAAAAATATTCTCAAAAATTGACAACCGCTAATTTTACTCCCCACAAACTTGTTTCGAATCTAATTGTAGCTATAAACTAGTTGATGTTCACTACAATGCACTTGTTTTAGCCAAAGCATCAAACTATGCAAAACCTGCTAAATCATCAAAATCTATGCGGTATTCAACACCCCTAGGCCTTGGCTTAGTAGTAGCTTTTTCATCAAGTAGAGGAAAAAGCATTGAAATGATTTTTCAACTTTAAAAAATTTAAAATTTGAAAAAAAAAAAAAAACGTAATAAAATGAGATTTAACAGCTAATAGTGTAGTTTTAAAATAATATAAAAAATTAAATTTTAAAAAAAAAAGGCATCAACAAATATCCAAATAAGCAGGGCCAAGGAATGAGAAAGTTGAGCAAGGAATCAAACAGAGGGGCATCAATAACAAATTCATCCTATTTTTGTTTGATCTTCTTGAATTGGCTTAGAGAATGACTCCCATGTACTCCCTCTTTCAATAATGTAAGTTTTAGTTGCCGAATGCACTTATTTAAAAGAAAAGAATTGATGCAGAACAGAGGGCTTTGATATTAAAATTTATAAAATATAGAAGAATTCTCAAGGGGAATGTCTATTGGGAAATTTTTTTTAACTCAAAAATACAACAAAAATTATAGAACGTAGGAGTCACGTTCTAATTCTAGCCCAACCTAGATTTCTTTGCCAAAGCATCGACAACCTTATTACAATTTCGTTTCACATGGCAGTAGTGATCTAGGCAATCAATTTGTAAAGATTAGTTTGTCAAATATATAAGAACCGAAACTCAAACAAAACAATAATATCATAAACCCACAAAGTTTAGAGAAATAACATAAACCCATATCAGCATTAATCATATGTAAAGAGAGAACCCGGAGATTGTGGGTGGCGCCGCCGATTTAGAATGGAAGAGAAGAAGCGCCACCAAGTCGTTCGGGAAGAGATGAAGCGCCGCTGAGTTGGGCGCCGACGAGTGGATTGGATGAGAAGAAGCGCCTCCGATTTGAGGTTGTGGGTGCGCAGGGCTCTGACTGTTTGTGGGTGCGCCAGGCTCTTGACTGTTTGTGGGTTGCGCCGCAGATGTGGTATCAACGATTTGAGGGTTTTGTTTAGAGACTTGAGGGTTTTGTTTAGAGATTTGAGGGTTTTGTTTAGAGATGCAGATAGAGGAATCAACGATTTGAGGGTCAGAGCAATAAGCAAAGGAAGAAGAGAGGTAGAGAAGCAAACGTGAGACAGGAATGAATGTTTTAGTTTTTTGTTCATATATAAAAACTGTTTAACCGGTAACCAAAAACCTTTAAAATTGCATCAACGGACAAGATCAAAACCATAAAAAATTAACGGCTTGGATATAGGTGGGTACTGTACCCCCCTTTTTTGGGGGGGGGGGGGGTGGGGTTGGTTAAGGTAGAATGACCCTTTTTCCACTATCAGATTCAATTATGCGCTCAGTACGTAGAAAGGTCCCACTCTATATGTTTGTTTTGTCCGTTTTTATAGAATTCGAAGAAAATGATCTCATGCTTTGGCCTCGTCAAATTGAAACTAATCTTCTAGGCCCACAATGTGCAAAAAAGCTTACCCACTTGCTTACTATTAAATATACGGACCAACCTTTGTTTCTTTTTTGTCTCACCTAACTTTCCAATTTCTATGGTATGTTATCTTCCCAAAAAAAAAAAAAAAAAAAATTTCTATGGTATGTGCAAACTTTAATCAAAACCCATGCATTCGTTGCTTAATACTAAAATATCTTCATGAAAACATTTTCCGGCAAACCTCAAGGGCAAACCCTTTCAAATTTTTATTTTACAAGCAATTACAATCCCAAATTTTGAAACGCTAATTTTAAGAGACTAATATGAAAGTACATGGCTTGAACATGTTCTGATATATAATATATAATTTTAATTTTGTTTTGAAGTCACTTCTCTTCTTCTTCTTCTTCTTCTTCTTATTATTATTATTATTATTATTTTCCTTCTATGCCAAAATGCATACGCTATGTATAGGTTGGCATCCATCACATATATACGACTCATAGGAGGGACCGCCCTTCACTATCTATAGCAAAGGAATAAGATTTGATTATGAGAAATAGTAAAATCAAAAAGAAGAGGATGGTCCACCGCTTTTCCTCCTGCTATGCCCTTAATGGCATGTTTTGATGTTTAAAAAAGGAGGGGGAGTAGAGTAGAGGGAAGGAGAGTAATGCAATTACCTTGTTTTGAAGTTTTTTAAAGAATGAGGGGAAGGTGTTTGGAGGAGTTTGGAGGGGTTTGGAGGGGTTTGGACTCCCTCTAGCCCCCAATTTTAATTCCCCCAAATTTGAGAGATTTGGAGGGGGAGTAGAGTACATAAATTATTGACTAAGTAAATTACCTAATTTATCCTTATTATATTAACAAAATTACACAAGGGGAAGGGCTAATTACTCCCTTCCCCCTTACTAATTTAAAAAACATCCAAATAAGATGGAGGTGAATCATTCTCCTCTACTCCCCTCCCCACTACTCCCCTTCCCTCTACTCCCCTCTACTCTCCTCCCTCTCTAAACTTCCAAACAAGCCATAAAAGTCTACTCTAGTATCTCTCTCTCTCTCTCTCTCTCTCTCTCTCTCTCTCGAAAATACATTACCAAAAAGATTTTCACTGGATATTCACCATTCACATTCTCTGTCCTCACGGTTAACTTCTCTCTTTCACTCTCATTTGCGATCATTATAATCGCACATGTACACTAACTATTTTGACCATCTAATCTATAAAAAAGTGTGTTCATAATAGTAAAAAGATATTACCTACATAATTAAGATACTTCTACCAAACGCATCATGGATAGAAACCTAGTTTAATCGAAGGTTAATAGTTGTTGTACACAAACTATTACACAGTATTAAATTCATCTTATTTTTGAACTAAACTATGACTTAAAATTATAATTTTAAACTTAGAAATCGTGATTTCAAGTTATGTTTTCAGTTTAAAAATGGGTATGTGTGAAACTATACGTAATAATTTGTGTGTAATAAATATAACCCTTAATCATATTACATAACAATTAAGCTGAGTAACCACCGCATACCCTTGGTGCGATGGTCACTTTACAAGTATAAGTGCTTATGGGGTGTGGGGGACAAGGGCCAGGGTTCAAGTCTCCAGGAGAGAGCTTCACACACATATACATACAAATATAAGTGCTTATGGGGTTAGTCTATCAAAAATAGGGCGTCATTAATTGTTTTAAAATTCAAGATTCTACCGATCATGCGTGTTATTTCTCTATTTTCATTTTTATTCTTTTTTTTTGTTTTATGGGAAATCTGAATAGAAATTCATTCTATTTTCTTTTCATATATCAGAAATGTGTCATGCATGGCATTTGTTTATTGGCTGCCATTTCTAACCAACAACAAAAAAAAATCCATGTACGTACCATGATTGCTTTGATCTAATAAATAGCTTCGCACTCACCCTCTAGTGTCTTTTCCTTGAATTATTGGTTGTGAATGGGCCCAGTTTCAACTTTCAATAGAGCATTTGTAGCAGTGGAGCTAAAAAGCTATAATGCTATTTTAGCTCCACTAATATACCAAAAAAGCCTTGCAACAGTAGAGGCAAACCTAAAATTTTTTGTTGATTTGCTACAGTGCACATCTATAAATAGATGTGCACTGTAGCAAACATCTAAAAAAAAAAATTAATTTTTTATTCAACCACCTATTAAAATAATCTTACTGTGCTCATCTCTCTTCAAGCTCTCATCTCTCTCATCAGGGCTCTCATCTCTCTCATCAGGGCTCTCATCTCTCTCATCAAGCTCTCATCTCTCCACGCCGTTGCCATCCACACCGTCGGCGTTGCCGTCTCACGCCGTCCCACGCCACGCCTCAGCCCATGCCGTCTCACGCCATCCCGTCCCACGTCGTCGCCATCCACGCCGTTGCCGTCCCACGCCGTCACCGTCCCACGCCGATCAGCACTTTTTGTTTGTTTTTTTTTTCCTGCTATGGGCTGTGGTGTGGTGGTGGTGTGGTAGGTGGTTGTTTTTTTTTTCTTTTTTCTTTTGTGGTGGTGGTGGTGGTGGTGGTGGTGGTTGTGGTTGTGGCATGTAGTTGTGTGTGTGTGGTTGTGATGTGTGGACTTGGTTTATTTGTTTTTTCTTTTGTTGTGGGCTGTGGTGGTGGTGGTGGTGGTGGTTGTGTGTGGCTGTGATGTATGAGTGTAGTGAATATATTATTTCATTATAGTGAGATATTATTTTATTGTTGTAGATATATTATTTTATTGTGATGTTTATATTATTTTATTGTGTTGAAAGCTAAAATAGATTCACTGCTATAGTATGTGTGTAGGTATAATAGATAAAGTAACTTTTAGTGGAGCTAAAAAGCTAAATTTTTAGCTCGGATGCTCTAATGGTCAAGTTTGTCGCCTACAATAACAACAAATATTTAAAAGTCACGGTCAAAAGAAAACATGGTATAAAGAAAAAGTAATTGAACACTTATCATTACATAACCCCGCCTACCCAAGTGATAATGACTTTTGCGATTTCCATCTAGAGTCTTATACTATATTTTCCCTTTCTGTTACTAAATTTATTTCTTCCATATCAGTCGACATTGTCTCCTACGATTATTTGCAGAGATCCCGTTTAGATGCTTGGTGATGGTTTATATCTATTCCCATGTATGTCATTTATAAAATTTATTTAGCTAGGAAAAAAAATTTCTTCCACATTAAGGAAAAACAATGATAGCCAAGTTCTGATAATAAATAAATAAATAAATAATGACAACCAAGTGAAGTTTCCTTAATTTAGAAAACTCAGATAACTATCCAAGTCATAATAAGAATTTGAGACAATTTATATTCTCAGCAATCTTTACTTGACACAAATTATATCAAGCCATCTTCATTTCATGATAATTCCATATTAATAAGAGGAAAATTATATCAAATGTAGCTTGGCCTCAAACACGGAAGCTGCATTTTTTTTCCCCTCTTAGTGAGTTATGAACATTTTTTTTTAATAGTAAGTCTCGTGGTGAGTTGTAAATCTTGTGACAATGATTAAGCATAATTTATTCAATATGACTTTGGCCATTTATTTTATTTTATTAGATACAATATAAGTTGAACTCTATTGTCTGCTTTATTAATATTTTTCTTTAATGTCGAGCCAAGATACTAAAGTTTTTTGTGCAAGCAGGATTCTAATTCCAAATCTATAATAAAATATTTTATTAATTAAGCTAATTAGAACATGTGACTTTAAAATGAGTTAGGGTTTTAGGGTAAGCAAGCATGCTTCCCATTTACCAACACTTAATGGGTTATCCCATATTAAGGTTAGGCCTAGGGCAAAGCCAAGGGGGGGGGGGGGGGGGGGGGGGGGGGGGGGTGGGGGGGGGGGGGCAAATGCCCCCTCTGACCTTCCCCCATACTCCTTCAATACTGGAGTTTAACGCTTATTTTGCCCCCCTTACCATGTTTTTAAGATTAGTTAGCTTTCTATTAAAAAAAACAATTTTTTTGCTAAGAAGAGATAAGTTTTACATATTATTTGAAAGAAAGAAAAAAAAAAAAAACAGATAACTTAATAATGGACTCACGATAGTTTTTGTTTTCTGATAATTATTAGAAGTCTCACGGCACTTTTGGTATTTTACGATAATTGAAATTAATATTTTTGAGGGAATCTCAGCTAGCTGATCCATGAGTTTTATGGGTCAACAAGTTGTTGCTCCGAAGTTTCAAAAGTTAGAAAATACACTCTATTTTAAAGCCATGAAACGGGGGACTTTAATGCTGGCTCCCCTAGCTCTCTGAAGTTTTGAATTTAAGTGGCAGAGGAAATCATTACAAGCTTTTAAGATGTGCCTAAAGTTGCATCATTTTCAAAGGTGTTTTGTAACTTTTGTTAATTCTAACCAAAGCCATCTATAGCCAAGGTTAATTTTGCTGAGAGCTAATTGGTTTAAGATGTTATGAAGGTAATAGAGAAGTTTATTTAAACTAGCATAATTTGGCTATTTGGTTGTCACATGGCTAAGACTATTACCGGGGCTGTATATACAGATATTTTTCTATTTCAATAAAGTTTGCTATTTCTTTCTCTATCAATATTTTTTATTTCATTTGTTGATAGGAATATAGGATGCCATTTCTAACCAACAACAACAAAAATCCATGTCTTTTCCTTGAATTATTGGTTTTACTCCTTGGTTGTGAATGGACCCGACTGCTTTTGCATAACCTCAGTACGTAGTTTCAATTTCTAATGGTCAAGTTTGTCGCCTACAAGTCTCACTCCAGTTATCAATAACAACTAATATTTAAAATTCATGACCAAACGGCAAAAGGGAACACAGTATAAAGAAAAAGTAATTGAACACGTGTCATTACATTACACCCACTACCCAAGTTATTAATTTATTTCTTCCATATGAATCGACGTTCTCTCCTACGATTATTTGCAGAGATCCGATTTAGATGTTTGGTGTATGTGATCTATAATCTAATCACTTAATGTTTAAAGTTTCATTATAACCTTTTTATTTATTATTTTTGTTTTTATGTATAAGAAGGTTGCGTTACTCTAACTAGTATACTTCTGATCACCTCAATAATAGAACTTTTTCTTTTAGAATCTCTTTGATTTTATATTGGCATTTTTTTACTCAGTCTTTACTTTTTTTGTTTTAGCCAATAATTCGAATAAAAGGAATCCCCACTTATTATGAATGCTTATCTATTGTCAAGAGAGAATATATAACAATTGCCTCATACCAACTCACAGAAAAAACTTCCTCAAAAAAAAAAAAAAAAAAAAAAAAAAAAAAAAAAAAAAAAAAAAAAAACAGAAAAAAAAAAAAAAAAAGGCTTGTTTTTTTTTTTTAGAATTTAGATGTTTATTAAATTAGTTAAGGGAAAAAGAGAAAGAAAGAAAGAAGAAGAGATGTGTATTGAATTTTCTTTTGCTTTCTCCTTTTTTAGTTCACTTCTCTTTCTTTCCTCAACAAACTGGCTTATCTGTGTTAATGGTGAGAATGTTTGATTTCAACCTTAAATGTCTTAATTAAAAACACCAAAAAGTGCTAGTTAAGTTACAAAGACTATTGGATGTAGAAATTTTTCCTAAAAACTCCAAATTTCAACTCTTTTTTAGCAGTAGACTATAGAAGAATTTTGAGAACTGCACTAAACCAATTCAAACGATCTAAACCGCAAATTTTACAGCTTATTTATTTTTAACGAACTATTAGAATTAAGCCCAATTGTTTACATAATTTATAAAAACAAAAATCACTCACAAGAATATTAAAGTGTTTAAGGAGAACTTAAGAATTGAGTGAAAAACCTCTCCAGCGCATCACAACACCAAATGTTCCACTAATGAGAATAGTTTTAGTACATATTATTTACAAAATTCTCCAAGCTAAGTAATAAATATATACTTGAGCCTTCAAATCCTTCTAGCAATTTATTCTTCAAATCCTTTCTTCTAACTAGTCTTTGGATCAGCAATTGAGCCTCCAAATGCAATCTCTGAGTCTCCCTGATAATTCTAGGACTACATGGATCATTTGTCCAAAGAAGTAGAGATGGGAGGTCTTCTAGACCTCCAAGAAAGAGAGGACTAATTAGAGGGTGCTAGTGTGACACTAACCGAAGGATCTTCAATTCCTAAGTTAGGAAACCTAAAAAAGCTTAAAGAATAACTTAGAAAGTCAAATACCAATCTAAGTGTCTCATACCTTAGCAATTGTGTGTGTGGTGCCTATTTAGGTGAAAGTTATTGAATACTCTAGGAGTACCATAAATGCGTACTCTCTACTCTCATATGAATTTTGGATCCCACCATAAATTTAATTAGGAGGATCCACAGTTATGTGAGAAGGAGGAATACACATTTATGATATTCCAAGAGTACCCAATAATTACCCCTATATAAGGGGTTAGAACGAACGTTTTGGGTCCTTAACGTCTTTCTCTTAATTGGGAGTGTCTACTGCTCTAATGTAACATTTTGGGTCCGTTTGGATACAGTTTATTTTGCTAAAAACTAAAAACTAAAAACACTGTAGTAAAATAATTTTTAAATGTGTGAATAGTGCTATGGGACCAATTTTTAATGAAAAAGTTGCTGAAAAATGAGATTTGTGGGTCTCATGAACAGTGCACAGGACCCACTGGTGTGCACTGTCCGCGGCTTATTTTGTTGGGTGAACACTGAAGAGTGCAAAAGTCAAAAATCACGGCTCAAAAAAAAAAAAAAAAAAAAGAAAAAAAAGAAAAAACGCAGATGCAAAACACGCTACTTTTTTTCTTTTTTTTTTTGATAGGAAAAACGCACTACTTTTCAGCTATCCAAATCACATCTTTATGTCTAAATGAGCTTTGTAGCTAGTTATGTTTCTCATTTATTACGGGATTGTTGACAGTGGAAGGTCATTCATTATTATGGAAGACCTTCTTAGTGTAGGGTCTTCTTATATGAAAGACTTTCAAGGTCGTGTGTACCAATATGGAAGACCTTGATTTTCTTTGTCCTAACAGGATGCTTTGTGTGTAATGATTTTAATCTCCTCTCATAAAATTGGGCAATTAGAGAGGGGGTAAGGTAGAGAGATTGATGAGGGTTTAAGTTTTAGGGTTTATGATTTCTTTCTAACTCTTCAAATGGGAATTAAGAGTCTAAATTTGTGGGAAATAGGATCTTAAATAGTGAGGGTGAGAGCTAGAACAACATATAAAAAATAACATAATTGTCTCCGGTTCCATCAAGTTTTTACAAGCGTGGAGGATGACGTAAGGGCTTGCAAAATTAATTGCAAGACTACCATTATTAGATAATAGATTTCGTTTAGTTAGTTAGTAACATGGATGCTCTCTTTTGGGCCAATGGGCAAGCTATTGTAACTTATCTTGGTCTGTGCCGATTGAGTTTCTAATTTTTGGGCATAGATGGAGAAAGGTGAAGGCCCGATCTTTTTTGGCAGTTTTTTTGACAATTTTTTTCTTTTTTTGAAGTGAGACCTATATATGGAAATCTTAACAAGCACCGTACGGTACTTGTTAACATTTCCCTTTAATAAAAGTATTCTGCATACATTCAAGATTAAAAAAAAAAAAAAAAAAAACTAAAGGAATTGTTGACTCAAGGACTACCTGCCCTTGGGAGTTGGGATCGTTACCCTTGAACCTCAAAAGGATTTTGGAGAAAGCCTACAATTGCAAAAATTTTCACACTTAACTGATATAGAAGATCGTTAATGATAGATAAAAAATTGATGTGAAGTTCATGTTCAAATAGAAATCAATAAACCTTGTCAATTCAACTACCGTAAAAAAATTATGTGAATACTTTTGATTATTTTATTTGGAAACCCAATTGGCAAGTGACTTTCATTAATGCTGGCATTGCCTTGGTCCTCAGATTGGGCCCATGCATCATATTAGCATCCGAATGGGTTGGTCCTCTTTTTAGTCCACATGCGCAGCAAAGAGCAAAAAATTAATAAAGCTGAGAGTGGTATTCACAGTTGTGTCATTGTCTAGACATTTTTGCTCATATAATAACTCCCTCGACATTGATTTATATACTTTTTTTAGAAACCTCAAACATGTTGTGTCTAAGAACACCTATAGAAGGGTTCACAAAGATTTAAAAATAATCCATGACTGGAGGTCCCAAAGTCTATTCTTTATACCAAGAAACATAAATCAATTGAACAAACCTGACAACCACAGAGCGCCCTTGGTTTGAGAAATTTTATTAGTACTTGCTGGTCTTGACATGAGAGAGCGTCAAATTGGCCTTAAGCACCTGAGCAATCTTGGGCCAGCTGCCAGCTTTCCCTCCCTCTGTGGCTCTGGACCATTGTCTTGTAAGTTTAATAATCTTGATGGTAAAAATGGGAGTTGGGCTGCTCATACTGGTGAGGACAAAATGGACAGAAGGAGCTGTGACATGCTAAGCCTCTTGAGCTGTCTGGAGAGGCTTCAAATCTACTGTCAATTACAAAATGTAAAAGAGACCGACAATTCTGCACCCACAGGCAGTTTGTAGCATACTAGCATGATGTAAGTTGAATTTAGACTGGGGAATATGAGATTGTAAATGTATCCGTTGGAATGGCTTGAATTGTCAAAATTGCTGGCTTGACAATTAGACAACAAACGATCAAGAAGTTGCATTAAATGTTGCATCTCAAGCCATGGCCGAAATTATTGACTTCTTGGTTGATAGAAATTTTGCATTATTGACATGCATGCATGCTTCACCTCTTAGCCGAGATGTAAGACTTCTTGGCATTCATGAATTGTCTAGAAAGGGCAATGAGATACAAGCTAGCTGAAAAGTATTACTTGATTAACAAAGTCAAAGATATACAATTTGTTGGTGCAAATACAATGATAAAAGAAATAACACAAAGAGAAACTGAAAAAATATTTCTGAATATTATTAACGTAAAGAGAAATTACACAACACTATTTGGACTGAGGCGCGGCACTCGCTCTCTTTAAGGAGATTCAAGCCCTTGGTTGACTAAACTTTGTAACCGGTGCAGACCTTCTATGACTTGTCTCCCCCAAGATACAACAGCCCAACAAGTGTCGTATGGCTAGAACAACTTCTGCATAAAGTGTTTAAGCCCAAAGCTCTACCAGAAAGAACGCCCTTCCTTGCCAAGAATGTCTCTTATTTTTTCTCTTTGTGTGTATTGTAATTTCAGTAACTTGGATTGAGTTTGAATGAGTTTATTTATAGGCTCAATGGGCCTCACGAAATTACTACCTAATTTATTCTGATTAATTAGGTCCATAATTCTGATGTAGTGGGTGTTACAAGATTAATTGTTGGATATTAATCTGATGGGCTGGAGTTACACAATTAATGGTCTGATAAGGAGTTTCTGAAGAATGAAGAGGCCCAAACGAATAGTCCATTAAGTGGGTTAATGACTCTTTATTTTCCATAGTAAAAATGGAGTATTAATTCGGGCCATTTACTCACCAACGGATATGGTAATTACTCTGAATGGGCTGTCAAGTAGAAGGATCCAAGAGGCTGATTCATTTCCAATTTTGATACCTCCACTCTTCACCTCCCCCTTGCGCACGTATCTAGCCCAATATCTGAGTCAATACATTTTAGCCCATTAATCACCACAATTAAAAAGAATAAAATAGTCTCTCTCTTTTTCAATGTGGGATTAAACATTTTCACTAACTCCTCATCTTCCATATTCACTCCCATATCTTTTCATTAATGTTATTACATTTATTCATTTTATTTATTTAATATTAAAAATGCTCCAACACAATTCATTGTATGAAAGCTTGCTTGAAGAAAAACAACATTCATGCATTGGATGTTTCATGAATTGCTTAGCCACTATAGTTGACTTCCTTTATAATAGAAGTCTTTTGTGTGCTGAAATTGTGGAGATTTCGGCTGAACCTTGGCTATAAATACAATATATGTGGAGCAAATGAGAGATGCAAGGGTGAGCTAGGGAGATAGCAAAATAACTTCTTCTGTGTGTGTGCGCCAGAGATAGGAAGTTAGGGTCTTGCAATTTTGCCTAAATACAATAGGGTGTTCTCTATTTGTTTGTGAGAGAACCAAGGGTGTATTTGGGATTTGGGTTTGTGTGAGAGTGTCTCCAAGTCATTGTTGTAATCTCCAAAGTTATAGTGAAAAATTATTATGTCGCCTCCCGTGGACGTAGGCATATTGCCGAACCATGTAAATTCCTTGTGTCATATTATCTTCTCTTTCTCTCCTTTAACCTTGTGTAAACAGATTTATTTCACCCAATTAGCACAACAGTATCCTTCCCCATGTGATTGTATAAATCCTGTGTGTTTAGATAAACAGAAAGAATTATGAAAAAATGAAAACAGGAGATACATTCTAGAGTAGGACCAAAGCATTAAAAGCCTTAAAAAAATGCACCCTTTTGTTTCTTAAATGCTTCTACTTTTTCTTGTGATGAATTTTGACAACAACATTTGCACTTGGATTGTAAGAAATATAAAATTCATAGTTTCTAATATTGTTTCTCATGACATTATATTATGCGATTGACTAAAAGGACTCGTAGACATCCGTAAAAAGAGAGGGAATAGGCACAGAAACCAAATGTTAAATCTGATGTTGAAATTAAATATTGTTTTAATTATCAATATTAGTAATTAAATTCAAATAATAATAGAAGTTTCTGAACGGTTTTAGACCCCTTAAAACACAACCAGATTGGTTAGCCTAGATTAATCAGCCAAGTTGTTACTTAGTCAAATTATGCAATTCTAGGTTAAAACAATCAAATAATCATATCAAGATATAAAGCAGTGGAAAATAAATGAACACAAGATATGATGACCCAGGAAACCACACGGTAAAAACCTGGGGAGGATTTGACCTAGCTATCCTCAAGGTAAACCTGAATCCACTATGCGAAAGAATTGAAGTTCATACAGAAAGACTACAAGCTCCCCGCTTGACTTCCTAATGCTACCCACTAGTAGAACTTACTAACACGACCACGTGCAAGCTCCGAATCCACGGACTCCTTCTTTCTTGGATTCTTCAATCAGCTACAAGCACCCTCGCTTGATTATCTTTTTTGCTTCAATGGTAGCAACCAAGTTGATCATCAAGATGTAGATAATATCTCCAACTTAAAAATCCTAAACTTTGTGTAAAGGAAAACTCCTCAAAGATCTCACAAGAGATTTACACAAAACAGCAATGTATGAGCAACAATACAATTGGAGCAACCACTAAAAACGTGGCTAGGGTTTTGTTTATATACCTAGGGTAAAAACACAAAACCCTAAATGTTTAATGACGTAGGGCTGAGTTAGAAATTTTGCAGAAAAATCAACCTGTGCGATTTTCAATCGATCGAGTCTATTCTTCGATCGATCGAGTCAGGCCGAAAGTCTCAAGTACTTCTGTAGCCACTCGATTCCAACTTTACAATAATAAACCAACTTTGAGCAAGCCTAGACAAGACTAAATACATTGTTTTGATCATGGTTTGCCAACATTACAAATTAGAGTTCTAAATACATAAAATCCTAAGACCTTAGAACCTAACAAATTCCCCCTTTGGCAATCCATGACAAAACCCTCATTAAAAGCTTAAAGTTTTACAAGTAAAAAGCCCTTTACAAAGAAATGCTCATAAATTTCAAATTCAGCCTAACTACTATCCATCGGTTGCAAGTGTAGACAGCAGCTTAGTTGAATCAACCTATATATTCCTGAAATACTCAACAAACGCATAAACGCATGTGTGACAGAAAAGAGTAAAACAACAGGTATAACATTCTTGTAAGATTCACACAACACAAAATAAAGACATATATAAATGATCAACTCATAAATATAAATCAATAAGCAGTGAATCACAAATCAACAAGAATCAATAAAAAATATATTAATCAATGTTACTCCCCCTAACATGAATATCCCCAAAAATGATATACAAAGTGAAGCACCTAGATAAAATCTAAAAAACTCCACAAGTAACAAAAATCTCCCCCTAACAACAAAAGTCTCCCCCTAACTACAAAAACCCTCTACAAGTCAAAACTCCACTCCCCCTTTTTGTAACGGAATGCCAAAGAGCAATCATGAGTCGCCATCAAAAGGAGGTGGTGAGGGTGAATGAAGACGCGCTAAATCGGCTCAGAAAGCACGAATCTCATCTAGTAAGTCCACCAAAATCTGACCCTGAGCCGCCTGAACGGTCACGACAGTCTCCAGAGTACGATGAACATCAAAGTCTGTCGAATGAGGTAGAGGAACATCAGCAGCAACAACAGCATCACCAACTGGATCAAGAACATCCTCACCAGTAGTACCTATAGAAGAAGGAGGAGGAGCGCTACTAGACGGCTCAGACCTAGGGTGTTTAGAACCAGCTCGAAGATGAGCGGCCCTCTGTCTAAGAAAAGATGCACCTATGGGAGCTATCACATGAACGGGTTCAGAGAAAGGGAAGTCACTAAGGTCAAGATGGAGCAAAATCCTATGAATGAAAATAAGATGAACAAGGGCATGAGAAGAAGATGAACTCCTATAAACATCGTTCAAAGAACGAAGAAAGAGATAGGGAAAACCAATAGGAGCATCAGTAACCAGAGCGTACAAAAAGACACACCTCTCAAGAGGAATGGTGTGCACATGAGAAATGGGCCAGATGGAATGACAAACTATCCGAAAGAACAGATAGTGCAACCCGGAGAGCTCAGCAAAAGTGATCCTAGGATCAGAACCCCACTAGACAGAAGTCCCAGTGATGTAAGATAAAACATCGCTCAGCTCGAGAGACTCGTCATAAGGATAGATAGGATCTCTAACCAATGGTACCCTTAGAGCATCAGCTATTATCTGAGGAGTAATGGTGTACCCTACACCTCGTATCCAACTCTTTACTAAAGTGTTGGAATCATAGACGTGGATAGAGATGTTCGAATAGAACTCTCTAATCAAGGCAGACGGTGGAGGAGGATCAGAAATGTCTAACAAAGGTAACCAGCCCCGACGCTCAAAGTTTGCCCTAATGGCAGGATCTAGCTCATCTAACAAAACAGAACGCTCAGCCCAAATCTTCCTCTTAAGTTTAAGCTTCTCAAAAAGATCTTGGTTTTTCTCACTCGAAAACCTCTCACGGTCAAAGGAGGGAAGGGATGAAGAGGAAGAGGGAATGGACCTACGGGCTCTAGTCTTCCTAGGTATGATGCTAAGGAAAGGACAGAGACACAAAAGAGAAAACCAAAAAGACACAAGAAAACAGAACCAAAGGCAGACTGCAAATTAGCAACAAAAAAAATAGAATGAAAATCTATATGATGCATGAACAGATATAATGCCATGATGCATGTACTAATGCAGTGAGCAATTAAGAGTAATTGAGATTAAATTGACAAATTGGCTTGAGCAGGGAATTTTCTTAACAAAAACCCCAAAAATTGAACACCACTTGAAAATTTTTAAAACAAAATAATGAATTGAGCATTATAAAACACAACATATAGATTATAATGCTTAATTTCATCTATACAACAAGCCAATTGCATCAAATTCTACTCAATTTAACAAAATCCCCAAATCGGATCAATTAGGAACCCTAGTTTTTTCAATTTCACACCAAACTCAAAATTGATCAAATTAAACTATTTAGATCATGTCTATAGCATGTCCCCACAAAAACTCATTGATCAATTGCATAAAATATGGCGTGAATCAAAGTAAAATTCCAAAATAGCAAATTGTGAAAATCGCCCCTAAATGCATGAATATATGCATGAAATGATGAAAATAAAATCAAAAGGAAGGGCAAAAATGTCTTACTGGCTTGAGGAGAGAGAGATCTTGCAAAAACAACGGAGGAAAACGACAAAAATCTCTAGGTGGAGCCTTGCCAACGCGGAGAGAAAGAAGAAAAAGTTTGAAAAGTTTGAATAGGAACTTTGAAAAAGCCAGAACTGAACCTTTTAAAAAGCTTTTTCACGATATTCGTTCTATCAAAAATTACATTCGATCGATCGAATGAAACAGTCATTTTAGAACAAACTAAGGCACTTTTTCGATCGAACAAAAAACAAACTAGATCGATCAAAATGGGTAGAGGCTTACTAAATTTTTTAAAAAAAAAATCCAGTTTTAAAAGACATAAACCTAATTTTTAAAAAACAACTCCTCAAAGCATTAACCAAGAAAAGCAAAATGCATGAGTATGAGATGAAATGCCTTTTTTTTTTTAAACCCCAAATTTTTAAACCCAAATTTTGTCAAAAACAAGTTTCAATCATTCTCCCATTGAATTTTCTCAAGCAACAAAAATGTTGTGCACAAATCTCAAGATATTTTCAAACTTGGTTGGTCAGACCATAAACACACACACTAGCATGTACAGTGTTTAACAAAGAGTAACTTGTGTAGTGTGTGATACTAGCAAAAACTTGAGATACATGTGAGGTGATATGTGAATAGCAATCAAACACAAAGTCTACACAATTCATCACATAGAATTTAAAAGAGACTATCAACTAAAGAGTTACATCTTATAACTCCCACATCTCCTAGAACAAAAGCTTGCAATCATGTAAGTTTCTTGCATTTTTGCCTCTTATTTGTATGAGATGGCATTCAGCCTAATAGTATACACCGGTTTGAATTAAGTGAATTGACATCAAGCCTAATAGTACACACCAGTTTTAATTTAATTTGAGGCTACACCTTATGTTCTTTTTGTGCATGTGCTATACTTTCTCGAGCACAGAATCTTATGATATGCACTAAAGTGTTCATGCTTGACTAGTGAACAGTGGTGAGATGGTTATTTATTCCTTTCTCAAAAGAATCAAGTCCGACAGTCAAATAGCATGTGACTACATGATTAAGACAGAGCGATTAAGAACCATACACATCTTTCCCACACAATATGCACTACAAAGTTTCAACTAGTCAAGTGCAATGAATAAGTTCATCAAAGTTAAACAAGGTACATAAGACATGACATGTGTAAAAAGATAGACCAACCTTGTTTTTCAAAAATCAAGACAAATAGTGTCAAACATAATTTTTGCTTTCTCGTTTTCCTTTTTTTTTTTTTTTAAGAGAAAATAAATAAATCCTAGAATGAAATGCATGAATGTAATGCAATGCAAATCCTAGAACAAAACAAAAGAAAACACAAAAACCAAAGAACAATGGTCACAGAGGAATAAGCAATGAAGCATAAGGACCAAGAAAGCCAAAAGAGACTAAGGACACCGAAGAACCCCAATCACTTGACGAAGTGTTTCAAACTTACTTCCATCAAGCGGTTTAGTAAAGATGTCAGCATTTTGACGGTCAGTAGGGATATACTCAAGAACAACAATCTTCTTATCTACCAAATCCCTAATGAAGTGGTATCTAAGTTCAATGTGTTTGGTCTTAGAATGCTGAACAGGATTCTTAGAAATATCTATAGCACTGGAATTATCACAATAGACAACCATGGTGTCTTGAGGTATCCCATAATCACTCAACAATTTTTTCATCCAAAGAAGCTGAGAACAACAACTCCCAGTAGCAATATATTCTGCCTCAGCAGTGGATAAAGAAACAGAGTTTTGCTTCTTACTCACCCAAGCCACAAGATTGGCCCCAACATAAAAACACCCCCCCGTGGTGCTTTTTCTGTCATCAACATTCCCAGCCCAATCAGAATCAGAAAACTTAACAAAAGACAAATTAGACTCCTTACTATAAAAGAGTCCATAGTCACAGGTTCCACTCACATATTTTATAATTCTCTTAACAGCATTTAGATGAGAAATCTTAGGGTTGGACTGAAATCTAGAGCAAACACCAACACTAAAAGATATATCAGGCCTACTAGCAGTCAAATATAACAGACATGCAATCACGCTTCTATACAAAGTAATATCAACAGACTCACCTGATGGATCAATTGTTAATTTTGCATTAGCAGTCATTGGTGTTCTAGCATGAGCAGCCTTGTCCAAGCCAAATCTCTTGACCAAATTCCTTGCAAATTTAGCTTGATTGATGTAGATTCTTGACTCGGTTTGCTTCACCTGCAATCCCAAAAAATAAGTCAGTTCACCAACCATGCTCATTTCAAACATTGCCTTCATTTCATTTGCAAAAGAATGAGCAAGAGAATCATTAGTAGCACCAAAAACAATGTTATCAACATAAATTTAAGCTACAATAAAACCAATCTTATCCTTTCTTATGAAGAGAGTTGTATCTGCAGATCCCCTTTTGAATCCATGCTCAGTGAGATATGCAGTCAATCTGTCATACCAAGCCCTAGGAGCTTGCTTCAACCCATAGAGAGCTCTCTTCAATTTGTAGACATCATCAGGTCTGTGAGGATCAACAAAGCCTTTAGGTTGCTCAACATAGACTTCTTCTTGTAGCATTCCATTCAAGAAAGCACTTTTGACATCCATCTGATATAACTTGAAGTTTAGATGACTTGCTATGGCTAACAATATCCGAGTGGACTCTAACCTAGCCACTGGTGCAAAGGTCTCATCAAAATCAACTCCCTCCACTTGTGTGTACCCTAGTGCAACAAGTCTTGATTTATTTCTGATCACAGTGCCATGTTCATCTGACTTGTTCTTAAAGATCCATTTAGTTCTAATTACATTTACATTTTTTGGTTTTGGAACTAGTTTCTACACATCATTCCGAACGAATTGATGAAGTTCTTCATGCATGGAGTTTACCCAATCAGCATCCTGAAGTGCTTCATCTACCTTCTTCAGTTCAAATTGGGACAGATAGCATGAGTGTGTGATCACATTCAAGGCTTTTGATCTCAACCTCATGTTATCATTCAGACTGCCCAATATATTTGTGGAAGGATGATTCAATCTCACTCTAGAGGATGGACGTTTAACAAGAGATGTTGTGATTTCTTTCTGTTCAGATGAAGGACTGAGCTTATTTTGTATCTGTCGAGTGTCACGAATCGGAGTGGATGGTTCTGAGCTTGATGGTACTGAGACTGTATCATTCAACACTAACAGCTCGTCCTCACTATGTTTCCCAACATATTCAGTAGGAAAAGAGTCATCAACTTCTAGGGGCTTATCTTAAGCAGGAACAATGCTTTCTGAAGATCCTTCATCATTTATCACAACATTGGAAGATTTCATGACTGCTTTGGTTCTCAGATTGTACACTCTATAAGCTCTACTAGTGGAAGAGTATCCTAGAAAGTATCCTTTGTCACTTTTTGCATCAAATTTTTCTAGGTTCTCTCTATCACGCAGAATGTAACAGTCACTGCCAAATATCCTGAAATATTTGACCACAGGTTTCTTCCCTCTCCAGAGTTTATAGGGAGTCTTCTTGGAGTCAGGTCTAAAGTACACTCGGTTGAGTGTATGGCAAGTAGTGTTAACTGCTTCTCCCTACAAGGATTTTGGTAAATTTTTGTTGTGTAGCATAACTCAATCCATTTCCTGCACAACCCGGTTTTTCCTTTCCACAATCTCATTCTGTTGAGGTGTCTTGGGTGATAAGAACTCTTGGTGAGTGCCTTGATCATTGCAGAAAGTAGCCAGCTTGGTATTCTCAAATTCTCTTCCATGATCACTTCTGATTCTGGCTATCCCAGTATCTTTCTCAACCTGCAACTTCTTGCATAGATGTATCATCTTCTCAGAAGCCTCAGCTTTATCCTTCAACAGCAAACCCAAGTATATCTAGTAAAGTCATCCACAACAACTAGAATATACTTCTTTCCACCCAAACTTTGAACTCTGGCAGGACCCATGAGATCAATGTGTAATAACTCTAAAGGTCTTGAAGTTTGAACACTAGTCACAGAAGGATGCTTGGATTTTACTTGTTTACCTATCTGACATGGTCCACAAATGCACTTATCAATCTTCTAAAATTTTGGTAAACCAATAACTGCCTCACACTTGGAAATCTTCTCTAACTGCTTGTGACTGGCATGCCTCAACCTTTGATGCCACAAATCAACTTAATCAATCTTTGCACTAAAGCACTTGTTATTTACACTTGGTGTTATGCCATAACAGTTGTCAGCTGTCCTTACACCAACACACATACAGTCACCTCCTCCATCAAGTATCTCACATTCATACTTAGTGAAAAGAACATTCACTCCATTGTCACAAATCTGACTTATGCTAAGTAAATTGGCCTTCAATCCATCAGCATACCAAACATCTTCAAACACTGGAAATCCTGGAATGTCGACAGTACCAATGCCTTTGATCACAGATTTGCTTCCATCTCTAAAAGTGACTGTCCCAATCTTTCCTTCGAAGAGTGTTTTGAATAGACTTTTATTTCCTGTCATATGCCTGGAACAACCACTATCCAAATACCAAAGACAAGAATCACGTGCCTTTAAGGCGGTTAAAGCAGTATAACATACATAATTCTTATCACATGTGATTGAGCCAAGATACTTAAGGAAAGATTTACCAATAACAACAAAAGGCAAAGACAGCAAATAGGCAAGTTGACAATTAAGCACAGAGATTTTTCAAGAATTCATGACAACAGGGATCAAGGATCAACTTAAAGATTAAAAGATCAACAACAGAAAAGCTACCCGCTTTGATACCACTTAAACGATTTTAGACCCCTTAAAACACAACCAGATTGGTTAGCCTAGATTAATTAGCCAAGTTATTACTTAGTCAAATTATGCAATTCTAGGTTAAAGCAATCAAATAATCATATCAAGATATAAAGCAGCGGAAAATAAATGAACACAAGATATGATAACCCAGGAAACCACACGGTAAAAACCTGGGGAGAATTTGACCTAGCTATCCTCAAGGTAAACCTGAATCCACTATGCGAAAGAATTGAAGTTCATACAGAAGGACTACAAGCTCCCCGCTTGACTTCCTAATGCTACCCACCAGTAGAACTTACTGACACAACCACGTGCAAGCTCCGAATCTACGAACTCCTTCTTTCTTGGATTCTTCAATCAGCTACAAGCACCCCCACTTGATTATCTTTTTTGCTTCAATGGTAGCAACCAAGTTGATCATCAAGATGTAGATAATATCTCCAACTTGAAAACCCTAAGTTTTGTGTAAAGGAAAACTCCTCAAAGATCTCACAAGAGATTTACACAAAACAATAATGTATGAGCAACAATACAATTGGAGCAACCACCAAAAACGTGGCTAGGGTTTTGTTTATATACCTAGGGTAAAAACATAAAACCATATACGTTTAATGACGTAGGGCTTAGTTGGAAATTCTGCAGAAAAATCAACCTATGCGATTTTCGATCGATCGAGTCTATTTTTCGATCGATCGAGCCAGGCCGAAAGTCCCAAGTACTTCTGCAGCCATTTGATTCCAACTTTACAATAATAAACCAACTTTAAGCAAGCCTAGACAAGACTAAATACATTGTTTTGATCATAGTTTGCCAACATTACAAATTAGAGTTCTAAATACATGAAATCTTAAGACCTTAGAACCTAACAGTTTCTTTATTACTTGTCAAAAATGTATTTGTCTTTAAATGTAAAACTTAAAGGAAACATAAGTAACATGTAGAGCAGACTAAAACTTAGCCGGTCAAGCAGAACAAATACGTGATCGTCAAATGGGGTTAGATTTGGTCTACACTACTTTTGGCTCATATAACAACATTGTCATCAATGTGAATGAAGGGGATGTGAGCAATCTTGCGCTACTCTTTACCCTTCTTCTCTTTGCATTGTTGATAACGCCTTAAAATGTGTACTTGTTATATATTTATGTGGGCGTTATCCCCTTATTACTATGCTTAATTTGTATAATTAAGCCATGATTTGTATTAGTCCCTATTATTTATCTTTACATAATTTCTTGAATAAGATGCTATTCATTGTGTGTAATTTTCTACTTTCAGGAAATCATGTGAGAAAGATGAGTTTACAGGAATTTGTGAGAGAATGGAGGCTAAACTAGAATTAAAGTGGAGCTAAAGGACCATGCCTAAATGTCTAAGGAGGTGCAGCTGGAGTGCTTGGATCATCTAACATGATTGGAAGCTTCAAATAAGGAAAGAAATCAAAGAGGCAGAATCTGAAAAGGAAAAATCTAATTTGAGCACTGATCATTATTTTGAGCGTATCTCTCTCCTCAAAGATCCAATTGACACAAGGCTAGATGGGTTGGAACCGTGACTTAAATATCTACAACTTTCCAGTTTTGAGTTTTTCGAAATTCTCAATTTTTGAAGGCCGAAATTAACTCACAAGTTACTGCTGTAAACCTGGACAGAAATTTAAATAGTGAAAAGTTTTATTTTCTTTGGAGACTTAGACATTAGGGTTTTAGAAGGGAGGCTGTGAGAACGAATTTTGGCAGAGAAAAACTTGTATTTTCCTTTCTCTAATGGCAGCCTAAACTCTTTGCTAGGGCTAGGGGTATGTTTCTTCTATGCGGTATGAATATTCAATGTGATTCTTTTTAAGATTTTATCAATAACATATTTGATTGTTCAATTAGATTTCTTTTGATGTATTAGTTCTTCCATGCTTTCAATAAGTTCAATCATATTTTTCTTATTGTTTAGAGGAATTTTTAATAGTTTCAAATAGAAATCAGGTTTTAAAGTGAATGGGTTTTTCTGAAAACTTTTCTAACCGCATTATTAATCGAGGTTATCATGCGTTCTTGAATTATCTCAGTTCAACCGAATCATAAGTTTTTAATTGTATAAGAACAATCAATTATGAAATAGATATTTTCTTAGATCACAAAGAATTTCATATCGATATAGGGAAACACCCCGATGCCCTAGTATTTACATTATTGATTTAAATAAGTTTTTATTATTATTCTTGTTAACAATCACCAAGCAAAAGTATTTTTCTTCTTCACCCAAATTTTCATTTTATTTTATTGTCTTTGAGTCTATCCTGCTCCTTGTGGTTCGACCTCGGTACTCCGAGAATTATATTGCTACGATCTCCTGCACTTGGGAGTGAGCAAGCAATTGTTTACTGAAAGAAGGACATGAACAGATCCGTAGGTAATAAATAGAGACAGGCAACCCCACTTTTGGCATGTGCTTAATTAGCTCAGGACAGTTTACGATCCCCAATTGTTGAAGAGAGGTAAAGTGTTAAAGTCCCTTGTTGTCCAGTGATCTCAAATTTTGAAATCCGCCAATGAAAAGAGTGGTAAGACTTGTGGGTAGTAAATTCTCCTCCGGAAAGGACTCCACAGCCTGGAAATCACTAGGAAAGGACTCCACAGCCCGGAAATCACTAGCAAGATTGGATAATATCAATGTGGTAAAAGAGTGCAATCTTTTCAATCCCCAGTCCATCCTAGTGGCAAAGAGTTTTTCCGTAACATCAATTCTGAAAAGAACTAGATTGGATGGCAGACCACCTTTTGGAAAAGACTTTAGTTGTGGACAATTTCTGATTTCCAAATGTTGAAGAGATGGGAGAAGCCTGTGCATGTTTGTAGGCATGGAATTGAGACGCTAGCATTTATTGACTAGTAACCGTATGAGATTGGGGGCTGGTAATCCTCCACTGGGAAATGCTACAAAATTAGGACAATCCTCAATTTTCAAGGACATCAGATCAATTAGGTGATGTCCCTCCAAAACTGAAAGGGACTCCATTTTGCGACAAGTCTCGATTCGAAGAACACGAAGCTTTGGGAAGATGTGTAAAGGAAATGACTTGAGGGTATTACAGCTATAGGATATGTACAATGACTCAAGGGAAGAGTAGCATGGGTACGTCGGAAACTGTAATTCCCTACTATACAAGATACTAAGCTTTTTTTGTGTAGTGAGTAGACTACCACTTTTAAGATCAAGAGGCAATTGTTGCCAGACAGCATTTGGTTTGGCAGAGACTCTTAAGTTAACAAATCCGCCCATTCTGAGCATGTGCAATGTAGGTGGCAATACATTAATTTGCAACAGCATGTCATTATAATGGGTTACACGCAAATCATGAATGGCAGGAGCCCTTGGGAGAGAAGTCCCAAGCTTTAAACATTTAAGAATCCAAAGTGTGGTTAAAGAAGGAAGGTGCTTGGGCAGGCTTCTACTTAGTTTGGGACAATTCCTCAAGACAAAGCTCTTGAAGACGCGGGAAAGCTCCTCCTTCATCAGAAAACCATTCCTCCCACTTTAACATTCTCTCAAAATTCAATATTTTCAGTGATTGAAATGGTGTTATTGTGGAAGAACTGCCACCATAGAAATCAGGACCGACTTTAACAACTTCATCAAACCCAACAATGCTGAGGTTTTGAAGAGAGGGGAGTTGCCTAAGTGATGGCAAATTGAGGCAAAATATGCAAAAGTTTAGATGAACATCTTTAACATTTGAAAATGAATAATCTCCTACCCAGTTGGGAAAGCTTGTGCCACTGTAGTTGTTGATAACGAGCCTTTTCAAGTATGTATGAGGTTCGAGATTGTTGAGTACGTCCCTTTCACTTTGAGAAATAATATCATCGACATCCCACTCCAATGTTAGGTCCTTAAGCTGTCTCTTAGCCTTCAACTTTGCATACAAAGCATCTGTTGGGTTTATCACATCTTGAAGCTTTGCTATCAAAATGGCTCCTCTGAGATTTGGAAGCTTCCCTAACTCTCCAATTTGGAATCCAATATTCTTGTTGACAACAAATTTAATCGAAGTCCGAAGACATTTTAATCTGCTTATTTGTATTGGCATCCTTTTTATACTGGTTCCAATAATATCAAGATGACACAAATTAATGAGCTTTTGCATATGTGTTGGAAACATAACGAGAAATTTACATCCTGATAGGTTCAATGTCAGTAAATTACACAACTTGCAAATAGAGTTGGGCAACCTCTCAATTTTAGTGCAAGAGACATCTAGATGGCATAGATGTTTAAAATCTCCAATTGACTTAGGTAACTTTGTCAAATTAGCATAATGACAAAGAGAGAGCACACGTAAGGATCTTAGCATTAGCAATAGATCATGTGGTACCTTCTTTGTTATGTATAAGTCCAAATCTGCTTTGTACAATTCTAATGAAAGGAAGGTGCGTAAATGCTAAACTTTGTTCAAAGCTACAAAACTTCTTTGATGTGTCATATATTTTGTTCTAATGTAAGAAAAATGACAAGCCTTACTCATAATAATATTGTTTATGATGCTTTGTTCACTCACCTATTTAGAGTAACGTTCATGTTATAGACACATCTAAGAATTTGGAAGCCCATTTTGAAGAATGCTAGCACTCTAGCAAAGAAGTTCTCCATGGAAGTCACACAAGATCTATGACTATCTGTACTCCCTCAAATAGCAGCATAATTAGGTAGGATTTCTTACTATTTATGTGTTATCATAGTTGCCAGGTTGAAAGAATTCAATGATATAGGCAGATTTTGTTATTTCCAATACTTACAAGCTAATTGTTGATTAGTAAGCTTAAAATTTGTGTTAGAACTTATTTGGAAATCTATATATATAATAATAATAGGTAAAACTGAGAGAAAATCCAATTAAATTTCAAATTTAAATTAAATTAGAGTCTAATTTTATGTCATATGTCCCATCTAATCTAATTTTTTAAATTTTTGTGCCAAGTGAGTTAATTCAATATAAAAATTGAATTTCAACTAGAGTTTAATTTTGTGCTATGTGTCCCATCTAATCTAAGTTTTTTAATTTTTGTGTCAAATAAGTTAATTTAGTGTAAAAAATGAGGAGTCCAACATAAGTAAACCACAAAAAATATAATTTTTGAATGATTTTATATATATGAGCTTTTTTTTATATAACTAAAAACAATTCAAGTTATAAGCCACATATACATATATATATATATATATATATATATATATATATATATATATATATATGTATATTAATAGCTAAAACTAAGAGAAAATCCAATTAAATTCTAAATCGGAGTCTAATTTTGTGGCACGTATCTCATCTAATTTTTAAATTTGTATTTCAAGTGAATTATTAGGTGCAAAAATTAAAGAGTCTAAATTCAATTAGATTCTAAATTGAATTTTAATTAGAATTCAATTTTGCGCATGTGTTCCATCTAATATTTTAATTTTTGTGGCAAGTAAATTATTGAATACAAAAACAGAAGAGTCTAGATGTAATTAGATTCTAAATTATATATATGTAATTGTGATTATTTTTAAATGTATCCGTGCATATGCACGGGGTTACACACTAGTACGTGGTAATGATGGAAGCTTCTTTTAGATAGAAATTATGGAAAAATTTTGTTAATAATAGAAAATTTTTCTGGGCGTTGATTGTTTTAAAAAAATGGTTGGGATGAGTTTTAGGGCCAGGAAAGTTGTGAGTTATGGACACAAACATGAGTTATGCAGAGTTACATGTATTGGTAGAATTGGTGGAGTGTTTAATTTTGGAATAGGTGTATATCATAGTGTTTACTAATTGAATTTGAGACTCTAACATTAACTTGGCATTTGTTTAGGGAAATTAAACAACTACATGGAAGATTATGTGTTTGTATGTTTGCTTTTGTTTGCTATGTGCCTTAATATGGATGCAGGTGGAATAATAAATTTGTGCAATCACACTAGGCAAGAAGCAAAGGCAACCATGAAATTTCAAAGGGTGATTGGAGATGATAATTGTATCACAATGCAATAATATAAAGATAGAATCATTTAAGAAGTAAAGCTGAAAACTGAAAAGATAAGAGTTACATCACAGCTCAAAACAAATGAAAGCATAGCGTATCAAGACTAGACATAAAAAAAAAAAATAATAATAAAAATAAAAATAAAAAAACAACAACATAGAAGTTCTACCCCTAAAACCTTCAACCCCCATAAAACACCAACTCCCTCTTTTTGGAATGCATTGCCAAAGGCATACACAATGGCAAACTACATATAACATACGTAAAGGAGATTATTCTTCTTTCCTATCATCAGTGTCACTTCTAGTAACTTTTATCAAAAGGCAAAAAGGGTAGTAAAGGATGTAGCGAAGAAAACGATGGTGTAGGGAACTGGGAAAACAAAGTGGAGAAAATAGTATCAAGAGAGTAAGGTGGACGAATGAGCCAATGATTAAAACTAGATAGGCAAGCCAGTTGAGGTTTCTTAATACTAGATAATTACCTACCATGAATGCTACGGAGACCATTGTTAGAGCTAACCCAAAAATTGGCACAGCGAACTTAAAGGCAGCAATAACCAAGTTAAGATCACCGAGTTGTGCCCAGATGAGAGTGACAACAACAGCAATGGCACTATACATAGCTGTGGTGTTGCAAATTACGAACACTTGGAACATCTGCTTTTCTAGAAAAGTTGCCACACCTCCAGAGCCGTTGTAACCACCGGGCACCGTGAAAGACGCTGCAAAGGTTACAGTAGCCACGAGGGTTGCAACCAACAAGAGAGTGCCAACTCTGTCCTTGTATTTGTCTTCGCTGTGTAGCTTCAAAGGAGGCATCATAATTGGCATGTTCTTGCTCGTAGTGCTTCGAGGAGCTCGTGGGACGCCGGCATATCTCAAGGCTTGCCGTGTCAATTGCTGCATGGTGAACAAGAAACTTTTTGTTATGATCATACTGTTCATTTCTTGGAATGAATAGGAATGAATAGCACCTCTCTCTCTCTGTCTCTCTCAAGTATAATGTAGTCCAGATTGTAAATACTAGAAAGGATTATTTAGAAGAACAGCAGCATATAGGTCTTACAAATTTGAGGGGTAATTGTATATATTTTACGGTGTCATATGATATTTTCTCCAATACCAAATGTTTATGTGATTAATAGCATAGTTATTCAGAAAAAAAAAATGTGATTAATAGCATAGTTAGGAATTTGACTTTTAAGAGCTAGATAAAAATGAGATTTTTTTTGCAGTACATATTTTAAGTACATCCCTATTATGTACAATAGTCTAAAACAATATTGTAATATTTAATACACAAGTTAAAGTACACTCATCATTTATCGATTCAAAATAATTTTATTGAGTTCAATCCTCGGAGATTTGGAAAGGCTCATTAGAAGTTGAAGTTTCAATATTATAACCTAAAGGTATATTGCTTTTAGATTATTCTCTTCTTTTCTTTAGAACAATGAGTTAATAGTTTTTCTTCTTAAAAAAAGAATTAATAGTTTTTAACTTTCCATAAATCTAGTTTTTAAATTAAATTATATAACTCATTAAATATAATTATTAAGAAAAAAAATCATTAATTCATAAAAAAGTACTAATAGATTAAAGATTTGTTAGAAAGTCGACAAATAATTATTCAAATCTTAATATATATGAAAAAATCTAATCAAATAATCAATTACATTTTATTTTTAAAAAAATAACGATCAATTATTTGCTTAGCCAAAAAATAACGCTATACTATTATTTTTCTATATTATATGATGTATTATAGTTTAATAATATTAGTTTTTTATATATACATTATAATGTTATGTAGTATAATATAATTTTTTTTTCTCAGCAAAAAATTATTTATTATTTTAATAAGAAATAAAGTCATAGCTGGCCACTACTTTTGTTGATGAAAACATAATTTTAACCATACACGTGGTGCACGGTATCTTGGAAATTGGAGCAATGCAGACCAGTTGTCTGCATCATAAACAGCTAAAGAGAAAAGAGAAGGGGAAAAAAAGCAAGAGCAAATCAAACTTAACCTTAACACAGTGAGTTTAGAGTTGAGAGAGAGAGATGCAGGTCTTTTGCAAGAACTAGGTAGAATAGTTTGCAGTAACGTGATATTGTAATTTTTTTAGGATAAAAAGTAGAGTTACAATGATTACTGTTCGTAGCCTCCTTCTGCAGTTAGTCTAAAGTAAGCAAGTGAAGTTTGATGGGTCCGGTTAATGAATACTGCATATATTAACAAATTTATTTTTAAAAAATTTTTATCGAAAATTGAAACTTTTTTTAAAAAAATTTTATGTTATTGTGTGCACTTAGAATATACATTAATAAAACTCAAGTTTTATAAAGATGGAGGGCGGAAAATTAGAAAATAATTGTTTCTTTATTTGTTGAGATAATTGTTAAAATAACAACATATTTATCATAAGGTTGTAAAGATCCAATTATTTTAATCTAGTGATATATACTTCTATCAATTTATCGCTAATCAGACTATAACATAGTTTCTTCTTAAAAAAAAAAAAAAAAAAGAAAAAGAAAGGGAAAGAGAAAGATTGTAACATAGTATAAATGAAGGTAAATGGTTTATTTGGATATCACTTGCTGAAATTGAAAATTTATTGTTGAAAATATTATAAGTAAAAATAAAAATTAGTTAAAATAATATAATAGAGCTCATGAATAATACTAAAAATATGCTGAATAGTAAATAATTTATAATTTTCATTGCTTCCTAAACATATAGTTTGACAAAAATTATTTTTGCCAACTTATTTTTCTATTCAATTTATGTTTACTACTATTTAAGGGTTTCACAGAACTTTTTAATACTATTCATGAATTTAACAAAAAAAATTCAATTTTAATAAAATAAACAAATTTCAAACAGATTTTAAATGTGATTTATATATTAATATATATAGAAAACATATTTGAGTGTTGTGGGGGTGGGGGGTGGAAAAGAGAAAGAGAATTGTATAATGTGTCTAAAAAATTTTGCTACTAGAAAAGGGGTTTAGATCAAGGGTCACATGATTTGCAACTGTATAAAGAATGAGGATCACATACCTCTCGAAATGAGGGAAACTCCACAGTACTATAGTCACCAGCAACGTCGAGAGCTGTCTTGCCTAAATTATTTAACGACTTCAAGCTTACTCTTTTGTCCCATGTTAAAATGCTCACTACCTTAGGATGCCTTTCCTTGGAGGCCAAATGCAAAGGAGTGTTTCCAAAATTGTCTTTTTCATTGATAAGCATTTCAAGGTTATCTCTTTTGAGCATATAAGCTACCGCTTTGGCTTTCCCACTCACAGCAGCTACATGCAAAATGTTCTGACCGTTTTGGTTGAGCAACTCACTCATATCCGGATATTGTTTTAGAAAAAATTCAATTACCTCGATATGTCCTTTTTTGGAAGCTGTGTGAATTGGAAAAAAGCCATTCAGATCCATTTTATATCCGCAGTCTGATGCTTTTTCTAATAAGTACTGAACCCCGTCAAGGAATCCTATTGATGCCGCATGGGAAAGGGGAGTCATCCCTGTAATATCTTGGTTCGTGATGAGATGTGGCATTTTTCTCAAAACAGTATCTAGGATACCTAGTACGCAAATAATAAGAAGAATTATAATTGAATTGAGTGAATTGAAATTTTGGTAATAGTGAAGAAAATAAACTATGTTAATAATAAGGTACCAAATATGACATTTACATTTAACTACTTGGCATAAATATAACATTCACGTTTTACCATATATTGTTTGCTAAAAGCCTTTAGGCTCTATTCTTAAAAATAAATTTGGGTTTGAATCTCTCATCCTAAAAATACAGAATAAACAAAAAAGTAGTGTTTGTGAAGAAAGAAAATTACCTATGTTCTTTGTAGTAAAGGCACAAGAAATGGTAGGGTGCACAATCGATTTGCCAGCCACATTTTGCAGGCAAGGGAATTTATTCAACATGATCTCCAAAAGTTCAACATCTCCTGCTTCGGCCGCCATATATAGAGGAGACTTGTTTTCCTTATTTATCGAAGAACAGGTCACCACTGGTTCTGTCTCAACCAAGAATCTGGCCACCTCATTGTACTTGGTTTTGAACGTCACCTCTTGGTACTTGTTCATCAAGGCCAAGTGCAGTGGAGTATTCCCCCTCTTGTTTTGCTCCTTCAGTGGTTCGAAGCTACATTGAGATTCCTCCAGATGCTGATATGCTGCTGAAAGCAGAAGTTTAACTATAGGAAGATGCCCAGCACTTGCAGCAACATGCAGAGCAAGGTCACCAGCGGAGTTCTTTCTCATGACAAGTTGTTGGCACCCTTTGGTCTCGAGAATCACTTTTACAACCTTCTCATGGCCCGAGCTTGCTGCAACATGAAGGATTGTATTTAACTTGGGGCTTGTGTCGAAGAGGTGAGAAGATTCCATATCTCGTGCTTTTTCTATGAAAGCAATGTTACCACCTTTTAAAGCCTTGAACAATTCTGGATTAATGTTTGTAGCTGTGAAGAACTCATCATCATCGGAAAAATCATCATCAAATTCTTCATCATCATCATCAAAAGAATCGGACATTTGCAACCCAGCACGCCTACCGTTTTGTGCCATGTACCCCATTGGTTTCGGAGGAAGGAAAAATTTGGGCACTGGCATCACCGATGGGTTTTTAGCTACATTAACCTCCGGGAGATCTTTCTTCATTTCAGCATCAATGGTAACATCTTCCATTGGCACCTTTCTCTGTGGGATCTCATCGGGGGTGCTGGAGATGTACTTGCCATTAATGATTTTCAGAAGTAAAGAAGCTCTAGCTAGTAAATTACAGTTTTCTATTCAACTAAATAGGGTAGTTCCACGCTAGAATCCCTGCTTAAGGCCTCTCTTTCACTTGTGTGGAGCCACTCCCATGTGAAAAAAGAGACAATTAATGGGTGTAGTTTCCTAGAAATCAGCACTCGTATCTCAGTTTTTATTCGATTCTCAAAAATCGTGAGCCCCACCAATATAACATTTGTTTGGCTTGATCATCATTACCTCATTTTCATCGTTCATTATTCAAAAGATTGAGAATGAGCAGTGTGGAATGAAAAAAACTTTTTGGTGTTTTTTGATTATTGAGTAATGAGTTAAATGTCAATTTAGTAGTAATAAAACACAACCGGTGAGACCCAATAATAACACTTGTCACACTCAAAAGTCTCGGCTAGCTTCTTCCTCTCTTTCTTTCTTTTTCTTAAGTAGACCTCTCGTACTTCAAAAAAATATACCATGCATCAATGCGAGTCCTCTTTTCCACATGTGTGTAGTCTACTCTCGTGTGAAAAAGGAGACACAATTAGTGAGAGTGTGAGACCCATTAACAAGACTTGCCACACTAAAAAGTTACAACGAGCTCTTCTTCTCACTTTCTTTCTTTTTGTTAAATGGAGGTTAAGTGTTTATTTGACAAAAATTATTTTTATTAACTTATTTTATTATTTAGTTTATTTTTGTTATTATTAATAAGTTTCGCTATACTTTTTTGTACTATTGATGGATCTCACGGTACTATTTCAGCTAACTTTTACTTTTATCTATAATACTTTTAACAAAAAAATTTCAATTTCAGTAAACTAAACAGATCTCAAATAGATCCTAAATGTGATTTTAAACTCTATTTAATGAACATTATTTGATTTAATTCTAGCACTAGACAATAGTTGGGACAGGAAAAATCCTTGTAATAATTGTATAATGTGTCTAAAACAAAATTTGCTATTAGAAACCATAACAGATGTGGCATTTGTGCTAAATGATATAATATGGTATATTTGGCACACCAAATACTAAAAATAAAACTTTATTAAATATGTTAAATATGTCAAATTTTTACGATATTGAATAATAATGTTACAATTTTATTACCGTACGGACGAATATGACATTTACGTTTATTTTTTTATTCGACTTGTCATACTCAATAGTCACGGGTAGCTCTTCTTTTTCACTTTCTTTCTTTTTCTTGAATAGACCTCCTGTGCTTTGGAAAAATAAAAAATATACCATGCATCAATACACGAGTCCTCTTTTTCACATGCATGGAGTCCACTATATTTCATTAAAGAAAAATTTTTAAGTAGTCTTAAAAATAATAAAATAATGCTCTTTTTTTTTTATATTTATAATAAATTTTATTATAAATTTAATAAATAAATTTTACTATAAATACAAGAGAAAAAAATATCAATCTTAATATTTTAAAAATACCTAATAATTATTCCTCACTGGAAAGTAATCATCACTCATAAGTCATATCTCAGTTTTTACTCATTACTAAAAAAACGTGAGCTCCACAGAAAGAGCCTCTTTTTCTTCAGCATCTTCCTCTTTCTTTCTTAATATTTTTTTTCTCTTTTTTCCTCTTTCCTCTTTCTTCCTTTTTCTTTTCTCTTATTTCTTTACGCCTTTTTTTTCTGTCTTTTTCTTTTCTATTTTTTCTTCACGCCTTTTTTTCTCCAGCTTCATCCTCTTTGTTTGTTTTCCTTTTGTCTTTCTTTCTTTCTCTTCTTTTCTCTTTCTTCTTCACGCCTTTTTTTCTCCAGCTTCTTCTTCTTTCTTTCTTCGCCTATTTCTTCTCTCAACTTCATCTTGTTTCTTTCTCTCTTTCTTTATTTCTTCTTTCAAGATCTGTGGTTTTTGTTTTGGTGGGTTTGTCTGGTACTTTCTACGGGTTTATTTGTCCTAGTATTTGTGGGTTTTATTTCGGTTAGTATCGTATTTTAATGGTGATTTGAAGCCCCCAATTTGATTTTAATGGTGGCTTCCCTTCGTTTTGTTTGGGCTCCAGAGAAGAGAGGGAAGCCAGCTGGGTAAAATAAATGAGGAAATGACGGCAATAGCAGGCGACAAAAAAATGCTAATAAGTCCAACATGTTAGTAATCAATGCCAAAATTAAGCCTAAAATATAAGACAAAATGCGATATTGAATAATTTTGAAAGTGAAATAAAATGAGTCATGTAAGAGCCCAAAATTTGGGATTGGGTCCTATACAATGAATTTTGTAGAAGGAGAGTCTTATTATCAATTAATCTTGCAGGACACAGGAAAAGAGAGATTCGTCACACCATAACACGATAATGGCATTGGAAAAGTACTTGGGACTCAGTCCGAGGTTCAACACTCGTATTTATAAGGCTCTAAAAAGTTTGACTAGGTTACAACTCTGTCTTTCTCTCTCTTGTTTACATATTTTCATCCTCTACTAATTCTATGGGGAAATTCTCTTTAAATACCTTCTTCCATTACATCTTGACCATCCAGGTGTTGGATTTCAGAGTTTTTGATGAGATATTTCCTTCTTTGTGTCCTGCCGAAAGTGTGAAAAAGGTGGTGCTAGTTGGTGGAGCACTGTTCAGAAATCTTTTACTTTTCTTCATAAATGCAACTAGAACAGTAAGTAAATAGCATTTAATGTGGCGGTTAGGTGTGATGTTGCTGAAAGTCTCCTCTTCCAAAGAGTTATCCACTCTTCGTTGGAGATCCCCGCAATCTCTGTGGTCCTGTCTTCCAAAGAGTCTTGACTTTTTTTTATATAATTTTTTAAATTTTTTATAAAAAAATTTCTTAAATAGATATTTAGAGCACACAATCATTTTTATTTTTAAAATATTTTTTTTATTAAAAAGGTATTGACAATTTTTTTTAATATTTTATAAATTTTTTTAAAAATAAATAATTTAATGTGTTTTTCATATTTAATATATGTCCTAATATCACTCAATAATATATATATATATATATAGGTCTAATTAATGTGTGTCTTAACGGCATATATTAATTTTTTTATTTTTGAAAACATTTTTTTGAGAATTAAAAAAATTGTCATTTCTTTTTCAATTCTCAAAAAAAAAAGTTTAAAAATAGAAATTAATAAGTGCTTAAAGGCACACATTAGTAAAATCTTATATATATAATATATATATATATATATATATTGTCGGTGGAGTGTAAATTGTCGGGATGGAAAAAGACAAAATAGTTGTTAGGTCTCATTGTCACATCGATAAATAAGTTTCTTACATGTTATGTCGGCGGAGTGTGTTTTTGTCCTTCTGTCTCAGCAAACCTCTAACGAGGAGGTGATGGGAAAAGTAATTGTGTAGTAAAAGCAAAAGTAGTCCGATGTAAAATTAATAATAATAATAGTTTAAAAGAGGTAATTAATGAGAGACTAAAATTAATTGAGAAATCTATGATAGATAACAGTTTAGCATAATTAAATAAAAGGATAGAAACTTTAAATTTGCCCTTAGATACAGACAGAGAAAAAGAAATAGCAGTTTTAAATACTACTGAGTCATCAGATAATGAGAAAATTGACAAACATGTTAGACATATTATTTGTCATAAATGTAAAGAATATGGACACACTAAAAAACAATGTGCTAGACAGAATAAAATTGCTAAACAAATTAGTAAATTGGAATTTGAAAGAGATACAATAAATGAATTAATGGAAATATTTAATGTCAACCAAAAAGAGATAGATCGAATAAAAAAAAAGGAAAAACTAAAATCAACCAACCCATTTAAAGTTAATAAAAGAAAAAGAAAACAAAAAGGCATAATAATAAAATTGATAGATAGTCTACCTAATCAAGACAAAAAAGACTATTTAGTAAGACTGAAAGAATCTATAGACATACCTATTGCTTGTATTAGATGTAAGAAATATGGACACTATATTACAGAATGTAAGAAACAAGAACATTTATACGATATGCATCTATGTATTTTACAATTCATGATCATGACTAATACACACTTATAATATGGTACTTTTTTAAGTTCAATTCAATATGTATCATATATCATACAGTACTAACAACTTTGTTTGACTAGAATGATGGTAATAACATTCCCACTAAGTGAGAATGTGTGTGTGGGTTTAGGGATGGCCAAGTCTAATGGGTAATGGGTACCCAATCTGACCCAAAACTTTCAAGTATTACTTGATATGTTATGGGCAATACCCATACCCAATCCATTTATTAAAAAAAAAAAAAAAAAAAAAACCTTTTCAACTCTTTTCAAGAACACATATGCACTCTAGTACAACTTAAACAAAATACAATTCTTTCTGGTTAGAAAGTTCCCAAACCAGTCTAACTAGATCACACTCACCTAATATGTTTAGCACAGAGTATAAAACATACAAAAGAAAATTGGATTTTATAATGAAGTTCTCTTAATGCATAGAGCAAACGCAGAATGTAGAATGTAATTAATAAGCTTTTAGTCAGGGACGGCTCTATGTGTTGGTGAGGGTGGTCACATGACCACCCTCACTTGAAAATAAAAATTTATATACCTTTTAAATAATAAATCTTAAATTAATATTGGTTGTTGACCACCCTAAAAAAAAATTGACCACCCGAAAAAAAAAAAAAAATTATCATTTCTTTTTCAATTCTCAAAAAAAAAAAAAAAGTTCAAAAATAAAAATTAATGAGTGCTTAAAGGCACACATTAGTAAAATTCTATTTATAATATATATTGTGGGGCCCGAGGGCCCAGAACCCCCGGCCCACCTTTAGGCTGGCCCAAGGCCCAAACCGAGGAGGACAATCATCCCAGATAATCGACCAAAGGGTTTTAGCCCTTCTCAGACCCAAGCCGAGGACACACCCCTCCTCGGCACACCTCTCCTCGGCACATCTAGTCTAATCCAGGTAGGGGGCAAACCCAGAATAGGTGGTCACATCCACACTTAATGAGTTTGCCTGACCCTCCAGGCTACATTAATGATGACAAGACCCTTCACTAGCGCAACCTTGGAGGCCGCAACCCCCAGTATGGTGAGGAACCTGTCTGATGGGACAAGTCCTGGACCAGTAGCCCGGATGGCCAACAGTTGTAAGGCCAGGATCGAGCTAAAGGGCGTATATAAGGCAAAGAACCCCCCTTGTGAAGGAGGGCCTCCTCGGACGCCAGCCGAGGAGCAACCCCAGGCGAAGAACAACAAATGAAAAGTTCAAGGAAGACCGGCGAGAGGCCGGCCGGAGCTAGACCCTTTTCGCCCCACTCTCTATAAATTCATTCTCAGGGATGCCCTTCCGAAAAAGGAGCCCCCACAATTGGCGCTGTTCGTGAGAAGGGTTAGTGCGCCGGCCGGCGTAACCGGCGGTCGCTCTAAAATGGTTACTACTCAAAAATCGGTAGTGCAAAGAAAAAAAAAAAGAAGAGAATAAGAGAAGAATTGCAGTACGAAAAGAAAATTCAACAGCAAATAAAAGGAAAGTTCTTTATTAATTCAAAAAGAGATTAAAAATACAACAATCTTTATTATTTCATAAAAGAAAGTTACAAATACAATCAGAGGCTCAGACAGGCATGTTTTACAAGAAATCCTACAAGCTAATCCTACAATCAGAGGCCCAGGCGGACCGATCCTAGAACTAGTCGGGCAAGAGGCTCGCAAAGAATTAATATCAGGAATGAGGGAAGTGTCAACCCGTGCTTTTACCGGCGTCCAGAGAATGGGAGAACTGGACAGTAAAAGCACGGGAAGGAGGGCTGGGGGCTGGCTCACCTTGAAACCAAAGCTTGAACAAAGTGAGGAGCCAACCTAGGGACCCCGAAACACCTTCCCTCGTGATGCTTCCTCGACCCCCTCCGAGCTGCACGAGCATTAACCGTCGGAGACGGCAATACTCGGGCACTAGCCATGACAAGAGTTCGCGTGCCCCCTTCGTCGGAGGTGCGCTCTGGGGAAAGACGTTAGGTACTTCAACGACGTCCCCCCTGGCCACCGTACAAGGCCCTGCCAGTGTTACGCCTAAATTCTGCGGCGCCGGCAGCCCAGTGGGGGCTGTGGCCACGGTGACCCTTAACTCCAGATCTCCTAACTTTGGTCACAATCCAGGCGGCGGTGTCAAAGGGGCTCAGGGAAGCGAAAGTGTATATTTCTGTTTGTGATGGAAGGTTCATGGTATGAGGAGAAACTCTCCCCCCAGAACGCCTTTTATGGAAGGCGAAAACCAGTGGGAGTTGAGCCACGCAGAATTCGAAGGGGGGATTGTTAAAGGGAATTAATTCCCACCCAATTCCAAGGGGATTGCCAACTGCCAGATTCGTGTTGATTCACGAGGGCATTAATGAAGGCGCGTTACAGGTACCGAAGCGTCAAAACGCGGAGCGCGGAAAGCCAAGCAACGCCTCGTAAACCAGAAAGACGAGGAACAGGAACTAGAGGCGAGATCAGCTTCACGAACGAAGTCACAATCCGACCTGAGGAAAAACAGTTCCCGGAAAAGACCCGTGGACGTCTTCACACTAAAAGCAAAGTTCTCGGATCCGAGGACGAGCTCCTATTGAAGTCAACTGTGTAGTAGTGGTACACTAACTCTTGCCCCAGAAGCTTATAAGGGGTCGGTGGAAAGGACTTCTATCCGAGGTGAGACTGAGTTGCCCAAAGAGGTGAACACTGTGTCCTCACACTCTGGAATGGAGCCAAAACCATGAAGGCAGCATTTGTACCTAGGTCTTGCATGGTCTATGAACTCAAGCCTATGGGGAGCTAGCCACTTATCATCGAGGGCAGCAATTGTACCTAGGTCTTGCATGGTCCTCGGACCCAAGCCTACGGGGAGCTAGCCACTCGTACTGAAGGCAGCAATTGTACCTAGGTCTTGCATGGTCTACGGACTCAAGCCTATGGGGAGTTAGCCACTTATCATCGGGGGCAGCAACTGTACCTAGGTCTTGCATGGTCCTCGGACCCAAGCCTACGGGGAGCTAGCCACTCGTACTGAAGGCAGCAATTGTACCTACGTTTTGCATGGTCTACGGACTCAAGCCTACAGGGAGCTAGCCACTCGTACTAAAGGCAGCAACTGTACCCAGGTCTTGCACGGTCCTTGGACCCAAGCCTATGGGAAAAGCCATTTACGACAGAGCCAAAGTGCCGCATGGTCCAAAAACCTAGTCCTGTGGAGAAACTAACCACCTACTGAAGGGTCTGAGCGTAGAATCCAGCCGCTAGAGGAAGAGCCAGCCAGCGGAAGGCCTTCCGGAACATAAGGGCCGAGGTTTGCAAAATCCTCCTCCCCGTCTGAGGAGACGTGCAGCAGGGTTTTGAGGGGCTATTGTGGGGCCCGAGGGCCCAGAACCCCCGGCCCACCTTTAGGCTGGCCCAAGGCCCAAACCGAGGAGGACAATCATCCCAGATAATGGGCCAAAGTGTTTTAGCCCTTCTCAGACCCAAGCCGAGGACACACCCCTCCTCGGCACACCTAGTCTAATCCAGGTAGGGGGCAAACCCAGAATAGGTGGTCACATCCACACTTAATGAGTTTGCCTAACCCTCCAGGCTACATTAATGATGACAAGACCTTTCACTAACGCAACCTTGGAGGCCGCAACCCCCAGTATGGTGAGGAACCTATCTGATGAGACAAGTCCTGGACCAGTAGCCCAGATGGCCAACAGCTGTAAGGCCAGGATCGAGTTAAAGGGCGTATATAAGGCAAAGAACCCCCCTTGTGAAGGGGGGCCTCCTCGGACGCCAGCCAAGGAGCAACCCCAGGCGAAGAACAACAAACGAAAAGTTCAAGGAAGACCGGCGAGAGGGGCCGGAGCCAGACCCTTTTCGCCCCACTCTCTATAAATTCATTGTCGGGGATGCCCTTCCGGAAAAGGAGTCCCCACACACACACACACACACACACATATATATATATATATATATTGTCGGTGGAGTGTAAATTGTCGGGATGGAAAAAGACAAAATAGTTGTTAGGTCTCATTGTCACATCGATAAATAAGTTTCTTACATGTTATTTCGGCGGAGTGTGTTTTTGTCCTTCTGTCTCAGCAAACCTCTAACGTGGAGGTGATGGGGAAGACTCTAGGCCCCAACTCTGTTATTGAAGAATGAGAAGAGAGAAAAAATAAAAATTACAAAAGTAATTAAGCGTAGGTTTAGGTACAAATTAAAAAATTAGATTATTTTATTTTTTATTTTATTTTTTTTATTATTATTTATGTGCTTAATTATAATTTTTTATATTATTTATTAGTCTCATTTTATTATTTTAGCTAACTTTTACTTTTATTAGTTTATAAAAAAAATTATTTTTATTTACAATATTTTTAACAAAAAAATTTTAAATTTTAATAAAATAAGGGTTTCTAAACCAATCTTAAATAAGTTTTACAAACATTATAAAAAATATATATAATTGCTCCCAAAAGTATGAGTATTTTATTCTAAATAATGTAAGTTAGTGAAGTTTGTTATCCTGTTTCCCTTTCCTTTGACGTGAAGGGTAAGTTCAAGTAGAAAACGTTAGTGTTAAAAAATGTCCGTAGATTTGAATAGTGGTCAAATATGCTGCTACTAGGCCTCTTTCATGCACACGTGTAAGCTTCCTTTTTTTTTTTTTTTTTTTGGAATATGTGTAAGCTTCCTTCAGTCCCATATTAGAACATTCACATCAACATGTGTATTTTACACATCTATTTTTACACTAAAAACTTACTTTTTTTATATTACACATTCACTTTTACAAAACACCCACATCAATTCATTTATTTTACAAGATATTTTAATAAAATATTCATTATACTCTATTTTTTTATTATTTCTCTCCAACTACCCCCTCTTAAATACGTGCTCTCTCTCTCTCTCTCTCTCTGTTTCCACCCATTTTCTAATTTCTTGCTCTCTCTCTCTCTCTCTCTCTCTACACCCATCTCCCTGCCTTCCTCTTCCAAATCACATAACCCATTCGCTGAAATCGATCCAGCTCTCCGTCGATCCAGCTCGCTGCCGATGTCCTCCACCGATTCGACCTCCCTCTGGCGATCCAGCTCTCCATCGATCCAGCTCGCCGCCGATGTCCTCCACTGATTCGGCCTCCCTCTGGCGATCTAGCTCTCCATTGATCCAGCTCTCCGTCCCTCTTTCCTTCGCCCCACCCTCTCTTTCACCACCACCAATCCTTCGCCTCCCACCCCTAACCTAAGCCCGCCACCCCCAACCGACAACAGCAATGGAAGATCTAGCGGAACTGGCGGCAGCACTGGTAGCAAATCCGGCTCCGTTGGGCATTTCAGGTGAGTTTTCCGTTAAGTATGGTTTGGGCTGGGTTTTCCGGTGGGGTTGTACTATTTTTGGGTTGGGTTTACCGGTGAGTTTTGATTGATTTTGAGTTGGGTTTTCAGTGGGTTTGTATTGATTTTGAGTTGGATTTTCTAATTGATTTTCTGTTATTTTTGGTTTAATTTTCTGTTGATTTTGGTCTAATTCTCTGTGCGGTGGTTGGTGGTAGCGCTGGGTTTGGTGGTTGGTGGTTATTCTGGCGCGCTGGGTAGTTGATAATATTATTTTAATGTATACACGAGCTACAGTACCTGTGTAAATATACACCGGTACTGTAGCTCGTGGAAATATATACACGAATTTAAACATTTTTACACCCATTGATGTGGGTGTTTTTTGGCTCAAAATGTGTAAATTTTGTACTGTACACCTATTTTAGAAGATTATAGCTGAGCTAGTGCGAATGCTCTAAGCCTGTTTAGTAATTTCAAGTATTTTAGAAATCATGTCAAGAGGTTTGTAATTTAATTGATAATTTTCAGTATTTTTAAAACAGATGTTTAATGGTCAAATCTCAATACAACATATATGCTCCATGGAGTATAAATAAGTAAATGAAGTGGAAAACAGTAAATATTTAATAATGAGTGATATTTTTTAAAAATTAGATCTCCTATAAATTTATAATATAAAAACGATGTAACCTTAGTACAACTTGAACTCATCCGTTAAATATAATATCATATTTTTTCCAACATCACTTTTTTCACCCCATGGATATTGTCTCTGCAAGCAACGTATTCTGAAAGGATATTGTCTCTGTCGAGACGCCTTTATACTTATCCGATATCTTCGTTGAAGCCTTTTGGATTTCTTTGGGTTGCACTGCTGGTGCCTTGTCCTTTCCTTTCATGTTTGCCTTGGAAGGTCTTTTATTCATACTAGTCTGCAATTGGCTTTTGGTAAGAGAATTAGTTCGTATATCAATGTCTTGAAAATAAACAATATTTTGAAAATAAACATTTCTTTGCAAAGCTTCTTTAAAATTCATTTTGAAAACTTTTCTGTCAATATCTTTCCGTAAAATTCCTTTGAAATGTTTTATAAGAAAATCATTTTTAAAATTTATAGTAATAAAATAAACTAAACAAATTTTTCCCTTTACACCTTTGTGCTCTCATTGAGTAGTGGCATAAGAGTAGTCATAGTGAAGTCTATCAATGTTAGAGTGACTTGAATTCAAAAAATTCACAAATTTTTCCATGATTCTATCTGTATCGTAAGTATTACTACACCTCTCATTCTGCGAGAATATGTGAAATAGAGATTCTTCATAAAGTCTTCATCAACCACTATAATAGTCTGGAGGAAATTTGTTAGGGACATGTGATTAACTTTATCTGTTAAGAGATGAAATTTATCATTGTTCAAAAAATTACCACAATTAATGTTTTCTTTAATGATCAGTAAAGGATGATCTATCAAGACTTCTTTTAATAAATCATCTGTTATATGAGTTTTTGAGATTACTGTAAAGGATGTAAGTATGTCCTTTATTATAATTTTACGTGGTATATTTGTCAAACCATCAGTTCATTCATAACGACTATCAAACCGTCAATCCATTCATAATGACTAAACGCTTGAGGTTTGGGCATCATCTTAATGATGTCGTACATGGCAGTCGGGAGGAAGGCCCATGAGGTACATAACGCTTTTCTCCAGGGCACGTCCATGCATGCCCTTCAAATTGGCAGTAACTCGTGCCTGGCCTACCCACCGGTAAAGGCTTGTAAGATCACGTCATGTCTGGTGCCTGGGTGCTGCCACTTCCAATTGTTAACCTATATGGGGCTAGGAGAGAATCAAGGGAACGTCATGGGGAGGGGCATCAAGCGCTCTTGCATCTGCTCCTCTCTTCGCGCCGTCACCATCTGCACCGGCCTGGGGGTTGTTAGTAGCCTTGAAAAAAGTTTGCCTCAGCCCATTTCCCTAGGGTTAACTTTAGAACAGGTCCGTTTGGGCCTCCGTTTGTAGAATTAGCTTTAAAACACGTCTGTCTGAGCCTCTGTTTATATCTTATACTTATTTTTTGATTAATAAAATGCTGCGATGTTTGTTTCCTTTTCCTATCCTCTAAATCTTTTACTTTTCTGCAATGATTATTTCTTGTGCAAACGCGTCATTGTCTATTGTTCCTTCTTTCTCTTCTTTTTTTCTTTTTTTTTGATGGGATTTAGGGTCGGTGTCGCCGGTGGTGACAAAATATTGCCTAACCTCGCGCAAACCCCCAGCGGGGGAATTATTAACTGTTGCGCTTGCTAACGCACTAGTTCTCCCCACAAAAGGCCCCAATTGTAGGGACTGAATTTGAGCCTTCTACCATTGAGAGAGTGGACTCAAGCCCGGCTGGCTCATTACAATGAATTTGTAGAGAGCGGGTTCAAGAACTCGACCCTAGCAAACGGACAACGCCCAATGTAGAATTCCCCTCCGTTGAAGGCTGGCACACCAGGGTTACCCTCTAAGGTCGCTCCTTGGCACCTGTCTAAGGAGCTTGACAGTGGTCCCCCCCTTTTATTTATTTGTTTCTTCCCCTTATATAGCCTTTTTCCTCATAATCTCTTTCTTTCACCTATTGATCATCCACGCCCCTCTCTTCTGACCATCCGTCCCATCAGCCGCTTTACCAATACTTATGTGAGTTGCAACAACCAAAGCTGCCCTATCCAGAAGTCACATCCCTATTAGTGCGGCCAGAGGGTTAGGTGAGCGCATTTAGTGTGGAGGTGACAACCTATCCTAGGCTTGCTCCCCCACTTAATATTGGTCTCGGTCCTCCGAGGACAGGGTCATCCTCAGCGAGGCTCTAAGCAACTCAGTTCTTCATGCTTCGTCCTTGGGCGCTCCTTCTTCCTCAGCATGGGCCTTGGGTCAGATGTAATGTGGGCCGGGGTTGCCAAGTTCTCAGGCCCCACACAACCAAACCAAGATTGGAAATTAAAAAGAAAATTAACAAAAAAAAAAAAGGGAGTCAGGTTAAAATCCATACATTCCTTCTCTAATATTTAAAACACAGAAACCATATTTCCAAAACTTATAAATCAAGAGGAAAAAAAAAAAAAAAACTTTTATGGTCGAAAACCTAACAAAACTATGATTCCAATTGGGAAAAGAAATCAAATTAAGTTCCAAAATTTCATTTATGAATTATTGAAAAGTAAAAAGTATATAGGCATTTGAATCGTGGGACTACCTACCCTAGAGTCCGTAGATCATTACCCTTGAAACCCAGTTGGCAAGAGACTTACTTTAGTGGCTAAGCTTATAAGGTCGGCATTGCCTTTTGTCTTAAAATTGGGCCCATTCATGGATGATGATCGTTTCATCATCTCTGCATATTAGCACCCGAATGGGTTGGTTCTACTCGAAGCCTGCACCAGATAACATAAAATGTCTTACATGGATGATGATCCTCTCTGCATATTAGCACCCGAATGGGTTGGTTCTACTTGAAGCCCACACCAGATAACATAAAATGTTTTCTAGGAAGCACGAGTGTGTTTCGGGACTCGGGTGTAGGTGCGGGTGCAGGTACGGGACTTGGCAATTTTTGAAAAAGGTGAGTGCGGATGCGACGGGACTTGGCAACTAAAAATTATTAAAAATACTTTTATTTATATTTTTAATATATTGCTAAGCATACTTTTTCACATTATATAAATGTATACCAAATTTAAAAGTTACAGAAAAACTTTAGGTCCTCACCCTACAAGCTTGAAATAAAAGTTACAAAAAAATTAAGAAAATGCACTTGTTTTTTACATAATTTATAAGTAGAATAACAATACACACTGACCCAAATGGGACAAATCCTGCCATCATTTTATTCGTTGCAACAATACCAGTACAAAGCATCAAACATTGTCACCAATCTACAATTAAAATTACAACCTGCAACTACAAAACCCTTTAACTCCCACAAAAACCGAAAAACAAGCACGCAAACACAGCAAACACAGCACAGAGAAGAGAGTGTTTGGACAAAATCGGTTTTTAACAAGCACATAAAATCACAAACACAGCAAACATAGCACAGAGAAGAGAGAAATCTTAGAAAACAGAGACTAAAAGGGAAGCAAAGAGAAGAGAGAGCACAACACGCTTGAGGAGCACACCGCAGCGAGGGAGAGGCTAGAGGCGAAGAGCACAGAGAAGAGAGATGAGGGACGGAGTGAGAGAGAGCATTTTGGACGAAATGAGAAAGAGTGAGAGTCTGAGGCATTTAGGTTAGTTCAAACGGTGCGTTTTGCTCCTTTTTTTTTCTTTTTAAATTTCGGCCTGACTCAGCCGTTTCGGCTTGAACTGGCCATTCCGGGTTTCGGCCGATATGGCCCGAGTCAGCCTGATTCACGCCTCGTCGACGCGAGTCGGGGAGGCCACGTAGCTAGATGCGGCCCGACGCGGCACGTATTCGCGGTCAGTAGCGTCCCTGCTGCGTCGCCGCATCCCAGCGAGTCCGACTCCGGTACGGCTCCTCTGGAGCCGCGTCGGTGCTTTCTTGAATGTCTTACATGGATGATGATCCATCTCTGCATATTATTACACGAATGGGTTGTTCAACTTGAAACTCGCACCAAATAACATAAAATTAAGAAGCTCTAAACCAAAATCAAAATCAACATGATATTTGGCCTCCCTCTTTCTCTCTTTGTGACAAATTATATAAAATTTCATAATAAGCAATATTTTTATTGCATTTAATTAAAAAAAAAATCATCATAAAGGATTATTACTCATTATTATTTTGTCGAGCCAAGCAAATGTGTAGGTGTTCAAAAAATTGCTTGTACAAAACATTATATTATATATTAGTGTTAGTTTGATTAATTTTTAATTTTTTTTCATAAAAAATTTGTGGTTTATTTTTTTAGAAGAATGTGGTTTATATATATATATATATATATTAAGCATAGCTTTTTTTTTTTTTTTTCATTTTTACTGAGTAGTGCGTAACTTTTTATCTTTTTTTTTTTTTTTTTTCATGTAATTTTACTTTTTTTTTATAATTTATTTTTAAACCAAACAAGTAAAGAAAATACCCAAAAAAAAAATTTAAAAAAACACTTATTATTATTTGTCTTAAACCATAATTAAATGAAGAAAATAACTTAATTACGACTTTTTAAATACATTTCAAATTTGATTGCAACGTGATAAATATCAAGAATCAAATTAGAGAATAAAGGAAAGTAGCAAACAAAACTAAAATTTGAAATTCGTGAATTGAAACCTCTTTTGTAGCTTGTTTTTGGGTGTTTGGTGCCCTAAATGCTAAAAAAGTTAGCATTTAACACATCTGATGCTACTACTTTATATTGGTTTTTTTTTTTTCTTGAAGTGTGTTTATTTCTTTATTTTAGCCCTGTAAAAATGCTTTCCTATTAGCCCAATAATTCGAATAAAAGGAATTGCCATGCAAACTTAATTTTTGTCACATGGATTTTATTTTTCCACATCAACTTGGAACTCAAATCTCTAAGAGTTGAGTTTCCTCACTAAACTTGAGCCTCTAAGGCTTAAGATTCTAGTTTACTAAAATGTTTCAAAAACATACCAACTAACGAAATAGTTGCTAAAATCATGCTAAATGCCAAAAAAATCCCTGGTGTGCATGACTAATTTTAGACTAGTATTGGTTGGATTTAAACGTAGGTCCCATCCACTTCATGAGCAATGACATAATTTGACCTTAGCAAAAATCATATTATAACCACCCCACAATAATTTTATATGAATATTCTCTTGGAGTTGGATGAAACTTAAGAACAAAAACAATATCCACCTGGTATGTTTGGATGATATGATTTGGGCATTTGAATTTGAATTTGGGTGATTAAAAAAAGATCAATAATTTGGATTTAACAAATCCACCAAAGATTTTAAACCTTCAAAATGCTTGGATTTGAAATAACTCCTAAAATTAATATATTTGAAATACCTTTAAAATCAAGGCATTTCAAATCTATTAATTTAAAATCCACATCTAAGTTTCCAAATGCAATCATCATGTTTGATAAATCATCAACTATAATTGACGGTATAGATGGTTCAATTCCTTATTTCAGTTACAACCTACATTTAATCTTCTATAACTAGTCACTTTAATTCTGGAGAAATTATTAGGTCTATCGGGAGGATTGTTGAAGTGGTTCTCCTAATCAACGAAATAATGCCACTTATGCAAATGTGTGAGTTAGATCCTGATCAACACAAGAATTAAAAATAAAAACTCACTAGGTTACATTTGTATAAATAGCAGCATTTTAGTGGTTAGAAGGACCAGAAAACCCATTTCAACAATCCTCCCAATGAACATAATAATTTCTCCTAATTCTAAATACTTATCATTATACCCACTACCTAAGTGAGAAAATGACTTTATTCAATTCCCACCTAAAGTATCATTATACCCACTATCTGATTCAATGACGCATTTAGTATAAAAGTCCCACTCTATATGTTTGTTTGTCCGTATCCGATTGTATGGAATCGTAAGAAAGTGGTCTTATGTTTTAGCCTCGTCAAATTTAAACTTATCTTCCAAACCCAAAATGTGCAAAAATGCTTATTACCCACTTGCATTTGCTGTTACATATACCTTTGTTTATTTCTTTTTTCTCCCACCTAACTTTCTTCTTTGTCCCACCTAACACTAGAATATCTTCGTAGCTTCCAGTTAGCTTAGGGTCCATTTGGTTCCCGTAAAATATTTTTCAGAAAATACCTATTTTCTGGAAATGTTATTTTTCGAAAAAAAAAAATATTTTCAAGTGTTTGGTTGTATTATGAAAATTGTTGTCGAAAATATTTTCATGTATTTGGTTATATTAGGAAAATGCTATTTTCCTACAATTTTTTCACATTTTCTCAGCATCCAAACAAATTTTATTACAAAAAATTTCAACATCACAGCAAATTCAACAACAAATTCTGGTAGCAAATTTCGGCAGCAACAACACAACAACAACAACAACAGCAAATTCCGGCAACAACAACAACAACAACAACAATTAGTTCATCAAAAAAAAAAAAAAAAAAAACTAAGAGATCGAGGAAGAGGAAGCAATGGGTCTGGGTTGACGACGATCGATGATCGATGGTGCGGTGCGGTGCAAAGAGCACTGGGTTCTTGGTTCGAAGGAGATCGACGATCGACAATGCGGCGCGGTGCGATCGAAGGTGCGACTGGATCTGCTCGTTGCGGTGAGGCGATGGAGATTGGGTTCGTGGGTTCGTGGTCACCGGCGATGGGCTCTGGGTTTGGATCGGCGGTTCATGGCCACCAGCGATGGGCGCTGGGCTTGGATCGGCGATGGGCGCTGGGCTCTCTCTCTCTTCGTGCTTTCTATTTCTCAGTTTTTCGAAAAATAGTATTTGAAGTGAAAATAGAAAGGGAATTGGTTTTCACCTTTGACCACTGGTCAACTGAAATCAATTTCTGGAAAATTGATTTTTCATGCGCAACCAAACACCCGTAATTACAGAAAAGCATTTCCGAAAATGCTTTTCACCCAAAACAAACGCAACCTTAATTGGTAAAGTTTTTAATGGTTAAATAAGAGATATGGAGTTCAATCCCTGCCTACACCAAAAACCGATTGATGTCTTGATCCGATGATAAAAAGTTATTATCAGAAGCGGACGCTATAAATTGAAACTTTCTCAAAAAACACTATAATATCTTCATGAGTACTTTTTCCAGCAAACCTCAAGGGCAAACCCATTCAAATTTTAATTTTACAAGCAATAATTACGTACAAATACAATCCCAAATTGTGAATTACTAATTTTAAGAGAATAGTGTGAAGGTATTGGGCTTGAACATGTTCTGATATATAATATATAATTGTAATATTGATTTTTTTTTTAATTTAAATTTTGGCTTGAAAGTGATTCGCTGTTCTATAGGATTCATCACTCATCAATAACTTCTATTACTATTTTTTCCTTCTATGCAATAACACATAAGCTATATACTGGTTGGCATCCATCACATATATAGTAAGGTTTTCAGACTCGGTCCATTCATTGAACTGTAAAAGGGAGAGGTTCAAGGTTTTTGAGGTTTGAACCGAAATCGAACCGGAGTCTAACCGTGATGACGTCATAATTAATTAAAGCCTAAATATAGATATTAAATTTATAAAACTAGCAAATTGACTAATATATCTATATATGTGAGGGAAATTTAATGATTTTCAAGTATATATTTAATAATTAAATAAGAAAGTTAATAAAATAAAATAATAACCATGAAAATATTAAAATTTATGATTAATTTTTGAAGTAAGGTTGAATATATTTGAAGAATTTTAATTATAATTTTTTTATTCCTTGTAAGAGATGGATAATTTAATTAAGTAGAATAAAATTGTGTTAAGTTGTTTTTATAAAATAAAAAAAAAAAAATTGCAAAGGGGTTGGACCGCACGGTTCTTGCCACCAGTTTGTGCGGTCCAACCCCCGTTTTAGGGGTTCATGAAATTATCAAAAAATCCCATTCTTTATGCTTAAAAAACTAGTTTTCATCCCAGTTCCTGGTTTTCATGGTCTGACCTCTTGATCTGGTCTGGGTCTGAAAACCTTGATATATAAAAGGGACCGGCCTTCACTATATATAACAAAGGAATAGGATTTGATTGGTTATAAGAAATAGCAAAATCAAAAAGAAAACAATAAATTACAATAACCTACACTGAGGTTTGGGGTATTACCAAACACATCTAAAGGTTTTACAAAATGATCAATTTAGTCCTTAATCACTAACACTGTTTGTGCTCCGTTTATTTGATTTTTTTTTTTCCTTTTCTTCCTTCTCACCCTTCACGCCAAAAAATCTATCTCTAACCTCCAGCTCTCTCTCTCTAATCTCTAAAACTCTCATGGCCAACACGGATCCACACACTACTAGACCTTTGTTCTCAGTGGATCCTTCATCTTCTCATCCTCCATATTGCCGATCCAGGTTTCACGCATCGTCTAGGACTCTTTAGCTTATAGATTGAAGAGTGGGTTTGGGGTTTTGAGGGAATGAGAATCGGATAGGGAGTAGATGTTTGTTGGTCTTAGGTTTTAGAGAGAAAAGTGAGATGAGAGATGAGAGACCATCTTTGTGGTGATGTTGGCTGAGGTTCACCGTTGAGGGGCATGAAGGCTCTACTCCGTTTAGATCGGTGAGATCGAAAAGAGAGAGGAGTGATTTTCAGTGAGGAGAGTTGATGGTTGAGGAGGCTTAGACTTAGGCTAATCGGAGATAGAGTCATGGAGGCTCGGCCATGGTTGGTGTTTGGTTTCTGGAGAGAGCTCAAGATCGAAAAGACAGAAAGAAGGGAAAGCTCAGTTTTGAGGGATAGAGAGAGAAGAGCACGGTGATAGTAGGGTGAGGAGCAAAACCACCGCCTGTGGTGGCAGTGATGTTCGAAGATGGAGTTACTCGGGTGGTCGGCCATGAGAATTTCAGAGATTAGAGAGAGAGAGCTGGAGGTTAAAGACAAAGAAAAAAAATTCTGGCGTGAAGGGATCGAGAAAAGAAGAAAATGAAAATAATAATAATAATAATAATAATAATAATAATAATAATAATAATAATAATAATAATAAACGATTCCTAAATGGTGTTAGTGACTAAGGACTAAATTGGTCATTTCATTTTGACCGAGGTCTACCGATACGTGATAACGTTGTAATTAATTTAATAATTAAATAAAATAAATATAAAGGTACTAAATTTGTAAATATTAGTAAATTTGACTAAAACATTCTTAAAAATTGAAACAAACTTTCAAATAAAAGATTATTACTTATTATTATTATACCTAAATGATATAAATTAATGTATTACCTATAATGTTTTTAAAAAAATCCAAATAAGAGTAGAGATGATAAGATTTAAAAATAAAAAGAAGGAAAAAACGAAGTAAAAACTCAGGACTTTTAGTGAATAAAGTAGTATTTGTTAGGACATATATATTTTAACTTGATTAAGAACATATGTCACTTATTTATGTAAATTGGCTAATCCTTTGACAAAACGCACTCTACTTGTAATTGGGTAGTTCTAGGTGTTTTTAATGCTTCAAGAAACAATGTTTCAAGGTCAAGTGTTGAAGTCATCAAGTCTGTCCAAGAAAAAGCAAGCTGAAGTGCAAAGTTTTTAAAACTCGACACCTTCTCGATAGCTACCTCGACACCTGGCTATCTGTCGAGCTCTTCAGCTGATGCTTATCGCAATCTCGATAGCTAGTCGATCGATCGAGAAAGTTTCTGTCTCCTCGACACCTTCTCGACACCTTCTGGATAGTTGCTATCTGTCAAGATTCATTAAATCTCGATACCTCCTTGACACCTCTCGATCGATCGAGGTTATGGGAAATCAGAATTTTCAACTTTTTGATTTCTGGGCCAGGCTTATGTATTTGAGTAGGGTTTCTTTTCTCACAACCTTAGACATATATAAGGCTTATTTTAAAGGCCGTCACATAAGAGAATACAAGGAGAACATATGCAAAAAGGTGATTGATGCCTTATTCTCTCTGAAAGAAGTTACTGCGTCTTTGCACTTTAGGGTTTTGTAACCAAGTGCTTCTTGATCTTCATTGTTGATGACGTGAAGAACTTTGTAGCCAACATTCTTCTTTCTCAAATTGATGAGTGAGTCACGTATTGGGATTTGTGCAAAGGAGTTAGTCACGTACTGGGATCCGTGCAACAAAAAGGGTGGCGTTCATATATTGAAGAGTTCAGAGGTTCTGAAGCGGTAGAAGGTTTCTGCTATGAGTTCATCTACGGGGATTGTATAGTCTAGGGACAATGGTTTTGTACTAGATCTGAAACTTCTCTTTACTATAGTGGATTGCTTTTCAGGAAGGTTTCCCCCCAGGTTTTTTACTGTGAAACTGGTTGGTTTCATTGGTTTTCCTGGGTCATCATATCTTGTCTTATTTACTTTTCCGCTGCATTCATTATTGACATGATATTGATGTTTGTTTGTTTTAGCAAGGTTTGTTCATAATAAATCTAATTAACAACTTGGGTTTAAAACTTGTTAATTCTATCAACCGGGGTCTATATTTCCCAACAGTATTACCAATGTACTAGTACAATGGGGGTAATTGACTATTTGCATTTTGCAAAGCTTAGTGAATAAAGTAGTATTACCAATGTACTAGTACAATGGGGGTAATTGATTATTTGCATTTTGCAAAACTTGGGAAGATGGTTCATTTTCAATTTTAATCTTCATTAGTATATTTTGACTCCCACCAACCCACCCATATTATTACTTTCCTTTTGTGATGCTTTACTTCCTTAACACAGTTTCCTAGCTCCAGCTCCTACTGGCCTCTCCTTCTTCATTCTCACGCCTGCGACGCTTCTAATCTTCTTCTTTTTTTTCTTTTGTTAAATCTCACCATACCATCGGTGCTTCTTATATTTTTTGCTTCATTTTCGTATCTTCTTCATCATTTTTTTTCGTCACTTCAAATCCATGGTAGAATATCAGATCGGAAAGCAAATTTCTTCACAAACTTACAGTTAAACCAACTTACGGTTTGAACGGTTTTTCAAGTTAGACCTCGGTTCAAGCGGTTCTCTCGTACTGTTTATATACTTAGTTCTTGCATTAAAAAAAAAAAAAAACCATTTTCATGAACGGTTCATGGTTAACCCAATCGGACCGTACGGTCCGGTTCGGGTTTAAACTCTAGTCTAGTCTCTCTCTTTGTTCCTCCCAAAAATGCAATTCCAAAAGGATTTTCACTAGATATTCAAAATTCACAGATTCTTTATTCTCCTCTGTTCTCCGGGTTAACTTCCCTCTTTAACTCTCATTTGCGATCATTATAATAATACATGGACACTACTTACGTATTTTGACCATCTAATCTATAAAAAAGCGAGTTCACAATGGTGAAAGACATTCAACCTACACAATTAAGATACTTCTACCAAACTCATCATAGATATGTGTAAAACTATATATAATAGTTTGTGTGTAATAAGCACAATTCTTAATCATATTACACAGCAATTAAGCTGAGTGAAACCATCCTTCTATACATGTATTAGATGTTGAAGTTATCAGTTATACAATATACATTATCAATAATTCAACTTTAACGAATGATATTATATATGAGTTGCATTATTGGTGATTGACTAATTATCATGACTCAACTCTCATAATGTTTCCCACAAAAAAAAAAAAAAAAAAAAAAAAAAAAAAAAAAAAAAAACCTCTCATAATGAGCTTCCTCATTCTTACTGGGAAGCTAATCATTGTGGGGGTAAGTCTATCAAAAATAGGAGGCATCATTAATCGTTTTAAAATTCAAGATTCTACCGATTATGAATTTGATTTATCTATTTTCTTTTCATATATAAAAAATGCGTCATGCATGGTACGAGTGTGATTTTTGGTTTCATTTGTTAATTGCATGACTCGAGAAATGACCCTTTTTTGTTTAGTTTTTTACACTAGTGTCACACTCTGTCCGTTTGGTATTGACACTAGAAGTAGAGTTTTGACTGTAGAGTTTTAGATGGAAAATTTTTCGCTATAGAGTTTATTGAAAAAGACTATAATATATTCATGGCCAGTTACTTTTTCCGACTGATCTAAATGGAAAACTCTTTCAAATTTTAATTTTACAAGCAAATTGTAAAATGTTAATTATAAGAGCCCTTCCATAAAAACAATTAAATAAAAAATTATAAGAGCCCAACGTGAAAGTACTAGGTTTGAATAAGCTTTTTTTTTTTTTTTTTTTTTTTACATTATTTTATTTTAGATGTTTAAATAACTTCTGATATATTCTTCGTTTATGTATATAAACCTACGTAGACAATTTAATATAATTTGAATTCAAAATTCACTTTTTTTAATTAAAAGTTAGAAAATTCAAAAAAGGCAAATTCAAAGTCTTTCTTTCTTTTCTTTTCTTCTTCGTCTTATTATTATTATTATTATTATTATTATTATTATTTTGCTGCTTTTAGAGAGAGAGAGAGAGAGAGAGAGAGAGAGAGAGAGGGGGGGGGGGTGGCGCTTTCCATGAAATTGTATTCGTCGATTAGGCGATTGTAATTTTTTGATGTGGGTTATCATAAGTCCTTTTTTTTTTTTTTACTACTATAAATATACATAAATATACAAATATTACTATAAATAGCAAAAACACTGTTTTCAGGGCCTTAATGAAGGAATTTGCCTAAATTTTGGCAACATTCATAGCTATGAATTTGGATCAGAACACTATTTCCCTTCAACCTGCCCAATTTCATGCAATTCCAACATTGTTACCCTTGATGGCCCTTACTGGCACCCCCTTTTAATCTTATGTTGTGACTTCCTGTGCCCTTGCTGCTCCGGAAGGCATGTGCTGTCTGTTCTACATCAGTCCCCCCCACTTGAAAAGAGCTCGACCTCGAGTTCCACTATCTGGTTTATCAGGAGGATGATAATCATACAAGTCAGCAACATTGAAGGTAGAAGAAATGCTCATGTCTGGAGGAAGAGCAACCACATAAGCATTGTTGTTGATCTTCTTAGTAATCTGAAATGGCCCATACTTCTTGTCCTTCAATTTGTTGTAGGTACTAACAGGAAATCTCTTCTTCCTAAGATAGACCAGCACTAAATCCCCAACATTGAAGATCTTCTCGCGCCTCTTCTTATCAGCAGCTTCCTTGTACTTAGCATTTGTAGCTTGCAATTTCTGCCTCACCTCCTCTTACATGACCTGAATACGGTCAGCCATATTCTCTGCTGCTTGACTCACTCTTGAAAGCTCAGGTAAAGGTACCAAGTCTAAAGCGTGTTTTGGGGCACGCAGTAGATGATGGTAAATGGAGACTTACCAGTGCTTCTATTAACTTAGCTATTATACGCAAACTTTGTTTGGGACAATGCAAGATCCCACTGCTTGGGCTTCTTGCCTGAGATACACCGAATCAGATTCCCTAAAGTGTGATTAACCACTTCTGTTTGGCCATCAATCTGTGGATGACTAGTGCTGCTGTAATTCAAGGAAGTGTCAAAACGCTTCCACAAAGTCTGCCAGAAGTGACTAATGAACTTGGTATCCCTATCAGAGGTGATGGACTTTGACACTTCATGCAAACGCATAACTTTTCTAAAGAACAGATTGGCCACTTGAGTAGCATTTGAAGTCTTCTTGCATGCTATGAAATGGGACATCTTCGAGTACCTGTCAACCACAACAAAAACAGAATCCATACCTTGCTAGGTTCAAGGAAGACTCAGTATAAAGTCCATAGACAGATCCTCCCATAGTGCTTGTGGAACTAGCAAAGGCATATATAAACCAGTATTCTAGGATTGACCCTTAGCAGTTTGGCAGATTGGACACTTCCTCACATGATTGCCAACATCCCTCTTGAGTTGTGGCCAATAATACCTCTCTTCCACCAGTGCTATAGTCTTATCTCTGCCCATATGTCCACCTAAACCTCCACCATGCAGCTCCTTAATAATCTGCTCCCTCAATGAACTTTTAGGGATGCATAATTGGTTACCCCGAAAAAGGAAACCATCCTAGATGTATATATTATTGACAGCAGTATGAGTTTGTTAACACTTACCCCAAATATCACCAAAATCCTCGTCATTCTCGTACAACTCCTTGAGGCAATCAAACCCTACAACTTCAGTACGCAGGGTGGTCAACAACAATGCTCGCCTACTGAGTGCATTAGCCACCTTATTGGTGACACCAGACTTGTGTTTCAAAGTGAAATGAAAGCACTGTATATAAGCTACCCGTCGAGCATGCATCCTATTAATGCTAACTTGACTGTTGATGTGCTTTAATGCCTGATGATCTGTATATAATACAATCTCCCTCTGAATCAAGTAGTGCTCCCAATGCTTAAGAGTCCGTACTACAACAAAGAACTCCAGTTCATAGGCTGACCATTTACTTCGAGCTTCACAAACTTTCTCACTGAAGAATGCTGCTGGTCTGTTGTCTTGTGAAAGAACAGTGCCTATCCCGACCACAGATGCATCACACTCCACCTGAAACACCTTATCGAAGTTGGGCAATGCCAAAACCAGGGCTGTGCTTAACTTTTCTTTGATCAAGGAAAAGCTTTGTTCTGCCTCTTTTCCCTATAGGAACTTCCCCTTCTTCAGACATTCAGTGATAGGGGCTACTATGCTACTGAAATCCTGAACAAACCTCCGATAAAAGGTTCCTAGCCCATGGAAGGTTTGCACATCACTCACTGTCTTTGGGGTTGGCCATTCTCTGATTGTATGGACCTTGTCCTCATCAACATGAATCCCATCCGAACTAACCACATACCCTAAGAACAACAATTTATCAGTCAAGAAGCTGTACTTCTTTAAGTTGATATACAACTCATTGGCCTGCAGCACCGCTAATACTTCTTGCACATGATTATAGTGGGCTACTTCTGTCTTACTGTAAATCAAGATATCGTCAAAATAAACTAACACAAACTTTCCAATAAATGGTTTCAATACCTGATTCATAAGTCTCATGAAAGTGTTGGGAGCATTGGATTATCTGAAAGGCATTACCATCCACTCATACAACCCCTCCTTTGTCTTAAAAGCTGTCTTCCACTCATCTTCAGGCCGAATCCGAATCTAGTGATGCCCACTCTTGAGATCCAGCTCGGTGTAGCACTTAGAGCCACTCAGCATATCAAACATGTCATCTAGTCAAGGAATAGGAAATCGATACCTGGCTGTGATCTTGTTAATGGCTCGACTATCCACACATATACGCCAGCTCCCATCCTTCTTTGGTGTTAACAATGCTGGTACTGCACATGGACTCATACTCTTCCTGATCTGCCCCTTGCTCAAAAGCTCATCCACCTGCCCTAGTAGAATCTGACCCTCTTGAGGATTCATTTTGTAATGTGGCAAATTTGGTAGACTAGCTCCAGGAGTTAAATCAATGCAATGCTGGATGTCACGCATTTGGTGGTAAACTTGTAGGCAGCTCCTCTAGAAAAAGTTCTTCAAACTCCTTGATCAATGGTTGAATTGCCTCAAGTATCTCAGTATATACCTATTTCAACTCCTCACACTCCTTGTCAAACTCATCTTCATTGTTCACTATGAGGAGTGTTAGTTTCCCCTCCACTTTAGAAGCTTTAGGTCTACTGCCTTCCTTAATAGGACCAAGAACAATTTTTCTGCCATTCTTAAAAAACACATACACATTATCCTTACACTTATGAGTAGCATCTACATCATACTGCCATGGTCTACCCGGTATTAAATGACATGCATCCATTTCAACAACATCACAAACTACTTCATCTACATAATATTTACCCATAGAAAAAGTAACATGACATTGTTGAGTAACAAAAGTTTCCGTACCTTTCTTGATCCAACCTATCTTGTACGAAGAGGGATGTTTTTCTGTTTTCAGTCCCAGCTTGGTAATCAAACTCTTCGACACAATGTTTTTTACATTGCCACTATCTATGATCAAATCACAGACCCTTTTACTGATGGTGCATCGTGCTCGGAAGATCTCATTTCGCTGATCACCGTATTCCACCCTTGGTGTGAGCAACAACCTCTGAATCACCAAAGATTGCCCTAATGGCATGCCTTCCTCGTCTTCTTGGACCTCATTGGGATCGTAGGCATGCGGATCCGCATCATTATACACCTCTTCACCCTCCTATTCACCTTCTACCTTGTCCTCTTCTGCCACCACCAGATTCACTACGGCTCGCTTAGGGCAAGTACTAGATTGATGTCCTGGTTCTCCGCACCTGTAGCACTTATTCCTAGTTGGCCTAACATAGGGGTTGGCGTTCACTATCGGCTAGGCTGCAGAACTTGCTATTGCCACTGTGGATTGGTTAACACCACTATTCTCCCTAACCACGGGTTGTGATTATGGTGTAAACATAGGTTGTTTACCTTTGTTGGCAGTGGAACTAAAGGACTTCAAACTGCGATTGGAAAACTTCAAACCTACCCTGAGATGCTGATATTCTATTTTCTTGGATAAGGTTACAGCCTCATTCAAAGTATATATGGTTTGTAAGGATACCTGATCTCGAATGGAAAATTGTAACCCATGTACAAATCTGGATATCCGTTGATCTTTAGTTTCCTCCAAATCATTGCAATTCGCCAACCTGTCAAACTCCTTAATGTACTCATTAACTGTCCGAGTACCCTGCCTACAATCCTAGTATTGTCTGAACAACTCCTGCTGGTACTCTGGTGGTAAGAACCGGTCTGCCATTAATCTTTTCATTCTCCTCCATGATCGTATTGGAAGCTTTCATTCACGGGTACGATTTAATTGAACATGATCCCACCAGGTAGATGCTCCTCCCTTCAATTTGTAGGCCACCAAACACACCTGTTTGTCATTTGCTGTACCCATATAATCGAAAAAATTTTCCACCTCACTGACCCAATCCAAATACTCTTCAATGGAGACATTACCATTAAAGGATGGTAACTCTATTTTCATCCGATAGTCCCTTTGCTCCTGATAACCTCGGCCATTATCCCTCGCAGGACCACGATGATTTCCAAGGACTCTCTCTGCATACTCCTCGTATCCACTGTCTTCTTCGTTGTAGTCTTGTTGTCTGTTCCCGTTTGGACCACAATGGGGAGGGCCACGTGCTCGGTTATCACGTCACTCTCCATCATCACGATTAGGGTTTCGGTTAAGCAAGGTGGCAAGCACTTCTTGAATCTGGTCCAAAGTTTGCTAGGTTGAATCACGAAATTGTTGATTTTCATCATGAAAATCAAAGAACTCAACCTTAGTAAGGACTAGGTTGTTAACGTCGTCACCACCGTCATTGTTATGGTGGTCACCGTCCCGCTAGTTAGCCATCAGACCAAGGTAAGTCAAGGCTCTGATACCAACTGATGTCACGGAAGCCTAAAGAAAAGCACACACGATGCTCTCTTGATGGAACAGAAACTAAACTATTAGTTCCTGGTAGTAAACCTTGAATCTACGAGGAGTTTTCCCTGAATCCACAAGGAGATAAAACTGGAATCCACCAGAAGAAAATTTGACAAAACGTTTGTGTTTATTAATAATAGTATGATTTGCCTCTAATGGCTACAAAACATATAAATACTGAGAAAAAAACATTTAAAACCCTAATTCGCACTAATTAAGCGATTAAGTGACAAAATTACCGAATTTTACTAAAAATGAAAAAATTGAGTTAAGTGCAGAATCATAAACTACTGACCTTAAGGGTCGTCCCAAAACAGACGAGACTTTATTCTAACTTTTAAACTAAAAGTTATTAAGGAAAAACAAATATTACTATAAATAGCAAAAATACTACTTTCATGGCCTTATTGAAGGAATTTGCCTAAATTTTGACAACTTTCATGGCAATTGCATGAACCTGGATCAGAATGCCGTTTTCCTTTAACCTGCCAAATTTCATGCAATTCCGACACTATTACTCCTGATGGCTTCTATTGGCACCCCCCTTTGATCTTAAGTTGTGACTTCCTGCACCTCTACTGCTCTAGGAAGGCATGTGCTGTCTGTTCTACATCATTTACAAGGCTGGCATTCATGGATGATGGTCTTTTCATCATCTCTGCATTTTAGCACCCGAATGGGTTGCTTCTATTTGAAGCACAATCAATCAGTTGAATCAGCGAACGAAGAAAGCAGAGCTGAGATGATAATACTGTTTCTGTTTTATTAACATACTTGCTCATCCATTATCTACTATATATAGATCTCTTCCCCCCCCCCCCCCCCCCCCCCCCTTTTTTTCTTTTTTCTTTTGCAATTGTTTCACAAAATTTCCTTGGATGTTGAGGAATGAAAATTAAATAAAATAAAATAATCTCTTTTTGATGTCCTCTGAGTCTGACACCGCCACCCCATGCCACCTTATCGAATTGTAGTTTTCAAATGCTCCTCATTGGCCATTGCAATCGTGATGTTCTAGTCTCCACTTTGTTCTTTCGATTACAATGATTAGATTGAACCTAGCATTTGTTATTTTGCAATCGGATTAGTCCAACCTTTGACTTGTTTGTAATGTGAAATAGGCCAAAGTGGTTGTCCATGCATTGACCTATGGAAAACAAGGAATAGCCTAGTGGGATTTCATTTAAGTGCACGTGCATAAGTTTTGCAGCAGAATATAATACAATATACTTGTTTTTATATACTTTCTAATATTACATTATCATTTATCAACAGAGTTAAAGTTGAATTTTATGTGGTTATTATGGTATTTATATAGTAGGAGTTTTTTAATTGACAAATTAAAGAAGAAAGTCCTTATTACTCATTCCAGAACTTCCTTGGAGAAAATTATAGTTAAATAAATAAATAACTTTTCTTTTATGGGCTGAGTAGCAAAACAGATCAAATTTTGGGTGCTAGGTTCCCGTTGCTCTGAAATTGAGAAGAAAAAAAATGATAGATTATTGATTTTTTTTTTTTAAGTTGTAGAAAATTGTGAATTTAATCATTTAACTATAATCTTAATACTCCTTCTCACGTGTGACCCAAACTTACCCTCAATAAATACAACCCAACATGTGGGAGTCTTATCTTTTATAAAGGATAGTAAAGTTCTTCTAAAAAAAAAAGTGGTAAAGTGGTAATAAGGTTCAAACTCAGTGCTATCTGCTCTAATTCCATGAGATTCTCCCAAAAACTTAAATTGTTAAGAAATTGTAAATATAATCATTTACTTCTTAGCTTCAATTTTTAAATTTTGGAATCCAAAACAGAAAAAATGTAGTCTTAATTTTTTTTCCTTTTGAAATATATGTCATCTTTTATTTTCAGTAACCAGAGGTTAAGACCCACTTTGTCACTACCTTATTGGTTTTTTTTTAATCATTATAATCACTATTCTAGATGACTAAATCATCAAGATGACATTGTAGTACTTGGCAGTCAACATAAATGGTCCACACTTGTAAGTGAAAACTTCAAGAGAATGTAAGCTGATGTTTGTGCGATAGATAGTGTTTTCTCCTAAACCGGTATTGATGAATGTCCTTTTAACCTAGTATGTGGCAATCAGATGACAATCAAAGTGCATTTTAATCTCATAACTCATTAATTTAATTAAATAAGTCACATGACCAGTAAATAAGTTATGTGAATAAAAGTGCATGCGAATTGTCATTGGATCGCCACATATGGATTGGAGGAGAAATTGTCCTTCCATAATAGATGTGATCCCAATTTCTTCTCTGCAGTTATGTGGCTTATAGTTGGGTTTTTTGTCATTTAATTTGAATTGAATTTTTTTCAGAATTCAGGTTTTCAATTAAAAAAAATTAGGGAAACATTATTGTTTTCAGGACATTGAAACGAGGAAATTAAAAACACAATGAATCACTATATATATACATATATAAAAAATAGTGCAGAGCTATTCATATGCAGCACAAAGAGGGCAACGCATTATGCTTTTAGTTTACTGGACATCTTTATCAGCAGCAAGTCTAACATAAAAACTAATTATAGCTTTTAGCAGTTTAAGTTGACATTTGCAGATTTTTCAATAAAAAAATTTGTTAGAATAATGGTCTGGTGTCAAAATTTTCAGTGTCAATGTCCCGGTCTCTTAGATCAGCCATGTTTGTCATGGCGATCAGGTAGGAGTGTAGGACAAGTATGGTTTATCAAGATCTCTAGCGATGTGTTCAAAATTTTAAATGGCATATACTTAAGTTCTCCCAAAAATAGTTTGAATGCTATTGTAAACTGAGATTTCTTATAAATTTATGTGTTTGTTTGTTAATTATAAAACGTGATTCTATTTTTAATGTCATACAGAAACTAATTTTAGATATTGTATTTAATCACACGATTTTTGTTTTTTTAAGGCAAAATCCCCTGTGGTGATTTTGTTGTTGTCATTGTTGTAATTTTTAAAATACTGTCCTTTGGCGCCTTTTATTCATATAGTATGCTAACACTCGGCTTTATCAACATCCAGACTGAGCAATTTCATCAACAGATTCTCCACCAATCAAACAATATTACAAACACAAGAAATTAATTAAATTAACTTTATGCCAAGCTCTGGATGTTGTTTTTATGGCATGAAGGATCATCTTTACGCCAAGCCCTTCCACCTTTTAAATTAACTTCACCCCCATGATCTAGTAAGATGCGCAATATAATCAAAACATGGACTTGAAACTAGCACCAGATAAATCTACAATAAAAAGATTTGATATAAGGAAGAAAAATGCGAACCCAAAGAGCGTGGCTAGGGGGGCGGTGGTGAGGGTTTGATCCTTTTGGTTCTGAGGCGAGAGTAGAGAAATCCAGCAAAAGAGATGGCTAAAACCACTCCAAACTTCAATAAAAGAGGTTTTATATCCCTCTGCCCTTTTCACCATCATCATTCAACAACCTCTACCTGTAGCTAAATTCATGAATCCCCCACACAAACACAGAGATCACAGGTCCTCTTCTTCATCATCATCCATCTATATGCTCAAAACAAAACCATATGACCTATGTCAGATTAGTCCACATACCAAATCAGGAAAATCCATGTGACCAATATTAATAAAACATTAATCAATAAGAAATATCAAATTTAATAAAAAACCTTACTAGTTTATGTTAAATTCAAGGACCAAAATTAGAAAGATTCCTTAAAACCAATCACAAGTAAGACCCAAAAAGGATAAAAACAAAAATCAAATTTACACAGAACTAATTTCAGTTCATGCTAATCACAGATAAATAAAAAGATTATGCATACCCAGCAACAACAACATCTCTACCATCCATTACCAATCAACACTAAAATAATCCAATAAAAACAATAAAAAACGGGTTAGACCCAAATAGGATAAGAACGAAATATATACATCAAATTTAAGAACTAATTTTAGCTTATGCTAATAATAGATAGAAGAAATAGATTATGCATACCAAGAAACAAGAACACATATAAAACGCATTTCAAACTAGCAAAACTTAATCCAATAAAAACAAAAAATAAGGAAGACCCTCTTCAGTTTATGCTGATTCTAGATAGAGAGAGAGAGGGTTTACCAAAAAGAGACCGTTACAAAAAGCATTGAACCAGGGTGGAACAACAGAACAGCAACGTTTTGATGTTGTCTTTGGGTTTCTGTTTCTATTGAGAGTTTGTTTGTTTATTTAGGCCTGTTTCATAGGTTTGATGGAAAAAGACAGTTGGGTGTGAACAAAAATCTTGGGTCGTTGTTATGATAGTATTAACAAACACTGGCCACAGATTTTTGTCTTACATGTCATGATTAAAATGATGTACAAAATGTAGGTGTGCTAGAGAGGGAAATATATAATATATAAATATTGGTACATTAAAATCGTGGGAATTTGGTTATAGACAGAGAGAGAAGATTCTGATTCCAAGTTGAGAAACAAAGAAAGATACAGAGTTTAAGCTAATAAAAAAATGATCAAGATAATTTGGTGGGTTAATTTTAGATGGCCTTGGTACCTAAAACTAATGGCTGACCAATATAATCGCTATTAAAAAAAAAAAAAAATTTCCTTCCATTTATCACTATCTTTAGGGATAGGATAAAGAAATTCAGGAAGTTAAACAAGAAACATTTGTTTTATGATATAAATGAAAACAGAAAATTAAATTTGGTTTTTCATTCTTTTTTTGTTTTTATATCCAATTAATTTATCAGATGGAGTTTAAAATTTTTGCTCATCTAAAAAACAAATAAATAAATGTTGTTGATCTGTTAGCCAAATTGGCATTTTGTACTTATTTTAATGGTCCCTAAATTAGTGGGGCTCTCCTAGGCCATAAGGACGAGAACCCACCTCAAAGTCAAAGATCTTCATAGTCTACCATGTTTTTGTTTTAGTGTTTTTCCCTTGAGGAAAAAAAAAAACATTATTCAATTGCAAATTATATGGAAAAATAGATTGATCCAATGACAGTAGCAAAAGAGCAAACTCATACCTTTGTTTTATTTTTTTGAATAATATCTAGAGAGGCATGGACTCATTTCCTTTTCTGTTTCTCTAAGCTAGAACAGAACAAATTGGAGTGGGGTAGGGAGGGGATGGAATATTCTAATTCGTGAATTGGTTTATAAATGAACTAAGTTATTTATTTACAACTTGGGTTTGACTTAAGAAAAAAAAAAATGTAATAACACTACCCTTCCTTGAGTCTTAAGGTTTGAAGAAATTAACACCCCCCTTTTATTTATATTAATAACAAAATATTTTAAATTTCTTTAAGAATCTCTTTATAAATTTAGAATAAAAGTACAAACTTTATCAAGTACCAAAACAATTGCAACTACAAATCTCTCTATAACTCATTGAGAAAAAAAAAAAAAAAAAAAAAAGAGGAAAATAAAACCAAAATTTATTACTTAATATTTTAAATTACACTTTAATTTAAAATTTAAAAATAAGCATTTTTAATTTTGAAATTGAGGATAATTTTGGAAACCTACCCTTAAGCACCATGTTAGTGCACAATATTTTAATATTAATTTAATAAAATTTGGTCAAACAAACGTAAAAAGGAAAATGTTTTTTCCCTTCAAGTTTGAAGTGAAGTGTTATTTCTTCAAATTTCAAAAAAGGAGAATGTAATTACCCTTAAAAAAAAACATGAATATTTGTTAATTTATTAAAGATGTTAAGCTCAAGTTTAAATTAATGTTCGACTATCAAATAATTCAAATTCAAAAATAATAGTATACTCATGAACAAACTATTGAATATCAAAATATGAAACTCAATCTAAGTTATATAATACTATATGTTTGTATGCGTGTTTAATAGAATTTGAAATTTTAGACTTTGGCCAATGCCATTACCTTCACATCTATTAAATTATGATATAAAAGTCATAACATTAACATGGTCCTTTCAAAATAAAAAATCATAAAATAGTCCAGTAAAGTAATCAACATGGTCCAGCAAGCTTACGGTTTGTGGGATCAAAAAAATGAATAGGACTATAATATAATATCATGTTGACCTTTTAACAATATAATATGGTTGTGCCTTTATCATGGCCATAATTGCTAACTGCCTAATAAGTGAACAAATAGATGGTGTAGAGCCTAACGCGCTCAAAAGTTAGCCTTCATAAATCTTTATGTACAAATCTGGAATTGCATTTGTAGGAACTTAAATGAAGTAATAAAGACATTCTTATAATGAAAGTAGGTTCGATGCAAGACTATTTTGTGTTAGCAAGACAGATATCAAATGTGACTGTTATGCTCAATAATACTGGCAGGTCACCCCACCTTGAATATCCTGCATTGTTCAATGACTTTTAAGGAAAAATGACTTATTATTGTAGAAGAAAATGTTACACAGATTTATTACTTTGAGAAGATAGTTACAGATAGAAGTATATAGTAATCTCACTTCTATAATCTCAAGTATAAGGCACCAAAAACATGCATTGTATTTGATGACATCTAAAACATACATTGTAGCTGATAGCATCTAAGGTTTGAGATGTTCCAGTTTTACTTGGAATTGATCACCCACCAAATACCGAAGCTAATTTCATTTGATCTCCTACTTGATTTCCAATCATAGCACGAGGGGCTGAACATCAAATAGTTCACCGCAGTAAAACCACAACCATATTGGACACCATCAACAATCCAGATGAAAGCAAGTTTACAAAAAAATTTCCATGAGTAGCATCGCATGCATGTCGAAGGAGGTTTGATGGAAAAAAAAATGCATACTCCCAAAAGCTTCATGGCTATACACAAGTCACAGCACACAAAAGGTTCAAAAATCTGGAATTACATGTAAATGTTGGATGCAAATTCTAGGCTCCAAATTGAAAAACTGAGTTCACTGGTCATAAATTTCTTGGTGTGCTGTGTGCCACTGCTTCACAATATTGTTTCTTGAACTCCATGACATGCTACATTGATGCGCCTATGATATGTTAATGGAGCTTCATCAACCAACACTGTTGTGTCTACAAATCAAACATAGAGATTTTCCATTTTACCCTTTGGAGCTGTCATTTGACTGTGTAGAGCTTTATCAATCAACTGTACTTGTACCAGAATGTAAGAAATGGCTTTCTGAGGTACATTGTTGCTTATTAATTCCCACCAATTTAAAATGTGCTTCATCAAATGTTCAAGACTGCACAGCCAAAGATGTAAGAAGGGGAAAAAATTGTTAAAAATACTAATAAGCAAAGCCAATAAAAGAAAATCTCCAAACTAAAGGGGCATTTAGACAACTCCATGGAAACCTTAGCTTTAATACCAAGATCATTTTATTAATTCACAATAATGGTAAATCCTCTTAATCATCCTTTGATTTGTAGGTTATGGTATTGGTGGATTAACTGACTATAAAATCATTCTTGTGAAAGTGTGAACCAGAAGTGAATTTTGATGAAATTCTCCACTCCAAATTTTATATAAGTGTAAAGAATATGAGAATAATTCCAACGTTTAAGCACTTGTAAACTCCATTGAACAATCAGTCAGGTGCTTTCACAATTAAACGTTTTTAAAACCATATTGAACATCATGATAAATTTTCCCAACATTGGATGTAAGACCATCATTGCTATGAAAATTTTAGTGGATTTAACACCAAAAGAAAATCACAAGTATTTGGTGTAAGTATACAAAACGTGCAAAATTCAGAAAATTATGCCATTCCCCATGGCAGAAAAGGAAGAGTTTTAATCTGGCTGGAGTTGAGCATTGGAAAATAAGATAGCAACTAGTCCTCTTAATCCCCTACAATAACATAGTATAATAATATTGAACAATGTGTCGGTTATGATAAGAAAATGGAAATTATAATTACAGATTTTATTGTTTAAGTTCTTAGATAATATGAAAAAGGAAAGATGATAAAGAAGAATAAGGATAAATAGTTACCTATATGTTGAATGAGATACACAATACCACAGCCTGCACTTTATGGCCTTTAATTTCACGTATATGCAAATAAGTGGCTAATTGTAAAATTTGAGGACACTCAGACTGTAAGAGCAAATTAAAAATTTTAAATTTAGTGTATTGTAAAAGGATTACAAAAACAACATTGATCAATGAAAAAAGCTTTCAATATATCCCTCACTACCTTGAATTCTCTAGCCACAAATACACAGGATAACATTGCTTGCAAATTTATATGACAAAATGCCCCATCGAGTCCCTTTCTCAAAATATGCTGAATTCAAGGGAACAAAAATCAAATTATCAACGTAAGCCTATCAAATGAGAGAAATCAGAGTATGTTAAGGCTACAAAGCGCAAGACTGGAAGCCAATCTTTTGGATCATCAATACAAACAGTCATGAACTAGGAACTTCTAGTTATAAGATAAAGGTAAAGCTCACCACTGCAGCGTGCGAATCCTTCTGAATGCTTAAAACTTCAAAAATGGGCATCAATACAGCGTGTTAGGCCTCATCCATGTGAGTGTCAGAACCAAAAGACTTTGTAACCTGAATCAGGATTAATAACCAGCTTGAGACAATTTTGAGATTAAATTATATGCATCAGGAGATAAGATCAGACTCACAATGCACAGGTTAAACAAAGCATATGATTATCACAGTTCCACTATCAATGTTTTATGGGGGTCCAACCACAATATTTTTGAATGCACGCCTAGTTTCCTACAGAGAAGGATACTCTTTTATGCAAGTTACAAATTTGTAAATTATCATTTTCACAGCAACTTATTAATGTTCCATTGCATAGCCCACTCCTCTCAAAATAAGGGATCATAAAATGAATCCAATTTTACCTCTGCAACAAGAAAACCAATATTCACGCCAACCCGAATTTCATTACCATGTAGATCATAGAGTCCCTCTTCAAGTTCCATTTACTCCAAGCAAGTGCAACTGGTTGGAATGCATAGATCAATGACCACTGAATATATAAACTGGAGTTGCCAAGTTAATGACAACTATGAAAATGAAATTATAAAGCTATCTGTGGCAAACAATGTATATTTAGTATATTCCCTGGGCCTGAATGGTTAAACTACTTTGGAGGTGTCACTAAGCCATGTGATGTCCAGATTATGGTGCTATAAAAAAATTTAACCTTTTGCATGACATTTCCCTCTTGCACAAGATTTTCTTCCATGAGGAACATTGTTTCAAGTTCACCTTGCATAATAAATAAGACAAAATGAATTATAAATAAAAGAAAAATAATAACATCTAGTGATTCTCTCTCGTTGTTCCTTAGCTCTCTTTTTCTTTGTAATTAGTTTTTCCTTTATGTTTCTGCTTTTCTTTCCTTTTTTGTAATCTTTCTTTTGCTTTGTGCTACTTTGCATAAAGCAGTTTTTTTAATAAACATCTTTCTTACTTATCAAAAAAAAAAACATCATTTTTAAAGATTGCCACATAAATTATTTTGTATTTTATAATTGTGCATTCTAAGCCTTTGAATTGTTCTTGTTTTTGTTGTTGCCATTGTAGTACTAACTGTGCATTCAAGTGCAAATTCTAAAATCATAGCCACCAAAATGGTGTCTAAGAAACTACTTATTGTTTTGGTCTCTTTATCTTTCCTCATTGCCCCCTTTCTTCTTTAAATTTTATAATAAAAAATATTAATGTCCAATTGGCTTTTCAACTAGTCTTAATTTTATGCTTAGAAACTAAACAATCTTCCAACTCATTATAATTTATTGAGAAAGGAATCAATATAGGATCACAATTTTAAGGAAATTTCTTTCATTAGTAAAAGATATCAAGGTGAACTATAGTGCTTCAGAATGCTAATCAGATAAAAGCTAGGCAACTAATAGTAGTCAAGCAAACACTGGCCCAAAAGAAAGGCAGCCTTGAACTCTTGTTACAGTGTGGTTTCAGTGTTATTTACAATTACTCAGTCTTGTACATAAAAAATTCCGATAGCAATAAGATGTTGAAGTTAAGTTCTAATCAATGATGAGAAGATGCAGCAATTATTCAATGCAATAATTTGGGGCATTCTTGATTGTATTAGAAACCTGAAAACCCTCATAAATGAATATGTGGTACATCAACACAAGAACAGTATGACAGCGAGGAGCAGAAAGGCAAGAAGAGTCATAAGCAATTTTACTTTGCCAAAAGAGGAGGGAGAAAAAGAACATAAAGATTTCCTCTGTGATTACCTGTATCATAAAAAAAATGAACCAAAACAAAAAAGGAAAGTAAAAATCTCCTTCACCAAAGAAATTGTAATAAGCCAACAAGAAACTCTTATTCACTTCCATTAATGTTGGTTTCATAAAAGCAGTATCCGATCGTTACCTCCCATGCCCACACTCTTCCAGTTGGGATGTTGTTCCAAGATGTTTGTAATATCTTCTTCTACCAGGTGGTTGCTTCCCATGCATGCCACAGAACACTTTAGCCTTGAGACAAGAAACAAGCATATGACATTGATTAAAAAGTCAATATATATTTTTAATGTAATAGTTACAAGCATTCAAAAATATGGATAAGAGATTACATAAAGATTTTGCTGGCCAATTACCTCAGTTGCTTTTTATGTGTCACCAAATAGACTGGCCCCTACAGAACACCAGCATTTGAAGTCAAGATTGTTTTTGCTGCATCTTAGAAATGATAACAGAGCTTTGTAGTTAGAAATTTACTCACAATGTCTGAGGCCCAAGGGAATGCAACATTTTGCATGATGTCTGGCCAGAATGAGGGCAAAGTAATCCTCGACCCTTAATAGGTTGGAAATTATTGTTACTAACTGTGGAGCAAAAAGAAAATGCAGCAACATCATGGAAAGAGAAGAATAAAAAGTTACCTGCAGGAAAATTAGAATTGAGGTACCCTTATCAATACCTATATTTTTTGCTCATTCTGATGACAAATTTGGATTTTTTTTTTTTTTCTTTACTTGGTCCAATCTTCTCTTGTCCACCTTTTATTAAGCCATTCCAGAATTAGGAAATTATGGATGGTAACAAAAGGTAGGAGCATTTACCAGTCTCTCTTGCATGGGATGTTTTATCCAAACACATCACAGTTCCCAACTCACCCTGCATAATGAACAAGAAGAAAGAATGAGAGAATTAATGGATAAGATTTTTTTTTTTTGGGTGTTACTAAAAGGGCATTCTAGTTTCACTTCTAGGATTACAGATACCATAATTATGTCAAGCAATATTTTTGGCCTAAAAAACCATTGTCATTATCCTTTCTCAACTATACAATTTTAATAACAAAAAAAAATAGAAGGCTAGTTGCTTCTTTACAACTAAAATTCTTCTCTTGCTAAAAACTATAAAATGTTCCAACTCATAATTGCTTAAAAGGAATGGACATAAGAACACGTCCTGTTTTTCAAGAAATGTGTTGGAAAGCGAAAGGGAAAACAAAGAACATAAAAACAAGAATTCATTTCACGTGTACCTATTTCTTAACTATAAACAATCATATAATGTAGTTATATGGCTTTCTGCTAAGAAAATCAATTAACTAACTCATACAAGAAATAAAGGAAAATTTATGGAGCATTTTTAACTATTTTGATTGTTTGAAAAGCTGGAAGTACCTAGTTAATAAATGTGTGATCAAACAAGAGAGCTATGGCTCCAAAAAGAGGTGAAAAGAGAAAGAGGGAAGAGAAATCACATTTTGCCTCAACCAGAAATGGAGGGAGAGGGAGTAGTTACAAAGTACATTTATCTTCAGCATTCTGTAATCATCTGTATCATAAAGGAAATAAACCAAAATTAATGAGGAAACTCCAGGAGTGAAAGACATGATGGGATTGAGGCAGTAAAGACCAAAAAGTCATAAGAATCTAGTAGAAAACACTGTTCATTCAAGAATCTAGTTGTTCCTCATATGGGAAAATTTATCTACTTTACTAAAGATACAAAATACAGACCTTCAAACTAAGGCTAATAGGAGGAAGAAATCAGACAATGCTAAACTACAATGAAGCATTTGGAAAAAGCCAATCTTTTAGATCATTATCACTTCGGAACATTCAAAAACTAGGAACTTCTAGTAAAAAGATGCGTACAAAGCCTACCTGTAGTGCACAACACCATTCTCTATGCGTAGAACTTCAAACACGGGCTTAATGAGTCTCGTTTATGGTATGTAAACAGCAAGGACCTTTTTCTGTGGCCTGAATTATGAGTGGCAACCAGATTTCGATTATATGAGATTTAAACATATGATTTCATTAGGAGATAAGGTAGATGTGATCTAAAACCCACCAGAAATTATTCAAAGCATCCCAGACTTCCAATATGTCTTTATCAATGGTTTTAGGAAGTCCATCCATAATAACTTTGAGAGCACGCCTTCTAGTTTCCTGCAAAGAAGAGTGCTCTTTTACACAAATTTCAAATTTTTACTTATCATTTTGCAGAAGCTTCTTAGTATTACCTTATATATATATATATATATAGTTACAACCTGGATGTCTCCGTTGGAAACACCATGAGATGTTGAGCTAAAAGGCTCTTAATATTACACAACCCAGTCCTAACAAAATCAGGGACCCTAAAATAATCCAATTTCACCTCCACAGTACAACAAACCTATATTTGTGTTGAATCAAATTGCATTACCTCATACTAATATCACAAAAGTTCTTTCCAAGTCCCATCTACTCCATGAAAGTACGACTGCTAAGATGCAACAGTTAACAATTACTGAACGTATAAATTGCAGCTGTTTACCAAGGTAAAGACTACTACGTAAATTTCAAATCTTAAAGTTTAATGTCAAACATTTTGCAGCATGCTCTGCTCCTGAATTCTGCAGACAGCTTTGGAGATGCAACTGACCCCTCGAGATGTTCCAATCATGTTGCCAAAATCTTTTGCATGACCATTCCCTCTTGTGCAAGATGTGCTTTCCCAAATGACACATAGTTTGGAGTTCACCCTGCACAATAAAACAAGATGACGGAATGATAGAATGAAACACAAAGCATGAGCTGAGAAAATTTTGTCAAGCTTTGCAATTGAGATTATTTTGTGGTACCAAACGTGAATTCTAGTGAAACTCCTAGAATTACTACCCCACAAAAAATGAAAATAAAAGATAAAAACTAAAAAGCATATCTAGCAATGGATTTTTCTTTTTCTTTTTTTTTTATTAGTCATATCTAAGCAATGGATTTTGGACACATATCCTTTCTTATTGCACTTTTCCTCACAAAATTTGTAATCAGAAAAAATGATGGCCAACTGTCTTTTTACAAAACTAAATTCTCTGCTTTGAAACTACTCAATATTTAAAGTAAAGGTTAACTGCTTAGGAGAAAGAATTGACATAAGACCACAACCCATTTGAAAAAAAAAATGTAACAGTTGGGAAAAATACAAACTTAGAAAAAGAAAAAAAAAAAACAAAGGGGGGGGCGGGGGGGCGGGGGTGGGTTATGAAGCATGATTAAATAGTTCTTGATTTTATTAGAAAGTTGAAAGCCCTCATGTATGAATGTGTGATAAAAGACATAATGACAAGTGAAAGAATAGAGGCAAGAAGTTATAATTTGCCTCAGCCGAAAGCAGAGAGAGACAGAAAGTACATCTATGTGTAGTGTTTCTATAATTACCTATATCATGAAGGAAATAAACCATAAGCATAGAGGAAACTTGTTGAGTGAGGATCAGATTGAGGCAGCAAAGAAGTTGTAATAGACTATTAAGAAAATGTTATTCACTTCCACCGTTCCACGAATGTTGCTCCAGAAAAGAGTATCCAACTCTTTCCATCCAACTAACAAAGCCAAGGTATTTGTAATTTTTTCTTCTTGACTGGTGGTCACCTCTTATACTTCGCACTCTTCAATGTAAAGAATCACTTCAGCCTCTGAGACAAGAAACAAAACATACGATATTGATATAAAACTTGATAACTTGCAAGCATCTGCCCTGTATCTATAAAACTTGATCATCAGCAAAATCATTTTGGAGCCTAAAGAGCCCTTCTCTTTCATCTTAAAATTAACATATAGATAAAAGATGCAAATTATCTAATTATCTTTGAATTGATAATAGAGATTTTCACCAAAAAAAAAAACCTGTGCTATGTGCTAGGATTTTAAAACTTTTAAAATAATAAACTCAATGATATCCATTAAAAAAGTACATGTATCACCAAATCAAATCAGATTGAATGAGGCCCGAGGAGCATGTAACACTTTTTCATTATGTCTGGACTAAATGAGAGTGAAACATACCTAGACCCTTGATAGGTTGGACATTATAGTTGTTAAAAATGTACAAAGAAGCAAATGCAACAATAGCAAAAAGGGGCTTAAAAAAAACAAGAAGTTACCTGTAGGAGAACTATAATCAAAGTGCCCATATTAAACAAAAAGTTGAATGGCCTTGATTCCAGAATTTGGGGAATTTTTGAACTGTTCCAGTCTACTACTCTTCACCTTTTACATTTTCATTCCAAAATTATCCAACCATGGATGGCATAAACAGACAAACAAACAACAGACTTCTATCTAGTTATTCCCTCTTATCCCAGTGCTAACATCCCACTCTCTCCCTCTTTATTTGCACGAAACACTTCAATCTAAAGGACAAGAAAACCACATGCACTCCTCTGGATTCAAACTCTTTAACCTGCAATGTTAAAGCTGATGATTATGAGCTAAATCCTCATGCTAAATATTTATTCTAGAAATTTAATAGATAGAAGATTGCATAAGTTGCGAATGATCACACACCTTGCTGACCTTTCATTTGTCAGTGTGCGATACAAAATGCAAGCCTTTCTTTTGGGGGTGTTTTACAAACATGCATCCATACGCACAAATTTTCTCCAGCACAAAATATGCTTCTCGTTTGATTTCTGGTTTAATAAGGCCTACAAAATAAATATTTAGCATGAGGATTTTACCACAGAGAAAACACTTTAACAAAGAAGAGTCTTCTTGTCATTGGTATGAAGAAGAAAAACCATATAAAATAAAAATACAATAAACAAAGGTAACATTTTTTTTTTTTTTTTGATAATCATAAAACAAGACAACATAATGAAGAACAAGGGATTATGAAAATAATTAAGACACAGTAGTAAAATCTCCAACACATTTTTGTAATTTTGTGAATAGTATTAGCGGGCAAATGAAATTGAACTATTTGGTCACAAATCTGAAGAATTTATCTACGAACGTTGTTAATTTATTTATTTTTTCCTAGACAAATAGAATATATAATTGATATAAAAAGAAAGAAAGTAAAAAACGAAGAAGACAAAGTGAAAGAAGTTACCTTATCTGAATGGATGCGACTTGCAGAGCCCCAATCGAACTGAGATTCAAGTTTGCATTGGACGACCATCCCTTTGCACATCTTTATGATCAATGCTGATGTTGGGTATGTGAGAAATCTTGGGCCATTGATCTCCTATCTCTGTTTCGCAACATTTACTGAGAATTAGACTCCGATCGATATTCAGTGTCTTCAATGGAGTTGTAGGAAGGAAGTCTGGCAGCGACTTCAGCTTGGGGCAATTATTAATTATCAAAGACTGAAGACGTGGCATAATAGTGATAGTAACACCACTTTCTTGTGCTTCTTCTTCTCTCATTGTTCCTCCAATCCCATCCCATTCTTCCCACTCTTCCATAAACGAAAAGTAAAGAGACTTCAAATTAGGGAATAAGACAAGCGAAGAAGAAGAAGATGATGTCGATCTTGTTGTTGTTGTTGGATTCTTCTTCTATTCCCAAAAATTCAACGCCCACCTTTTTCACTCTAACTCCCCAACGTATCTCCAATGATTCGACCAACAGCAGCTTCCCCAAAGGGGGCAAATGCTCTACGTTGTTATTCAGATAGAGACGAAGTGTTTTCAATCCGGATAATGTTGCCAACGTCATCCAATTGGAAATTCGACAATCGACATACAATTCCTCTAACGAAGTTTTCTCGAGGAAGTTGGGCAGTGACTTTAGCTTTGGGCACTTTCTTATATTCAAGAACTGAAGACGTGGCATAATTAAAACTGATTCTGAAACCGTACTTTCTCCCATCCCATCCCATTCTTCCCATTCTTTCATATCCCCAAAAATGAGAGATTTCAAATTAGGGAATAAGATAAGTGATGATATTGATGTTGATCCCTTCTCCTCATCCTTCTTCCTATTGGATTCTATTCCCAAAAATTCAACACCCACCTTTTTCATACTATACGCACCTTCTATCATTAATGATTCGAGGAAACGCAGCCTCCCCAGAGGAGGCAATTGCTCTAACTTATACCACCACACAAGCACAAGCTTTTTCAAACAGGTCAAAGACATCAACCAATTAGGATACCCTGTACCCTCGTAGTAACAAATCGATAAACTCTCCAAGTCTGGATGTGGCTCCAACGCATTAAGAACTAATTCATCATTCTCCCCTCTTCTATTCTCAGCTTGCCGACCAAACGATAAACTCAACTCACGGAGGTGTATCTTATTTTTTAGTTGTGCATTCTCAGCCTCTTGTACATCTGTTACGTTTTCCAGGCCTTCTATCTCAAGAGACCCTTTAAGGTGGACTAGATTCTTCAACTCTCCAAGTTTACATTCTCCAACATTGTTTATACCACCTATTACGAATTTCTTTAATGTTCTCAGAGAACTCAATATTCCAATCCCTTTTGGAAAGGGTTCGGTCCATCTATACTCATTGATAAGAAGATGTCTTAATTTAATTAATTTACCCATTCCTTGGGGTAATTTCCTAATTTGACGGCAAAAACTAATATCCAAAGTTTGTAAATTACATAAACTACACATCATTTCAGGTAATTCCGTAATTTTAAAACAACGTGATAAATTGAGCAATCTTAAATGTTTTAATTTTTCCACTTCATTTGGAAGTTTCTCAAAGGAACTACCTTCCAAACTCAATGATCGGAGGCATGTCAAATGCTGTAATAAATTAAGTGGGAAGACCATGCTTGATCCAAAAAATAAAAGAGTGCGTAGATTTTTTGCATTATAGATAGATTCTGGAAATTGTGTTGCCTCATTTAATTCTAATGTCAAATGACGAGCACTTTTCCAATCTATCACCAACTCCTTGTCAACACAAGTTGTGAAGCATTCATTTGTTGACATTGATTGGGTGAAATCATGCACCATATCATGCATTTTGCATCTTGTTATCTTTTCATCATCATTGTTGTCTCTCTCAAAATCTTGGAATAAAGAGCGCATGACTAATTTTTCAAAGTACTCTTCTCCTATGATTTCCATCTCTATATTTTGTTTTAAGTCAAGATACCCTTGTGCCATCCAAAGGTAGACCAAATTATTTCTAGAAAAAACATAATCCTTTGGAAAGACAGCACAATATAAGAAACATCGTTTTATTGCTGACGGCAATTCATAATAACTCAATAATAACGGTGCTAAAAGACCTTTTTGAACATCTTCAAATTCCCACAAATTATTGTCCAAAATATTCTTCCATTGTTGCCTACTTCTTTTGTCACGCATGAGACTTCCTAGAGTCTTTGAAGCAAGTGGCAAACCTTTACACTTATGAGCTAGTTCTCTACCAAGGTCTTCTAGTTGCTCACGTTGATTTTCATCCATCCCATCAAAAGCTATTTTATTAATTATCAACCAACAATGTTCCTCAGATAATTTGCCCAAATTAATCTTAGAAGCACTATCTACCATATTTGCAACTTTCTCATTACGTGTGGTAACTAAAATTTTACTACCTTGGGCACCACATTTGAGTGCAAATTTGAACGGCTCCCACTCCTCGCTCTCTTCAGTCCACACATCATCTAAGATAAGAAAAAACTTCTTTCCCTCAATCAAACTTTTAACTTTTTGCATTAGAGTTCCAAATTCAGTAATGTTTGGGGAAGTGCGTTCAACCTCTTGAATGATTGCTTGGGCAACCCTGCAACGATCAAAAGGTTCAGAAACACAAACCCACATTCTTATCTCAAAATGATCCTTCATCTTATCATCATTATAGACTAGTTGGGCAAGAGAGGTTTTCCCAATACCCCCCATGCCTACTAGTGAGATGACGTAAGGGTTTTTTTCTCTTTCACTACCCTCTCCCAATAGCTTCCTTATAAGATCGTTTCTATCCTTATCACGACCAACTATGTCAGACACATCAACAAGAGAGGTACTTGGAGGTCGCTCCACTGCTTTGGTGCCCTTATTCAATTCAAACCCGTGCCTGACTCTCTCTTTGAAAAGCTCGTCTAACTTTTCACTCAGTTCTTTTATTTTGTGAGCGATGTCGTGACGTAGACCAAGTTTTTTAAATTGACGAGAACAACATGAGGAGGAAGGGATGAAAGAGCGTACCTTCTTCTTTAGAATAGGGGAGCTTTCAGCTTTTTCTGGTTTTTCAATTTCTGATTTGATCATTGCAGTGTTCCACTCGTCCAGCACATTGTCTATCTCGTAGGATACGTCTTTGAGCCTTTTTAACCAAAGCTTGACAGCTTCCTCCTTCAGCTGTCTTTTCTCAGCATCGTCAAGCACCGCCTGGATGATTTGGAGATTGCCTTCAAGCTTTCGAACTTCTTCATCAACACCAACGACCAACCTTATCTCTTGTTCAGCCTCCTGAACAGTGATTGAAGCAAACTGCCCCAAGAGAGAAGAAACTAGAGATTCAGCCATACTTGGAAATGGAAGTTTGATAGATAACAGAAGAAACTGAAAAACAGAGATCGTAAAGTAGAGGTGGTACTGATATTCTTCTTTCCTTCTTTTATAATGAAGTCGCCCTTAAAAAAAAAAAAAAAAAAAACGAAAAGAGTTGTAGGAAAAGCCGAAGGACCTTTATTTTATTTTTTTAAGAATCACTTGCATCTACCGTTCCATCGACCTTTACTTAATTTTTGTTACACCTAACTTAAAAAGTTAGATGGAACAATAGCTGCAAGTTCTATGGTAATAACTAATACATATGGCTTTTGACCAAAAAAAAATTAAAATAATAATAATAATAATACATATGGTTTACCAAAAAAAAAAAATTTTAATATATATGGTTTACCAAAAAACAAAACTAATATAATATATATGGATATAAATTACAATCTGCAAAATTGATCTCGGCAGCCATAACCGTAAAAGCCATAAATTTGTTTATTTATGTTCAGATCAAGTTTTATTTAAAAATCTCTCTCAAAAAAAAAAAAATTATTTAAAAACCCTGCATTGCTGAAGGCTAGACTATCTACTTTTTCCCACTAAAACTCTTTCACATTTTAAATTTACAAACAATTACTATCCAAAATTGCAAAATGCTAATTTTAAGAGACCAATATAAAAGTAATACTAAACATACAACAATTTTTACGATAGTTGAATTGAAAAGTTTTTATTGGTTTTCATCTAAGAACATTACTTGTATCATTGTTTTACCTACTAACAATTTATCACATCAACAATTGTGAAATTTTTGTGCCTCTAGAGTTATTGGTTTATATTTATCGGACTCTATGGGATCTACTCTGTAGTCTAAGAGCATTCACATCTGTGGTGTTAGAAAATTTAACTTTCAGAACCCAAAATAATTATTTTATTTATTTAAACATCTCACTTAATAATATACCATATATCTCATTTCCTGCTTTAACACATTACCTATTAAAATAATATAAACACCAATTAACAGGATATAAAATATAAACCCACAAAAATGTTGCCACAACCACCACAACAACCACCGCAAGTCTTTTTTTTTTTTTTTTTTTTTTTTTTTATTTTATGGGACCGCAAGCCTAATTAATTGCATTAAGTCAATAAGGATCAAGATCATAAGATAAATTTCAAACTGCTACAAAAAGAATTTTTGTGATTCAGTGTGTCAAGCGAGATGGTTAGAGATTGAATTTGAATTACACAAAATAGTTTGCTTGAAATTCAACCGAAACTCAATTATGCTATCTGCCAAAGAAATTAATTTTAATATTCTAGATTATTCTTATAGCAAACCAACCCTCAATTGTGACTTTTATAAGAATGAAAAATTAGCCCTAATCTAGAAGAAAGAAGGGGAGATTACCAAAACCTTGAGAGAAACCCTTGTAACTGCTCACACCTTTATGACTTGTTTGGAAGTTTAGAGAGAGATGAGAATAGAGGGGAGGAGAGTAGAGGAGAATGATTCTCTTCCATGTTGTTTGGATGTTTTTAAAATTAGTAAAGGAGAATGAAGTAATTACTAATTAGCCCTTCCCCTTGTGTAATTTTGTTAATATAATAAGCGTCAATTAAGTAATTTACTTAGTCAATAGTTTATGTACTCTACTCCACATTTTTTAAAACTTTTTTTTTCCTTAGTTTTGTGTGGCCACGTGAAGAGGTAGAGGAGTTCTTCAACCAAGAAAAGGAAAAGTAATGTCATAAGGCTTATCTTGGAAAGTGAGAGTGAAAAAAAAGATTTAAAAAAAATATATATTATTTTTCTTAGTTTTGTGTGGCCACGTGAAGAGGCAGAGGGGTTCTTTAACCAAGAAAAGAAAAAGTAATGTGATAAGACTTATCTTGGAAAGTGAGAGTGAAAAAAAATATTTAAAAAAAATATATTTTTTTTCTTAGTTTTGTGTGGCCATGTGAAGAGGCAGAGGGGTTCTTCAACCAAGAAAAGAAAAAGTAATGTGATAAGACTTATCTTGGAAAGTGAAATTGAAAAAAAGATTTAAAAATAATACTAAAAGATACTAAAGATAGTGGAAGAGAATAAAAACAACTAAAAAAAAAATAGTAATAATTGTTGGCAGGTACACCGCATACTTTAGCTTGCATATGTACAAAAATTTGAGTAAAATAAAGATTTAGAATTAGCCTTATAATTTTTTTTTTAAATGTCTAGTTAATTAAACAAAAATTCACATTTATTATTAGTTATATATATATATATATTAAATATATAAAATAGCGGTAAATCCGAAACGGTACACCGGTATTGACCGGTATTCGAAATATATCGTACCGGTGATCAAACCGGTACAGTTTCCGATACGGTATTAACTTCCTTGATTCATACTCCATATTTACAACCAATAATTCAAGGAAAAGGCACTAGACTACTAGAGGCCTTAGAGAGTGAGTGCGAAGCAATTTATTAGATAAGAGCAATCATGGTACGGACATGGATTTTTTTGTTGTTGGTTAGAAATGGCACCCAATAAACAAATGCCATGCATGACACATTTATGATATATGAAAAGAAAATAGAGAAATAACATGCATGATTGGTAGAATTTTGAATTTTAAAATAATTAAGATGTGTTTAGATATTGTTTATTTTACTAAAATTGATAAATTATCGGTAAAAGTACTATAGATAAAGGTAAAAATTAATTTAAATAGTCTAATAAGGCTCTTGAATAGTATCAAAAAGTACAATAAATCTTATAAATAGTAGTAAAAATAATATAAATAGTAAAATAATTTTCATTTATAATTTCAATTCAATCGCATGCTTAATAACGCCCTATTTTTGATACACTAACCCCACAATGATTAGCTTCCCAATATGAATGAGGAAGCACATTTTGAGAGAGTTGAGTCATGACAATCAGTCAAATTACCAATAAAGCAAGTCATATATTATATCATTAGTTAAAGTTTGGATTATTGATAATGTACAGTGTATAACTGACAACGTCAACATCTAACACATGTATAAAAGATGGTTTCACTCAGCTTAATTGTTGTGTAATATAATTAAGGGTTGTATTTATTACATACAAATTATTATGTACAGTTTTACACATACTTATTTTTGAACGAAAAACATGATTTGTAGTCACAATTATTAAGCATTCATAATAAGTGGGGATTCCTTTTATTCGAATTATTGGCTAAAAAAAAAAAGAGTAAAAGACTGAGTAAAAAATTGCCAATATAAAGCCAAAGAGATTCTAAAAGAAAAAGTTCTATTATTGAGGTGATCAAAAGTAGAGCCTTTTAGCTAAATATTGCTAAAATCAAAATAGATTTGCGTTATAGGTACTGTTTGAAGTTAATTGTGGAAATGAGGAGAGAGATTGAATTTCGGCAACACCATTGCCGAAATTCAACAAAAAGTAGGAGAGAGAATGAGCAAAAGGAGGAAAGAGAAAAGTAATTGTCAGGAACAGTAAAATGATGAATTTTGGCAACACCGTTGCCGAAATTCATCTGCCCAAATTTCTTGTCCTGCCCGGATGTGTGAGAAGTGCAATAATGCGTGAGTGCACAAACTTAAAAAAAAAAAAAAGTAATTGTGGCAATGGTATTGCTGAAAATGGTAGGAAAAAAAAAAGTGAATGCGGAAGAATTAAAGAAAAATATAATGTGTTACGTACACAATATTTTCACAATAAATCAAAAGTAACTAGTTATTATTAGTTCAAATTTAAATTTGACATTGACATTACTATTTTAATTTAACAATAACACCAAGTAACAACCTGATACTTAGCATTTGTTGTAAAAATATTGTAAAAATTGTATGCACTTATTATTTCTTTAAAAAAAAAAATTCCCAATTGTGGAGTGGGGAAAAAATTTTCCCCACTATTTCGGCAATGGCATTGCCACAATTGGAGAAAAACTTTTTTCCCCAATTGTGGCAATGCCATTTGGGAAAAAAATAAAAAAAAAAAACTTTTTTCTCAATGTGGCAATGGGAAGTTGTGGGAAAAAATTTTTTCCTCAATTTCGGCAATGTCATTACCGCAATTAGAAAAAAAAAAATAATGAGTGGGTGCCAAAAAAAAAAAATGGTAATTGTGGCAATGGTATTGCCGAAAATGGTAGGGGGAAAAAAAAGTGAATGCGGAAGAATTAAAGAAAAATATATAAAGTGTTACGTACATAATATTTTTACAATATTTTCACAACAAATCACAGGTAACTGGTTATTATTAATTCAAATTTAAATTTAACATTAAGATTATTATTTTAATCCAACAATAACAATAAGTAATAACTTGACACTTAGAATTTGTTGCAAAAATTGTGTGCACTTCATTTCTAAAAAAACAAAAAAAAAAAAAAAAAATCAATTGTGGCAATGGTATTGCCGAAATACCATTGCCACATTAAAAAAAAAAAAAAAAAAATCCCAATTGTGGCAATGGTATTGCCGAAATACCATTGCCACATTTTTGAAAAAAAAAAAATCCCACAATTTCGGCAATACCATTGCCGAAATTGTGGGAATTTTTTTTTTTTTTTCCAATTGTGGCAATTGTATTTTGGCAATACCATTGCCACAATTGGGATTTTTTTTTTTTCAAAAATGTGGTAATGGTATTTCGGCAATACCATTGCCACAATTGATTTTTTTTTTTTTTTAATTTTTTTAGAAATGAAGTGCACACAATTTTTACAATAATTTTACAACAAATTCTAAGTGTCAAGTTATTACTTATTGTTATTGTTGGATTAAAATAGTAATCTCAATGTTAAATTTAAATTTGAATTAATAATAACCAGTTACCTGTGCTTTGTTGTGAAAATATTGTAAAAATATTGTGTATGTAGCACATTATATTTTTCTTTAATTCTTCCGCATTCACTTTTTTTTTCCCCTACTATTTTCGGCAATACCATTGCCACAATTACTTTTTTTTTCTTTTTTTTTTTAAGTTTGGGCGCTCACGCATTATTGCACTTCTCACACATCCGGACAGGACAGGAAATTTGGACAGATGAATTTCGGCAACGGTGTTGCCGAAATTCAACATTTTACTGTTCTGACAATTACTTTTCTCTTTCCTCCTTTTGCTCATTCTCTCTCCTATTTTTGTTGAATTTCGGCAATGGTGTTGCCGAAATTCAATCTCTCTCCTCATTTTCACAATTAACTTCAAACAGTACCTATACCGCAAATATATTTTGATTTTAGCAATATTTAGCTAAAAGGCTCTCAAAAGTATATTAGTCAAGAGTAACGCAACTTTCTTATATATAAAAATAAAAATAATAAATAAAAAGGTTATAATGAAACTTTAAACATTAACATCCCGTTTGATACATGTATTTAAAAACTAAAAATTATTGTTTAAAAATATTTATAAAAATACGTGTAAGTAAAAAAATGTGATAAAATACGTAAAATATTATTTAAAAACTAAAAATAATTGTTTGAAAACTATCACCAAACACCCATTATAGATCACATACACCAAACATCTAAATCAGATCTCCGCAAATAATCGTACGAGAGAATGTCGATTGATATAGAAGAAAAAAAAAAAGATTGTGTTAACGGGCACCGCACGATATCCGATAACCACAAAATTTTTTTACTTTTTCCTGACATAATTTCTGTCTTATTTTGCCATTCACGTTATTTTTTCAGTTTTGCAGGTATTATTCACTTTGTCCAATAATTCACGGGAAAGACACTAGAGGGGTAGAGGGTGATCAGTGCAAAGCTATTTATTAGATCAGAACAATCAATCAGGGTAGGGACACGGATTTTTGTCGTTGTTGGTTAGAAATGGCATCCTATAAACAAATGAAATCAAAAATATTCATAGAGAAAGAAATAGCAAACTTTATTGAAATAGAAAAATATCTATATATTATATACAGCCCCGGTAATAGTCTTAGCCATGTGACAACCAAATAGCCAAATTATGCTAGTTTAAATAAACTTCTCTATTACATTCATAACATCTTAAACCAATTAGCTCTCAGCAAAAAATTAACCTTGGCTATAGATGGCTTTGGTTAGAACTAACAAAAGTTACAAATTATTTTTGAAAATGATGCAACTTTAGGCATATCTTAAAAGCTTGTAAGAGCATTTGCAGCAGTGTAGCTATAATGCTATATTGCTATATTTTAGCTACACTAACCCCAAAATCATACTCACAGCAGTGGAGCTAAATCTATCATTTTTAGTTCCATTGCTACAGTGCACATCTATAAAATAGATGTGCACTGTTCATGAGAGCTAAAAACAAATATTATTTTATTAAATTTCTCTCTCCTCTTCCATTAAAAAAAAAAATTTCTTTCTTTTTTTTCCTCTCTCTCTCTCTCCGGCTACTCTTCTTTCTTCCTCTTTCCTTCTCATTTTTTTTCTCTCCCTCGTCTACTCTCTGCTTCATCATCGCCAATCTTCATTGTCATCACCCATGTTGCCGTCCCACACTGCCGACCCATCTCACCCAATCCTCCATCTCACCGCTCACCGAACGTCGACAAGCCTAGTCCTCCATCTCATCGCTGATCCAAGCTCCATTGCCGACCTAAGCTTCATCGTCGATCCAAGCTCCACCGGCACAGCCTTCATCGAACTCAAGAGCGCCGCGGGTTTGTGTTTGATTTCAAAGTGGGTTTGAGTTTGTGATTTGATTTTGGGTTTGTGGGTTGGGTATCGGTGAGTTTGGCAATGGGTATCGATGGTTGTGGCAGTGGGTGTGGGCGGTGGTGGCTGGTGGCGGTGGGTTGGGTTGGGTTTTGCAGTGGGTTTCAGTTTGTTTCACAATGAGTTTCAGTGGATTTCAGTGTGTTTTGCAGTGGGTTTTGATGGGCAGTGGAGTGGGTTGGGTTTCTAATGGTGGTGGTGGTGATTTGTGTGGTAGTTTTTGGTTGGCAGTGGTTGTTGTTGGGTGATTGTGGGCGGTTGTTCTTGGTTGGCCGTGTTGATGGATCGGTTTGTGGTGTTTTTATTGTAGTGAGATAGATTATTTTATTGTAGTAAATATATTATTTATTATGATGTTTATATTATTTTATTATGTTAAAAGCTAAAATAGATCCACTGCTGTAGCATGTGTGTAGGTAAAATATATAAAGTAACTTTTATTGGTGCTAAATAGCTAAAATTATAGATCCACTGCTGTGGATGCTCTAAGGATTTCCTCTACGACTTAAATTCAAAACTTCAAAGAGTTAAGGAAGCCAGCATGAAAGTCTCCTATTTCATAACTTTAAAACAGAGTGTATTTCCCAACTTTTCAAACTTTGCAACAACAACTTGTTGACCCATAAAATCCATGGATCAACTAGCTGAGATTCCCTCAAAAATATTTAATTTAAATTATAGTAAAACATCAAAAGTGCCGTGAGACTTTTAATAATCATCAGAAAACAAAAATTATTGTGAGTCCATTATTAAGTTATCTGTTTGCCTTCTTCTTTTTTCTTTTTTTTTTTTCAAATAATATGTAAAACTTATCTCTTCTTAGCATTTTTTTTTTAATAGAGAGCAAACTAATCTAAAAATATGGTAAGGGGGCAAAATAAGCGTTAAACTCCTGTATTGAAGGAGTTTGGGGGAAGGTCAAAGGGGGCATTTTCCCCCCGCCCTCTTGGCTCTGCCTTGGGCCTAACCTTAATATGGGATAAGCCATTAGGTGTTGGTAAAATGGAAAGCATGCCTACTTGCCATAAAACCCTAACTCATGTTAAAGTCGCAAGTTTTAATTAGCTCAACTAATAAAAAATTTTATTATAAACTTAGAATTCGAATCCTGCTTGCACAAAAAACTAATTAGTGTCTTGACTCAATGTTAAAGAAAAATCTTAATAGAGCAGATGATAGAGTTCAAATTATATTATATCTAATAAAATAAAATAAAATAAATTGCCAAGTTATATTGAATAAATTATGCTTAATCATTGTCACAAGATTCACAACTCACCACAAGACTTACTATTAAAAAAAAAATGTTCATAACTCTCTAAGAGGAAAAAAAAGCAGCTTCCATGTTTGAGGCCAAGCTACATTTGATATTTGTTTTTAAGAATTCGTTATTTAAATATTGACCTGCAGTTTGTGCTAATGGGTGTTAGACCTTTTCTAATAGGTAAAATTTTAAAGTTACTATAAATGTTACCGCATTTGATATTTGAACATTTGATATTTGAATTGTTTGTTTATAATTGGTGAGTTCGTTTGACCATTAGTCAACCTGATGAAACTTGGTCAAATAGGGCATTGGTTATTTTGGCACGTAATTTATGAAGTTGGTTAATTTGGCATCCAATCAAGACCAATTAAATCAACCACCATGATCCGCATGATCCTAAGGTTAAAAAAAAAAAAAAAAATGTAATTCTTGAAATTTTTTGGATTCAATTTGGGATTTCAACACCTACAAAAAAGACAAAAAAAAATATAGAATAAGTCTACTATCACAATAATTTTCTACAACTTTTGTTACAATTTATCTACGTGGCGAGTAGTAAGTGGTGGAAATAAAATAGTAGGTTCATGATTCCATCGCTCACGAGTCGCCACATAGTAAAATTGTGACAAAGTTGTGAAACTAGTTATAGTACTAGGCTTACTTCAAAATATGATACAACATCAATCTTTCAATTTGGAATTTAAACTCAATTAATGAATCAAAGAAGAATTAAAAAAAGAAAAAAAGAAAAAAAAAGAAATTTAAGTTTAGGAGAGGGTTCAAATCTTGGACATCTCCAGAGAACCAACTGACCCAAGAATCAAAACAAATTCATGAATCACTGACTAGTAGAAATATATCAATTTGGTTAACAAAAAACACTAGCATCTTAGCTACTGTTCTAGAGACAACGTAATGTAGGGCGAAGGAAATAAATGAAAACAGACATAAATATAGCCATCAATCATAAGGAGTAGTACGTTGCATAAATAATTAAGATTGAATGGTATATACTAGGCAACCTAGCGATAATCCAAATTGACCTGTCTACTTTGATCCTCGTCCTCGTTTACCACGTGTTTTTCTGTGATCTTAGGCACAAGGAAGTCAATACTGTACCGGAGGCTGTACCGGTTTGGCCAACAGTACGATATATTTCGGGTACCGGTCAATACCGATGTACCGTTTCGGGTTTACCGCTATATATATAAAATTCTATATATATATATATATATATATATATTTTTTTTTTTTGAATTTAAATCCTATCTCTTTAAGTGTATTTAGGCCCAATTTATTATTATCTTTATCCTTCTACAATGGCCCAATCCATCACATATAAATCTAAATTATTTAATCATTATATAAAAAAAAAAAAAAAACAATTATAAAAGGTTCAAACAATCAAAGATCCCACCAAACTCACGTGAATTCTGATAGAATTCAATGCCTTACAACCTTACTTTAACTTTTACCACAACCACACGTTATTTTCAAAGAGAATAAACACAGCCACATGTTTTGAAAACACATTGAGAAGCCAAACGCTTAGAGACAAGAAGGCTGGTGTTAAGCGAAGAAGAGGAGAAGAAAGAAAAAAAAGTAAGAACGAGAGATGCAAATGAACAGAATGAGGCCATGATGCAGCGGCAGTCTCTGCCGAAACTTCGTCATTGTCTCAGTGTCACAAATCTACGAGTTTTTGCAGTGGTAGGCTCTGTCGGAACTTTCAGCCCGGTATCCATTTACCGGCCAAAACAGCCGGATTTCACCGGTACGGCCGGTACTCTGCCAGTACGGCCGGTATTTTTTCCGGTACGAAACAAGGGAGGAATCTGTACCGGTTTACTGGCTGGTGTGGTATATACTGGCTGTTCCGGCCAGTACGGTACAAAATTCACCACCTTGGCTGCAACTGCTTCAAACCTCGAAACATAATAACCCTAGTTGCCAAGCCTTTACGCCAAGAAACTGGTCGAAGAGATTGAACGCCACGGCCATAGGTACACCGGCCTTGTTGGCCTCATCAACGGTGTGGATCAAAGCCCAGTTGTCTCTGATCCGTTGATCCCTCAACATCCAATACACAATGGGACCATCCTCTAACGGTCCAGATCGTTCCTTCAAAACCCTCATTCATCTCGGCGGTTGTACGGACGACAATAACTTGTTCGTTGAAGAAGAAACAGAAGCTATTGATGACGAAGGAATAGCGATGAAGAGGATGGGTCTGCTAACGTGCGCTGGGAGTGTAGGGAAGTGCAATTGTTTAGATTTGGATTTGGATTTTTTGTTTTTGCTTTTTTAATACTTGTTATTAGTTTGGATGAGTGATTTTCTGATTTTCAAGGTCATCGGTTGTGTTCTATAATGTATGTTTGGTTGCCGAGAATGTGATCGTGTTCTATTTTTGGTTTTGTGTTTGTTACAAGTCTGTTTGGATGATAAGAAAATGAAGGAAATGTTAAAGAGTAGGTGGTAAAATGTGTTTTCCTTTAGAAGGTGTTAGGTTCTAAAGATTTAAGAATTTATGTATTTAGAACTCTAATTTGTATTGTTGGAAAATCATGATTAAAACAGGTTGTTTGGTCTTGTTTAGGCTTGCTCAAAGTTGTGCGTTTATGTAAAGTTGGAATCGAGTGGCTGCAGAAAGTATTAGTGACTTTCGGCCTGGCTCGATCGATCGAACCTTAGACTCGATCGATTAAATATCGGGCAGAACGTGTTTTTCTGTAGAATTCCAACTCAGCCCTAACTCCTAAAATGTTTTGGGCTTTATGTTTTTGCCCTAGGTATATAAGGCAAACCCTAGCCACATTTTAGAGGTTGCTTAGATTGCTGTTTTATGTAAATCTCTTGTGAGATCTAGAGGAGCCTTCCTTTACACAAAGCTTATGGTTTTCAAGGAGGAGATGTTATCTACATCTTGACGATCAACTCAGTTGCTGCCATTGAAGCTTAAAGAAAAACAAGCGTGGTTGCTTGTAACTGGTGGTGAATCCAAGAAGAAGGAGTCTGTGGATTCGGAGCTTGCATGTGGTAGTGTCAGTAAGTTCTACTGGTGGGTAGCAATAAGAAGTCAAGCGTGGGGGCTTGTAAGTCTTATTATATGAACTTCGATTCTTTCAAGATAGTGGATTCAAGTTTACCTTGAGGATAGCTAGGTCAAATCCTCCCTAAGTTTTTACCGTGTGGTTTCCTAGGTCATCATATCATTGTGTTATTTACTTTTTCGTTGCTTTACATTTTTAATATGATTGTTTGATTGTGATAACGTAGATTTGCATAATTTGATTAAGATAATCACTTGGCTAATTAACTAGGTTAATACGGTTGTGTTGAGGGGTCTAAAAATTGTTCAAGTAGTATCAGAGTGGGTAGCTCTCTTGTTTGAGATCTTTTGATCTTTGAACTGATCCTTGACCCCTGTTGTCATGAAACATGGACAATCTCTAGTTGTTCCTCCTCACTTTGATGGGAATAATCATGCTTAATGGAAAGTAAGGATGAAAGCATTCTTGAAATCAATTGATGAGAAAGTCTCGAACTCCATTAAATACGGATGGGAGAAGCCCACTACTCTTGTGAGTGAGTGGCAAAGCTATGAATGTCATCTTTAACGCTGTTTCCATGGAGGAATTTAAGAGAATCTCTAATGTTGAGGTTGCTTATACTGCTTGGAAAATCCTCTAGACTGTGCATGAAGGCACTAAGGCAGTTAAAATTAATAAGTTGCAGCAGTTAACATCTAGATTTGAAAGCATTAGGATGTCTGATGATGAATCTTTTGATGAATTCTATTCTAAATTGAATCATATTGTTAATTCTGTATTTAATCTGAGTGAAATCTATGATCAACCTAAAATTATTAGGAAGATTCTTAGATCCTTGATTGAGAACTTTAGACCCAAAGTGACTGACATCACTGAGAGCAAGGATGTGGACTCCATTCCTGTTGATAAACTTGTAGGATCTCTTCAGTCTTATGAGTTAGACCTACCCAAAGCTAACAAATCCAAATCAATGACTCTTAAGTTTGTTGATGATGTTGATGTTGATGGATTTGATGATGAGTTCTCTACTACAGAGATTGCTTACCTTGCCAAGAACTTTAGAAACTTTCTTAGGAATAACAATAGAAAGGCAAGAGGTACAAACACTGCTGAACCTATAAACTTTAGGAAGAATAATCCCACTAAGGTTAATAATTTTGAAAAACCTAGAGAAAAAGTTGGTCAATCTTCAAACAATTCTATGGGTTCTCAGTGTTTTGGATGTCAAGGGTATGGTCATATGAAATCTGAATGTCTCACATACTTGAGGTCTAAGGGGAAGGCTATGGCCGTAACCTTTAGTGATAATGAAGTTTCTGATGATGAGTCCGGATGTGACGAGGATGGAAACTTCATTGCTTTCACTACTACTGTTGTAGTCAATGAAAGTGTGTCTATTGAAGAGAACCCTTCTGATGGGGAACTCTTTGAGAATGCAAATATTCAAGAAGTCTACAATAAACTTTGCAAAGTTGCTGCAAAGGATGCCATGAATGTTGAATTAGGCTTAAAGAAAATTACATCTCTTGAGCTTGAAAAGAAAATTTTGCTTGCTAAATTGTTTGATGCTAATGATCTTTTGAACCATGTGAAATCTAAGAATATGCTCTTACTTGATAAAGTTAAAACTTTGGAACATGATTTATCTGTTGTTAGATTTGCTAGTTCTAAACTTGTTCAAATGCTGAGTGTTCAAAAGGCTCCTTTTGACAAATCTGGATTAGGTTTTGTTGAAAGCATCTCTGTGACTGCACCAAATTTCACAAACTTTATTCCTTCTTCTTCCTCTGAACCCCTTGTGAGTGAGGTTGTCAAACCTGTAGAGGTCACACCTCCTAGGAAGATTAGGGTTGATCTAAAAGAGTCTACCCTTTCTAAGGACAAGATGCATGGTAAGCCTAATTGGGTTTGTCATTTTTGTGGAAAGTCTGAACACATTTGTCCAAATTGTTATAAGCTGCAAGCAGCTAAGCAAGCAAATAAGCCAAAAGTGTCTGTGCCTCAAGCACAAGATCCTATGACACTCATTGGTGAATTGGTAAAGGCTTTAAACCTTTATTCCAATCCCGGAGTTGGAAATCACTCTAATATGAATAAGAACTCCAATGCTCGTAGTGCATCTAAAAGATTTTGGATGCAAAAGGCTCGATTAAATTGAGTCTTTATGACATGGTCCTTGTACTTCATTGCTTTATCTTTTGTGACCTTTGTTCTTTGGTTTCTTTTTACCTTTTTGTTTCTAGGATTTGCATTGCATAACATTCATGCATTTCATTCTAGGATTTCTTTTTAATAAAAAAAAAAGGGGGGGGGGGGGGAGGGGGAGGGAAAGGAAGCAAATTGTGTTTTGTATTCTCTCTCTTGGTTTTTGAAAACAAGGTTGGTCAATTTATTTTCACATAACATGTCCTTGTACCTTATTTAGCTTTGATGAGTTTATTTATTGCACTTGACTAGTTGAAGCTCTGTAGTGCATGTTGTGTGAGAAAGATGTTTATGGTATTTATCACTTTGTCTTAATCTTGAAGTCACATGTTATTTGATTGTGGGACTTGATCCTTTTGAGAAAGGTATAAATAACCATCTCACCATTGCTCACTAGCCAATCATGAATACTTTAGTGCATATCGTAAGATTTTGTGCTCAAGAAAGTGTAGTACATGCACAAAAAGAATATAAGGTGTAGCCTCAGTTAAATTGCTTAATAATTAAAATTGGTGTATACTATTAGACTTGATGTCAAATGACATAACTAAAATCTGTGTGTACAATTGAGACAAAATTCAAGAAACTTACATGATTGGAAGCTTACGTTCTAGGAGATGTGAGAGTTATATGATGTAACTGTTTAGGTGATAGTCTTTTTTGAATTCTATGTGATGGATTTTGTAGACTTTGTGGTTGATTTCTATTCACATATCACCTCACATGTATCTTAAACTTTTGCTAGTTGCACACACTACACATGTTACTCTTTGCTAAACATTGTACATGTTATTGTGTGTGTTTTTGGTCTGACCAACCAAGTTTGAAAAATACCTTGAGATTTATGCATAACTAATTTGTTGCTTGAGAATTAAAAAGGGAGATTGTTTAAAACCTAAATCTTTGGGAGAATTGGGTTAAAATCTTGGGATTTTGAAAAACATTTCATCTCATACTCATGCATGTCATACTCATTTTTGCATTGCTTTGAGGAGAGCTGCAACAAAAATCTTTTGTTTTTTCAAAAACTCATTTTTTTTACAATTTCGATCGATCAAGTTTGTTTTTCGATCAATCAAAATTGTGATTAAAAATTTCAGTGAGCCTCTGTCTGATTCGATCGATCGAAACTGTTTTTCGATCAATCGAATGTTGTGAATCAGGTTTTCAAAAATTCAGTTTTGACTTGTTCAAACCACTTTTTCAAAACTTTTTAAAACCTTTTCTCTCTCTCCGACTCGGCAAGGCTTCACAACAAAGTTTTTGTCGTTTTCCTCCTAATTTTTTGCAAGATTTCTCTCTCCATAAGCCGGTGTGTCCATAATACCCTTTCTTTTGCATTGTTTTTCATGATTTCATGCATTATTTCATGGTATTTGGGTATATTTTCAGACTATGCATAATTTGGGATTTTTGTTTAATCAAGCCTTATTTTGTGAAATTGATCAATGGGTTTTGTTGCTATATGGATATATTCATGATCTATGATGGTTATTTTGATCAATTTGGGGTTTTGTGAAAAATTAAAATTTCTAGGGCTTGTATTGAATCCGAATTGGGGATTTTGTTCAATTGGGTTAAAATTGATGAAATTGGCTCGTTCTTTTGATGAAATTGATCATTCTAATCTATTTTTAACCTTGTGTGATGATAAATTCGTCAATTTATTTCAAAAGATTCAAGTGATTTTTCAAATTTTTGGGGTTTTTTTTTGTTAGAAACTCTATGCTCAAGCCAATTTTGTGAATTTGAACTTAATTTGAACCTAATTTCACTGCATTAGAGCATGTATCATGACACTTAATTTGTTCATGCATCATATAGATTTTTGTTCTATATCTGTTTTGTGCTAACTTGCAGTCTGCCCTTGGTTTTTCCTTTTTGTTATTTTTGGTTCTGCTGTGTGTCCTTGTCCTTTCCTTAACACCATGCCTAGGAAAACTAGAGCTCGTAAGACTCCCTCCTCTTCGTCTGAGTCACCTTCTAGGGTTGAGTTGTTTAAGGATGCAAAATGTAAAGAGGCCTATGATAAGTTGAACAATAGAAGGAAAATTTGGGCTAAGCGTTCTGTTATCCTTGATGAGGTTGATCTAGCCATTAGGGCTAACTTTGAGAGTCGTGGTTTGTTATCCTTGTTAGAGATAGATCATCCACCTCCGACCGCCCTCATTAGAGAGTTCTGTTCGAATCTCTCTTGTCACATCTATGATTCCAACACCCTTGTTAGGAGTTGGATACGAGGTGTTGAGTACACCATTACCCCTAAGGTAGTGGCTGAGGCTCTTGGGGTCCCAGTTGTTAGGCAGCCTGACTATCCTTATAAGGAGTCTCTACCCTTAGATGATGTCATGTCATACATCACTGGATCTTCTATCTAATAGGGTTCTGATCCTCGGATCACATCCGCTGAGTTTCCTGAGACTACCTATCTTTTTCTTAGGATAGCGTGTCATTCTTTGTGGCCTATCTCTCATCTCCACACCATCCCTATTGAGAGATGTATGTTTCTGTTTGCCCTTGTTTCAGGTGCTTTTATTTCTTTTCCTCATCTGTTTCTTCGTTCTTTGAACGAGATTCATAGGAGTAGTGCTATTGGTCATGCTCTTGTCTATCCTATCTTCATCCATAGGATTTTGCTGTTTTTAGGTTTAGATGGTTTCCCCGCGCCTGAGCCCGTTCACATTACTGGTCCCATAAGTGCCACTTTCCTTAGGCAGAGGGCTGCTCATATGAGAGCTCCTCTAGTTGAGCCTGCTGGTGTTGTACCCCCTCCCTCCTCTTCTGTAGGTACTACACAGGCTGAGGCGTCCGGTGCTGTTGCTGATGCTAATGCTGATGTTCCTCCACCGACTACATCAGATGATTTCGACATTCGATGTACGTTGGATCATGTCTTGACCATTCAAGCGGCTCATGGACAAATTTTGGTAGACTTACTCGATGAGGTCAGTGCCTTACGTGTAGAGTTGGCGCATTCTAGATAATCTCCTACGGCACCTCCTTTTGATGATGGATTGTGATTGCCCTTTGGCATTCCGTCACAAAAATGGGGAGTAGATTCTAGATTTTCTTGTAGAGTTTTGTGATTCTTTGGAGCCTGTGGTGATTAGAGTATATCTAGGAGCTGTACTTTGCATTTACATTCTTTTGGCTCTAGATGTATTTTTGTGGGCTATTCATGTTAGGGGGAGATACATTTATTTTTGCTCTTGTTCAACTGCTTATTGACTTATATTTTGTGAGTTATTCATTTGATATATGTCTCTATTTTGTGTTTTGGTGAAATCAAGAATTTATTTTGTTTACTTGTATTTTCCACACATGCGTTTATGCGTTTGTTGAGTATTTTAGAAAATACAGGTTGATTCAATTGAGCTGCTGTCTACACTTGCAACTGATGGATAATAGTTAGGATTTGATTTGTTTTGTAAATGGCTGTTTTATTTGTAAACTTTGAGCTTTAGCTTGTGTTTTGTCACGGATTGCTAAAGGGGGAGTTTGTTAAGTTCTAAAGATTTAGGAATTTATGTATTTAGAACTCTAATTTGTATTGTTGGCAAACTATGATCAAAACAGGTTGTTTGGTCTTATTTAGGCTTGCTCAAAGTTGTGCGTTTATGTAAAGTTGGAATCGAGTAGCTGCAGAAAGTATTAATGACTTTCGGCTTGGCTCGATTGATCGAAGCTTAGACTTGATCAATCGAATATCGAGCAGAACGTGTTTTTCTGTAGAATTCCAACTCAGCCCTAACTCCTAAAACGTTTTGGGTTTTATGTTTTTGCCCTAGGTATATAAGGCAAACCCTAGCCACGTTTTAGAAGTTGCTCAGATTGCTGTTTTGTGTAAATCTCTTGTGAGATCTAGATGAGCTTTCCTTTACACAAAGTTTAGGGTTTTCAAGGAGGAGATGTTATCTACACCTTGATGATCAACTCAGTTGCTGCCATTGAAGTTTAAAGAAAAACAAGCGTGGATGCTTGTAACTGGTGGTGAATCTAAGAAAAAAGAAGTCCGTGGATTCGGAATTTGTACGTGGTCGTGTCAGTAAGTTCTACTGGTGGGTAGCAATAAGAAGTCGAGTGTGGGGGCTTGTAAGTTTTATTGTATAAATTTCGATTCTTTCAAGATAGTGGATTTAAGTTTACCTTAAGGATAACTAGGTTAAATCCTCCCCAGATTTTTACCGTGTAGTTTCCTGGGTCATCATATCATTGTGTTATTTACTTTTTCGCTGCTTTATATTTTTGATATGATTGTTTGATTGTGATAATGTAGATTTGCATAATTTGATTAAGTTAATCACTTGGCTAATTAACTAGGTTAATCCGATTGTGTTAAGGGGCCTAAAACCGTTGAGAAGGGTTTAGTGGGTTTTTGTGGGTTTATTTAAATTTAAATTTTAGATGGGTTTAATGATTATTAGTGGATTTATCCATTTAGACCTATCTAATTAAATAACCAAATGGGTCTTTATCCATTTAACCCAAATATTCAAATGGGTTGAGTTAAAACTTATCCAAATAAGGTGCGTAATTGGCGAGTTCATGGATATGGATAAAAATCACCACCCCTAGGTGTATGTGATCTATAATCTAATCACTTAATGTTTAAAGTTTCATTATAACCTTTTTATTTATTATTATTATTATTATTATGTATAAGAAAGTTGCGTTACTCTAACTAGTATACTTTTGATCACCTCAATAATAGAACTTTTTCTTTTATAATCTCATTTGCTTTATATTGGCATTTTTTTACTCATAGTCTTTACTTTTTTTATATTAGCCAATAATTCGAATAAAAGGAATCCCCACTTATTATGAATGCTTATGATCTATTGTCAAGAGAGAATATATAACAATTGTCTCAAACCAACTCGATCACAGGGAAAAAAAAAAAAGCTTTTGTTTTGAGAAATTAGGTGTTTATAAAATTAGTTAGGAAAAAAAAAAAAAAAAAGAGTAGCTCATGAATTTGTGTTACTGGTGAGAATGTTTGATTTCAATCCTAATTGTCTTAATTAAAAACACTAAAAAATGCTAGTTGAGCTACGTACACCATTGGATGCAGAAATTTTTCCTAAAAATTCTAATTTCAATTCTTTTTTAGTAGAAGACATTAGAAGAACTTTGAGAGCTGCACTAAATCAGTTTAAACAATCTAAACCACAAATTTTACGGCTTAGTTATTTTTAAGTGAACTATTAGAATTAAGCCCAATTGTTTACATAATTTATAAAAACAACAATCACTCACAAGAACACTGAAGTGTTTAAGGAAAACTCAAGAACTGAGTGAAAAACCTCTTCAAAGCATCACAACACCAAACGTTCCACTAATGAGAATAGTTTTAGTACATATTACTTACAAAACCATCCAAGCTAAGTAATAAATATATACTTGAGCCTTCAAATCCTTCTAGCAATATATTCTTCAAATCCTTTCTTCTCACTAGCCTTTGCATCAGCAATTGGAGAAATTATAGAGTCCTTTGGTGGACCACTTCACTTGTCCTTCATTCCACTAAAACACTTCCACTTGTTTAAAATTGCTAAGTCAGTAATTAATTTCTTTTTTAAAAAAAATTCTAACTAACAATTTTAAACAAGTGACAGTTTTTTAATGGAACGGTGGACTACATCATTTGTCTACCATGTGAATCTTATAATTTCTCCAGCAATTGAGCCTCCAAATGCAATCTTTGAGTCTCCTTGGCAATTCTGGTACTACTTGAGTCACTTGTCCAAAGAAGCAGAGATGGAAGGTTTTCTAGACCTCCAAGAAAGAGAGGGCTAATTAGAGGATGTCAGTGTGACATTGGCTTAAGAATCTTCGATTCCTAAGTCAGGAAACCTAAAAAAGCTTAAAGAATATCTTAGAGAGTCAAATACCAATCTAAGTGTCTCATACCTTAACAATTGTGGTGTTTGGTGTCTATACAGGAGGTTAAAACGAACGTTTTGGCTCATCAATGTCTTCTTCTTAATTGGGAGTGACTACTGCTCTGATATAACATTTTATGTCTTAATGAGCCTTGTAGCTAGTTATGTTTCTCATTTATTATGGGATTGTTGACAGTGGAAGGTCATTCATTATTATGGAAGACCTTCTTAGTGTAGGGTCTTCTTATATGAAAGACCTTCAAGGTCGTGTACCTATATATGGAAGAGCCTGATTTTCTTTGTCCTAATAGGATGTTTCGTGTGTAATGGTTTTAAATTTTAATCTCCTCTCATAAAATTGGGCAATTAGAGAGGGGTAAGGTAGAGAGATTGATGAGGATTTAAGCTTTAGGGTTTATAAGTTCTCTCTAACTTTTCAAATGGGAATTGCGTGTCTAAATTTGTGGGAAATAGAACTTAATTAGGGAGGGTGAGAGCTAGAACAACAAAGAAAAAATAACATAATTGTCTTAGGTTCCATCAAGTTCATACAAGCGTGGAGGATGACGTAAAGGCTTGCAAAATTAATTGCAAGACTACCATTATTAGATAATAGATTTCGTTTAGTTAGTTTGTAACATGAATGCTCTCTTCGGATCAGTAAATTTTTATCTACTCAACTATTATGAAAAATTATGTGAAATTTTTTGTTTATTTTATTTGGAAACCCAATTGGTAAGTGACTTTCATTAACGCTGGCATTGCCTTGGTCCTCAGATTGGGCCCATCATCATATTAGCATCCGAATGGGTTCGTCCTCTTTGTAGCCCACATGCGCAGCAAAGAGCAAAAAATTAACAAAGCTCTAGACCAAAATCAAAATCAACCCGAAATTTGGTCTCTCTCTCTCTCTCTCTCTCCAATTTATAAAATTTAATAGTAAGCATTTATTTTATTAATACAAAAATAATAAAAAAGGATTATACTTTATAGTTTATACCCATTATTATTATCATTTTGCCAAGCAGTGTTATTAAATATGACCAATTATACTGATAACCTGATGACCTGGCACATAGACCAGTTCAAGCCAAAAATTGGATTGGATGTATACAAGACCTAGTCAAAACGGGTAAAAACCCGATAGGTTCTAAGCAAATTGTGTGACCTAGCTGGGTTTGAATAGAATCGGTTTTGACCGAGTCTTGTATACATTCGATCTAATTGATGGCACAGACTGGTTTATATTGGGTTTGTGAATTGTGTAAAATTACAATAATACGTCCATTTCATTGACTTCTTTATTGTTTAATGTGTGATAATATGTAAGTTTTAATAGGAAAAAACCTAAATTTAAAAAAAAAAAAAAAACCATTTTTCAGTTTCACATAACCATTTAGCACATAGGTATATATATTATATAATTTATTGCTTAAACCTTCTTTTCTTTTCCTTCTTTTTTTTTTTTTTTTTTTTAATTTTCTTTTTATGTTGTTTGTGCTTTTTTTTTTCTTTGAGTTTAAGTCTTTAACCTTTTTTTTTTTTTTTTTCTCTCTTCTTTTGTTTATGTAGTTTGAGATTTCCCTTCTTCTTCTTTTTCTTCTTTTTTTTAATATACAAAATTTTAAGACATGTAACAAGATTTAATTTAGCAAAAACTTTGTGGCAAACTTAAGAAATTTTTTTTATTTTGCTTGTGAATTTTACAGAATTTCTAATGTTGTTGCTTGTAAAACTTTGATTTTGAATTATAATGGCAAATTTAATTTAGGCATATGTTTTTTTTTTTTTTTTTTTTTTTTTTTTTTTTTTTTTAATTTACATATTCATGTTATGATTCTCAAACTTACTTTTATATATATTTTTAATTTTTAAAATCTTTTTATTTGACCCTATGGTTTGACTGTTGACCCACTGGTTGAACCAGTGACCCAGTAACCTAACTCATAGATCAAGTCAACGTTTGATCCAAGTTTAATAACTACGTTGTCAAGTGAGGTAAATGGGTAGGTGTTCAATTTTTATTTATTTATTGAGAAATGGATAGGTGTTCAAATGAATTGCTTGTACCAAAAATTATATTTTAGTGTTAGTTGATTAATTTTTTTTCTTAAGTCTGCTAAAAAAGGCCAATGAGGGCTTGGTTGAGTGGGTAAGGCTCGGACGCTTCGTGCAACACACTTACGTTCGAGTTCCGCTGCTCACAGGCTTTCGTTGGTAGGTAAACTTAGTGGTGAGGTGTACTCACAAAATGTGAGGTAACTCCTACACAGAGGATACATAACGGGTACCGGCTATGGACTCTCTAATCGAGGCCACTAACTCCCTGCCGGGGGGTGTAATATGACCATAAAGACCCCCATTTTCGATTCTCAAAAAAAAAAAAAAAAGTTTGCTAAAAAAAAAAATCATAAGAAATTTATGTGGTTTATTTTATCAAGAGTAGCTTTTTATCTGATCTATAAATAAAAATAAAAATAAAAAAAGCTAATTTATTTTTAGAATCGCATAGCATTTTTTTTTCCACATAAGATTACTTTAATCTGACTTATTTTTAAATTAAACAAGTAAAGAAAATACTAAAACTATTTCAAAAGACACTCGTTACTTAGATCTTAATTAAATGATGAAAATAAATTAATTACGACTTTTAAAAAAAAAATTCATTCCCAATTTGATGGCAATTGGCAATGTTATAAATATCAAGAATCAAAGTAAAGAATAAAGGAAAGTAACAAACAAAACTAAAATATGAAATTCACAGGTCCTTTTCTCTCATATTATTTTTGAGATAATTACACTTTACCTACATGTGGTTTGCTTCTAATTTGATTTGCCTACCCGTGGTTTAAATTTTGACATTTTACCCATCTGTGATTCTCACCGTTACTGTGTCGTAACCCATCTCTTTCTCGCTGTTACTCTAACACATATTATGTAAAAAACAAAAACCTAAATAGATCAAAACACTTTCACTCAAATCTTAAACACGAAGAACATACCCAAATTTTGAAACTTGAGTTGGCTCACTAATCCCAGAACATGAAGATTAACCAAAAACTAAACCCAGATTTTTCTATTTTTCATGTTCAAACTAATTGTACCCAAACTAAACCCACAATCATGTTTTAGTAATCAGAAAGCAAGGACAGAGCTTAAAGAGGAGATGAAGCGCATTAACACTGGGTTCGAGAAATTCCTTAACAGAAAGGAGAGGTTCAGTATTCAATTTAAAAGATACTCCACCAAAAGAGAAATAGACCCATTACAATCCAATAATGTGCAGATCTCAGAAAATGGCAGTCGTAATTTTAATAATGAATTAGAGAAACTCAAGAAGACGTATGAGAAATCACTCAAAAAGGAGTCTCTTGAAAGGCTCCAAGCTTTATGCACAACATTTACCAAAGCCCATGGTGAAGTTGCAGCAAAAGAAGAAGGCATAAAAAGTTCAACAGAAGAGGAAAAGTTGAAGCAAATAAAAAAATTAACCAGAAGTAAACATGTCGTTTGCATTGTGGGGATGAAGGGTATCGGTAAGACCACCCTGGCAAAAGATATATATTGCCACAGTGATGTTTTGGATCATTTTCCGGCACGTGCTTGGGTGACTCTAACTGATCTAAAGACCAACGATTACGATGCCATTTTTAAAGATGATGCATGGGGGTTTCGTCGGCTCTGTGCAAATTGCAAGTGCCGCGGCTGCAATGGCATCGACACCAATACCATGAAGCGCAATTAGTGAAACGAAGAAAAGCAGAGCTAAGATGATATTGATATATGCTACTTCTGTAACCAATGCTCTCTGGACTTCTTTTATTAACATACTTGCTCATGCAATTTCTACTAAACAGATCTCTTTGCTTCTTTTTTTTTTTTTTTTTTGCAATGTTTCACAATAGAGAGTTGTGAAACAGTGCCGGCTGAAGCTATAGGCCATATAAGCCACCGCCTAAGGCTCTCACTTATAAGAGGGCCACCAAATAATAATAATATATTATATAATATTACTTTCTCATCTTAAAAAAATAAAAAAAATATAAAAAAAAAAATTCAATGAGCCATCTCCAAATCCCATTAGGCCATGAAGGCCCGTTTCTCACCAAAAAAAAAAAAAAAAATATAAACTGCCATCACCAAATCCCATCGAGCCATGAAGGCCCATTTCTCACAAAAAAAAATTTACAAACGGCCATCACTAAATCCAATATGGCCATGAAGGCTAGTTTCTCACTTAGAAAAAAGCTAAAGTGACAATGTGACATGAAGGCTAATCCCTCATGCCATCACCAAATCTTTAGCTTGCAGAAGAAAAGATTACAAACAGTAGAAATCTTTAGCTTGTAGAAAAAAAGATTAAAAAAGGCAGAAACAAGAGACAAATAAGAAAAGGCAGAAAAAGGAAAGAAGAAAGAAACACTCACTTTCTGACTCTCTCCATCTTGATTCTAAAAAAAAAAAAACACTCTTTTTAATTGGCTTACTCATTAATTGGTGTTGACAATAGACTTGATATGTTCACAGAGCTTTATTTCAGGTTCCTTTTTTGTTTTCTCTTCTTTTGCCTCTTTCGTCTTCTTCATAGTTTGTTGTCGGAGTGCTGACCCTGCTGGGTTTTTGTTCTTTATTTTTTGCTTAACTTTAGTTGTTCTTGTACTCTTTCTCTTTACTGGCACTACTTTACACTTCACTCTCTTTTTTGTTTGTTCTCTAACATTTTTATTTCTTTAGATTTCTCTAGAATCCTATAGAATGGTCCAAATGGACCCACTTGGCACTTAATTTTGTTTTGTTTTGTTTTGTTTTTTTTTTTTTTTTTTTAAGAAGTCAGATTTTCAGTGAGATCAGTCTTACACGTTTTTGATCCAGTGATCCTAGTGTTACACGGTTTTTTTATTTATTTATTTTTTTTATTTTTTTATTTTAAGAAATTAGATTTAATGGGATGGAGCCATGGTAATGGAGGGATAGTGGGTGGGTCTAAGAGTCTTAGTCTTAGTGGACTATCTATCAAGTTGAGTCTTACACATTTTACTAGTGGGCTGGTCTTACTTCTTAGTGGATCCAAATCCAATCGTCTAATTTAGTTGAGTCCTATACATTTTGCTAAAAAAAAAAATGGTTTACTGCTACATAAAAAAAAAAGAGTATTGATAACAAAATTATAAATTTAGAATAATTTACTTTGTATTAATATTAATTTTAATTTAAAATCCTATTTAAGATCAACTATGTCACAAGAAAGATTAAGTAGATTAGCCATATTATCAATTGAAAATGAAATGTTAGTAGAACTTGAATGCAAAAATTTAATTAGTAATTTTACCTCTCAAAAAGCAAGAAAAATAAATTTTAATTGAAAAAAATATATGAATTTATGATTAGATATAATAAAAGGCTCCGTTTAAAGCTTTCGCCTAGGGCCCCAAATTCATTGAGCCAGCCCTGTTGTGAAAGTTCCATGGGCCATTGTCCATAACCCATTGGAGTTTAAACTCGTATAAGAATTTGAACATTAGTACTCATTCCCTACCTCCTTCATATGTAGATTGGCTCCAATTCTCATCATATCTTTTGCCTTTTGGAGTTTAATTTAAACCCTTGGTTACCTCTTCTCTGTAGAAAACTAGGAATGTCTTAGAAGAGTGGAGAGGAAAAACTCCTACAAGAGGAGAGCATATTACGGTCTGAATTCTTTTTTTTTTTTTTTTAAATGCTAGAAAAGCCATATTCTTAAGCAATTGTTCTTCATATTTAGTTCTTACTAACAAAATAATTCAACTTAACAACTAACATAGATGAAGGGAGTAAAAATGTTAGAAGAAGCTTGCATCTTGTCCTCTTGTCATGATTTTGGTTTTGAGATTTAAACATGGTATTGTGAGGCAATGGTGCGACTTAGCTTGATTTAAGAAATTATTAGAAACTAGCTAATGATCTATAATAAATTGGAGAAGCGCCATGCAGACACATGTATAGTTTAATGTACAAATATAATGTTTTTTTTGCTTATAAAATGCTCTGAAATTTCTTATATAATGCCATAATCATTGTTCAGAATTATATACAGTGGTTCTTTATGAAATTATTGCGTTAACTAATAACTAGCATACTTAGCCTCATCTGCGGTAAGGTAATTTCACGCTAAAACTAAATGAATCACCACTGGATATAGGGTTCAATTGGTAACAGTTATGAAATAGATAAAGAGAAAAGGGATACGGTCAATGACATTGATAACTTCAAGTTAGCAGCTGCTCAAATTGGATTGGGCTGCTGGTCACTCTGCTTATCTATCGTGGCTTCTAAATAGCTGTTCCCATTTTCTAATGGCAACAAGATCTGTGGTTCTTCCTCTCGTCTTCACTGACATCTTTTGAATCTCTTTGCTTACCCGTTGTTGCTTCTAAAATCTAAATGGTTCCCTCCATTTATTGATCAGGTATGCCGTGGCTTTTTGATTTTGTTCCTGTTGACATCTTTATGGTTCAAGAAGATTGGCTGATTGGTTGAATATTGTAGCCTTGCCCACATCCTCTCAGTTATCACAACCTTGTTCTGTGTCTCAATCACAATTACAGATCAAACTAACAAATTTCAATAGCTATTAAAGGAATAAAATTTACCACTGTAGTGGCCCATCAACTTGACGACTCCAATACCATTCTCAATGCTTTCTGATTCAACATGGGCTGCATTCATAACTTGTTGAGCCTCCTCAACTTAAGTGTCAAAACCAAAGAACTTGCCAGCTAGAATTTACGTAAAAAAGAAAAAAGACCGACTTTAGGAAATTCTGCAGCAATCACAAGAATCTAATACTGGAGTGACTTAGTAGAAGAATGCCCTCACACCCCAAACCACCCCCCCACCCCCCCCCCCCCCAAAAAAAAAAATGCCTGAGGAGTTCTTTACTTGTGCAAATTTATCTACTTGCAAAATTGCTGAGAAAAATTGAGTATACAAAGAACAAAAAATGTGTATTTTTTTTAATCAGTGTCAACATTTTCTTTAGATATGTTTATCTACGCCTCACAAAAGAAACTGTTAAAAGAAGAGAAGCAGAAAAATCAAATGAGAGTAAGCAAATCGGGTAGAAAAGGTACCTTAATGTAACTGTTGAGTTGAGAGTGGAATTCACAGTTCTGTCTTTGTCTAGACATTTTTGCTCATATAATAACTCCCTCAACATTGATTTATATACTATTTTTAGAAACCTCAAACATGTTGTGTCAAAGTACGCCAATAGAAGAGTTCACCAAGATTTAAAAATAGTCCATGATTGGAGGTCCCAAAGTCTATTCTTTATACCAACAAACGTAAATCAATTGAACAAACCTGACAACAACAGAGCACCCTTGGTTTGAGAAAATGAATTAGTACTTGCTAGCCTTGACATGAGAGAGCGTCAAACTGGCCTTAAGCACCTGAGCAATCTTGGGCCAGCTGCCAGCTTTCCCTCCCTCTGTGCCACTGGACCATTGTTTTGTAAGTTTAATAATCTTGATGGTAAAAACGGGAGTTGGGCTGCTCATACTGGTGAGGACAAAATGGACAGTAGGAGCTGTGACATGCTGAGCCTCTTGAGCTGTCTGGAGAGGCTTCGCATCTACTGTCAATTACAAAATGTAAAAGAGACGTAGTCAGCACCAGCATTTCTGCACCCACAGGCAGTTTGTAGCATCCGATGATGTAAGTGGGAATATGAGATTGTAAATGTATCCTTCCCCATGTGATTGTATAAATCCTGTGTGTTTAGATAAACAGAAAGAAATATGAAGATGAAAACAGGAGATACATTGTAGAGTCGGACCACAGCATTAAAAGCCTCAAAAAAATTCTCCTTTTTGTTTCTTAAATGCTTCAACTTTTTCTTGTGATGAATTTTGACAACAGAATTTGCACTTGGATGATTTTGTAAAAAATATAAAATTCATAGTTTCTAATATTGTTTCTCATGACATTATATTATAGACTAAAAGGACTTGTAGACATCCGTAAAAATAAAGGGAATAGGCACAGAAACCAAATGTTAAATCTCAGTTGAAATTAAATATTATTTTAATTATCAATATTAGTAATTAAATTCGAATAATAATAGAAGTTTCTTTATTACTTGCCAAAAATGTATTTGTATCTAAGTGTAAAACTCAAAAGAAACATAAGTAACATGAAGAGTCAAGACTAAAACTTAGCCGGTCAAGCAGAACAAATACCTGATTGTCAAATGAGGTTAGATTTGGTCTTCACAACTTTTGGCTCATATAACAACATCATCATCAATGTGAATGAAGGAGATGTGAGCAATCTTGCGCCACTCTTTACCATTCTTCTCTTTGCATTGCTTACTGAAAGGACATGAATAGATCTGTAGGTAATAAATAGAGACAGGCAACCCCACTTTTGGCATGTGCTTCAGCTCAGGACAGTTTACGATCCACAATTGTTGAAGAGAGTTAAGGTGTTGAAGTCCCTCGTTGTCCAATGATCTCAAATTTTGAAATCCGCCAATGAAAAGAGTGGTAAGACTTGTGGGTAGTAAATTCTCCTCCGGAAAGGACTTCACACCCCGGAAATCACTAGCAAGATTGGATAATATCAATGTGGTAAAAGAGTGCAATCTTTTCAATCCCCAGTCCATCCTAGTGGCAAAGAGTTTTTCCGAAACGTCAATTCTGAAAAGAACTAGATTGGATGGCAGACCACCTTTTGGAAAAGATATAAGTCGTGGAAAATTTCTGATTTCCAAATGTTGAAGAGATGGGAGAAGCCTGTGTATGTTTGTAGGCTGGAAATTGAGACGCTGGCATTAATTGACTAGTAACCGTATGAGATTGGGGGCTTGTAATCCTCCACTGGGAAAAGCTACATCATTAGGACAATCTTCAATTTTCAAGGACATCAGATCAATTAGGTGATGTCCCTCCAAAACTGAAAGGGACTCCATTTTGCTACAAGTCTCGATTTGAAGAACACGAAGCTTTGGGAAGATGTGTAAAGGAAATGACTTGAGAGGATTACAGCTATAGGATATGTACAATGGCTCAAGGGAACGCCATGTTGCACGGATACGGGGATACGGCAATTTTTGAAAAATAAGGACACGATACGGCGGGGATATGGCGGTTAAATAATTAATTAAATTTTATATTTAGGCATATTTTTTAATATTTTTAAATAATATTTTTTAATATTTAGTACAATAATACACATAAAATGTTAAGAGTACCAACCAAAAGTTTAAATAGGCTATGTTCAACTACTAATAATAATTCTAAAAATAATAGTCAAAATAATAATATAAATTATTTTCTTTTGGAGCAATGGCATCTTAATGACATCGTGGCATTGACATATGGTGCTCAAAAGTTGAAATTTGAAATTGAAAGTTTAGAAGTGACTTTCACGTGGGTTGGCAGAAGACACACAAAACAAAGAGGAAATATAAAAAAGTATTATAAAAGTTAAAATGAATAGAAGAAGACAAAAGGCATCTGGATCTGCGAAGAAAATGAAAATGAAGAAAAAGAAAAAGAAGAAGAAGGAGAGAGAAGGAGCTCGCTGATCGGAAGGGACAGGGCACGCCGGCACAGCGTTGACGTCTATGGAGTTCGCCGATTGGCCCGATTTAGCTCCTGCGAGGGATAGAGGGCAGCGGCAGCGACATCTGGCAGAGGACAGAGAGAGGGTGGAATCTATGATTTAGTTATTTTTTTTCACTGCTGGCGTGTCGGACGCGTAGGATCCGTGTTAGTGCCGTGTTGGAGCTACGTCGGCGTTGTATCGTAGAAGTGGAAAAAAAAAAAAGGGACACTGCCGGACACCGGAATCTGGTGCGTCGTACCCATTCTAGTGTCCGACACGACGTCAAAAATGGCGTGTCTGTGCAACCTAGGGAAGAGTAGCATGGGTACATCGAAACTGTAATTCCCTACAATTCAAGATACTAAGCCTTTTTAGTGTAGTGAGTAGACTACCACTTTTAAGATCAAGAGACTTGAGCAGAAGACTGCTATCAATCATTAACTCTTCAAGACAATTGTTGTGAGACAACATTCGGTTTGGCAGAGACTCTAATTATCAAATCCGCCCATTCTGAGCATGGCAATACATTCATTTGCAACAACATGTCATTATAATGTGTTACACACAAATCACGAATGGCAGGAGCCCTTGGGAGAGAAGTCCCAAGCTTTGAACATTTATGAATTCAAACTGTGGTTAAAGAAGGAAGGTGCTTGGGCAGGCTTCTGCTTAGTTTGGGGCAATCCTCAAGATGAAGCTCTTGAAGACGCGGGAAAGCTCCTCCTTCATAAGAAAACCATTCCTCCCACTTTAACACTCTCAAAATTCAATATTTTTAGTGATTGAAATGGTGTTATTGTGGAAGAACTGCCACCATAAAAATCAGGACTTACTTTAACAACTTTGTCAAACCCAACAATGGAGAGGTTTTGAAGAGAGGGGAGTTGCCCAAGTGATGGCAAATCGAGGCAAAATCTACAAAAGTTTAGCTAAACATCTTTAACATTTGAAAATGAATAATCTCCTACCCAATTAGGAAAGCTTGTGCCACTGTAGTTGTTGATAACAAGCCTTTTCAAATTTGTATGAGGTTGGAGATTGTTGAGTACGTCCCTTTCACTTTGAGAAATAATATCATCGGCATCCCACTCCAATGTTAGCTCCTTAAGCTGTCTCTTAGCCTTCAACTTTGCACACAAAGCATCTGTTGGGTTTATCACATCTTGAAGCTTTGCTATCAAAATGGCTCCTCTGAGATTTGGAAGCTTCCCTAACTCTCCAATTTGGAATCCAATACGCTTGTTGACAACAAATTTAGTCAAAGTCCAAAGACATTTTAATCTGCTTATTTGTATTGGCATCCTTTTTATACTGGTTCCAATAATATCAAGATGACACAAATTAATGAGCTTTGCATATGTCTTGGAAACATAACAAGAAATTTACATCCTGATAGATTCAATGTCAGTAAATTACACAACTTGCATATAGAGTTAGGCAACCTCTCAATTTCAGTGCAAGAGACATCTAGATGGCGTAGATGTTTAAAATCTCCAATTGACTCAGGTAAGTCAATCAAATTAGCATAATGAGAAAGAGAGAGCACACGTAAGGATCTTAGCATTAGCAATAGATCATGTGTTACCTTCTTTGTTATGTATAAGTCCAAATCTGCTTTGTACAATTCTAATGGAAGGAAGGTGCTTAAATGTTGAACAGTTTTAGACCCCTTAGAACAACCAGATTGGTTAGCTTAGATTAATTAACCAAGTTGTTACTTAGTCAAATTATGTAATTCTAGGTTAAAGCAATCAAATAATCATATCAAAATAATTAAGCAGCGGAATATTAAAAGATACAATGATATGATCACCCAAGAAATTACACGGTAAAAACCTGGGGAGGATTTGACCTAGCTATCCTCAAGGTAAAAAGCATATCCACTAGAAAGAATCGAAGTTCAAACAAAAGGACTACAAGCTCCCCGCTCGACTTCCTAATGCTACCCATCAGTAGAACTTACTGACACGACCATGTGCCAGCTCCGAATCCACGGACTCCTTCTTTCTTTGGCCTTTGTAAAACACAAACACCCACATCTGTGACTTTGAGATCCCACTCAAAGGTTTATCAACACAAACTCTCCTGTTTGTGACTCCAAGACCACCCTTGAAGGTTTAGATCATCAACACCTTTGATGACTAGAGAAGGCAACAACTTCTACAACATCAGATCTTGAGATTCTTCAAGGAATAGCACCAGTAGAAAACATAAGAGAGCTTTTGGGTACAAAACTCTAAAAATTCAAAGAGGCACAAGAGGCACTCTAATCTCTCTAAAAAGCTCTAAAAACCCTATCTAGGGTTAGCTTATGATGTCCTTTAAATACTGGAAAAAACGGCTCGCGATTTGGGCTTCAAATGAATAAGTTATGGCCTTTTTACGTTTGCTGATTTTCCTGATACGCGATTTTCGATCAATCGAAAATTAGATTGGATCGATCGAACCAACCAGCTTGTAACTCATTTGTTTTTATCCTGAACTTGAAGTTTTTGTCTTGGGCTTCAATGTAGACCATTCTAAACTAATGAGACTTAGTTTTTGTCATGTTTTGTCATGGTTTGCCAACATTACAAACTCAAAACCTAACAAATGCTTAACTTTGTACAAAGCCTCAAACTTCTTTGATGTGTCATATTTTGTTCTAATGTAAGAAAAATGACGAGTCTTACTCATAATAATATTGTTTGTGTTCTCTTTGTCTAGATTGAAAAAAAATTCTCTAGATACAAATTTAGCTAAATCATGGATAAGGTCATGCATTATAAAATGCAATTTGTTGTGATTTCATTGTTGTAAAAGTGACCTCAATACTAGATCAAGGAAGTACTCATCACCTATATCTTCCATTTCTTCATTTATGTCTTGTTGTTGCAAGAAACCCTCTACTCTACCATCCACAATTGAACAAGTTCTTCCTTTTTGAATATATAATTTTTCGGGAACATTTTTCAAAGCATCGTTTTAAATGTGAGGGTAGATAATTGTAACATAATTTTAAAGCTGGCAAAATATTACCCCCATCATTAGGCAAACTCCAAATTTTGCTCTTCAAAATCTTATACCATTCCTCTACATCTAGTTTACAATGCAATAGAGCACCAAGTGTTTTTGCTGCTAATGGTAAGCCGTCACACCACTTAATGATTTGTTTGCCAATTCTTTCTAATTCTGGATATGCATTAGAGTTTCCATTTTCAAAGGCATGATATGCAAATAACAACCAACAATCTTCTTCTGATAATTTATTAAGATAACAAATTTGAATAGGGCGCATGACCGATGCAACACGTTCATTACGTGATGTCACAATAATCCTACTTCCCATTGTCCCATATTTAAATGGATTTTTTAAGAGCTCCCAGTCATCATATTTTTCATTCCATACACCATCAAGAACTAGTAAAAACTTTTTTCCTATCAAACTCTCCTTCAATGTAGTTTGAATCATATTAAAGTCTGCAGTGTCACATATTTGTAAAGTGAGAGCCTCAAGAATTAATTTTGTGATCTTAAGCACTTCAAATTCTTCAGAAACAAAAACCCAATATCTAAGGCGAAAATGCTCAGTAATTCATTGATCATTGTAGATAAGTCGCGAGCAAGGGTGGTCTTGCCAATCCCACCCATGCCCACTATGGGAATCACACAGGGGTGGTCATTGGTTTTTGCATCATTTGAGATTAACAAGTTGACTATTGGCTCTTTATCATCGTTCCTACCATAAATTCTAGTTTCTTTTAGTAGAGAAGTTGTGGGAACTCTTTGGGAAGATTTCCCTTCAACACCTGCTCTCAGGTCTATAACATTTGTTTGTGTAACTAGAGATTCCAGCCTATCGAGGACTCTTTCTATGTTTGATTCTAGTTTCATCCCAGTCCAATTAAATGAAGTAGAGATAAAATTATGTACCTTACTCTTAGCTTCCAACTGGCACTGCAAAGCTGTAGTAGCAATCTCATCCAAAAGGTCCTCTGCATCATAGACAGCATCTTTGAGCTCATCAAGCCACTTTTTCACAGCTGGGTTAGTGATTTCTTTTTCCTCTGCATCATTGAGCACTGCGTTAAGGGCAAGACATGACGTCTCCAACTTCTTTAGCAGTGTATCAGAGACTTTTCTTCCCCAGATGAAGTCCAGAGCCTCTCGAGATGCCAATCTGTCAAACAACACGCGAAGGGTTGCATTCAGAATTGCTTTTCCCACTAGGGCCTCAGCCATGTTTTTCTTTTTGCAATTAATGGAAAGAAATTGGATAAAAATAACTACAGCAAACTAAAAGAGATCAGTTTGTTACTTTGTGGTGTAATCTTACTTGATTTATATAGATGCAGTCCTTGTCCTTAGGTGAGGTGCATGCCATGCCTTCATTGTGGTCGAGGTTGACTTGACCTTGCTTGGTAAGGATGAATTTCTCAGTTTAGATCAAACGCAAAGGATGAAGAACAAGATATGAATAAACTATTGAGGATGGCACAAAGTTGTGATAATTTGAAGTAGTCCTTTTCCGTGAAAGTTATTGTCAATTCTATTTCTCTTTTTATAGGTGTTACGTCCATAACATTTTTACAATATTTTCACAACAAATCATAGATGATTAGATATTATTGGTTTAAATTTGAACCTAATACTGAGGGTCTGTTTGGATACTGCTTATTTTGCTAAAATCATTGTAGCAAAATAATTTTTAAAAATGTGAATAGTACCGTGGGACCCATTTTTAATGAAAGTTTTGTTGAAAAAAGAAATTTGTGGGTCCTGTGAATAGTGCACGGGACCCACTGACAAACAAACTCTCACGTGAAATTGCTTCTCAATAAAAAAAAAAAAAAAAAAAGAAAAGGAAAAAGCAAACGCACAAACCAGAAACGCAAATCCAAATGCATACTAAGATTACTTTTTTGTTCCAATAATAACAACCAGTAACAACTTACCACTTATACTAAGAATCTTTGTGATTACATTATCATGATTTTTCCCCCTAATTCATTGAAAGGGTCTACTCTACAGATAAGTTGTGGCAAAAAAGATATCTAGCTGTAAGTGGATGTTCATTCCCTTTTTCCCCAGGTGAATCGTTTCATGACCCAAACAAATCCATTCCAAATACTGTCAAAAAATTTATATTTTATACGTCTATGATTAAAACTGTTCAACACACAGTTTTTAACTAGAACTACTAATAACAGGATTCTCGGTTTGAGTTTCATTATTTTACGTGCTAAAACACCCTCACACAAATTCTTAACTAAAATACTCCTATCTTTTAGTTAAATAGTTTTAAATTTAAGAATACAAGCCGGATAAAAGAGTAATTTAATATTTTTTTTTTAAAGTTTCTAAGTTTTAGCCTTTTTTTTTTTTTTTTTCTTTTCTCTTCTAAAATCTTAATTACCACATTTTATTTTAAACTTGTTGGTGCAAACACAATAATAATGGAAACAACACAGAGAAACTGAATAATACACTAAATATTATTAATTTGGAGAGATGAACACAACACTATTTGGACTGAGGCACAGCACACCCTCTCTTTAAGGAGATTCAAGCCCTTGGTTGGCTAATCTTTGTAACCGGTGCAGACCTTCTTTGAGTTGTCTCCCCTAGGATACAACAGCCCAACAAATGTTGTATGGCTAGAACAGCTTCTGCACAAAATGTTCAAGCCTAAAGCTCCACCAGAAGATCACCTTTCTTTGGCCTGAAATCTCTCAAGTATTTAAGAATATTATTGAATTCACTCTCTCACACAACACTCTTTGCTTTTAACTATTTTCTTCATTCATTTTTGATATGAAATTAGTCCATAACATAGCCATATATATAGTCTTCCAACCCTTGACATAACCTACATGTTATTTATTAATTTAGAAAACTTCTCTTAATTTATTTAATCTAACTTACATACAAGTAACTCTTTCTTTAACAAATTATAACTCATCTCTTATTCATCTTTAGTTATTTTGAGTTTCAACATATTTAATTAAAAATGTACTAGCATTCCTCCACTCATTTTAATATTAAATTCAGAAAATGAGAGATTACCGGGCAAAGAGGGATTATTATGCATCATCAAGGTGTGCTCTGTATTGAACCTTCACTTAGTGAAACAACAATCTCTACTCCAGAGTTAGTAGTGGTCTTTGACTTGAACTATGACTACTTAAGAGAAATAAAGTATTATTGCTCACACATAATGATCTAGGTGTTGACATGAACTTTTATAGCTAGCACTTTATGACCGTGTGCTTATCCCAGTTTCATGAGTGTATTTGAGATTAAGTCCAAATCTCATAGGGAGTGGCCCCACCCCCACACTCATATAGGTGAAATTTTGTCAAGGGTGCTTTGTAATTCTGACACCCCACTAATACGAGCTACAAATTTCATTAAGATTTTTTTACTCAACCTTTCCACATTACAGGATAAATGCACTTATATCATAGGGATGAACAATTAAAAAATTATTTACAAAATAAATAATTAAAAAAAAAGTAGTGCATTTTTTACGACCATCGTATGATTTGTTTTTCCCATTGAACCCAATTCTCAGGATCTCTGGTCCTTGGGTTGGGTATTCTCATACATGGCTCATGATTCTATGGACTTTAGTCCCATCCCCCTTGATGTATTCCAAACTCTATCTTTTGCCAAGGCCTTGGTAAATGGATCAACAAGATTATCATTAGATTTAATATAATCTACAGTTATGATGCCACTTCTCAAATAAGATCGCACGGTACTGTGCTTTCTTCTTATAGGTCTGGATTTACCATTGTAGTAACGGTTTTTAACTCTACCAATTGCGGTAGTGCTATCACAACGAATTAATATAGGTGGAATTGGCTTTTCCCAAAGTGGAATTTCATATAAAAAATCTCTAAGCCAATTTGCCTCTTCACTAGCTGAAACTAATGTTATTAATTCAGCTTCCATTGTTAAATTAGCAATTATTGTTTGTTTTTTAGATTTCCAACAAATAGCACCACTACCTAAGGTGAAAATATAACCAGTGGTAGAGAGAGAATCACCTAACATAGTATTCCAATCAGCATCACTAAAAGTTTCAATCACAGCAGGGTACTTTTTATAAAATAAGCCATAATGTTTGGTACCACTTAAATATCTCATGACTCGCTCAATAGCTAGCCAATGATCTTTACTAGGCTTGCTAGTAAATCTACTAAGCACTCTTACTGCATGTGCAATGTCAGGTCTAGTACAATTAGTAGCATAACGCAAACTGCCAATGATGCTAGCATAATCATTTTGATTAAAAATCTCATCATCATGATTCACAGGAAATAAATGAACACTAGAATAAAAAGGAGTAACTACACTTTTGTGATCATGAAAATTATATTTTCTCAACATAATGTGATTGATCAAGAAATATCCCATCACATGTTTTTGTAATTTTTATGCCCAAAATAAAATTAGCCTCACCAAGATCTTTCATATCAAAATGACTTTTAAGCATATTTTTTGTCTCATTTATAACATGCATATTAGAGCCAAAATTCAACATATCATCCACATAGAGGCTAATAATAACATGTAAATTATTCCATGACTTAGAATAAATGCATTTATCACATTCATTTGATTTATAACCATTCTCAATCATGCAAGAATCAAACTTTTCATGCCATTTTTTTGGTGCTTGTTTTAAGCCATATAGGGATTTAGTTAGCTTACATACCTTGCTTTCTTATCCCGACTCTACAAAGCCTTCAGGTTGATCTATATAAATCTCTTCCTCTAGTTCCCCATTTAGAAAAGCAGTTTTTATATCTATTTGACGAATTTTCAAATAAAAAATTGCAGCAATAGCAATTAACAATCTAATTGATGTAATTCTTGTTACCGGAGAAAATGTGTCAAAGAAATCAAGATCAGCTTTTTGTTTAAAGCCTTTTGCAATAAGTCTAGCTTTAAACTTATCTATTGATCCATCCGGTTTCAAGTTTTCTCTAAGGACCCATTTACAACCTACAGTCTTACAACCCGATGGAAGATCTACTAATTTCGAAGTTCTATTAGAAATTAAAGATTTTATCTCATCATTTACAGCCTCTTTCTAAAATATAGCATTAGGTGATGTTAAAGTCTCGTTAAAATTTTGGAGATTTTCCTCAATGTTGAAAACATAATAATCAGGACCAGAATCCTTCTCAACTCTAGCTCTTTTACTCCTTCGAGGTTCCATTTCAAAATTTTCTTGATTTTGTAAATGTGAAGTAGAAGAACTAGGTTGGGACAAAATATTTTCTTCACTCCCACTATTTTTCAATTTAAAGGAAATTTTTCTTCATGAAAAATTACGTCATCAGATTCAAAAATTATTTTGTTTTCAAGATCAAAAAATCTATAGGTTGCACAATTAATCGCATAACCAAGAAAAGCACAGCTAGTAGCTCTTATAACTAATTTAGGCATTTTAGGGTCAGTAAACCTTACATAAGCAAGACAGCCCCATACTCTCAAATATCCCAAATTTTGCTTATATCCTTTCCACATCTCAAAAGGTGTGATGTTTGACTTTTTATGTGACACTCTATTCAAGGCATGACATGCAGTTAAAAAGGTGCACCAAATTCAATTAAGATGGCATTTGTTAACTCAATTAAAAGTAAGACAACCTCATACTCTCAAATATCCCAAATTTGGCTTATGTCCTTTCCACATCTCAAAAGGTGTGATGTTTGACTTTTTATGTGACACTATATTCAAGACATGACATGAAGTTAAAAAGATGCATCAGATTCAATTAACATGGCATTTGTTAACTCAATTAAAAGCAAGACAACCCCATACTCTCAAATATCCCAAATTTGGCTTATGTTATTTCCATATCTCAAAATGTGTGATGTTTGACTTTTTATGTGGCACTCTATTCAAGATATGACATGCAGTTAAAAAGGTGCACCAAATTCAATTAACATGGCATTTGTTAACTCAATTAAAGTTCTATTTTTTCTTTCAGTCACACCATTAGAAGTAGGTGAATATGGTGCAGTAGTTTCATGGATAATTCCCAAAGACTGAACAAATGAGTTGAATGCACTTGATTCATACTCATGACCTTTGCCACTTCTTATTCTTTTTATTTTTCTACCGAATTGATTTTCATCTTCTTTTAAAAAATCTTGAAATTTTTCAAAAACATCACTTTTATTTTTCAACAAATAAACAATTGTATATTTTGAGAAATCATCAATAAAAGTGATAATATATGTATTTCCTCCATGGGTTAAAATTCTCTCAAATTCACATAAATCGAATTGAATTAACTCAAGCAATTCGGTATTTCTTACAACACTTTTATGAGGCCTTTTTGTAATCTTAGCTTGACTACAAGTTTCACATTTTTCAAAATCTTTTGACAGTCTTGGAATTAATCCTAAACTATTCATGATTCTCACATATCTACTATTTATATGACACAAACGAGCATGCCAAAAATTAATAGAAGAAAGCATATAAACTGAATTGGTAGATACTTTATTATTCTTAACATTCAATTTAAACATTCTATCACAAGCATAACCCTTTCCCACAAATAATTCCTTTTTAGTGATTACATAATTATCAAATTCTATAGTTTGCTTAAAGCCAGCCTTGTTAAGCAAAAAACTTGACATCAAATTCTTCCTCATAGACGAAGTGTAAAGTACATCTTTTAATGTTAGCACATGTCCAGAAGTGAATTTCAATTCAACCTCATCACTCCCGAGAACCTTGGTTTTGCTAGAGTCACAAAGCATAACAGTTTTTTCTTCTTCAAAAGGAGTGTACAACTTGAACCAATTTTTATCATAGCAGACGTGCCTATTAACATTAGAATCTACCCACCACCCTTCAATATATTGCACCATATTGATGTCTATAATCTTAGCCACTAAAGGCTCTTCGATTACGTTAGACTGCAGGATAGATTCACGTTTTCGAAATTTGCAAAGTTGAGCAATATGCCCACTCTTGTCACAGACAAAACAGGATCTATTAAATTTATCTTGTGAAGGGAGTCCTTGGCTCTTATTGTAATTTTTATTCAGGTTTCCCGTTGAGGTCTATTATTATTTTTAAAGGCTCTCTTTTTAGGATTCAATTGACCATTTATAGGAAAATGATTTTTGGGCATATTATTATTGGCTTAAATAAGATTTACCTTTGTGGTGGAATTACCATTACTCTCTTATGTCATGAGTGCATCTTGTCCTCTAGCCTCCTCCTCCACACGGATGCGTGTGATCGAAGTCTCCAAGGATGTCTTCTTTTGTTTGTGCTGCAAAGTCTTTTGGAACTCCCTCCAAGATTGTGGTAGTTTATCAATTATGCCAGCTACCACCAAATTGTCTCCAATCTTTATGCCTTCGGATCTTAATTCTGCTACAATCATTTGGAAGTCTTGTGTTTGATCCACCATTAATTTTCCATCCACCATTTGGTAACGGAAAAATCTACTAGTAGCATACTTTTTTGCACCAGCCTTCTCGGTATCACACTTGCTTTGTAAAGCTTTCCAGTTTTTCTTGACATAATTATAAGTTGTATCATAATAATCATAAAATGATTGGCAAGACAATTCAAAAGATAAGAGCGACAATTATATTCATCTTTTGTACACTTATCTATTTTTTCTTGATGGAGATTAAATTCTTCCTCACTCATCTCATCGGTAGAAACCTTTGATTCTTGTCAGTGAGGATGTAGGCAACTTTGAGAAGACTCAAGTAGAAGAGGACCTTTCCTTTTCACCTCTTGAAGTGGGCTCCCTTAAAGCGAAAGGGCTTGTTGAGATCTTCAACAGGCTCATTTGGTTTCTCTTATGTAGGATCCATGTGTTGAATCTCCTTAAACTTGTTGGTGCAAACACAATAATAATGGAGACATTGAATAATACGTTGAATATTATTAATTTGAAGAGATGAACACAACACTATTTGGACTGAGGCACGTCACTCGCTCTCTTTAAGGAGATTCAAGCCCTTGGTTGGCTAATCTTTGTAATTGATGCAGACCTTCTCTGACTTGTCTCCCCAAGGATACAACAACCCAACAAATGTTGTATGGCTAGAACAACTTCTGCACAAAGTGTTCAAGCCCAAAGCTCCACCAGAAGAACACCTTTCTTTGGCCTGAAATCTCTCAAGTATTTTAGAATATTATTGAATTCACTCTCTCACACAATACTCTTTTCTTTTAACTATTTTCTTCATTCACTCTTGATATGAAATTAGTCCATAGCATAGCCATATATATAGTCTTCCAACCCTTGACATAACCTACATGTTATTTATTAATTTAGAAAACTTCTCTTAATTTATTTCATCTAACTTACATACAAGTAACTCTTTCTTTAACAAATTATAACTCATCTCTTTATTCATCTTCAGTTATTTTAAGTTTCAACATATTTAATTTAAAATGTACTAACATAACTCAAATTTCAAACTTTTATCAACTCTTCCATAGAGAAAGATCCTAAAAATTAGGACACTATCTCTATCTCACCTTTAAACATTACGATGCTAAGCCCGAAATTAGAAAATAATATGATGCAATGAGGCTAATTTTAATAGCATCAGAGAAAGAATCCACCACTAGAGAATGAATTTGTGGATGGTCTAGGGAAGGCATCCACACATCATTCCAAATGCTCATAGCGTCACCAGTCCCAATTCTCCACCTTGCTCCCTTTACCAAAACATCTCTCCCCTGCAATATACTCTTCCATGCATATGACCCCAAATTTGTTGTAGCAGCTTCCATGATAGAGCAATTAGGGGAAAATCTTGCCTTAAAGACTCGATAGGGAAAAAAATTTAAATGAAAATAGAAAATTAGGGAAAAATATATAAAAATTTGTTTTGTGATATAATTGAAAACAGAAAATTAAATTTGATTTTTCATTCTTTTTTTTTTTTTTTAAATATCCAATAAATTATTAGATGGAGTTTAAAAATTTTGCTCATCTAAAACAAATTGTTTTTTAAAAAAATTATTGCTGATCTGTTAGCAAAATTGGCATTCTATACTAGTTTTAATGGTCCCTAAATTAGTGCGGTTCTTCTAGGCAAGGTTGCTCATGCCATAAGGATAAGAACTCGCCTCAAAGTCAAAGATCCTCATAGTTTCTAGTTTCTACTATGTTTTGTTTTAGTGTTTTTCCATTGAGGGAAAGAAAGAAACATTATTAAAGTGCAAATTATATGGAAAAATAGATTGATCCAATGACAGTAGCAACAAAAGAGCAAAATCATACCTTTGTTTTAATTTTTTGAATAATATCTAAGGGCATGGACTCATTTCCTTTTCTATTCCCTCCTGGGGGGAATGGACTAATTCATGGATTGGTTTGTAAATGAACACGGTTGTTTATTTACCACTTGAGTTTGACTTAAAAAAATAGGAAAATGCCAAGAGGCCTTTTGAACTTTGAGGTAATGGTCATTACACCCTTAAACTTTTAATTTAATCAATTTACTCCTTGGACTTCACACTTCTGCCAAATTAAGGCATCTGTTAGTTTGCGGTTAAAAGTGACTCACGCATATGCATGTGCAATTAAATTACCAAAAACAATATTTTCTTTTAAAAAAATTCCCCCCCCCCCCCCCCCCTCCAAAAAAAAAAAAAAAAAAAAAAAAAGGCTAACACAGAGAGGCTACAACATCACTGGACTTCATGGTCCCGCCGGCACTTGATTTCGCCAACAATCTCACCACTCAGGCGGAACCTGCTTACAGTTGCTACCAATTGTGCCGCAACAAGAACGTTGGAAATGTGTGAACAGATCAGGTTTATAGATTTTTTTTTCAAGGAAGTTTAATATATGTGCATGTGCACAAATCGGGCTTGGCCATGGAAACACCATGATTCAAAAGAGATTTTATTTTATTTATTTATTTGTTTTAATGGGGGGATTGTTTAGTACGCGGATAGTGTTCATCATTAACTTCATCCTACATAATTTTGAGATGGCAAATGTGATTTGATTATAGCTCATATAGCAGATCCATTCCTCTGTTTATTCCTCTTCATATATTTTTAAAAAATTCCTCTGTTTATTCCTCTTATTCTTTATTTATTTATTGATTGCCTACACAAAACCAATGAGACACTTTGGGGATGAAGGTTTCAAGTGCTATTGTTGTCGAAAACTACAAGCGGTTCAGAAGCCAAGGATAGATGTGGGACCATGAAGTCTAGTGATCTCTCTTCTAAGTATCTCTCTGTCAATGTTGATTCTAGCTTTCTCCCTCTCTTAATCGGGTTTGGTGATGCTGCGTGAGTGTCGTTAGTTACTTTTAACGGCAAATTAACAAATATCTAACAGATGCCTTAATTTGGCAAAAGTGTGAAGTTCAAGGAGTAAATTGGCTAAATTAAAAGTTGGTGTAATAGCCACTGCCTCTAAGTTCAAGGAGTCTCTTAGCATTTTTCCTTAATAGATTTAAAACTTGGATTTTGGCTAATGCCATTACCTTCACATCTATAAATTATGCCATAAAAGTCATAACATTAACATAGTCCTTTTAAAAATAAAATAGAAAATTCATAAAATAGTCCAGTAAACTAATCAATATATATATTATATATGAAAAAATTGGGCACTAGCATCCGAGGTTGTATAAAAGTTGCTATTTTACAACCTAAAAAGTTATTTTATCTATTATACCATCCCACTATATAATACACTCAACATTCCAATTTTTATTTTTTCATACAACACAATAAAATAATATAATTCAACACAATAGAATAACATAACTACACCATTAAATATTATAAAATAATGCTTTACTTTACTAGCAACCAGAAGAGAGAGATGAGTGAATAAAATAATGTCTTTTAAGTTTACATCTAAGTGAATAGTAGGTTGTTTACAATACACTTAACATTCCATTTTTTATTTTTTCATACAACACAATAAAATAATATAATTCAACACAATAGAATAATATAACTACACCATTAAATATTATTAAATAATGCTTTACTTTACTAGCAACCAGAAGAGAGAGATGAGTGAATAAAATAATGTCTTTTTAAGTTTACATCTAAGTGAATAGTAGGTTGTAAATTAAGCAACTACTTGTAGCTAGGTTGTTTATTTTTTGAGAAATGATATGTCCACAACATTTTCACAACATTTTTATAATAAATTCTAAGTGGCAGGTTGTTACTAGTTGTTATTGTTGGGGCAAAAAAGTAATTTTAGTGTTAGGTTCAAATTTGAACCAATAATAACTAACCACCTATAATTTATTATAAAAATGTTATAGACGTAACACCTCTCTTATTTTTTTTAGATATACAACCCCGAATGTGGCATGTTTTGGGGCACAAAAAATGTAAAATAGCCACTTTGGTCACAAATCTGATGAATTTATCTACGAATATTGTTAATTAATTAATTATTATTATTATTATTATTATTATTATTTTTTATGGTGGGAATTATTTTCCTAGACAAATAGAATATATAATTGATATAAAAAGAAAGAAAGAAGACAAAGTGAAAGAAGTTACCTTATCTGAATGGATGTGCTTTCAGAGGCCCAAACGAACTGAGATTCAAATTTGCATTGGATGACCATTTCTTTGCACAGGTATTAAATCAATCTGGATGTTGGGAATGTGAGAAATCTTGGGCCATTGATCTCCTATCTCTGGTTGGCAACATTCACTAAGAATTGAACTCAAACGGATCTCTAGATTCTTCAATGTTGTAGGAGGGAAGTTCGGCAGCGATTTCAGTTGGGGCATTGAATTATTTGCAAAAACTGAAGACGTGGCATAATAGCGATAGTAACACCACTTTCTTGTGCTTCTTCTTCTCTCATTGTTCCTCCAATCCCATCCCATTCTTCCCACTCTTTCATATTGAAAAACTGAAGAGACTTTAAATTAGGGAATAAGACAAGTGAAGATAATGATGATAATGTTGATCCCTTCTCTTCGTCTATCTTGTTATTGTTGTTGTTTTAGTTGGATTCTTCTTCTATTCCCAAAAATTCAAAGCCCACCCTTTTTACACTTTCCGCACCTCTTATCACTAATGATTCAAGGAAATGCAGCTTCCCCAAAGGAGGCAATTGCTCTAACTTATCCCACCACCAAGCACAAGCTTTTTCAAAACGGTCAAAGACATCGCCCAATTAGGATACCCTGTACCCTCATACCAATAAATCCCTAACTTCTCCAAGTATGGATGTGACTCCAACGCATTAAGAACTAATTCATCATTCTCCCTTCTTCTATTCTCCTCATCCTCAGCTTGCTCACAAAACCGTAAATTCAACTTACAGAGGTGTATCTTATTTTTTTAGTTGTGCATTCTCAGCCTCTTGTACATCTGTTACATTTTATTTGGAAGTTTCTCAAAGGAACTATATTCCAAATTCAATGACAGGAGGTATGTCAAACACTGGAATAAATCAAGTACCAAGACCATGCTTGAATTTCTAAAAAAAAGAGTCCGTAGTTTTTTTGCATTATAGATAGACACTGGAAATTGTGTTTTCTCCTTTAATTCTAATGTCAAATGGCGAGCACTTTTCCAATCTAACGCCAACACTTTGTCAACATCAATTGTGAAGCATTCATTTGTTGTCATTGATAGGGCGAAATCATGCACAATATCATGCATTTTGCATCTTATTATCTAATCATCATTATTGTCATCTTTCTCAAAATCTTGGAAGAAGGAGTGCATAGCTAGTTTTTCAAAGTACCTTTCTCCCATATCCTCCATATTAAGATTTTAAGCTAGAATATCCTTATGCCATCTATTGGTAGACCAACTCATTTCTAGAAAAGAGATAATCCTTTGGAAAGATAGCACAATACAAGAAGCATTGTTTTATTGCTGACAGCAATTCATTATAACTGAATAATAATGGTCCTAAAACACCATTTTGAACATCTTCTAATTCCCATAAATTACTTTCCAAAATATTCTTCCATTTTTGCCTACTTATTTGGCTGCCCATGACACTTCCTAGAATCTTTGCAGCGAGCAGTAGGCCTTTACACTTATTTGCTAGTTCTCGACCAAGTTTTCCTAGTTGCTTATCATCTTTGTCAATAGATGCTATTTGACTACATATCAACTAGCTGTCTTCGTTAGACAATACCTCCAAATTGATGAATAAGCACTATTTACCATCTTTGCAACTCCTTCCTTACATGTGGTGATCAAAATTCTACTAGCTTGGGCACCACATTTGAGTGCAAGTTCAAATGGCTCCCAATCATTGGGCTTTTCAAACCACACTTCATCTAAGACAAGAAAAAACTTCTTTCCCCTTATAAAATTACAAATTCTATTTACTAGATTTTGTAATTCAATAATGTCAAGGGATTGACCTACAATAGATTCAAAGATTGCTTTGGCAACCCTAATCTGATCAAAAGAATTGGAAACACATACCCATATTAGTATTTCAAAATAGTCCTGAACATCAACATTATTGTAGGCTAGTTAGGCAAAAGTTGTTTTTCCCACACCGCCCAAGCCTATTAAGGACTAAGGAGATGACATGGGGGCTCTTTTCTTCTTGGCTATCCTTGCTCAAGAGGTTGCTCACTAGCTCCTCCCTTTCCTTACCACGGCCGCAAATTTTAGACACATCAACAAGGGAGGTAGTTGTTGGTCGCTCAACTACTTTAGTACCCCTATTCAACTCAAACCCGAAACCGACTCTCTCTTTAAACAGCTCATCTAACTTTCCACTCAGGTCATTTATTTTGTGAGCAAAGTCGTCATGCATACTAAGTTTATGAACCGGATGAAGCCACGATGAAGGGCAAGGGATAATAGAGAAGCTTACCTTCGTCTTCTTCTGAGCATGAGAGCTTTCAACATTATCTTCTTCTTTCTCCTATTCCTGGATCCTTGCTTTGATTAATTCAGTGTTCCACTCATCCAACACGTTGTCCATCAGGTAGAATGTGTCTTTGAGCTTTAATTTCCTAACCAAAGCTTCACAGCTACTTCGGTCATTTGTCTTTTCTCAGCATCTTCGAGCATTGCCTGGATCATTCGGAGATTGTCCTTGAGCTTCCGGACTTCTTCGTCAACACCCACAACTAACTTTCTCTTGTTCCACCTCCTCAATAGCAATTGAAGCCAACTGCTCTTAGAGTGCAGAAACTAGAACCCCAGCCATACTTACAGTTGGAGTTGGAAGTTTAGTAGATAATAGAAGAAACTAAAAAAAGATAACGCAAATTAGAGGTGGTACTGGTATTCTTCTTTCTTGTTGATGATGCACAAAAATCGTCAGTGAGTTGATCATCCACACATGCGTCAATGGGTGCACCTGAAGAGCAAAATAGAAGAACCCATCAAAGGGCACCGATGGGGTACCGGCCAAAGACCCTCCGAAGGTTAAGTTAGAAGAGGGCTCTAGCAATGCTAGAGAGTATGAGCTTTTAGAGAAATTGTGCGTACCTTGATTTGTGAGGGTCTTGGGGGTTTTTATAGTAGCGTAAGAATGACATCCGTGCCTTGATTAAGAAGATGTTTCCTTGTAGGAGAGAAACTCTTTATTTTGCGTATCTTGTGGAATCATTTCCTTATAGGAGTCTCCTTGGTTAGGGTCAAGTGTAGGGCACAAGACATTTCCTTATAAGGAAGATCTTCATTAATGCTCATATATTGTGAGATTCTTTCCTTGTAGGGATTCTTCTGGTTATGGTTGGGCGTAGAATGCAAGGCATTTCCATATTAGGATCATTGGAGACCACTTAGGCCATGTAGGTGCCACGTGACTTTGACACCCATCTCCCTTCAGTCCATACACCTTAAAGAGTCCGTCCATCTCTCTGCCTTTTCGTCTAGGGCATGATTCCTTCTACCTGCTCTTTGACAAGCAGGCTAACTAGACCGTCTCTTTTGACAACACCTTCGCCAACGACTAACTCTTTCAATAGGATCCATCTACTTTGGGATTTATCCCTATCAATAGGTCAGTGGCGGAGTATCCCATCCTGATGGGTCAAAGTGCTCGGACTTTGTTAGATGGAAATATCCTTATTAGTGTGCAAGTTAGTTTGTTGATTCGGCGAGTATAGTGGGTCATCTGTATATTCTGGGCAATGAGTAGGGTACCTAACGACCCCTTGATACATAACAACCATCAAGGCTGAGCGTGTCAGGTGGTGTCAACGAAGGTACCTGATGAGCGCTGGGTCCTTGACAACCCCTTAGTACCTAACGACCCTTAAGGCGGAACGTGTTGCGTGGTGTCAAGGAAGGTACCTGACGACCACTTGGTACCTAATGATCGTCAGGGCGGAGTGTGCCACACAGTGTCATGCTTCCTTCATGACCAACCATACTTTTGGTGACTGAAAATTCTTTTGGTAAGCTCATGATGCTTTTGATGAATGAAGACTCTAGGGTGTTAGGAAATATTTTCTAACTAGTGAAAATATTCCCTATCACTTGCTCGGACTTTGTTAGACGGAAATATCCTTATTAGTGTGCAAGTTAGTTTGTTGATTCGACGAGTATAGTGGGTCGTCTACATATTCTGGGCGATGAGTAGGGTACCTAACGACCCCTTGATATGTAACGACCATCAAGGCTGAGTGTGTCGAGTGGTGTCAAGGAAGGTACCTGATGAGCGCTGGGTCCCTGACAACCCCTTAGTACCTAACAACCCCTAAGGCGGAGCGTGTTGCGTGGTGTCAAGGAAGGTACCTGACAACCCCTTGGTACCTAATGACCGTCAGGGCGGAGCGTGCCACACTTCCTTCATGACCGACCATACTTTTGGTGACTGAAAATTCTTTTGGTAAGCTCATGATGCTTTTGATGAATGAAGACTCTAGGGTGTTAGGAAATATTTTCTAACTAGTGAAAATATTCCCTATCACTTGCTTTTATAATGAACTCGCCCTTGAGAGAGAAAAGCAAAGGAAAAAAAGAAAAGAAAAGAGTAATAGGAAAAGCCAGAGGACCTGCTGTTAGTGTTTGTTGGAGAGTAAAATTAAAATTATCTATCAATGCACCTTTTTTTTTTTAAAAAAAAAAGAATCACTTGCATGTACAGTTCCATCGACGTTTATTTAATTTTTGTTACACCTAACTTGTTAAAAAGTTAGATGGAACATAGCAACAAATTCTATGGTAATAAGTTGATAACTAATATATATGGCTTACCAAAAAAAAAAAACTAATATATATGGATATAAATTACAATTTGCAAAATTGATCTGGGCAGCCATAACCATAAAAGCCATTTGATTGTTTGATGTTCATGATCAAGTTTTATTTAAAAACCATGCATTGTTGAAGGCTAGACTATCTACTTTTGCCCACTAAAACTCTTTCACATTTTAAATTTACGAGCAATTACTATCCAAAATTGCAAAATGCTAATTTTAAGAGACGTCCAAAATAAATAGTAATACTAAACATACAACAATTTTTAGAATAGTTGAATTGAAAAGTGTTAGGTTTTAAGTACTTAGGAACTAATGTATTAGAACTCTAATTTGTATTGTTGGTAAACCATGATCAAAACAAGTTTTTAGTCTTGTTTAGACTTGCTCAAAGTGTATGCGTTTATGTAAAGTTGGAATCGAGTTGCTATAGAAGTTATAGTATGATTTTGCTTGGCTTGATCGATCGAGAATTAGACTCGACTGGTCGAAATTTGGGCAAAACATTTTTCTGTAGAATTTTCCAACTCAGCCCTAAGCAAATATGACGTGTAGGGTTTTATGTTTTGCCTTAAGTATAAAAGGGAAAACCCTAGCCACGTTTTAGGTAGCTCCTTTTGCTGTGTGTGTGAATTTTTTGTGAGATCTAGAGGTATTTGCCTTCACACATACTTAGGATTGTCAAGAAGGAGAATTCGATTCAAGAACTCGATGATCATTCAGTTGCTGCAATAAAGAGCTTAAAGATACACAAGCAGGAGTGCTTGTACTTGCTGGGAATCCAAGAAAGAAGTAGTCCGTGGACTCAAAGCTGTCATGTGGTTGTAGTAGTAAGTTTCCTACTCGAGGTAGCAATAGGATGTTAGTGGTCTAAGTCGCTATTGTGTAAACTTCAATTCTTTCATAGTAGATTTAGTTTTACCTTGAGGATCACTAAGTTAAATCCTCCCCAGGTTGTTACCGGTTTGGTTTCCTAGGTTATCATATTGTTGTGTTCTTTATTTTCCGCGCTTTTCAATAATATGATGTGTTTGTGTTAACCTAGATCTGAAATTGGACTAAGTAATCAACTTGGCTAATTAACTAGGTTAATATGTTGTGTTTGCTGGGGTCTAAAAATGTACAAAATTTTTTTATTGATTTTCATCTTAAGAACATTATTTGTATTATTGTTTTACTTACTAACAATTTCACATCGATAGTTGTAAAATTTTTGTGTCTCTAGAGTTATTGGTTTATATTTATCTAGCTCTATGGGATCTATATAGACTACACTATACTCTATAGTCTAAGAGCATCCACATCTATGGTACTAGAAAATTTAACTTTTAGCACCCAAAATAACTATTTTATTTATTTTAACATCTCACTTAACAATATACCATATATCTCATTTTCTTACTTTAACACATTACCTATTAAAATAATACTACCTTCTAAGCACGCGCTCACGCACGTGCTTAGAGGCTCTTCTATTTTTTGGGGGAAAAAATAATAATTTGCATTTATTATAATTTGGGATTTCAACATTTCCCAATCACAACCAAAAAAAAAAAAACCTAGGAGTGTGATGAGTACTATGTGTTTACAGGTAAAATAATTTTTCATCACACCACTAGTTTTTTTTGTTATGATTAGGAAATGTTGTAATCTCAAATTATAATAGATGTAAATTATTAATTTTTTCCCAAAAAAATAGAAGAGCCTCACGCTAGTTTTATTTATTGGATCCTAAAATGTAGTGTTTTAATCCTAAAATTTAGCCATGTACTACACACCCATAACAAAAAGTTAAAAAGAGCTTATATTTAAAATTTAGCAACTAACATTGTTTTCTTTTATGGTAAAAGACTCAAAAATTTTTTTTCCCCTTTTTAGTGGTTATCAAGTTGTATTTTATCCTAAAATTTAGCCATGTACTACATATCCATAACAAAAAGTTAAAAAGAGCTTATATTTACAATTTAGCAACTACCATTTTTTTTTTCTTTTATGGTAAAAGGCTCAATTTTTTTTTTTTTTAAAGAAAGGCTCAGATGTGCATCCACGCTTTTTTTCTTTTTAGTGGTGCTTTTATTGTTCTTTTATTTATGACAATTATCAAGTTGTATTTAATCCTAAAATGATGTGTTTTAATCCTAAAATTTAGCCATGTACTATACATCCATAACAAAAAGTTAAAGAGCTTATATTTAAAATTTAGCAACTATCATTTTTTTTTTCTTTCATGGTAAAAGGCCCAATTTTAATCCTAAAAGTTAGCCACTTAATACACATCAATAACAAAAGTTAAAAAAAGTTTAAATTTCAAATATATTTCTTTTATGGTAAAAGGCTCAATTTTAATCCTAAAAGTTAGCCACTTGCTACACATCCATAAAAAAATTAAAAAAAAAAGTTGAAAAGAGTTTAAATTTCAAATATATCAACTACCTTTAAAACTGAGAAAAGGTGTATAACATTTTTTATGAAGTAGTAAATTAATAATTATAAAAAAAAAAAAGTAAATTGAATTTCACATAGAATTATACAAATGATAAATATAGTTTATGTTACAAAAGAAATTTTTTTAAAACAATTTCTTAGATAACAACCACTTCATGTGAGGTTTGAATTATACAATAATTCTTGTAAAGTCTTCCACTTGAACTTATATAATATTCCATTCCAATGCCTCTTCAATGCAATCTAATAAATTTGTGCATACATTAACCTAAGAGAGATAAAAGAGTTAGGGGAAAAAACTTTAATAAAAAAAAAATAATAAAAAAAAAATTGTTTGTGTTTGTTTTAAATTGGGAAACCAATCGGTTTCAAAAAAAAAAAAAATTGGGAAACCAATTAAGTAGCATAATCCCCTCAAAAAATTCCTATAAAAAAAAAAAAAAACACTAAACCAAGTAGCAGGCGTGTTATGTCACATTATTTTACAAAGAAAGTAAATTCCTATATAAAAAAAGATCCATGCCAATATTTATTGATTGGATTAATTATGATGAGTGGATAGCACTATAGCAGGAAAATTTTGTTCTTATGGATCACAATGTAACACGCTATTGATAAAATAGGATTACACTGGAAGTGAATTTTAGTTTGTCACAAAATTTTACAAAGAGAAGCATAAATTCCTACTATATACGAAAAGAAAAGAAGCGTAAATTTCTTTAAAAAAAAACAAAAAAACAAAAAAACAAAACCAAACTAAACCAAGTCGCATAATCCCCTAAAAAAAAAGCGTAAATTCCAAAAAAAGAAACCCCAAAAAAAAAGTTTGTGTTGAATTCTAGGCCAAAACTAAAAGAAAGAACCCTTACCAATATCCAAGGACGAAACCAGGATTTGAACCTAGGGGGGGCCAAAGTATGAACCAAAAAAATTTCAAGTGACATAGTTTATTAAAAAGAAATTATGGTAGACAAAACAATTGCACTTTATTACCATAAATATTTAAGTCAAGAAGGAAATAATATAAACAAAAAAAGTTGAAAGTTACAATATGATATTCTAACCTTTTCGAAGAAGAAGAATAAAAAAAGAAGAGAATTTCAGATCTCCAGATTTTGGGTAATTGGAATTAATATGTTAATTTTATCACGTTGTCCAACTCACCAATATGATAAACCCATACTTTTGGATGCAACTGAAAATCACACTAATGAAGTTTTCAAAACTTTGTTTGAGAATTTTAAAAAATTGGGATATTAATATTAAGAGTTGGCAATACTACATCATCAATATTGGCTTCTAAAAGAATTTTGCATTTTATCTTTTGAAAAAAATTTAAATATTGTAATTGACTTTCCCATAATTTATAAATCAATTAAAAAGTCATATAAATTATTGTCACCCCTGTAAGAGAATTTTTTTTTTCTATGAGATTTTTTTTGGCTATGAATTATTGAATTATGATATTGATGATTTGTGGATTTTTTATTGTGTTGTATTCGGACTATGTAGGGGCCACGGGCCCAAAGAAAGGGTTAGGTGATTAGTTTCATTTGGGCTATTTGAACCAATCCAAAAATTAGGAAGGGCCAACTATAAACTCTAAAATATATACTACTTAAATTTTTCAAAGAAATGGTTTTTGTGTGGCGCGGGGGGGAGGGGGGCATGGGCCCCTTGCCCCTTAGTGGGTTCGTCCCTGCCAATATCTTTTTTCAATGACTCAGTTCAAGCACAAACCCTGCATTTGAAATTTCAAAGTCAGCACCATCAAACACCCTCGAATCCCTAATCACATTGACCCACAGGTAAGTACTCCTCAAATTATGAATACCTAGCGGCCATGGCAAGTACTAACTCAAAGAAAATCAAAAAAAGGAAAAAAAAAAAGATAAGAAAATAAAGAGGAACTTGCAAAAGATAGAACCTGAAAAGTTGTTGGAGCCTTTGACAGTGTCTGTTTAAATTGTTTAGAAACCTAATCCAAAAGTAGAAGAAAAAAAAAAGGAGAATGTAGAGCTAAACTGAATGTCTTCAATCTGAAAAAGAATAAGATATAGAAAGTGAGATAGAAACTGGCAAAACGTACGTGAGTTTATAGATCTTAAAGTGTAGGAGTTTTAATTTACACATTTATCCTCATTAGTTGAAAACTTGTGAATGGGTATGATGAGGGTATTTTAGGCATCAAAATTGATGAATTCAAACAGGAAAAACTCCTTAAATAGTAGTATAAATAAACACTAATTAACATAATATAAAATAGGAAAATACTAACAGATGTCTTTAGGACATTGGTTAATAATTTATTTAAAGAAAGGTTTTATGGGAAAAAAACAATTAATGTTTTAACAACTTTTTTCATTTCCTATTAAAGTGGTGTCAAAATTTTCCTAAAATAAATTGTTAACAATTACCGTAAGAGCACTCGTTAGCATGACCCTATAAAATATAAACCCATTAAAATGTCACCACAACAACCACCGCAACTCTAATAATAATAATAATAATAATAATAAAACCACTGCACCAACCACCACAAACCCACCTCACTAACTACCAACTACCAATCTCATATCTTGTTCCGCCTCCCGAGCAGCAATTGAAACAAACTAATCCAAGATAGCAGAAACTAGAGGTTCGGCCATACTCGCAGTCGGAGTTGGAAGTTTTGTAGATAATAGAAGGAGCTGGAAAAAGAGGTGATCAGAGGTGATACTGATATTTTTCTTTCCTGCTTTATTAATGAACCGGAAGGGCCAAAGATTTCCACATGGGCACTCAACATGATAAAAGCCAAATTATGTGGGGGACAAAGAAAAACACAGCCCATGAGTGAGAGAGAAAGCAAAGAAGAAAGGGGAACAAATAATTAAAGGAAAAGCCAAACGACCTTCTGCTGTTTCCTGTTTGTTAGGCTCAGGCTTTGTTGGCTGCTATTATTGTGTTAACACATGAAGAGATCTACATAAGAATCAAATTTGCTATGAAAATTTACCCACCTAGATGGTAAGTTATCATTGTTGGATGGTTGGTTTCACATAAATCTATCAACGACACCTTTTTTAATTTAATTTATTTTTTATCATTCACAACAACTTGCTAACACAATAAATTGTGAAAAAAAAAGTTGTGAATTAAGTTCGGACTAAATTATTTCTATACACATTAATTCTAGTTTTGATAGAATATTTATGCTTCTAGTAATAGTGCTAACTTAAACAGAGACTCTCTGACAGGCTACTTTTGACAATAATCTCTCCTTGTAGAAATTAAATATTCCAAAAATATCAAACTAATTAAACTCACACCCCTACAATTACTAAATTAGTACTAGAATGGATCATAAGTTAGCCTACATGTAATGCTTCAAAATCTACAACCTAACCATGAAATTCACTATTTTTGACAGCTTAGGATTGCTGAAGCAACTCCTATGTAGCATGCTGGGGAAAATTTTGGCCCGTTTTTGGACCAATTTTTGGCTTTTTGAGATATATATATATTTGTGGCTTCAAAATTAAGGTTTGATAAAATTTGAAAAACCAAATTGTAACCACTTTCTCTCTTTTTTCTTAACATAGGCATATTAATCATTGAACAACGTAAATTTTTGTGTCATGTGATTATTTCTTTGCACAATTTTTTCTCAATATTTACATCTCACATGACGCAAGAAGTCGGTTTAAATTCCTAATATTAATGATTTGATTAGAATTTTACCGGTCCACACACAAGAATAACGAAAAATTACAGGTCTAAAAGTAAACTCGTTGATTTGACTTCTAGTGAAATGGGTGATTGAAGATAATTAATACTCAGCATTTCTTTCAGCTGAAACACTATCTCACAGTTGGGTTATTAATGATCAGAAAAATTAAATTTAACAAAAGCATCTGCTTATACAAAACAATTTTCCACTTACACAAGCAATTTACATACATTTGAAATCACTACCTGTCCTAAACCAAGTCATTCACATGCGAAAAACAAAAGATTTAGGAAAATTTTCATTTTAAACCTATAGCTCAGAGTTGTAACAAACTAAGGTTTGAAAATCATATGTATCTCATATATCTCTCATGGGGAGCGAGATTAAAAAAGAAAAAGAATAAAAAAAGATCTACTTCTAGTTTTTCACTAATCCCAATTTTTTGTTTTTGCAAAATTCTATGTCGTGTCAACCTATTTAATAAACACGTTGTGTAAAAGTTGAGTGATTCTGACATGATTAGTAAATTTATCATGTTCATATTGATCTATAAGGTCAAATACTCATAAACAATCACCACATGTGAACATGAATTGCCATCATTACAAATAAACAATAAAATTATGTGAGAAAGAGGAAGGTAATTAGTTGATGAAAGGGAAAACAAATATTAGGAAATACTGACTTCTTCTTCTTACAAAAATAAATAAATAAATACAACTTCTTGTATACACACCCGTGAAAATAATGAATAATCATGAATTCGAAAGGTTAAAAAATACTATTTAAACAAAAAAAAAAATTCTACTCACTAGTAGTGAAAGATTGTTGCTGCTATTTAATTTTCAGCAACTTGCGTTCACAAATGTAACTGATGATATAGATGGTTCCATGGACAGAGCCATGGTTGGACTTGGGGGGCAAAGGCCCCCCATTTAAAAAATATATATATATATATATATATTATTATAATATATATGGGTACTAATTTTAGCAATTTTATTTTAGAAAATTACACTTTTGCTCCCTTAAAAATATCATTGATTCTTTTAAGAGTATTGTTATAGTCACAAATTTTTCTATAACATTTTTACAAATGGTTAAGGTAGCAAATTCCTATTAGTTCGCATTTGGGCTCACCAATTACATTATGAGCAATTTGTAAAAAAGTTTGTAGTTCAAACATTTTCCACATTTTAAAGACCATTAAAAAATATTTATAAGTCTAAAATCTAAAAAAGAAATATACAAGCCCAAAAAAATTAGTACAACAACAAAAATTATCAAGAGTAAAACTAAAAAAAAAAATTAAGCCTAGTGAACCAATTTTACTTAAAATAAACAATCTGACCCTTTAAAAAATTTTAGACAACTAGCAGCTAAGTGAATAAGTAGCAACAAAATTGAAGGCCGAAGTCACTGCGCACAGCCAACAGTAAAGCTGCCCCCCTAACTCTAAGTTCTGGCTCCGTCCCTGGATGGTTCAATTCCTTATTATCAAAAATAATTGGCTACTCACATGATCATCATAATTCACAGTCATTCACAAGATCATAAAGAAAAAGTAACCGAATACTTATTATTATACCCACCATCTAAGTGAGAAAATGACTTCTTTTTTTTTAGAGAGTTTCAATCTATGGCGTCCACTCCTGATAATTGCTCTTTATTATTAGACCAAGACACCAATCAGTTTTTGGTATAGGCGGAGATTAAACCCCAGATCTCTTATACAACTATTAAAGACTTTACCAGTTAAGCTAATTGGAACTCACAGAAAATGACTTTTTTCAATTCCCACCTAAAGTCTCTTTTTTCCACTATCAGATTCAATTATGCGCTCAGTTGAAAGGTCCCACTCTATATGTTTGTTTGTCCGTTTTTATAGAATTCGAAGAAAATGGTCTCATGCTTTGGCCTCGTCAAATTGAAACTCATCTTCTAGACCCACAATGTGCAAAAAAGCTTACCCGCTTGCGTTCACTGTTAAATATACGGACCGACCTTTGTTTCCTTTTTGTCACACCTAACTGTCTATGGAATGTGCAAACTTCATTCAAAACCCATGCATTCCTTGCTTAACACTAGAATATCTTCATGAATTCATTTTCCAGCAAACCTTAAGGCCAAACCCTTTCAAATTTTAATTTTACAAGCAATTACAATCCCAAATTTTGAAATGCTAATTTTAAGAGACTAATGTGAAAGTACAAGGCTTGAACATGTTCTGATATCTAATATATAATTTTAATTTTGTTTTGAAATCACTTCTATTATTATTTTTTTCCTTCTATGCCAAAACACATACACTATGTGTTTTTATTGTCTAACATTGATTATTAGAAATAGCAAAATAAAAAAGAAGAGGATGCTCCACCTCTTTGCCTCCTGCTATGCCTTTAAAAGTCTGGTCTAGTATCTCTCTCTCTCAAATACATTTCCAAAAAGATTTTCACTAGATATTCACAATTCACATTCTCTGTCCAAGGACAAAATTGCTAAATGCCCTTTTAGGGCAAACTAAGCAGCATTTTGCCCTATTTTTCAAACTAATTAGGGAAATGTCATTCTTTTGAAACTCGATTTTCTCAAAATCGAGTTATAAAAAAAAAAAAAAAAAATTCTAGAGCCCTATAGCGGCGTTTTTGAGGACCTATAGTGACGTTTTCAAGACCTATAGTGACGTTTTGTAACTTGACTTCCATTAAATCGAGTTATAGGCAAATTTTTTTTTTTTATACCTCTAACTCAATTTCATATAAATCGAGTTACAAAACGCCACTATAGGTCTTGAAAACGTCACTATAGGCTCAAAAATGCCACTATAGGGCCTAACTCGATTTTGAGAAAATCGATTTTCAAAAGAGGGGCATTTCCCTAATTAATTTGAAAAATATGACAAAACGCTATTTAGTTTGCCCAAAAAGGACATTTAGCAATTTTGTCCCTCTATCCTCCCAATTAACTTCTGTCTCTCTTTCACTCTCATTTTCGATCATTATAATAATACATGTACACAATTAAGATACTTCTACCAAACCCATCATGGATAGAAACCTAGTTTAACCATAGGCTAATAGTTGTTGCACATAAATTGTTACACAGTATTAAATTCACCTTATTTTTGAACTAAATTGCAACTTGAAATAATAATTTTGAACTTAGAAATTTTAAATTTAATGTTGGGTGTACATGTGTGAGTAAAGTCCCACATTGAATAAAGATTAGAAGAATGAGTAGTTAATATAACATAATTGAGCACATACTCATTGGGCTTAGGCCTTTTGGGTTAAAGCGTGTCTCTATATGTTATATTAATTATTATAGGAAGCTCCTCAAGGTGTTTATCTCCCCCCAACAGTGGTATCAGAGCTTCGTTGATTTAGTGGATGACTTTTTGTGTGAATTTAGATGGGAAAGGATGGATTGCTTTGATTAATGTGGAGTTATTCCAAGAGGAAAAGAAGACTACTTGATTAAGGTAGGAGCTATCCTAAGAGGAAAGAAGATAGTTGAGGACAATTGATGGAACTTGAGTCAAGGTGGAGATTAGGTGGAGATTTGTTGGGAAATTGCCTCAAATTCTAATTATGACTTGGAAAGTCAATTAGGTTTCCTAGTTGAAGAAGAAAAAATTAATTTGGATTTCCTTGTTATAGAAGGAAAGACTATTCCTTGGTGTGGAAGGAAGTCTATTCCTTGTTAAAGAGGTAACGTATTCCTAGTTCAAAAAGGAATAGACTCCTTGTTAAAGAGGTAATGTATTACTAGTCCAAGTGGGAATAGCAAAACATTCTTATAAATAGACAATACTACAAAGAATTTGATGGCTTTGGCTTTGGCCTAAGGGTCCTTCCAATGGGGAGAGGGAAAATAAAGTGTGAAACTAAGAAAGAGAAAATGGATTTTCGCTTAGGAGGAATGCAAGAGGAAGGAGAAAGTAAGGTACTACCGCCTTCAAGAAGACACAAAGAGAGTATGTGCAAGAGTAAAGAAGAGAGTATGTGCAAGAGTAAAGAAAGAGGAAGCCGCACAAGAAAGAAAAAGAAGAGAAAGCAACCAAGAGGGAGCTGCTTAGAAAAAAAGAAGATAGCCAAGAGAGAGTAGTGTGTGGAGAAGAAAATAAAAAGGAGAGAACAAAGTGTTGCCACCTTTGAAAGAGATAATTAGTGTGTGTGTGTGTAAGCAAAGAAAAATAAGAGAGATTTTTCTTTAGCCGTGAGATATACACAAGAATTATTGTAATTGATCTGATAACAGTGAAATTATTTGGAGTTTGTCCCGTGGTTTTTTCCCTTCAAAAAGAAAAAGTTTTCCACGTAAATATTTGTATTCTTGTGTGTGATTGTTATTTTGGATTGCTAATATTGTTGATAATATCATTTGGGATGCAACAAGTGGTATCAGAGCCCATGGTGGTGTGGGGCAAAGGTGGCAAGGTTATCAAGGTTCCTTTCGCAATTGGAGCGGGAACTTGAAACCCTTTTGCAAATGGAGCAGGGTGGGTCCTTTTCGCAATTAGAGTGGGGATGGTATATTATACCAAGCAAGCCCATAAATCCCCCACAAACGATCTTGGAAAAAGCCCAACAAAGGAGTATTATTGCCAATGATGCTAGACAACAATGAGGTGCGAGATTCTCATGGAGGATAAAAGATGTGCGAGGTTGGCATATGAAGGCCCATGGGTGATGCATTAGTGAAGGAAAAAGCCCATTAGGCAAGAGGGAGCGAGTAAGACTTATTCATGGCCCACAGAAAGGTCTTGAAGCCCACAAAGAGGAAGAGAATCACATGTGAGGGGGAGATTGTTGGATGTACATGTGCGAGTAAAGTCCCACATTGAATAAAGATTAGAAGAATGAGTAGTTAATAGAACATAATTGAACACATAACCATTGGGCTTAGGCATTTTGAGTTAAAGTGTGTCTCTATATGTTATATTAATTATTCAAGGAAGCTCCCCAAGGTGTTTATCTCCTCCCAAGGTGTTTATCTCCCCAACATTTAAGTCGTGTTTTTAGTTTAAAAATGGGTATGTATGAAACTTTACGTAATAATTTGTGTGTAATAAATACAACCCTTAATCATATTACATAACAATTAAGCTGAGTGAAACCATCCTTTTATACGTGTGTTAGATGTTGAAGTTGTCAGTTATACACTATACATTATCAATAATCCAACTTTAACTAATGATATTATATATGAGTTGCTTTATTGGTGATTGACTGATTGTCATGACTCAACTCTCTTACAATGTGCTTCCTCATTCATACTAGGAAGCTATCAAAAATAGGGCATCATTAATTGTTTTGAAATTCAAGATTCTACTAATCATGCATGTTATTTCTCTATTTTCTTTTCATACTAGTTATAGGCCCATGCGTTGCACGATTTTATGAAAAAACTTATAAAATAAATGTATAAATAATTATATATTTTAATAGATTCAATAAAGATAAAAGAAAAAATTATCAAGTGTAAATAATTATCTCACTAAAATAAGGGGTAAGATTTCTTCCTAAAACTAAATTAAATTGATAATTCCAAATTGAATTTTAAATTGATAATTATTTAAAAATAACGTACTAAACAATTGATAAATCTAAAATTAATATAATCTTGATAATTATAAATTAAAATTAAAGTTGACAATTCAAGAATACATGTGTAGAACATCTTGATAATTTGATGTAACATAAAAATCAAATAAGAAAATTGTTAAAATTAATCTATTAATTTTAACCATATTTAATCATTAATTCTAAGACCCTAACACTAAGCTTATAAATTAGATCAAAGCTAAGAAAATTAGTTTAAACAAAAGGCAACCAATACACAAAACCTAATCAATTTAATAAAAACAAAATACAAAAACAAAGAAGGAGCCTTTGGAAACTTGACAATGTTTTCGAATGTTTTGAATTCATTAATTAAAATCACATGAAGACAAAAAACCAATAATAACACTAAAGAAAATAAACAAAATGAAAATAATAATAATAATAATAAAAGAATAAAGAATGCATACTTGCATTGTCATGGGATTTAGGCATTCACATATTGAAATAAGTTTCATTCCAAAAAGGATATATAGGGTTATATATATTGGTAGAGTTCCATTTGAAATATAATTCATTTAAACCTTATTGAAATTAAAGATATCTAATCAATGTGTTTGTTTTTATCCCATAAAAATTGGAATTAAAAAAGGTCATATGAAAAAAAAAGAAAAAAGAAAAAAAAAGAGTTGATTCAACGTAATGTAACATATAAAAAATTAAAAATTTTTAAAATTTAAAAAAAAAAAAAAAAAAAGAGAGAAAGAGAACGTGGTTGATAATTATAAGGAATTTTGATATAAATAAATAAATAAATATATATATATATATATATATATATATATATATATATTTTAAATGTCATCAACGTAGAAATTATCAAATTAATGGAGATATATACTGTTTTTTGGAATAAAGAATGCATATCTGCATTGTCATGGGATTTAGGCATTCACATATTGAAATAAACTTCACTCCAAAAAGGATATATATTGTTATATATATTGGTAGAGTTCCATTTGAAATATAATTCATTTAAATCTTATTGAAATTAAAGATATCTAATCAATGTGTTTGTTTTTATCCCATAAAATTTGGAATTAAAAAAAGGCCATATGAAAAAAGAAAAAAAAGAAAAAAAAAAAAAGAGAAAGAGTTGATTCAACGTAATGTAACATATAAAAAATTAAAAATTAAAAAAAAAAAAAAAGAGAGAGAAAGAGAACGTGGTTGATAGCTGTATGGACACGTTTTGAACTCTTAGCCCAAAAGGTGTATGGACTCAAGCCCAAAAAGCCCACAACAATAAATTTATAGAAAATGGGTTAGAAAACTGGGTTTTAGTGAATTAAACAATGAACTAATAGATTTTTATGATAAGGAAAGAAAGATAACAGAAGTTTATCATAAGAAAGTGTCCTCGGCCAAATCCGAGGAGATTGATTCTTTTATATTGCTTGTGAAATTTTGTTACAAAGTTGGATTTAGACTACTACAGAATTTCTTTCCTGATTTTTCGATCCCTTTCTCATAGAGGGTCTCTTACGTTATATAGGTCCTCCCGGTGATCTTGGCCTTCCACTTGTTGATCATCCAAGTTACCACTTGAGTGCCCGTCCCATCAGACATCCCTTCTGGCTTTTTATGAGTTGCGGAAGCCAAGGCAACACCGTTCAAGGGTCTTCTCCACATAAATACGACCAGAAAAATAGCTACAGTACATTAAATGTGGTGGTACTAGCTTTTCAATAGGTGCTTCCACTTTTTTGGCACACTTAAGATGTATGTTCCCATTACTAGAGCTTCTATAGAGGTTATCCTCGTCGAGGAACGCCTGTCTGAGCTATGCTGGTCAGAGCCGAGGAGGAGATACTCCTCGGACCACCTTTTATCCCTTGCTCATGGGGCTTTACCCAGGGTTCTTTACAACTATTCGTTCTTCCTTAAACATACTAACGTTCTCGGATAAGACCCAAGGCCCAATATATAACTTTGGGCCCTTACCCCTACAATAGCCCCTTAAAACTCCGGTTTTTCCCTCTCATCCGAGGAGAAAAAGTGGGGTTTTTATTTTCAAGAGGAAAAACCATTTATCTTCTTGATTCACACGTGCAGAAATGCTGTTTTACGCGCCCCATGATTGCTACTGATGCTTCGTGACTCGAGAGGTGTCATTAATTACTCCAGGTAGCGTTATGTTCCCCACATCCAACAGTAAGGCGCTGATCCAATGGCCAACATTCTTCCTTAGGTTTTGAGTGAGATAACTTCCACTCAATTCCACCCTCTATATAAAGCACTTGGAGGGATCATTTCTCTCATTTTACAAGTCTCCAAGCTCTCCAAAGTTCCTAAGCACTCGAAACCACAAAGCTTCCCCAATCATCAGACTTCCTGAGTTCTTTTCCTTAAAAATTTCCAAAAGATTTTTCTAAAGTTTCAGAGTTTAGTACACTTGCTCCCGTAAGTATTTATATCTTTATATTTTCTTTCTCTCCTCGGCCTTCTTTTCTTTTTAGAAAACTTCCTTCATGTCATCCTTGTTTGCTTAGATGGGTAGATTCAAGCACCTAGTAGACTCCCCGTCTGGTATGGAGGGTTTTAGGGCCAAATATCGTATTCCCTAGGGAGTGGGCTTACAATATTGCCCCCCAAACCAAATACTTACTAATAGATAAGTGGGTGAAGTCGTTATTCCGATGATCGCCTTCATAGAGGGAGGAATGACACTTCTTATGGTAGGATAATCAGAGACTACCTGCTCAACCACAGACTGTGCCCCTACCAGTGCGTTTCCAACGTGTTTAGGATCTTAGGGAGTGTAGATGCCCTAAACGACCAGATGAACCTTAAGCTCTCGTGGCACGATGTTGCTCATATGTACGAGTCTCATTCCCTTACCGGGGGATATTACCTCAAATCTCGATTCGAAGAGGTGAGATTGATATCCTGCCTTCCCAAGTCCAACAAAGGCTTGAAGAACGATTATTTGGTCGTCTCCGGGGAGTGGCATGACAGTCTTTTCTGCCCAATTAAGGCGGGAGCACCAGGTGGGGTATCCTAGGATCAGGTCCCTAGGCAGGGACCTTAGTCTTTAAAGCTCTTCTTTTTCTTTTTCTTTTTTTTTTCTTATTTTATTTATTACTCCAAGTTGTTCGTCTCCTCGGATAATAGTTGTCACTGATCTAACCTCAGTTTCCTTTTCGAATGTTTTTGCAAATAAAGATCACATCTCTCTGAAGCTTATTCACATCAACATTCCAAGGCTCAACTACTTACTAAGGTCGGAAGTATTCGCAAGTGAAGACAGACAATTACGGGCTGCTCACCTGATCTTAGATTACGAGCCCTTATTGCGCGTATTTCAGGACGTAGGCGAAGCAATACGAGCGGGTAGCCCCAAGCTTGCTTGAATAGACATTTCCAAGCCTAGGTTCTTGGCTCGCAAGAGACCTTCCCCTTATTGCGCCACCACCTCCTCCCGCTCCTCTACAGGTAGTTGCCCCGGGAGAGGAGTCAACCTTGTCTCGCCATTCCTTGGACGACGAGATCGACTAGTGGCATCGAAAATGTTAGTAGAGCTCTCGGATTCTAAGACTAGGTCAAAAAGGTTTTCTGCCATCCATCACCCAGAGCTAGTAGTTGCTTGGCCAGATACTAGCTCCGAGGAAGAAGAGGGGGGCATGGACCTAAAGCTGAGAACCGGTTTGAGGGGCCTTATGGCCAACAGGAACAAAGGGCTGTCAACTTCAAAAGATGCTCCTAAGACCCAGGTCATTCCAAACCTTCCTCTTCCTCCCCCTCAGCTCCCTAATGACCTCAGACTGAGGGCCGATCCGAACTTGAGGAAGAAGAGGCCAGTAGAGGAACTGGAAGAAGGTGAGGTAGGACCTCAGAAGGGGGTCAAACAGCAGAGAAAGACCAAGGAGCCCAAGGATAAGAGGGCTAAGTCTGTGGAGAGCAAGGACGAAGCTAAAGTGCGCCGAAGGCAACGCACCTGGGTGCCTCAGCTAAAGGTGAAGGGTGCTCCCATCCCTTGGGATGCCTTACTTTAGGAATCCCAAAGGGGGCATGCCACTGTTCTTGCCGAAGGCCTAGAGCAACCCCTCCTCTTTCCCAGGGATATAAAGGTCCTTAGGCGCACAAGGCAACTTGACCTCTTTATGTCCTTGAAGAGGGACCTTGCATTGGTGAGTTAATCAATGTTCTTCTTTGCCAAACACTAAGCTGCTAGTTTACTCATATGTACATATTTAATCACTTTGCTACTTCCATGCAGGTCACTTAATAGGTTTTTGTAGCTAAGGAGTAGGCTAAGAATGCTCGCGACGAAGTCAAAGTTGAGGCCTAGTCTCGAGCTAACACCGAGAAGGCTCTGGCAGCCCTTAAGGAAGAGCACCTGGTGCTATCCCAAAAGCTGAAGGAGGCAGACATGGAGCGTCTGAGCGCCTTGGCTGGCCTAAAGACTACTGAGGCTCAGGCGGAGGACCAGCGTAAGCTGCTCTACACCACAGAGTTGAACTTGGCCACCTAGAAACACCTAGTTCTAGACCTTAAGGCCGAGCTACAGAAGGTCAAGGATGCAGCGAAAGAGGCAACTCAGGTGGCTAAGGAGACTACTAAAGCTGCAATGAACGCATCCTATGAATGTGCGGTGGATGACACGGAGAAAAGGCTGGCTAAGGAGATAGTCGAGGTGTGCAGGGACTACTACACCGAGTCCTAGCTAAGCATTTTCTTTCCTAAGCACATCCGAGAGGCTATAGCCAACTTCCCTCCTGCTGCTCTTCCCCTCCCACCCATGGCTCAGGCTTTCAATGTCCAAGATCCCATTCTGGGTGCTGAAGCCCCCACAGGGGCAGGGAAAGGTAAGGAGGTCCTCCCCTCTGCCAAAGGCACTTCTTCCGAGGACACCCTCACGATCAAGGACATGGTCTCCTAGGCCAAGGATGTTAGGTCTAAACTTCAAGCTAGGGATGACAAGCTCAAGGCCGCTGAATCCAAAGAGGGCTCTCAACCAACAACAGAGTAGTTGTAGGATTTTCCTTGTTATTTTCTTTTCTTGTGGCGTCAGCCACCGCTTGTAATGTATCTTTTGTTGATCAATGAATGGATCTTTCTTTTAATTCCTTTCCTTTTTTTATTTTAGTTTCATTCTATGTGTTCTCATCATATATGCCTTTAAGACTGTGATTACTGCCAATGAACCTGATCTATTACGCCTTTTTCTTTAATAACAACAACTTGCCATCAGCTTAAATAATCTAATTAGGTACCAGCAACAAAGAGATTGGCCAAACACTTACACTGCAAACTGTTCCTGTTAGGTTCTAAAGATTTAGGAATTTATGTATTTAGAACTCTAATTTGTATTGTTGGCAAACTATGATCAAAATAGGTTATTTAGTCTTGTTTAGATTTGCTCAAAGTTGGTCTTTCATGTAAAGTTGGAATCGAGTGGCTGCAAGATGCATTAGTGCATTTCGGCTTGGCTCGATCGATCAAAGGAAAGGCTTGATCGATCGAATCTCGGGTATAATGTTTTTCTGCAGAAAATTTCAGCTCAGCCCTAACTCATTAAACGTTTTGGGTTTTCTGTTTTTACCCTAAGTATATAAAGAAAAACCCTAGCCACATTTTTAGAGTTACTCTAGTTGAGTTGTTGCTCATACTTTTCTGTTTTGTGTAAATCTCTTGTGAGATCTAGAGGAGTTTGCCTTTACACAAAGTTTAGGGTTTTCAAGGTAGAGATTACTTCAACATCTTGATGATCAACTCGGTTGCTACCATTGAAGCTTAAAGAATATCAAGCGTGGGTGCTTGTAGCTGATTGTAGAATCCAAGAAAGAAGGAGTCCGTGGATTCAGAGCTTGCACGTGGTCGTGTCAGTAAGTTCTACTGGTGGGTAGCATTAGGAAGTCAAGCGGGGAGCTTGTAGTCCTTCTGTATAAACTTCGATTCTTTCGCATAGTGAATTCAGGTTTACCTTGAGGATAGCAAGGTCAAATCCTCCCCAGGTTTTTACTGTGTGGTTTTCTGGGTAATCATATCATTGTGTTCTTTATATTTCTGCTGCATTGCATGATATGATATATTTGTGTTAACCTAGATTTGTTTAATTTTGACTTAGTAATCACTTGGCTAATTAACTAGGTTAATCTAATTATGTTTTAAGGGGTCTAAATTTCCATCAAGTGGTATCAGAGCGGGTAGCTCTTCTTGTTGTAGATCTTTTGATCTCTGAGCTGATCTTTGACCCTTGTTATCATGGATAATTTGGAGTGTCTATCTGCTCATGCGTCTGCTGATTTTATTGATGCCTGTGATGTTTTGAATAAAAAGGACACTATTGTATCTGTTGTTTTTTTTTTTTTTGATGCTTTTGAAACTCTTCGTAAGGAATTATCTAAATCTTTGAAAATTTCTAAGAAATTTAAAGAAGAGTTAAAATTGGCTAATCTTGAAAAAGATGATTTGATTGTGAGATTTGATGAGTCTAGTAAAAAGAATGAATTTTTGAGAAATCAAATTTCCTCTCAAGATGAGAAGATGAAAAGCTTGGAACAAGAGTTAGTTGAGTCTCAAACTAAACTTAAAAATTTGACTAGTACCAAGCATGCTATTGATAACAGAAGTGTTTCTGTTTCTCTTAAGCCTAAAATTGAAAAAGTTTATATCCCTCCTTTCAAGAGGAATAATAAAGAGAAGACTTATTTTACTAGGTTAGACAAAAGTAAAGGTTTTGATGTAGACGCTGAAGTTTCTAAACATAAGTCTAAACCTACTGTTAGAGAGCATATTAAATCTGTTTTTGTGCCTACCTGTCACTTTTGTGGTGTTGTTGGTCATATTAGACCAAACTATTCTTTGTTGAGGCAAAAACTTAAATCTGAGACTAGATTTGCTGTTAGGAATACTGATGTTCCTAAATTTGTTCATGTTTGCCACTTTTGTGGTGTTCGTGGTCACATTCGTCCTAATTGTCATAAGTTGAAACTTAAGTATTCTGTATGTCAATCTAGGATATGTGATGATATTTCTCTTGCCATAAGTCCAAATAAATTGTTTCATATTCTTTTGAAAAATTTGAGCTTGTTGGCTTGTGAAAGGAATTTGCAGGATTTCAGTCTCTCTCAAAAGTTTGGTATAATCCCTCAAATACACTCTGCTTCACATGAATTTTCACCTACAAAGCCGAAGACTCGTGCTAGATGGGTGAGAAAAGATTTTCCAAGGTGAGTGTTGCTAACTTGTTCCTGATTTAATTCTTTCAATTATTTGTGGACATGTTTTGTTTTGTTTTTGGTTGTTTTGTTTTTTAGGTTGTTTTTATTAAAAAAAAAAAATCCAAAAACATTGAAAAATTTCAAAAAGATAAAAATATTTTATTTTGTGTCTTGTTTTATCGCTCTTGAGTATTACATGGGTTATGATATCTCTCTCTTGATTTAGAACATGCTTGACATTCTAGAGAAACTTGAATAGTATGCTAAGCTATTTCTGATTTTGTGTGAGTATATACTAGTTTGTACATTTACTCAAGGGTTAATTAAGAAATTGATATTTTTTATTTGTGTACCCTCTATAGCTTAGTTAAACACTATCATGCATTGCATTTGCATTGTTCATTTAGCATAATATGTGTTTTTTTTTTTTTTTTTGGTCATATATCTTTTAAAACCAAAAAGATTTTTGTGATTTGTATTTCACATCTTGGGTTTATAATCAAGGATTGGCCATATTATCTTTACGTAATAAGTTTATGTACCTTGTTTAGCTTTGATGAGCCTATTTATTGCACTTTACTAGTTGAAACTTTGTAGTGCATGTTGTGTGGGAAAGATGTTTATGGTGTTTATCACTTTGTCTTGATCTTAAAGTCACATGTTATTTGATTGTCGGACTTGATCCTTTTGAGAAAGGCATAAATAACCATCTCACCACTGTTCACTAGCCAATCATAAACACCTTAGTGCATATTATAAGATTTTGTGCTCGAGAAAGTGTAGCACATGCACAAAAAGAACGTAAGGTATAACCTCGGTTTAATTACTTAATACTTAAAATTGGTGTGTACTATTAGGCTTGATGTCATTTCACATAATTAAAATTGATGTGTACTATTAGGCTTGATGCCAATTTACATAACTAAAATCTGTGTGTACATTATGAGGCAAGCTTATGTTCTAGGAGATGTGAGAGTTATAGGATGTAACTCTTTAGGTGATAGTCTCTTTTGAATTCTATGTGACGGATTTTGTAGACTTTGTAATTGATTGCTATTCACATATCACCTCACATGTATCTCAAGCTTTTGCTAGTTGCACACACTACATAAGTTACTCTTTACTAAACTTGGTACATTATATTGTGTGTGATCTTGTTGTGGCCATCCAAGATTAAAAGTTCCTTGATCTTAATGCAAAATATGTTTAATGTTTGTGCTTTGAGGACAAATGGATTGAAAATCTTGATTTTGGAAGATCTGTGTTGAATTCAAGTATTTTTGAAAAACTTTTCGTCTCATACTCATGCATTTTTTATAAAACAATGTGCTTTGAGGAGTTTCTACATTAAAATGCTCTGTTTTTAAAATTTTGATTTTTCCAGACTTTCGATCGATCGAACCTGTTTTTCGATCAATCGAAATTGCGATAAAAATTTTTGGTTTGAGTCTGCCTGACTCGATTGATGTTCGATCGATTCTCGATCGATCGAAACTGAAAAATATTCAGTTTCTATGTTTTTGACCAAAATTTTTTTTCATGCATCATTTGTGTTTAAGACTTACATGCATTGCATTGATTTTTGTATCCATCTTGCAGTTTTGCAGTCATATCTCTCATTGTTTTCACATATAACATGCATACATTTTGCTACATTGGGTACTCAACTTGATTTAAAAATTGATTGATTAATTTTTGAGTTTTGTACATTCTAGTATATGCTTTTTCTTATGTGTGAACTGTAGAAAATATTTTTCTTAAGAGATATGATGGATAATCAATGTGCAAATATTTTTTCTACTTATGCAACTGTTTATGGGTCACATAATGTCATGTTTGCATTTTATTGAACGAGAGAATATTTTTTCTTCATGTGCATCCTCACCTTAGTTTTTAAATTTGGTTTGTGTGTTTTTAACTTTGGTTCTGCTGGTGAGGATGTTCCTGATCCTGTTGGTGACGCTGCTACTGCTGCTGATTTTCCCCCACCTCCTTTTTTTTCCCCCCAAAACTGTTTTTCCCAAAACTTTTTTTGTTTTTCCTATTTTTATAGGGGGAGAAGCTTGTTTTTAACCTTTGTTGTTCATAGGGGGAGGTGTCTCTATTTTCTATAGAGTTGATTTGTTTTATGTTTCCTTCCCTTGATTGTCTATTTTTTCTTGACCTTTGTTACTCTTTGTTTGAGTTGCCTTTGTCAATACGTGACAAAAAGGGGGAGATTTATTTGGAATGTGGGAATATGTGTGGAAAATACAAGAATGTTATGTTTAGGGGGAGTTAACCTTGTTTTGATGTATCTAACTTAGGGGGAGAGTTAGTTTGCATATTTGTTGATTTACTATTTTCTGTCACACATGTGTTTATGCATTTTGTTTAGTGTTTCAGGAAATATACAGGTTGATTCAATTGAGCTGCTGTCTACACTTGCAACTGATGGATAGTAGTTAGGATTGAATTTTGGTTTATGAGCATTATTTTGTAAAGGGCTTTTTAAATTGTAAACTTTGAGCTTAGTGTTTGTGTTTTGTCACGAATTGTCAAAGGGGGAGTTTGTTAAGTTCTAAAGATTTAGGAATTTATGTATTTAGAACTCTAATTTGTATTGTTGGCAAATCATGATCAAAACAGGTTATTCAATCTTATTTAGACTTGCTCAAAGTTGGTCTTTCATGTAAAGTTGGAATCGAGTGGCTGCAAGATGTATTGGTGCATTTCGGCCTGGCTCGATCGATCGAAAGAAAGGCTCGATCGATTGAATCTCGGGCAGAATGTTTTTCTGTAGAAAATTCCAGCTCAGCCTTAACTCATTAAACATTTTGGGTTTTCTGTTTTTACCCTAGGTATATAAAGAAAAACCCTAGCCACGTTTTTAGAGTTACTCCAGTTGAGTTGTTGCTCATACTTTTCTGTTTTGTGTAAATCTCTTGTGAGATCTAGAGGAGTTTGCCTTTGCACAAAGCTTAAGGTTTTCAAGGTAGAAATTACTTCAACATCTTAATGATCAACTCGGTTGCTACCATTAAAGCTGAAAGAATATCAAGCGTGAGTGCTTGTAGCTGATTGGAAAATTCAAGAAAGATGGAGTCCGTAGATTCGGAGCTTACACGTGGTCGTGTCAGTAAGTTCTACTGGTGGGTAGCATTAGGAACTTAAGTGGGGAGCTTGTAGTCCTTCTGTATGAACTTCGATTCTTTCGCATAGTAGATTCAGGTTTACCTTGAGGATAGCTAGGTCAAATCCTCCCCAGGTTTTTACCGTGTGGTTTCCTGGGTGATCATATCATTGTGTTCTTTATATTTCCATTGCTTTGCATGATATCATATATTTGTGTTAACCTAGATTTGTTTAATTTTGACTAAGTAATCACTTGGCTAATTAACTAGGTTAATCTAATTGTGTTTTAAGGGGTCTAAATTTCCATCAGATCCTTCTGTGGTGAAGATCGAACCTAATATATGCAAGAAATGAACTTACACCTGGATAAATAATTAAGGATTTTAACTTACCCAGAACTTCCAATTCTAGGAGTTGGCTATAGTTTTTGGATCTGTCTTAACACTTAGTGAAAACGAGTAAAGATGTCATTGAGTGTTAATTTCATCCAAGTGTGTGGTCCGTGAGACTTGACATAGCTTGGGATCTATTTAACACCTTTAAAGATGCCATTAAGTGTTAATTTCACCCAAGTATGTGGTCCGAGAGACTTGACATAGCTTGGGATATGTCTAACATTTAATGAAAGACAAATGAATATCACAGAATGCTAATTTCACCATAGCATCTGGTCCGAGGACTTAGGCATGACTATGGTTCATTTTAAATACTTATAAAAGATGTGTTTGTGTGTTAATTTCCCCATCGCATCCAGTTTGAGAACTTCAAGCATGACTATGGTTCTGTTTGAACACTTATAAAAGTTATCATTGTGTGTTAATTTCCCCATAGCATCTGGTCTGAGGACTTCAGGCATGACTATAATTCTGTTTGAACACTTATAAAAGTTGTCATTGTGTGTTAATTTTCTCATAGCATTTGGTCCGAAGACTTTAGGCATGACTATGGTTCTGTTTGAATACTTATAAAAGTTGTCATTGTGTGTTAATTTCCCCATAGCATCTGGTCTGAAGACTTCAGGCATAACCATAGTTCTGTTTGAACACTTATAAAAGTTGTCATTGTAAAAAGTAAGAAGCCTTTATATAACAAATGAATATATTGATAAAGGAAATTCTCATTAATAATAATACCTTTTCAGGTTGTTTAGATTCCAAGAGCGAGGTATTACATGCTCGTCTAAGTCTTCCAGGAAATACACTCCTATACCAGCCACCAAGGTGATGCGATATGGTTCTTCCTAATTTAGCCCTAGCTCTCCCTACGTGGGGTTCTTTGCAGTACCCAAAACCCTTCTTAACACCAGGTCACTAGGTGCTAATGGTCTCAGTTTCACGTTGGCATCATAACCCTGCTTGAGCTTGTGTTGGTAGTATGCTAATTGGACCATTTCGTTTTCCCTTCTCTTTTCAATCAAGTCTAAACTCTTTTCTAACAATTCATCGTTACTGCTCGGATTGAATGAGCTGGTCTTTAACGTTGGGAAGCCAGTTTCCAAGGGGATAATAACTTCAGCCTTGTAAGTCATTGAAAAGGGGGTCTCCCCAATTGACCTGTAAGGTGTGGTTCGATATGTCCAAAGGACATGTGACAGCTCTTCTACCCGCTTTCCCTTCACATCGTCTAGCCTCTTCTTGAGCCCATTGACTATGACCTTATTAACGGCCTCAACTTGTCCGTTTCCTTGAGGATAGCTTGGGGTAAAATATCTATTTGTAATTCCCAAGTCACAGCAGTATCTCCTAAAGGATTTGCTATCAAACTAAAGGGCATTGTCTGAGATGAGGGTACGAGGGACCCTAAACCGTGTGACAATGTTTTTCCAAATGATTTTTTTGGTATCCACATCTCTAATATTTGCCAGAGGCTCGGCTTTAACCCACTTAGTGAAATAATCCATGCTAACCAGCAAATACCTCTTGTTCCTTGCAGCCTTGGGGAAAGGGCCCACAATGTCCAAGCTCCATTTGTTAGCCTCTGACTTCTCTTCGGGCAAAGTATCCTCCTTTAAGAATAGCATTATGGGGTCCATCCAGCTGGGCCCCACTCTGACTTGGTGGACATAAACTGCCTCTCTGTTCACCCTCGTGGGCCTACACAAGTCCTTCATAAGGATGACCCGAGGTAAGCTTTGGGCCGAGGAGGTTGCAAGTGTGGCAAGGGAGTCAGCATGGGTGTTTCCACTTCTAGGGACATGTAACAAGTTGAAAGATTCGAAGCTTGACTGCAAGTGTCTAACTTGGTTCAAGTACCCTTGCATTCTTTCATCTCTCGCTTCAAATTCCCCTATCACCTGGCCATCGACTAATTTGGAGTCTGAGAACATCTCTATTGCCTTTCTGCCCATTCTTTGAACCATGGCCATTCCCGCCAATAGGGTTTCATATTCAGCTTCATTATTGGTGGCCGAGATTCCCAATCTTAATGATTTCTCAATGATGATCCTTTCAGGGGATACTAGTACTAACCCCACTCCGGAACCCTTTTGATTAGTCGCACCATCAACGTATACTTTCTAGGATAGGGGGCCCCGTTGGGAGATTATGCCAACCAATTTTCCATCCATGTGTTATGTTTCTGTTTCTTCTCCTAACGAAGATTCAGCAAACTCGGCTACCAAATCCACGGGGACCTGACACTTTATTGAAGTGCGGGGCATGTATTTGATGTCAAAAGCCCCTAAGACCGTGGCCCATTTGGCAATCTTCCCTGTGAATTCGGAGCAGAGCCCTGAGCGGAAGCTAAGTTAGGACAATAACCGTGCGTGCCTGAAAGTAATGAGGGAGTTTGCATCTGGCGTGTACCACTGCCAGAATAGCTTTCTCCAGCAGCAGATAACAGATCTTGGCTTCATGTAGTGACCTACTCACATTATAAACTAGCTTTTATGTGCTGCCGTAAACTCATATCAGGACCAAGCTTATAGCATGAGAGGCCACAGCAATATAAGCGAATAGGACTTCATCAATCTCAGGGTTGGACATGATAGAAGGCCAAGAGAGATAATCTTTAAGCTGCTGGAAGGCCAAGGCACACTCCTCGGTCCACTCAAACCCCTTTCATTTATTCATCAGTTGGAAGAAGGGTCGGCACCTATCCACTAACCGAAAGATAAACCGATTTAGGGCGGCAATCATTCCGGTCAGTTTCTAAACTTCCTTGAGATTCTGAGGTGGTTGTAAATCATTGATTGCTTTAATCTGGTCGGGATTGACCTCAATTCCCCTATGGGTTACCATGTAGCCTAGAAATTTGCCTAATCCCACACCAAAGGAACACTTGGAAGCGTTGAGGCGCAACTTGTGTTTTCTCAAAACTTCAAAGGTGCTCCCGAGGTCTCTCAAGTGCTCGGACACTACCTTGCTCTTTACCACCATGTCGTCTATATAGACTTCAATTCTCTTACCCATTTGCGATTCAAACATCTTGGTCATTATCCTTTGATAGGTAGTCCTCTACAAAGCTCAATGCTGGTCAAGCATTTACTTTAACCCTCTTTGGTTTAGAATTTGAGTCCTCGGCAAGTAGCCGAGCAACAGTCATTATCCTGGATGGGTAGGACCCAGTCCTCCCAAAAGCGGCAAAGACAACATTTATAGTGCCTAAGGGAGGTCTCGTTGAAGCATCTCTCCGTGGTTCCTGGCCAGTCTGGATCCCTTGGCCACTAGAATGGTGTAAGAGGTTCTTCAATTTCCCTTCTCAGACCAGCTGGTCCAAGTGGTCCCACAAGTTCCTACAATCCTCGGTGGTGTGCCCTAGCCCCTGGTGGTACTGGCAGTAAAGGTTATGATTGAGTCTTGCAGGGTTGCCTGCTATCTTATTTGGCCATTTAAATAATGGATCATGCTTAATCTTCTCCAGAAAACCTATTGTAACAGCTCTTGGAATACAGCATTAACGGCCTAAGCATTAGTAGATCCTGACTGCCCTGCAAAATCTCTTCGTGGCCAGTTGTTATTATATCAGTTCGACCTGAAATCCCTTCTTTTCTGAGGGATAACCTTCTCCTTTCCTTTTCCTTGCTGCTGGTCTTCCTCAACCCTTTTGTATTTGTCAATCCAATCCATGAGTTAGTGTATACTAGTAACTGGTTTCCCAGTCAAGGAGTTCCTAAGGCCATGCTTGGCAGGCTGTTCGAGCTTGAAGGTGTTGACGTCTACATCGTCAAAATCACCGTCTATCTCATTGAACATTTCCCAGTATCTATCTGAATATGTTTTCAGAGTTTCTCCTTCTCTCACGGACAGAGACAGTAGGGAGGCTAGAGGCCGAGAGACCTTGCTGCACGTTATAAAGCGGGCTCCAAACACTTGAGTGCGCTCCTTGAAGGAATCAATGGAACTTGCCCTCAAGCCGTCAAACCACCTCATCACCACCGGTCCCTAGCTGGAAGGGAAAACCTTGCACATCAGGGCCTCATTTCTAGCGTGCACTGCCATCCTCTGATTGAAGTGGCTCACATGCTCCACAGGGTTCGTTCGGACATTGTAGATGGTGAAAGTTGGTTGGTGGAAATACTGAGGAAGCGTTGCCGCCTCGATCTTACGCATGAAGGGTGACTTAGAAATCTAGCTCAATACCCTACTCATAGCGTCATTCCTTAGACCTTTGCGAGGTGGACTCCTATGCCTTCGTTTGTGGTGGTGTTCCTCGTCGTAGGAGAAAGACTCACTGGGTGGGGTCCTTGACCTTCGTCTATAACTGGCATCCTTTCCATCATCAGAGGAAGCACCAAAGCTGGAAGGGGTTCGTTTTCGCTATACTTGGCGTAGCTTTCTCTTCAGCTGGTCAACCTCCAATTGCAGGGCTCTGGTATCCTTCTTGCAGGAGAGATGCTCGAGAGTGACTTCTACTGGACTGGATAGTGTGCACACTCCCCTTCCGGTCCCTTCTACATTTGAGGTTGACAAAAGGATTTTGATGTTGAGATCCTATGGATTCTACCTGTTGTGGACCTGAACCTACCATCGTTAGCCATTGCATTCAGTATTGCCCAAGTTTTCTTCCCACAGACGACACCAATTGTATGGACACGTTTTGAACTCTTAGCCCAAAAGGTGTATGGACTCAAGCCCAAAAAGGCCACAACAATAAATTTGTAGAGAATGAGTTGGAAAATTGGGCTTTAGTAAATTAGACAATGAAATAATAGATTTTTATGTTAAGGAAAGAAAGATAATAGAAATTTATCATAAAAGCGTCCTCGGCCAAATCCGAGAAGATTGATTCTTTTATATTACTTGTGAAATTTTGTTATAGAATTGGATTTAGGCTGCTACAGTATTTCTTTCTTGATTTTCCAATCCCTCTCTCATGGAGGGTCTCTTACGTTATATAGGTCCCTCCCAGTAATCTTGGCCTTTCACTTGTTGATCATCCAAGTCACCACTTGAGTGCCTATCCCATTAGACACCATTTCTAGCTTTCTGTGAATTGTGGTAGCCATGGCAGCGCCATTCAAGGGTCTTCTCCACATAAATGCGGCCAGAAAAGTAGTTGCAGTACATCAAATGTGGTGGTACCAGCTTTTCAATAAGTGCTTCCACTTTTTTGGCACACTTGAGATGTACATTCCCGTTACTAGAGCTTCTATAGAGGTTATCCTCATCGTGGAACACCTGTCTGAGCTATGCTTGTCAGAGCCGAGAAGGAGATACTCCTCGGACCACCTTCTATCCCTTGCTCATAGGGCTCTACACCAGGGTTCTTTACAACTATTTGTTCCTCCTCTGACATACCAATGTTCTCGGATAAGGCCCAAGGCCCAATATATAACTTTGGGCCCTTACCCCTACAATAGCTATAAGGAATTTTGATATAAATATATATATATATATATATATATATATATATATATATATTTAAATGTCATCAACGTAGAAATTATCAAATTAATGGAGATATATACTGTTTTTTGGAATAGATAAGATTATCAAATTATTGGAGATATATATTGTTTCTTGGGATAGATTTATATTAATCACCTCTTGAAGAATTTGGATCGTGCTTATCCCTTAATAATCAAGTTTTGTAGCTTGATATTTTGATAAAATAATATTAATTTAATAATATTAAAATTTTGAAAATTTAGATGATAAATATTATCTAAATTAAATTTTTGTATGTTAAATATTATCTCCTAATTTAAAAAATATATCCTAACAAATAAAAAAATAATGTTAATTAGATGGTAAATATTATCTAAATTAAATTTTTATATGTTAAATATTATCCCTTAATTTAAGAAATATATCCTAACAAATAAAAAAAAAATAATGTTATTCAAATTTTATTTAATGATAAGAATGAATTAAAGTCCTAGTAATATACTATTCCTTTTTAGTTCTTTAAAAATCTAATAATTTAATAAAATTTCTTCAATTTGGTAAAATCACGTGGTGCAACCACGACATCTAAACCTAACTTTTATTATATAATAATATAATATGATATTAGAAATGTGTCATGCATGGCATTTGTTTATTGGATGCCATTTCTAACCAACAACAAAAAAATCCATGTCCGTACCATGATTGCTCTAATCTAATAAATAGCTTCGCGCTCACCCTCTAGGCCTCTAGTATATTCTAACAAAAAGAAATCCTAATATATTGGTTTTTTTTTTTTAATCCTAATATATTCTAACAAAATACTATAGAGCTAGCCAACGATTCGGAAAAGGAAATCATTTTGCTCAACCTTTGACCACCGTCCCTCCGAAATCCGAATGCGTTGCTTCTCCCGTACAACTAACTCCTTTTCATATAACGCGTATGACCACTAAATGTGAATTTGATCTCAACTTCAAAATTTATTAAAACTTAATGGATACTTTCCTTATAACTATTGTTTCAAATGATCCAAAAGAAGAATTAGATCCCAAAAAAGAAAAGAAAAAAGTTTTACATGAGGATTTTTTGGCTTACGGATTACAATATACAAGTCAAGGAATAGAAGAAAGCTTCCAAGAATCTATAACTCCTTTCAATTACCAACCAAATGATATGAGCATCGCATATTCAGCATGGGAAACACCCTATTCAATTCAATCTCATCCACCCACTTGACTCATTCATTTGGTCCCTCACAAAACCCAAAGAGACAAAATCCTACAACTGTATTTTTTCTCAGTTTGATTTTTTGATGTCTATAATAAACTAATGAAAATAAACTATCCCAAATGAGAATTTTCCAGTTAGAAATTTTCAAAATAAATCTGTTGTTGAGGCTGAGAGCATATTAATTTGTCACAACTTATTTTTAGCTTATATTCAAATTTTTTTGAATTATGTGCAGCTTTTAAAACTTTATTTTTTTCCTCCCACCGAAAAAATGTCACCCAAAATGAACATAAAATCTATGGACAAGCATGGAAAAATTAGAAAAACTGAAACACCTGTGAAAATGGAAATATCACTATTAGTGATCAACATACATTGCTAGGGTTTGTTTGAATAGAAGGATGAAAAAATAAGGGAAGAGAAAATGTAAAGAGGATAAAAAATATTTTAGTTTTTTACAATTTGTAGTTGAAACAGAAAGGATGAAATGATGGAAAATATATATAAATCTCTTTTATTTTATTTTTTTGGTTATAGAGAAGAAAAATGAGAACATGTAAAAAGTGATTTTTATAAATTTATATTTTGCCCATCTTATCAAAGGGAAGACGAAACCCAGTCTTTTTTTTTTTTTTTTTCTTTTTTTCCAATGATTGAGTCGCTTCTAAATGTTTCTTCTGCTTTTTGGTAGACATGTTTTCAAAATGTGGGGGCTGTGGGGACTGCTGGTTTAGTTTTTGACAAGATGAAACAAAGAACTGTTCTTTTTTTTTTTTTTTTTGGGATAGAAAAACAAAGAACTATTGTTTCATGGAATTCCTTGATTGATGTACAAAATGGAGTTCTTGAGAAAGCAATGGCAATTTTTCAGAAGATATTTCATGAAGGGGTTGAAGTTGAACCGACCATTGCTTCTATTGGGATAGTGGGCCTTGGAGCTCATTATATGTTTGGGCATTAGGCCCATGGCCCAGGCCGAGGATAAGGTTTTGTCCGAGGATGGAGAATCTTTGTCAGAAGGCTGTGTTGACAAATCAAAGAGTCAATTTTGGCCTTAAGAACTCAACAGGATTGGTCGAGGATAAATGTATCCTCGGCCGACCAAATCTGAGGTCAGGAGAAATGGCTTACTAATGCCTAAGAACCTCCCAAGAAGCTTTGTCAGTATGAATAAACATTGCAGAGACAATAGACCGAGAGGAGCCCTAAAATATCTTAGGAAGAAAGCTGCCACCACCGCATTTAATGTTCTGCAGCTAACTTCCTAGCAGCATTAATGTGGAGAAAACCCCTGAACAATGCATAGTTGGCTGCCCCAAGGCATACACAACCAGAGATGGTATCTAATGGGACAAGCACTCAAGTGGTGACTCAGATAACCAACAAGTGTAGGCTCAAGATGCTCTAAAAGGAACTATATAAGGGGAGATATCCTTCACGGAAAAGGGGATCAAAAATTAGAAGAAAAAATACTGTAGCATTCAAGAACCAAACTTGTAACCCAATTTGAGAATAATATACAAGAACAGTACACCTCGAACCTTGCTGAGGACTATTTTTCTTCAATAGAATCTTATCTCTTTTTGTTCTCTTAACATCTGAATCTATTCCAACGTTTGTTTGATCTACTAAAGCCCAGTCTTTCAACCCATTTTCTAAAAATTTATTGTTTTGGGCTTTTTGAGCTTAACTCCAATACGTAGTGGGCTACGAGCTCAAACCTGGTCCTTACAGCTTCTATTATGGAAAATTTGTTCAAAAATTATTGGATGAATTGAAACTTGGATGTGACGTTTATTTGATGACTTTAATAATATTTCTCTGATGATGTCATAATTACTTTAATAATTAATTAAAGTTTGAATATAGATATTAAATTTATAAAACTAGCAAAATTTACTGATATTTCTATATACATGAGGGAGATTTAATGATTTTCAAACATATATTTAAAAATTTAATAAAATAAAATAATAACCATGAAAACATTAAAAGTTATGATTAATTTTTGAAGTAAAGTTGAATATCTTTGAAGGATTTTAATTATAATTTTTTTTATATTCCTTTTAAGAGATGGATAATTTAATTTAGTAGCATAGAATTGTGTTAAGTTGTTTTTATATAATAATAATAATAAATAAAGAAATAAAATTGCTTTAACTTTACTTCAAGTTTTTTTTTTAATTGTTGATCAATAACTTGCAAGCTTAGCTAAGTGGTACTGGTTAGACTCTAGCTCCAACTCTGATCATGCCTAGGTTCTAAACCTAATAAGCATGCTTTTCTGATTTTTTTTTATTAATTAACAAGCATGCATTAACCGCGATTGAACTGTCACCGATTCTGCATGAACTGTATGGTCTAACCGTACAAAAGTGCTTGAACCACGATTGAACCGTCAATGGTTCTACATGAATTGTGTGGTCCAACCACGATTTAAGGGTTTCTTAGGATTTCAAATAAATTTGGTTCTCTATGTTTAAAAAACCTAATTTTAGTCTGTTTCCAGTTTACCCGAATCGGACCGCTCGGTCTGGTCCAGGTTTGATGATGTGCATGAAATATATACAATAAAGTACTTACATATCTACATATTTAGCCTTACTTTTATGTTATTTTGTGACTGATTATATAATATCTTTGTGTTGCAGGTAACAAGGGCCATGATAAAGTTAAAGAAGACCAACCCAATCAAATATAAGTCCAATTGGAGCAAGGAATCAAAGGAAATTTGCACCAAATCCAAGTCCAATTCAGATTAGGATTCCAGCCTGCACATCAGTTAGTATTTTTAGCATAACTTTTGGCTCAAATGTCCAGTCGAGATGATTCAAGTTGGTCTGCAAACTTAACTTAAAGGACTACAACTTTGTAGTTTGCCAAGAGCCCGAATTCTGATGTTAAATGGGCCAAAATCGTTAGTTAAGTGAAGCCTAAAAATCTGGGATTTTCTCCGAACTGGAATTCAACTTGTAATAGGATTCCTTGACCTATTTAAAGGCTCTTTATGGAAAAATTCAGAGGGGACTGAGGCCAGTGCTAGGGCTGAGGGCTGAATTTATAGAGAGTGCGGCTACTTCTTTGGTTTTCTTCCATGACAGTTAGTTTTATTTATTTATTTTTTGTCTAGTTTAATGTTTAGTATTTTATTTTTATGTTTTCTTTCAATTACCATGAGTAGCTAAATTTATAATTAGGGTTGAGGATGAACCCTTGTTAAGGATTATCAGTAATATTTATGTGATTTGATTTTTCCCACAATAGTTGTTCTTTAATGATTTAAATTGTTCTTGCTTCATATCAATTGACTAAGATGGGATTCTAGATATGAGTTCAATCATGTTTTTCTCATGATTTAGGATTTATCTTAATTAATTGAATGCTTGGTTTATTAATTCTTGATTATAAAATTGGATATCAATGGATACAATTTATGATATGATTTTTAGAATTTGATATATCTTGTGATTTGTCTGGCTACGGATACAATTGATGATTTGGTTTTATACTTAAGAAGTGAAGAAGAAAATGCTTTTGATTTTTAAAATAAGGATTTTAATGAGAATATTTTTCATGATAGCAAGATTGATTTCTATATTGTCATGTAGTGGTTAGGAAAAATTAATGGTCATAAATATATGCTGATATGACTTACAAGGCGGATTCCAAAACCTTAATTCCTTTCTCTTGATTGTTTACATATTTTTATTGCTTTATATCTTTTGCTTAGTTTAACTATTTGCTTAATTTTATTATTTGCTTAGTTTATTTAATCTCAAAAAAACCAATTTTTATTAAACTAGATTAGGATTAATTTGGTTAAGGTTTAATTAATTTTTCTATGTTCATTCAAGTCCATGTGGGTTCGACCTCGTTCTTGTCCAACTATACTTCGTTACGGTTCGTACATTTGCGAGTATTTTAAAATTTCACAACATTTGACAACCTTGGTGACAAAGGAGGGAGAGTTTTGTCAAGCTTGGATGACTCAAGAAGGATGGATGGTAGTGTTGGAGAGATAGAGATTCAAGTTTGATGTCGCTGGTGAGAGCTAAGAGGAGATGGACAGTCTCAAGGGATTCATTTCAACAATTTTGGCAATGTTATTGTCTTTAAAATTATAATATATTCTTAAACATAAATTTGATGTGGTAGTTTAGAATACCATGTCAGTTTGTAAAGCCTTTGTAGTAAAATTTGTAGTAGATCTAACATTACTCTTGTGATTAATAACCAATTGCATTTTTTGGGTTTAGACCCTTGTCAAAACACTATATTTAAGGTCAACTTTATAATTAGGTTAATTCCTTAGGTAATTTTTTTTTTTTTTTTTTTGATAAGTAATTCCTTAGGTCAAATATATATAATCATTAATATCACGCAAGTGCATAAATAAAAATTAAACAAGATATGATGACCTAGGAAACAAATGAAACAAATTGCATTTGATGGGTTTAGACTCATGTCAAAACACTATATTTAATTGATTTTAAGGTCAACTTTATAATTAGGTTACTTATGGAAGCCTTAGGTTAAATATATAATCATTAATATCATGCAAGTGCAGAAATAAAAATGAGACAAGATATGATGACCTAGGAAATTAATGAAACATGTTGTTTCACAGATAAAAAAATAAAAAATAAAAAAAATAAAAACCTAGGGGGACTTGACCTTATCAATCTCATGGTGATCAGATTCACTTTAAGATAGAGATTTACAGTTTAAATAACCCTATTTGTTATAAATCTAAATACAATTATTGAAATGAGTTCTGATTCCCACAGACATCTCTTATTTTAATCTACTACAATGTGAACCTACAATCCACGACCACAATGTCCCCTGAAAGATTTGAATCCAGTACTCTTGATATCTAGAGAGCAACAACTTGATTCCACCGTTCAATGTCACTACAACAAAATGTAGTTTCAGTGACGAATTTTAGTGAGGAAAATTTTTTCCTCACAAAAAAGTACTATATAGCGACGAAAATTAGATTTCGTCGCTATTTATAAAAAAAATTAGTAATATTTAGCAACAAAAATTAGATTTCATAGCTATATGTTGTGTTGAACTCAGGCGCCAAGCAAAAAATGTTGGCGCCAAACAAAATTCAGCTACAACAACAAAATTTGTCGTCGCTAAACGTTTAAGTTTTTTGCGACGAAAACTTTCGTCGCTAAAGGTGTTAGTGAGAACACTATTAGGGACGAAAACTATTTCATCGCTGAATATAACATATAGTGACGACAATAAGTCGTCGCTAAAAATAAAATCATAAATATTAGTACATTTTCAGTGACGAATCTAAGTTCGTCGCTATAGGTACCTAATAGCGACGAATCCGAGTTCGTCACTAAAAGTTTTATACTAATATGAACTCAGCGCCAAGCAAAAAATTGTTGCGCCAAACTAAATTTAGCTACAGCGACGAACCTTTTCATTGCTGAAAGTTTAATTTTTTGCGACAAAACTTTCGTCGCTAAAGGTGTTAGTGAGAACACTATTAGTGACGAAAACTATTTCGTCGCTGAATATAACATATAGTAACGAAAATAAGTCATCGCTAAAAATAAAATCATAAATATCAGTACATTTTCAGCGATGAATCTAAGTTCGTCACTACAGGTAGCCAATAGCGACGAATCTGAGTTTGTCACTAAAAGTTTTATACTAATATGAACTCAGGTGCCAAAAGAAAAATTGTTGCGCCAAACTAAATTCAGCTACAACGACAAACCTTTTCGTCGCTAAAATTTTAATTTTTTGCGACGAAAACTTTCGTCGCTAAAGGTGTTAGTGAGAACACTATTAGTGACGAAAAGTATTTCGTCACTGAATATAACATATAGTGACGAAAAGAAGTTATCGCTAAAAATAAATTCTAGTTAAAAAGTTCATTATTAGCTACAAATTCAAGTTCGTCACTAAAGGTATCCAATAGTGACAAATTCGAGTTCGTCACTAAAAGCTTTATACTTATATGAGCTTTAGCCCATATTTTTTGTTTTCACTTTTCTCTTTTCTGGTTTTTCTCTCTTTCCCTCACAGCCCATCCAAGTTCGTCACTCTCAACCCTCACAGCCGCTACAGAAATTGGCGATTCGGCTCGCCGTCGTCGCCGATTCAACGACGCTTCGGCTTAAGGATGCTAATGCGATGCACCTAGCGAAGCTACAACTTGGCGATGCTTCGACTCGGTGACGCTTCACTCGGCAACGCTAAGGTGACGCACCCAGCAATGCTTCGGCAACACTTCGATGACACACCCAGTGACGCTCCGGCAATGCTTCGGCTCCCACCCAGCGATGCTCCGGCGACGCTTCGGCTCCCACCTAGCAACACTTTGGCTTCCCTTCGCCGATTCAACCTCCCACTTCCAACCGGTGACCCTTCGCCTTCCCTTCACCGATTCCGACTTTTTTTTTTTCCTAACTACTTCAAGTAAGAGACTCTGAAATTATATTTATTTATTGCTTTTCTTTTTTGGTTTCTGAGCTAATCAAAATTCCATGTTTTGCAGCAAATTTGGGATTGCTTTTTGGTTCAAGATGTAAATTTCATTTTGTACAGAGAAAAGTCAAGGCTTGTTGATAGGTAAAAAATACCCTCCCCCCTTTAATTGTGAGAAGATTCTGGCACTATTTTCCTTTTATTACTATTAGTACTTGGAAAATGTAAATTTCAAAATTTTTGCTGTTTTTAGCTGGTGGGTATTGCTTTTTCAGTGATTTTAGTTAAAAATAAACATGGTTTTTTTTTTTAGTATTATGTTTTTGTATAATAATTAATAGTTTAATTCCATGTTGATACCCATGTATTCCTTACAGTCATCAACTAAGCTCCTAACTCTTCTTCATTAATTTTCACAGGTATAATTTTTTCTTTTTTATTGTTTCTGTTAGTTGTATCAGTTTCAAGACTAATGGACTTATAAATTTAAGTTTTCTTTTGCAAGCTAAATACATATTATTTGCAACATCTTTGGATTTTTTTTTTTTTTCTGAAAGTCGTAAGCTTAGCTTGAGAAAAGAAAGTAAATTCTAGTTAAAAACTTATAAAATTTTATACTTGTGAGATTGGAAATTGGATTTGTAGTGGTATGTTGTGTTGGAGCAAGCGAGTGGCTTGCATGGTGTTATAAAGTGGTTTAAATACATATTGGGAGTGTTTTATATTCCTTTGAATTATGATTGGGTATTGTTGATTAGATGTGATGAATAGTAGATTTCAATACTTGTAAGCATTATAGTTGTGATGTTTGTGATTTGTTTTCTTGTGGATTGTTGGTTTGAATGAGTATTATTGATTAGATGTGATGAATAGTATTTTATTTAATTTAAATATTTGTAAAACTCTATACTTGTGATGTTGGAAATTGTTTTTGTGGTGCGTTGTTGTGTTAGAGCAAGCGGGTGGCTTGCATGATGAATAGTATTTTATTTGATTTAAATACTTATGAAACTCTATATTTGTGATGTTGGAAATTGGTTTTGTGGTGGGTTATTGTGTTGGAGTAAGCGGGTGGCTTAGATGGTGTTATAAGGTGATTTAAATTCATATTAGGAGTGTTTTTCATTTCTTGCAAATGTGAATGAGTATTGTTGATTAGATGTGATGAATAGTATTTTATATGATTTAAATACTTGTAAAACTCTATATTTGTGATATTGGTGATTGGTTTTGTGGTGGGTTGTTGAGTTAGAGCAAGCGGGTGGCTTGCATGGTATTATAAGGTGGTTTAAATTCATATTTGGAGTGTTTTTCATTTCTTGCAAATGTGAATGAGTCTCGTTGATTAGATGTGATGAATAGTATTTTATTTGATTTAAATACTTGTAAAACTCTATGCTTGTGATGTTTGTGATTGGTTTTGTGGTGGGTAGTTGTGTTGGAGTAAGCAGGTGGCTTATATGGTGTTATAAGGTAGTTTAAACTAATATTGGGAGTGTTTGAGTATGCAATGTACATTTGTTTAAGTATTAATATAGACTTGTGCATTCATGAATGGGATATTATGCATGAGTTATCCTTATTTTACCTAAGTAGCTTATAGACTTAGATGTTAGAATACATTATGCATGAGTTGTCCTTATTTTGCTAAAATAGCATTCACCTTGCAGTTGTAGTCAAACATAGATAAAAGTTGGATGACAATGGGTAAAACACCTGATGGCAGATTAAGCCATCCATATATTGAAAGGGTCAATGCATTTATTAATTTTACAAAGGCAGTTGTGGACTTGAGTGGTAATATTCCATACCCATGTATTCACTGTGTGAATTGCTATCGACAATCTCTTTATACTGTGTGTATCCATTTGCTTCATCGTGGGATTATGCAATCTTACATTAATTGATATAATCATGGAGAATCTCATGTATTGAACGAGAACATTCATGATAATGAAATGTAGGATAATGATCATATGGATGGTATCAATGCCTTGGTAGGTGACCGAATTAAAGGGGAACCAAGAAATGCAACCGTAGATGAGGAGGTGTGTCATTTTGACAAACTTGAGGAAGATGCAAAGCGTGAGTTGTATCCGGGTTGCACTGATTATAGTATCTTGAAGTTTGTTATTGAGATGTTGAATGTAAAGGTAATAACCAACTTGAGTAATAAGGGGCTTGATATGATGCTAGAATTGCTGACAAAGGTTTTACCGAAAGATAACTTGGTTCCAAGGTCAACTTATGATGCAAAGAAGATATTACATGACTTGGGCATGCCATACGAGCATAAAGATGCATGCAAAAATAATTGTGCACTATTTTGGAAGGAAAATGAAAACCTTGATAAATGTACGGTGTGTGAGGCGCCTAGGTACAAGGACACACGTGCCCAAGGTAAGAAGATTCCTCATATGGTATTGCGTTACTTCCTGTTGACACTAAGACTGAGGAGATTGTACATGTCAGGCCAAAAAGCTAAGGACATGAGATGGTATATAGACAAACATGTGGATGATGGGATAATGAGGCATCCGGCTGACAGTGAGAAGTGGAAGGAGTTTGATTTGCAATATCCTAATTTTGCCCTCGAACCTCACAATGTAAGGTTGGGGTTGGCTATAGATGGATTTAACCCTTTTGGGAATATGAATAACAACTATAGTACGTGGCCTGTCATACTTATCCCCTATAACCTATCGCCTTGGCTGGTTATGAAAGAGCCATATTTTATGTTGTCTTTGCTTATTCCTGGTCTCCATCAACCGGGAAATGAGATTGGTATTTACTTAAAACCATTATTTGATAAGTTGAAGGAGTTGTGGGAAGAAGGTGTAGAAACTTATGATGCTTATAGTAAAAAGCATTTTCAGATGCGAGCAACTTTGTTGTAGACAATACATGACTATCCTGGATTTGGTAATGTGTCCGGGTGGAGGACAAAGGGTTGTCATTCTTGTTACACTTGCAATGATGAACCATATTCAGAAGCTTTGGAAAATAAAATTGGATTCATTAACCATCGAGCTTATTTGCCTATGGAACATCGTTGAAGACATAGTCGGTTGCATAATAGTTTACCAAAGAAATGGAAGAGATTTTTAGAGTTACAAGTGGGAAAGATACAATAGCTGCTAGATAGAATGCCAAATATAATTTTAGGAAAGCATCCAAGTAACAAGAAGAGACAAATCATTGGGGAGCCAAATTGGTCAAAGGTAAATATTTTGTATAAGCTTCCATACTGGAAAAATAAGAAGCTTAAGCACAACATTGATGTCATACATGTGGAGAAGAACATTAGTGAGAGTACTTATGGTACTTTGTTGGGCATTAAGGGGAAAAACAAGGACACTGACAAGGTACAGATAGACTTGCAAAATATGAATTTCAGGCACACGTTGCATTTGAAACAACGTCCTGATGGATCATATGACAAGTCTTGGACTTTCTTTTCATTAAGCCCCAATGAAAGGGATGGTTTTTATAACTTCTTGAAATCAGCCAAGTATCCGGATGGCCATGCAGTCAACATATCAAGGTCAGTGAATGCAAAAAATGGTAGATTATCTGGTTTGAAAAGCCACGACTGTCATGTGCTACTACAACGAATTCTTCCAATTGGGTTGCGAGGGTTTGCAGATAAGGACATTAGTATTGTATTGTTTGAGTTGGACAACTTCTTTCAAGACTTATGCTCAAGGACCCTAAAGCAGAGTGAATTGGAAAAACTAGAAGAACGTATAGTTCTTATACTATGCAAGTTTGAGAGGTTCTTTCCTCTAGTATTCTTTGATGTTATGGTCCACCTTGCTGTTCACTTGCCTCGAGAAGCAATTCTAGAAGGCCTGGTACAATATCGGTGGATGTATTCAATTGAAAGGTAATTAGATCATTTGATGCATTCATCAATTGCATCTTTCCCACATTGTATAAAATGACACATTGTGCGTATTTTTTCCTCATAGGTACCTTGAAAAATTGAAAAGATACATTTCCAACCGAGCTCGACTAGAAGGTTCGATTGCAAAGGCTTATTTTCTTAAAGAATGTATTAACAACTGGTCTTTGTATATTGATGGGATCGAAACTGTGCATAACCAAAGAGAAAGAAATGAAGATTTTGGTGAATCTAGCTAAGGATTGATAGATTTTTCACAAATTGCCCAACCTACAGGTGGTAGGCGGAATGATGGCGACTTGTCTCGTACATTGCTTGACATTGCTCATTGGTACTTGTTGTACAATAGTCCTGAGCTAGAGCCTTATTTAAAGTATGTGATTTCATATGCATATATTGTTTGATCAATTTTTGAATATTATTTGCAATGATTAGCTAAAAATAAATCACATTATGTTTAACAACGAACACAAAAGCACATTGCATAATCCTATTAGAGAAGTCAAAACTCAAATCCAATGACAAGAGTTTCCCAAGTGGTTCAGAGAACATGTAAGACATTTGAAATTTAATCACACACTAATAAATTTAAACATTTAAATTTATTCGTCATTGCTTGTTACTAATTAATATCACTTGTGTCATTATAGATGAATAGATTGAAAGTTAACGAATCATCAGAAGCTACTAAACAATAAGCAATTGTTGATGTTGTCACTATCAATGTTAAAGACAATATTATTAAGTATTGTATGGGTGATGTTGAAACTGGGGTGGTTCATGAAGGTGGAACTTCAGGAGACGCTAATCAAAATGAAGAGCATAACATACCTGATGTTGATTTTGATATGGATTATGATATGTAGAATTTGATGGGTTAGCAAAAAATGGCAGTCTCCTATTCGTCCAGAGGGGTCGTCCAATGATACGCGTTTTGCTTAGCGACTCAGCCTCTCTTATTCGTCCAGAACTCTCTTCCTTGTAGGGTCAACAAATGGTGTAGACTCCGTTATCTACGGAAGGTCGTCCACGGATGAATCACTTGGACGACCAACGAATAGCGTCATAAAAGGTCGTCCATAGGAATTGCACATGGACGACCACGTGAACTTAGCAAATTCTGGAGTGGTTAAATCAGCCCGTGTTCGTCGCCGCCTATTTCTCCCAAGTGTGTAACTTCCAGCAGCGGTTATGATTTTTATAGCCGTTGAAGAAGTTACATCGGGATTCCACAAATCTGGGGGAAGTTATTGAACCAATAACCGCCCCAGAGTATCCTATATAAGGACCGGTCCGAATTATGTGAAGGTAGGAGATTCTGAGTTTTTTACTTACAGAACGGTTAGAATTTCATACGAGAGAAGACACTAACTTCACCATCGGAGGACATTTGGCCGGTCCATCCCGGTCATCCTTTGATTCTCTTCTTCTTTTACAGGCCTCTGCAAGCACCGCAGCCCACCGAAGCCGAAGTGTTCAACCAAACTGATTTTACTCACCATCAGTTTGGCGCCGTCTGTGGGAAGCGATCGTAAACTGGTTTGCGATTTGGCTTTCCGAGAAAAAGGTTGAATGGTTCGGACTAGGTCGAGGGCTACAAGCCCAGGCCATCAGGGAAGCAGAGATGCTTCAAGTAACCCCCATCGCGATCGCCAGTCAGCGCCTGTCATGCAGTCGCCTTCCATCCAACACATGCAATCTATGGCGGCCGCGATGGCAGAGTTAACTCGCCAAAATCAAGAATTGACTAGGGAGATGGAGCGGCAGCGCCGTGAAGGACAGGCTGAAAGACAGTCCCAAAGTCAGGAAGTTAGAGGAAATGTTGAGCCTGAGGCTCAGTCAAGAGGCACCACGTCACGAAGAGTGCCACATTTGGAGAAGGAAATGGATCAAATGAGGAAAACTATGGACGAGATGAGGGAAAACATGAGAAGAGCAAATCCCGTTGAGGATTTGGTTCACCGGACAGATTCCCCTTTCACGGCTTCCATCAATGGGCATCCCTTGCCACCGAAGTTCAAAATGCCTTCCCTGGATTCATATGATGGAGCGCGTGATCCTTTTGACCACATTGCTACTTTCAAGACCACAATGCATCTTCAAGGGGTTCCAGACGAGATTATGTGCAGAGCCTTCCCTACCACCCTGAAGGGACCAGCGCGAGTATGGTTCAGCAAAATACCCCCAAATTCTGTAAGTTCTTTCGAGGACTTAAGCAAATTATTTGTCAATAATTTCATTGGGGGACAGAGACACAAACGTTCCTCGTCCAGTTTGCTGACCATAGAACAAGGAGAGAACGAGAGCCTGCATTCCTTCATCACCCGTTTCAATAGGGAAGCCCTGACAGTAGACGAGGTGGACGACAAGCTCCTTTTGGCAGCCTTCCACAACGGGGTTAACTCAGATTTATTCATTCACAAGTTGTATGAAAAAGAGCCCCAATCCATGGCTGAACTCGTCCATTCAGCCCAAAACTTTATGAACGCGGAAGACGCCATCATAGCTAAGAAAAGGAAGAGGGCTGAGAGAACGGAGGGCAACCCCCCACGTCATCCTGACCAAGGGCCTCGTCCAAGGAAGGGACGAACGGAAGACAAGAAGGATCGAGATAGGGATAACAGGAAGGCAGGCCCATCAGCAAGGAATCAGAATTACACACCCTTGAATGTCCCACTTGATCAAGTGCTTATGCAAATCAAGGATGATCCTTCCTTGAAGTGGCCGGAGAGGATGAAGGGAGATCCTAACAAGCGCAATAAGAATAAATATTGTCGCTTCCACAGGGATCATGGGCATGACACGGACGAGTGTTATGACCTGAAGCAGCAGATCGAGAATCTCATTAGACAAGGAAAGTTGAGGCATTTCGTTGGAAGGGATCATAAAGATGAAAAACTGAAAGCGAAGATGGAAGAGTCATCGCGGCCCCCACTAGGAGAAATAAGGGTTATCGTCGGAGGGACTTCTGAAAGACAATCCTCTAGATCAAAGAAGACGTATCTTAAAGTGGTGCAAAATGTCCAACTCTCTGGACGATCATCTAGAACGAGGGGGGCAGACGAGCCAACCATCTCTTTCACAGATGAAGAGGCTGAAAGAGTTCATCATCCACATGACGATGCAATTGTCATTACCCTACTGATAGCAGACTACAGAACTAGGAGGGTGTTGGTGGATAACGGAAGTTCAGCGGATATATTATATTATCCTGCCTTCCAGCAGATGAAGCTTGGACGAGATCAGCTTCGTCCAGCAGGCTCACCACTGATAGGATTCGGAGGAATGAAAGTGCAGCCCGTGGGTACTATTATCTTGCCTGTAGTGGTAGGATCATACCCTCAGCAGATAACTAGGGAAGTAAATTTCCTCGTGGTGGATTGTTCGTCCTCATATAATGCCATTATTGGAAGACCAACTTTGAACAGTTGGAAGGCAGTAACTTCCACCTACCATCTGTCAGTCAAATTCCCTACGGAATGTGGAATTGGACAAGCACAAGGAGATCAATTGGCAGCCAGGGAGTGTTACTTAGCCATGTTGGCTATGGATGAGCAGATGCATGCTATGAATATAGAAGAAAGGAAACTTGTTGCAGAACCAACTGAAGTATTGGAAGATGTTTTGTTACAAGAAAATGACCCGGAGAAATTCACTAGAATTGGAACAAGTATGAAGGAGAAGGCGAAAGAAGACCTCGTCCAGTTTCTAAAGAGGAATGCCGATGTTTTTGCATGGAGTCATGACGACATGCCTGGTATTGATCCAGATGTAATTACTCATCGACTGAACGTGTTCCCCTCATCTAGACCCATTCGTCAAAAGAAGAGAGTATTCGCCCCTGAGCGAGAGAAGGCTATCAAGGAAGAGGTTCAAAAACTGACCACGGCACAGTTCATTCGGGAAGTCTATTACCCGGATTGGTTGGCAAATGTAGTGATGGTGAAAAAAGCAAATGGCAAGTGGAGGATGTGCGTTGACTTCACTGACTTAAACAAGGCGTGTCCTAAGGATAGTTATCCCTTGCCTCGTATTGATCAATTGGTTGATTCTACCGCTGGCCATCAACTGTTGAGCTTCATGGACGCCTTCTCAGGATATAACCAGATAAAGATGGACGAGGCAGATCAAGAAAAGACATCTTTCATTACTAGTCAAGGTTTATTTTGCTACAAAGTCATGCCCTTCGGTCTGAAGAACGCGGGGGCAACTTATCAAAGACTGGTGAATCACATGTTTCGTCCACAGATAGGGCGGAATGTAGAGGTGTACGTGGATGATATGCTTGTGAAGAGCTTAGACGAAGGAAGCCACTTGGACGATCTTCAGGAAGCTTTTGAAACACTTAGGCGATACAAGATGAAGCTGAACCCAAGTAAATGTGCCTTCGGAGTATCTTCAGGAAAGTTTTTAGGATTCATGGTTTCAGAGAGAGGAATTGAAGCAAATCCAGACAAGATCCAAGCCATATTGGACATGGAGCCACCGAGAAACATCAAGGAAGTCCAATCCCTAACAGGACGAGTTGCAGCACTAAACAGGTTTGTCTCAAGAGCCACTGATAAGTGTTTACCCTTTTTTAAGATTCTCAGGAAGGCATTTGAGTGGACGGACGAATGTCAAAAAGCCTTCCAGGACCTAAAGCATTATCTTGCCACGGCCCCTTTGCTAAGTTCGTCCGTGCCAGAGGAAGAGCTATATTTATACTTAGCAGTGTCCCCACACGCCGTGAGTTCAGCATTGGTCAGGGAGGAAGAAAAGGTACAGAAGCCTGTGTATTACACTAGCTGGGCACTGAGAGGGGCAGAAGGAAGGTACCCGCTGATAGAGAAGTTAGCCTTCGCGCTAATAACAGCTTCTAGGAAGTTAAGACATTACTTCCAAGGTCATGTCATCGTTGTTATGACGGATCATCCACTTAAGAAGGCAATGAGTAAACTTGAAGCTGCAGGACGACTAATTCAATGGGCAATTGAGCTCGGCGAGTTCGATATTCGGTACCAACCGAGGAATGCGATAAAAGCTCAAGCCCTAGCAGATTTCATCGCAGAATTTACTCCGAGTTATGAGGACTTGGATGACAAAGAAGGCAATAAAAGTTGGGTCGTCCACGTAGATGGATCATCTACGCTGTATGCAGGAGGTATAGGAGTGGTTTTACAATCACCAGAAGGAGATAAGTTAAATCACAAGGTTCGCTTGCAGTATCAAACAACTAACAATGAAGCAGAGTATGAAGCCCTTCTTAAGGGGTTGGAGTTAGCTAAATCTGTAGAGGCAGACTCTGTACTCGTCCTGGGAGATTCACAGTTGGTTATAGGCCAAGTAAATGGAACGTGTGAAGCCAAGGAAGATAGAATGAAGAGGTATCTGAAGAAGGTTTTACGCCTTATGAAGAAATTCAGAGAAGCTAATTTCGTGCAGATCCCGAGGGAAGAGAACATGGAAGCAGACACTCTAGCGAAGGAAGCCTCCGCCAATGAAGCAATGGACAAATTAGATGAAATACGGTACATGCCGAGCATAGACCTTCCAGAAATGTTGCAAATAGAAGGTGAAGAGAATTGGATGACCCCGATAGTCTCATACTTGAAGGATGGAAGGCTTCCAGAAGGGAAGGACGAAGCCAGGAAGCTAAGAGTTAAATCAGCTAGATACATCCTTATAGACGAGATCTTATACAAAAGAGGTTTTTCACAACCCTATCTGAGGTGCTTGGCTCCAGACGAAGCGAACTATGTACTGAGGGAAGTTCATGAATGGGCATGTGGAAACCACTCAGGAGCCAGATCACTCGTCCATAAGGCCATCCGTGCAGGGTACTACTGGCCAACCATCCAAGCTGATGCTAAGGCATATGTAAAGGTATGTGATCAATGTCAACGATTCAGCAATATTCCTAGAATTCCTTCAGAATACCTCACCCCAATGATGGCCCTTTGGCCTTTTGCTCAGTGGGGTTTGGATATTTTAGGCCCCTTCCCAACTGGAACCAGACAGATGAAGTTTTTGGTAGTGGGAATAGACTACTTCACTAAATGGGTGGAAGCTGAGCCCTTGGTGAAAATTACACAACAAAATGTCAAAAATTTCGTCTGGAAGGACATTGTATGCAGGTTTGGTGTGCCAAGAGTGCTCGTATCTGACAACGGACGACAGTTTGACAACACCCCCTTCAGAGAATTTTGTGAACAGCTTGGAATCAAAAATCACTATTCCTCACCCTCCCACCCACAAGCTAACGGACAAGCAGAAGTAGCAAACCGATCCTTGTTGAAAATCATCAAGACTCGGCTTGAAGGGGCAAAGGGAGTATGGCCGGATGAATTACCAGGTGTTTTGTGGGCTTACAGGACGACAGCAAGGACTCCCACAGGAGAGACTCCTTTCAAATTGGCTTATGGGAGCGAAGCGGTCATACCTGCAGAAGTGCATATGGCCAGCCACAGAGTGCTGAAGTATCAGGATGAGGAAAACGAAGAGCAGCTTCGTCTTAACCTTGATCTCATAGACGAGGTAAGAATAGACGCAGAGCAAAGAACAGCAAGGTACAAGAATCTCATGGCGAAACGGCATGATGCTATGGTGAAACCCAGGCGCTTCAGTGTTGGGGATCTCGTCCTTAAAAGGGTCTCTTTGGCCACCAAAAACCCAGCCCATGGGAAGCTAGGACCAAACTGGGAAGGACCTTACAGAGTTATCAACTCTAAGAGACAAGGATCCTACTATTTAGAAGCCCTGGATGGACGAAGGTTAGAGCACCCGTGGAATGTTGAACACCTAAGGAGGTACTATCAATGAAAGGTGATCACGGACGAGTCTTGACATGGACGAGACCTTTGGAAGTTTAAAGTGACGCTTAATATTATCTTCCAGTGTTTGTTTATTACTATTGTGTTTCTAAGTGTATAAGTATTTTATGCTGTTCATGGACGAATTTGTGTTTATTATGTGTTTTTAATTCCCTAAAAAGCACAAGCTCTTAAGCATGTGCCATAGTTGTGGACGAATGATTACATAGTATGGATTTCTGAATATACAATGTTTTATGTATGGTTGTATGGGAATCCTTTATTTTCTATGATTCAAAATGGTCCACGGAAGGCGAAAAGTCAAAGACGAGTAAAATCCTTGGACGCAAGGAAGTATCGTCTAAAAAGCTTCCAAGGAAGTAGTCTAGAAGCTTTCCTTGAAACAAGGATAAAGCAATAAAAATGGAGATATGTCCGTCTAAGTTTTAGGCAGGACGAACTCAAAGTATAATCGTCTAATCTATCGTCTACACCATGGACGAACAATGTGCGTGTTAAAGCACCACAAGCCCAAAGACGAATTTAACCAACATAACAATCCAGCCCATGGACGAGAATTAGTTGGAAAGAATTTGTTGTTAAGGACGAACAAATAATCGTCCTAAATCTGGACAACGAATCTAAATCTGGCAAAAAGACATTGATCATTACTCGAACATTTCATAATGTTATGCGCGAAGGAAACTCGTCCATATGTTCAAGACGAAATGAACAAGGAAAATCATACATCAACCAAAACTGGTATGGACGAAGAAATTGAAATTTCGTTCACAAAACATAAAAAAATTCAAGTACAAGAAACAGTGAAAGAAGCATTCATATATTCATAAAATTCAGGGTAGACGACTACCGTCCAAAAACCCTTACAATACTTGTTCATAAGAGCTCGTCCATATACTCGGACGAGGAAATTGTACTTGAATAAACTTTTTTTTAAAAAAAAAAAAAACAAAAACAAAGAAAAAAGAAAAAGCCTAAAACAGTAGGCACCTCCAAATAAAATGAAAATACAAACTTTTAACAAAACATAAAAGTCACTTAGGTTCACTGCTGGGAGCGTTCTTCGGATCGTCCTTGGATACCTCGTCATTGGCGTCGTCCTCCATATTGACGTCCTCAGAGCCCGTCATAAGCAGGGAACTTTCTGTGGCGAGGGGGATCTTAAACGCGTCAAAGTTCAAGTCAGGGAACGCGTCCTTAGCATCAGCACGGAAGTCTTCATATCCAGCAGCATAATGACTGTCTAGACGATTCTTATATTCGTCAGACTTCTTGAAGGCTGAAATGGCTTCTTCACGTGCCTTCTCCAAGGACGAAGTGAACCCTGAGACTTGTCCCTCCAGGTATACAATACGTGTATCCTTCTCAATGACGTCTGCTCTAAGTTCCTCCGCCTCGTCCTTCAGTCTCATCTCAACTCCCAGTAGACGGTTGATTTCCTCGGTTAGCCTTATCACTTCTCCCTTCTTCGACAAAACTTCGTTAGTCACCTCTTTAACCTTCTCTCTTGCCGTCCTGGTCTCCTCAGCAAGTTCCTTGGCTTGGCATGTCGCTGTATATAACTTTGACATAGCCTGTTCATGGACGAAGAAGAGTTAGGAAAAGAGGAGAAGAAGGAAAGAAGTACATAAGGACGAGTTAAAGTCTTACCCTGAAAAGATCATGGATGCCAGAGCGTTCAAAGTCCTTCACTGACATGTTGTAACATTCGTTAACTTCATTGTCTGTGACGATCCCTTTGAACGTCCTCCATGCATAACCTTCGTCCAGCACCAGGTTGGAAGGACGATTTGATTCTTCTGGCAGATGAGGCTTACGCGAAGTCTTGGTTGAAGGAGGGGGAGGATCACTTGGAGTAGGATGAACTATCTGGACGGGCTCCACGTTGACAGGAGGCTCGTCCAGATTCACCGTCGAAGGGGGGAACTTGGGGACCTTGGGAAGAGAAGTCTGAGTGGTCTTAGGTTTTTTATGGCCTCGACGACTAGGAAGGTTCTCCAGGTCCACAGCACTCGAAATTTTTGACTTCCTCTTCCCAGCCTGGACGGAGCTCTTCTGGACGACAGGAGGAACGCCTTCGTCCCCACTAGTTACTGTTTTGTCTTTATTCTCTCTCATGGTCATTATTCCTATGACGAGGACAATCAGTTAAAAAAAAAACAAAAAAAGAGAATAAAAACAAGTACTGTGGAGCAAAAGGTACTTACTTCGTCTAGTGGTCTCCTCGTGACTTAAGTTTTCAGGGGTAGGTTCTGGGCCTAGTCCCCACGTAGCCAAGCTACTGAAAGTGACTAAGTCGTGGAAAGTCCTTCTAGGGAAGGCACGTACTTGGTCAATACGATCTAAATAAAGCCTATCTAAACGTGGACGAGTAACAGCTGCACCAATAAAATAAAAAATGGTTAGACGATTAACAGTTGGAAAAAGTGTGAGAAAATGGAGTAACATGAAAAGAAAACATACCCTCAGGACGAAGACGACCTATGGGGCTGGTAAAAGGAGGGAAGGGGGCATTACTAACTTCTGTTGGGTCCCCAGCCCAGTTTCCAGAAATGATAAAAAATTCTTGTTTCTAGAGCCTATCAGACGAGCTACGGCCCTTTATTAAACTATACTGAGAGCCTCTGGACGAGAACTGGTAAAAACCAGCTGATTGCTTTATTTCTGAGGGCTTATAACAGTAGAGGAATTCGTCCACTGTTATAGGACGATCCCCTTCCAGTGCCTCACGCCATAACACTTGCATGGCAACTACTGTCCTCCAACCGTTGGGATTAAGCTGGTTAGGACCAATACCTAGCCTATGAAGGAGACCTCTACAAAATGAATTTAGGGGAAACCTAAGACCAGCTAAGAGATAAGACGAGTATACCCCCAGACCCGAGGAAGGTGAACAACACCATTCTCCTTCCCTGGGTAGACGAGGTCCAAATTCAATAGGAATTTGGTATCTATCTATTAATGTTCTTAACTTAGGAGCGTCTAAGATGGACACTACCTCAGGTGCACAGCTATATATAATACTTTCCTCTTCCTCCTCCTCGTCCTGAGAAGGACTGGGTGGCGCTCTGGACGAGCTGGCCCCAGTTCCAGAGGCCATCCTGCGTTGCATTTCCTGAAACTCTTCTAAGGAAATGCCAGGAACCCCGGACGAATACTGCTCGTCCGAGGAACTGCTACTAAAGCTAGTGCTACCCTCACCACTCTCGTAACTTCCAGACGAGACGTCCTGATATTCGTCTATCTCTCTCTCCATGCTACTAGACGAAGACATAACTAAAATGAAGATCAAAATGAAAACCTAAAGGAAGAGGGAGTACCTGAGAACTAAGACGAATGCTAGACGACAGTCTCGGACGAGATAGCAGAAGGAAGTTTTTGAAGAAGGTGTGGGGGCAGGAAAGAGAATATACCTATTTATAGGACCCAGAGGTAGGGTCAGCGAAGCGTCACCATCCACTAAGAAAACGACACGTGGCAATCGCATTGAAAAATGTAATCGACTTAATTCTTCAACAAGTTAAATCGTGACACGTGGCTATATCAAAGGGATAAAATCCCAATAATGTCCTTGGACGACACCCTAGACAAGGGGGCAACTGATGGGTTAGCAAAAAATGGCAGTCTCCTATTCGTCCAGAGGGGTCGTCCAATGATACGCGTTTTGCTTAGCGACTCAGCCTCTCTTATTCGTCCAGAACTCTCTTCCTTGTAGGGTCAACAAATGGTGTAGACTCCGTTATCTACGGAAGGTCGTCCACGGATGAATCACTTGGACGACCAACGAATAGCGTCATAAAAGGTCGTCCATAGGAATTGCACATGGACGACCACGTGAACTTAGCAAATTCTGGAGTGGTTAAATCAGCCCGTGTTCGTCGCCGCCTATTTCTCCCAAGTGTGTAACTTCCAGCAGCGGTTATGATTTTTATAGCCGTTGAAGAAGTTACATCGGGATTCCACAAATCTGGGGGAAGTTATTGAACCAATAACCGCCCCAGAGTATCCTATATAAGGACCGGTCCGAATTATGTGAAGGTAGGAGATTCTGAGTTTTTTACTTACAGAACGGTTAGAATTTCATACGAGAGAAGACACTAACTTCACCATCGGAGGACATTTGGCCGGTCCATCCCGGTCATCCTTTGATTCTCTTCTTCTTTTACAGGCCTCTGCAAGCACCGCAGCCCACCGAAGCCGAAGTGTTCAACCAAACTGATTTTACTCACCATCAGAATTCATAACAATTGTCTTAAATGTTGTGTGTTTGTCTTAAAGTTTTATGCTTGTTTAAGTAGTAATTGTTATTGAGATGTTTTGTGCTTATCTTGAACTTGATACGGATATTGATGTGGTCATTTGTTGTGTTGAGGTAGTAGCAATTGTGTTCAAATTTAGCACTTGTGAATTGCTTGATATGGATAATGGTGTGGACTATGATATGTAAAGTTAGTAGTAATTGTTATTGAGATGTTTTGTACTTATCTTGAACTTGATATGGATATTTGATGTGGTCATTTGTTATGTTGAGTTAGCAACAATTGTGTTCAAATTTTGCACTTGTGAATTGTTTAATATAGATAATGGTATGGACTATGATGTTAAGTTAGTAACAATTGTACTTATCTTTCATGTCAATACATAGTTTCAAAAAATGCCTAAAAAGGCCAACTACACTCATAATATACCGAGTTATGAGATGGCAAGATTGGACAGAACGAGGCAAAACCAAGAGAGAATTGATGCTTTGGGATTGAAGCACATCTCAACTTCTCTAAAGGATTCTGCTCAGTCCAATTATGCAAAAGGGAAAAGAAGTAGAGCTAGTGTTGTGGTAGATGATGATTATGTACCACCTATTAGTGACGATGAGAATGATGTTGAGTTATCTAACTCTTTAATCCATAAAGTACAATAGATGTTCCATAGGGTACAATAGATAATAACATTGTTGTTCTATTATTTTTACTAACTTTGTTGTTCCATTATATGTATGTTTGTTAGTTACAGATGGTACCAGGATGACTTACACGATCGCGAGGTGAGGCATCTATCCCGGTGGTCCAATCTATGGTTTAATTTATGGAAACACCTCCTGAAGCAAATCCTCTCACCTAAAGTTATTCTAGTGTGGAGGCTACCGACGCATTAACTACCACGACTGGTAAATTACATAGAACATACTTAATTACAACTACACCCAGTCTATACTATTGAGATTATACTTAATGTACTATTAAGATTATACTTAATGTACATAGAATGTATAATTTTTCAACATTCATAATTTTTAAATAGGATCTACTAGCAAAAATACCCGTGGAGCAACACGTGGTATAGCAATACGAGTACTTGTTGAAAAAAGTGGTAAACTGCCAGTACGTATAACTGCAGAATATAATGCTCCTGTTAGGAAGAATGCGTACAAGCTTATCAATCAAATTGGCATACAAATGCAAAGTAATTTGTCCAGTTACAACGTAAAAAATTGAAAAAGTGTTGATACTGCTGCTAGAGATGTAGTGCTTCAAAATATCATGGTAAATTTACATATTGATAACGTATAACTCATCTTTGTTGTCACTAACCATATTAAATTCATATAATAATATTTTTATTATGTATATATACTTCATTTTACAATATCAATTTGAGCTAGAAGGAGATTCCAACTTGGTAACGAAAACAATAAATACAAAATGTGGAAGATTATTGAGTTGCAACTCTAACAAATTGTATCAGATTTATAAAAAGCTCGTACAATCCCATGGTGCTGACTATGCAAAAAGCCACCACACCAAAGAATGCGATACTTGAGTAGTGGACTAGACTTGTTGAAGAGAAATGAAACAATAAGGACTGGCTGGTAAATTATTTATGCGTATATTATTATTATTCAATATTTACTATATTATGTTGTCAAATGATTAGATTAATACTTAGATGTAGTAAATGTATACTGTTTTATTCATAATCTAATAAATATCCTGAATGTTCTTTATTAGAAAAAATGAAGAACGAACTCTAAAATTAGGAGCAAAACTGTAGGCAAACATAGATGCAGGACAAAGGCACTTGCTGTTAGGGTTGATGACGAGGTGCGTGTTTTTTTCATTTTCTTAAACCTTAGTATGTTACATGTTGTGATTAATTAACTATAACTAACTAACACTTGAATGTTAATTAATTAGACAAATAATAATGGCGGTCAAGTTCTTGAATTGGTAAAAGTCTACAAGGATGTTCATTTCAATCCAAATACAAATAAGTGGATACACCATGAGAATAAAGCAACATATATATGTGTATCATTCCATTCCTATTATTCCATCCTTATCTGTTTGTAAAACTATAACATATATAGTATTAATGTTGTGATTGCTTGTTTTTTTTCTCTTTCATTATCAAGATCCTAATGCAATTCCCCTTACACAAGAGGACATTTCAAACTTGGTTTTTAAGAAGAAATCTGGTATTGTAAAAGGACTTGGCATGAGGCCTTCCTCTTCTCTAGTAACCACTGCCTCATCTAGTTCTTCGGTGGAGTATATTCATCGGTTAGAAAATGAGATAATTGAGCTCAAAGAGGCAAGAGCTAGGGAAGAAGAGGAGCGAGTTAAGGAGCAAGAGGCGCGAGCTAAACAAGATAAGGTCTAAAAGAATATTCTTAACTTTTTGAGGAGCAAAGGTTATGATGACGCTTTTACCTATGGGGGTGGTTCATCTTCAAGTTAAATCACTTATTGGTTAGTACTTTATCTTTAAGTTAAAACACTTCATTTTTATGTATCATTTGAAACTAATTCCTTTGATATCTTACTCTGTCTACTTCCCATATATGTCTAGATGTTTATGCCCAAATGCTATGGTTTAGCAATATGCTACATTGATTTAGTTAGTTGAGTGGGCCAAGTTAGAAGATAATATGGCCAATTGCAAAGCATTCATCAAAACTTTTTTTTATAGGTGCATAGCATTTATCAAAACATGGGTTCCTTTGATGCTATAGTCATCATATTAGTGCTCAAATACATTTCTATGGTGTGATTGCTATTCCAAACCAACTGGACATTGAAGGACATAGCTCCACAAATCATGGCTGACCCCTACCTCAATGTCCTGCAATGTACTGTAGGTTTTGGGAGCCAAAATTGACAATTAGGAACCATGCAATATGCACATGATTTTTAATGCCTGTGACCTTTAGCCACTAGCTCTCTCTATCTATTATTATGCACATGATCCTATGGCATGATGTTTATATTTTGTTTGGGCAAATTGTTTTAAGACAATGAAGGCTCTAAAACTAATTGTATTATATTACACTTGATGATTTTAATGTAGTGTTTTTATATTTGTGCAGATTTCTTATTGGTGGCTTTAGAGGATTTACTTTTGACATTATTTGAAGACATATGAGGACATCTTCCGTTGGTTCTAATTATATTATGCAACATTTTTTGTATTGTTATAAAACATCTTAAGTTATTGTATGTGTTGCGAACAATTATTGTATGAAAGGAGTTTGAATTGGATATTTGTTTTAATTTTAACTTATGGAATGTATGGATCAATTTTTTATAAATGTGTTGTTGAAATAAATGTGTTAATCAAATGTGAGGTTTTAATAATGTAATGACAGGTTACAGGTTAATATCAACGCTATGAAAATAATAAAAACAGAAAATACATTTTAGTGACGAATTTTTTCGTCACAAAAAATACATTTTGTTGTAGTGTGTGTATGTAAATGATCACCGATAGTGACTTGAAAGGGCAATAGTTGCTAACTTTTTAGATCTCAAAATGAGTAGCTCTAAAGTCTTGGAAAACATGCATCAAAATTTTCTTATATACTTAGTGGCTTAGGTTAGAAACCCTAATTATTGGATGGGCTAATGGTTTGAATATTTGATTCTAAAAATATGAAGATTGATTGGTTGAACTTCAATTTCGATCAGTCAAAACTATTAAAATTTCTGATCTTTGAATCACTTGAAATTTTATTTTTGCACACTAAATTGCAGTACCTTGAGCATAGTCTAAACATTTTTATAGATTCTATGAGCTATAACTAGACAAGTTTTTATTCACTTGTTTGCAAACAAACTATACCAATTTAAAACCTAACAACATCGAAATAAATTCTGGATTGAATTTTTCCTAGTTCTAACACAAATAATCTTTAAAAAAAAATATCTATGCAAAAAGCATTGGTCACTCAAACAATCAATAAAAATACAGAATTCTTAGTACATGGAGTCAAGGCATGTATTACAATGCAATAATATAAAAATAAAAAGATATGTATCACAATGCAATAATATAAAGATAGAATCATATAAGCAGTAAAGCAAGTGAACATAACATAATAAGTCTGATACCAAATATAGAGTTACAACTCAGCTCAAAACAAATAAAAGCATAGCGTATCAAGACTAGGCAAAATAATATATAAAAAAAACAAATCCAAATAAAAACATAAAAGTTCTCCCCCTAAAACCTTCAACCCCCATAAAACACCAACTCCCCCTTTTTGGAATGCATTGCCAAAGGCATACACGATGGCAAACTACATATAACATACGTAAAGGAGATTATTCTTCTTTCCTATCATCAGTGTCACTCCTAGTAACTTTTATCAAAAGGCAAAATGGGTAGAAAAGGATGTAGCGAAGAAAACGATGGTGTAAGGAACTGGGAAAACAAAGTGGAGAAAATAGTATCAAGAGAGTAAGGTGGACGAATGAGCCAATGATTAAAACTAGATAGGCAAGCCAGTTGAGGTTTCTTAATACTAGATAATTACCTACCATGAATGCTACGGACACCATTGTTAGAGCTAACCCAAAAATTGGCACAGCGAACTTAAAGGCAGCAATAACCAAGTTAAGATCACCGAGTTGTGCCCAGATGAGAGTGACAACAACAGCAATGGCACTATACATAGCTATGGTGTTGCAAATTACGAACACTTGGAACATCTGCTTTTCTAGAAAAGTTGCCACACCTCCAGAGCCGTTGTAACCACCGGGCACGGTGAAAGACGCTGCAAAGGTTACAGTAGCCACGAGGGTTGCAACCAACAAGAGAGTGCCAACTCTGTCCTTGTATTTGTCTTCGCTGTGTAGCTTCAAAGGAGGCATCATAATTGGCATGTTCTTGCTCTTTGTGCTTCGAGGAGCTCGTGGGGCGCCGGCATATCTCAAGGCTTGCCGTGTCAATTGCTACAAGGTGAACAAGAAACTTTTTGTTATAATCATACTGTTCATTTCTTGGAATGAATAGGAATGAATAGCACCTCTCTCTCTCTCTCTCTCTCTCTCTCTCTCTCTGTCAAATATAATGTACGTAGTCCAGATTGTAAATACTAGAAAGGATTATTTACGAGAACAGCAGCACATATGATATGTGGGACAGCATATAGATCTCGCAAATTTGAGGGGTAATTGTATATATTTGACAGTTTCATATGATATTTTCTCCAATACCAGATATCTATGTGACCAATGGCGGAATTAGAAATTTGACTTTAAAAACTAGATAAAAATGATTTTTTTTTTTCGGTACATATTTTAAGTACATCCCTATTATGTACAATAGTCTAAAACAATATTGTAAATAAATTTAATACACGAGTTAAAGTTCACTCATCATTTGTCGATTCAAAATAATTTTTTTGAGTTCAATCCTTGGAGATTTGGAAAGGATCATTAGAAGTTGAAGTTTCGATATTATAACCTAAAGGTATATTGCTTTTAGATTATTCTCTTCTTTTTCTTTAGAACAATGAGTTAATAGTTTTTCTTCTTAAAAAAAATAATTAATAGTTTTTAACTTTCCATAAATCTATTTATTAAATTAAATTATATAACTCATTAAATATCATTATTAAGATAACAAATCGTTAATTCATAAAAAAAAAATACTAATAGATTAAAGATTTGCTAGAAAGTAGACAAATAATCATTCAAATCTCAATATATATGAAAAAAAATTAATCAAATAATCAATTACGTTTTATTTTTTTTTAAATAACGATCAATTATTTTCTTAGCCAAAAAATAATGCTATACTATTATTTTTCTATATTATATGATGTATTATAGTTTAATAATATTAGATTTTTTATATATACATTATAATGTTATGTAGTATAATATAATATATTTATTTATTTTTTTCTCAGCAAAAAATATATTTATTATTTTAATAAGAAATAAAGAAGAAAATAAAGTCATAGCTGGCCACTACTTTCGTTGATGAAAACTTAATTTTAACCATACATGTGGCGCAAGGTATCTTGCAAATTGGAGCAATGCAGACCAGTAGTCTGCATCATAAACAGCTAAAGAGAAAAGAGGAGGGAAAGAAGAAAGAGCAAATCAAACTTAACCTTAACACAATGAGTTTAGAGAGGGAGAGAGAGAGATGCAGATCTTTCGCAAGAACTAGGTAGAATAGTTCGCAGTTGCGTGATTTGTTTTTTATTTTTTTAGGATAAAAGTAGAGTTACAATGATTGCGTTTCGTAGCCTCCTTCTGTAGTTAGTCCAAAGTAAGCCTAGAAGTTTTATAAGGATGAAGGAGGAAAAATTAGAAAATGATTTTATACTTTTTATTTGTAAAGATAATTGTTAAAATAATTATGTATTTATCATAATTTTGTGAAGATCCAATTATTTTAAACTAGTGATATATACTTTTATCAATTTATCACTAATCAGACTATAACATAGTTTCTTCTCAAAAAAAAAAAAATTTGTAAAATATTATAAATGAAGGTTAAGTGTCGTTTAACAAAAATTATTTTTGTCAATTTATTTTACTATTTAGCTTATATTTGCTACTATTCAAGAGTTTTATTATACTTTTTAGTACTATTTATGGGTTGTATTATATTATTTCAGCTAACTTTTACTTTTATCTATAGTACTTTCAGTAAAAAAATTTCAATTTCAACAAAATAAACAGATTCCAAATGTGATTCTAGACTTCATCTTTTTATATATAGAAAATATATTTGATTTTTTTTTGGGGGGAGGAGGGGAGGAGGAGTGGGTGTGCAGAAGCAGATATATTCCCTTGAAAATTTTTAAAATAATTCTCATAATTCAATATCAGTATATTTTCTTTTTTTCTTTTTTTTTTCCAAAAACTTTGTGGGGCCGTGGCTCCTCTCGGTCCTAGCATGGCACCACCATGTGACACACACATAATTAAAAAATAAAAAAAAATAAAAAAAAATAAAAAAAAAAAAGAAGAAGAAGAAGAAGAAGAAGACATTAATGAACGTTGTTTGGTTTAATTCTAGCACTAGACAATAGTTGGGACAGGAAAAATCCCTGTAATAATTATATAATGTGTCTAAAACAAAATTTGCTACTAGAAAAGGGGTTTAGATCAAGGGTCAAATGATTTGTAATTGTATGAAGAATAAGGATCACATTAACATACCTCTCGAAACGAGGGAAACCCCACAATACTATAGTCCCCAGCAACGTCGAGAGCTGTCTTGCCTAAATTATTTAACGACTTCAAGCTTACTCTTTTGTCCCATGTTAAAATGCTCACTACCTTAGGATGCCTTTCCTTGGAGGCCAAATGCAAAGGAGTGTTTCCATAATTGTCTTTTTCATTGACAAGCATTTTAAGGTCATCTCTTTTGAGCATATAAGCTACCGCTTTGGCTTTCCCACTCACAGCAGCTACATGCAAAATGTTCTGACCGTTTTGGTTGAGCAACTCACTCATATCCGGATATTGTTTCAGAAAAAATTCAATTACCTCGATATGTCCTTTTTTGGAAGCTGTGTGAATTGGAAAAAAGCCATTCAGGTCCATTTTATATGCGCAGTCTGATGCTTTTTCTAATAAGTACTGAACCCCGTCAAGGAATCCTATTGATGCCGCATGGGAAAGGGGAGTCATCCCTGTAATATCTTGATTCGTGATGAGATGTGGCATTTTTCTCAAAACAGTATCTAGGATACCTGGTACACAAATAATAAGAAGAATTATAATTGAATTGAGTGAATTGAAATTTTGGTAATAGTGAAGAAAATAAATTATGTTAATAATAAGGTACCAAATATGACATTTACATTTAACCACTTGGCATAAATATAACATGCAGGTTTTACCATATATTGTTTGTTAAAAGCCTTTAGGCTCTATTCTTAAAAATAAGTTTGGGTTTGAATCTCTCATCCTAAAAAGACAGAATAAACAAAAAAGTAGTGTTAGTGAAGAAAGAAAATTACCTATGTTCTTTGTAGTGAAGGCACAAGAAATAGTAGGGTGCACAATCGATTTGCCAGCCACATTTTGCAGGCAAGGGAATTTATTCAACATGATCTCCAAAAGTTCAACATCTCCTGCTTCGGCCGCCATATATAGAGGAGACTTTTTTACCTTATTTATCGAAGAACAGGTCACCACTGGTTCTGTCTCAACCAAGAATCTGGCCACCTCATTGTACTTGGTTTTGAAGGCGTGGTACTTGTTTATCAAGGCCAAGTGCAGTGGAGTATTCCCCCACTTGTTTTGCTCCTTCAGTGGTTCGAAACTATATTGAGATTCCTCCAGATGCTGGTATGATGCTGAAAGCAGAAGTTTAACTATAGGAAGATGCCCAGCACTTGCAGCAACATGCAGAGCAAGGTCACCAGCGGAGTTCTTTCTCATGACAAGTTGTTGGCACCCTTTGGTCTCGAGAATCACTTTTACAACCTTCTCATGGCCCGAGCTTACTGCAACATGAAGGATTGTATTTAACTTGGGGCTTGTGTCGAAGAGGTGAGAAGATTCCATATCTCGTGCTTTTTCTATGAAAGCAATGTTACCACCTTTTAAAGCCTTGAACAATTCTGGATTCATGTTTGTAGCTGTGAACAACTCAGCGCGCCTACCGTTTTGTGCCATGTACCCCATTGGTTTCGGAGGAAGGAAAATTTTGGGCACTGGCATCACCGATGGGTTTTTAGCTACATTAACCTCCGGGAGATCTTTCTTCATTTCAGCATCAATGGTAACATCGTCCATTGGCACCTTTCTCTGTGGGATCTCATCGGGGGTGCTGGAGTTTGTACTTGCCATTAATGATTTTCAGAAGTAAAGAAGCTTTAGCTAGTAAATTACAGTTTTCTATACAACTGAATAGGGTGGTTCCACTCTAGAATCCCTGCTTAAATAGACCTCCGGGAGCAGAGTCCTCTTTTTCACTTGGGTGGAGCCCACTCCTATGTGAAAAAGGAGACAATTAATGGGTGTGGTTTACTAGAAATCATGACTCATATCTCAGTTTTTATTCATTACTCAAAAATTGTGAGCCTCACCGATATAACTTTTGTTTGGTTTAATTTTCATTACTCAATTTTTATCATTTATTTTTAAAAATAATGTTAGGTTTTGTGAAACTTAGTTATATTTGATCCGGTTAATGACTTGACTTGACTCGAATAATGTTACGTAGTTTTTAATAGGAGATTTTATGAGATTTAGTCTATAAAGCGAAAGCTTGGGCTGACAGACCCAAGCTATAACCCATGGACAAGCCTTTTGGGGGCAACGCCCCTAGAAAAAAAAAAAATTTGGTCTGTTTTATAGTCCATTGTGTATCATGTGCGCAGAAGGTAGAAAAATGCAATTTTGGTGATTAGGGTTTTGTTATTGTTGTTGTCGTGTTTTAGAGAGAGGAAAAAACGCTGTACTGCCGCACTTTATATTTTTTCTTAATAATAGTAAAATTCCTACAACTCTATGAACGTAGGCAAATTGTCGAACCACGTAAATACTGTTTTATGCATGTAATTATTTTTCTTTGGCGTATGTTTTCTCTTTTTTTTCTTTTTTCTTTTTTTTCTTTTTTTGTTTCTCACAAGTTGAGATTTCGGGTTGAATTCCCTACAAACGGATCCAAATCCTTTCCATTTGCTTTTGAAATGGACCCTCTCCATTTCATGGCTAGGATTACTTTGAAAATAAATTAATGGCTCGGATGTGCTACGACAATTAAAAACTAATAACTTAACTCTAATAGCAAAGTTAACTGTGGCTAAATAAACTAAACCTTAACATTCGCTAACGTAGAGTGAAAAAAAAAAAAAAAAAAAAAAAAAAAAAAAAAAAAAAAAGGGGGGAAAAAACAAAAAAGAGAATGGGAGTCTCTTTCGATTTGGGATCTGGATGCCTCATCAGTCATCTGGGGTAGTTGGTGGAGACTTTCGATAGTGTTCCTTGCCATGGAGGGGATAAAGACGTATCCATGTTCTTCACAATTTTTAATATTACTACTAGTTCCTTATAATTTATAATTTTTCTAATTCTTTTAACATACATTCACCTCTGAAGGAGGATGCTTTTGTTTTTTGCTGTACAACTATTTGATTTAAAAAGTCAAGCTTTAAAGTGTAAGATTATGGAAATTGTGTGTTCTGTGAAAACATAAATTTACCAACTGTCCTCAATTTTCCAGTTATGGATATGTTCCCTTTTTATGCAACTTAAATTTGTGGAAAATTTGTGAATGTTAAATTTGTGGTTTGGTTGTCTGTAAAATGCCTGAAAGGTCAAAGGTGTGAAACCAATGCATTTCTAAGTATCACCTCATGTTATCACTTTATCACCTTTAGAAGAAGAAAAAAAAGGTCGGCAGATCAAATCTGTGCCTGGATTTGCTTTGAATGCCTACAAAAAGATTTAGGGAGCAGCATGTGTTGGTACTAGGTACCTCCTTAATTTTTCCCTTTTTTTGCATCAGTTTTCATGGCATCCAAACCGATCAAAGATACAAACTTTCCTTCATTTCCACTTTTCAGCAACCAAACAAAAAAATGAACAAAACACAGAAAAAAGAAAAAAGCCAATAAGAAATTGACCCGAAACTAATGCATTACAAACAAAACAATCAAATTGAGGGGGGAAAAAAAGTCTTTTCGTCTTCCTCTTCCTGTTCTTTGTCGACGTCAACGCTTGTGCTGCTTCGTCTTCTTTTTCTTAACTCTGCTCTTCTCATTTTGTTACTCCTATCTGTTCTTCTTGAGATGGCTTGGTGTCAAAATCACAATTCAAGCTTAAAAGATAAGTTTAATACACTCTCTGGTAAACTTAACCATAGTTTAGATAGAATCCTCCGTTAACTTCACAGTAATATTAGTCAGTATCTTTTTTAATAATGTGACACATCCTAGCCTTTCATTTATTTCAAATCAATCCTGGCCATGAAATGAACTCTTTCAATTTTAAAAGGAAATAAAGAGGATCCAAATCCACTCAAAATAATGAGAATGATGAGTAGTGTGAAATGAAAAAAAACTTTTTGGTGTCTTTTGATTCTTGAGTAATGAGTTAAACGACAATTTGGTAATAAAACACAACTAGTGAGACCGAATAATAAGACTTGTCACACTCAAAAGTGTCGGCTACCTCATCTTCCTCTCTTTATTTTTCTTAAATAGACCTCCCCTCCTTCGAAAAAATATACCATACACCAATGTAAGTCCTCTTTTTCACACGTGTGAAGTCTATTCCCATGTGAAAAAGGAGACACAATTAGTGAGACCCATTAACAAGACTTATACCCCTCAAAAGTCACGAATAGCTCTTCTTTTTCACTTTCTTTCTTTTTCTTAAATAGACCTCCCGTGCTTCGGAAAAATATACCATGCATCAATACACGAGTCCTCTTTTTCACATGCATGAAGTCCACTATATCTCACTAAAAATCATCACTTAAGTCATATCTCAGTTTTTACTCACTACTAAAAAATGATGAGCTCCACAGAAAGAGCCTATTTTTCTTCAGCATCTTCCTCTTTCTTTCTTAATATTTTTTTTTTTCTCTTCTTTCCTCTTTCCTCTTTCTTCCTTTATCTTTTCTCTTATTTCTTTACGAATTTTTTCTCTAGCTTTTTCTTTTTTCTTTTCTATTTTTTCTTCACGCCTTTTTTTTTCTCCAGCTTCATCCTCTTTCTTTGTTTTCCTTTTGTGAGTTTCGTCTTTGTTTCTTTCTCTTCTTTTCTCTTTCTTATTCACGCCTTTTTTTCTCCAGCTTCTTCTTCTTTCTTTCTTCGCCTATTTCTTCTCTCAACTTCATCTTGTTTCTTTCTCTCTTTCTTTATTTCTTCTTTCAAGATCTGTTTTTTTTTTTTTTTTGGGTGGTTTTGTCTGGTACTTTCTACGGGTTTATTTGTTTTAGTATTTGTGGGTTCTATTTCGGTTAGTATGGTATTTTAATGGTGATTTCAATCCCCTGATTGGATTTTAATGGTGGCTTCCCTTCGTTTTGTTTGGGATCTAGAGAAGAGAGGGAAGCTAGCTGGGTAAAATAAATGAGGAAATGATGGCAATAGCAGGCGACAAAAAATGCTAATAAGTCTGTCCAACATGTTAATAATCAATGCCAAAATTAAGCCTAAAATATAAGACAAAATGCGATATAGAATAATTTTGAAAGTGAAATAAAATGAGTCATGTAAGAGCCCAAAATTTGGGATTGGGTCCTATACAATGAATTTTGAGGGCATCAGACTCATCTATCTTTGAGTCTGATGCCCTCTCTATTATTCAAGCCCTTAACTGTGGAGATGCTGTTGGTGAGATTGGTCTCATCCTTCAAGACATTAGAAGCTGTTCGGCCTCATTCAGTTGGTGCTCATTCCAACACCTGAAAAGGGAAGGTAACAGAGTTACCCATGAACTTGCAAAAGCTGCTAGACTATCAGGTTCTTCTCAGATTTGGAAGGGAGTTAATCCCAGCTGTGTAGAACTCTTAATCCTAGATGATATCTGACTAGTTTTTCAGCTTCTGTAATTTTTTTTTTCTGTTGTATTCCAATTTCAGCTTGTTGAATGAAAGTTTATATGATTTCCCATCCCAAAAAAAAATAATAATAATCTTGCAGGACACAGGAAAAGAGAGATTCGTCACCCTATAACACAAATGATAATGGCATTGTGAAAGTACTTGGGACTCAGTCCAAGGTTCAACACATGTATTTATAAGGCTCTAAAAAGTTTGACCAGGTTACAATTCTGTCTTTTTCTCTCTCGTTTACAGATTTTCATCGGATTTTAAAAAAAAAATAACTATAAATCTCAAACTATATTATTAGTTAGATAAGGTTTGAAATATATTTTATTTATAACAATTCAACTTTTCTGAAATCAATTTCGCCCTCTAAAAATTCACTAAGAAATCGAGTGTGAGACACTTGAGTTTGGAACTCGAGTGTCTAACACTTGATTTCTCAGTGAATTTTCAAGGACAAACTCGATTGCTTCACACTCGATTTCTCAATAAATTTTTAAAGGAAAAAATCGATTCCAGAAAAATTAAATTGTTATAAACTAAATATGTTTCAAACCTTACCGTACTAATATAATAATTTGAACGATTTGGTTATTTTTTAATAAAATCCATTTTCATCCTCTCCTAATGCTAGGGGGAAATTCTCTTTAAATACCTTCTTCCATTACATCTTGACCATCCAGGTGATGGATTTCAGAGTTTTGGATGAGATATTTCCCCCTTTGTGTCCTGCCGAAAGTGTGAAAAGGTGGTGAGAGTATTATTCAGTCTTTTTCTTCATAAATGCGACAAAAGTAATAAGTTAAGAGCATTTAATGAGGTGAGTTGTGATGTTGCTGGAAGTTTCCTCTTCCAAAGAGTTATCCATTCTTCGTTGGAGATCCCCCAATCTCTGTGGTCCTGTCTTCCTAAGAGTCTGACCTTTTTTTTTAATAATTTTTTCAATTTTTTATAAAAAAATTTCTTAAATAAATATTTAATATATGTCCTAATCTCACCCTATAAAATATATTGTCGGTGGAGTGTATATTGTCGGGCTGAAAAAAGACAAAATAGTTGTTATGTCTCGTTATCCCATCGATAAATAAATTTTTTAAATAATCTATAGTAAAAATAAAAATTTAATTATTTAGTATCATAAAAAGTTATTTTATCTATTTTATTTACATATGCTGCAATAGTAGACCTATTACCTATGACAAATTATTAATCCAAGAGAGCAGGAACTAGAACCCCGGCCATACTTGCAGTTGGAGTTGAAAGTTTAATAGATAATAGAAGAAACTGAAAAAAGATAACGCAAATTAGAGGTGGTAATAGTATTCTTCTTTTTTGCTTTTATAATGAATAGTAGACCTATTACCTATGACAAATTATTAATCCAAGAGAGCAGGAACTAGAACCCCGGCCATACTTGCAGTTGGAGTTGAAAGTTTAATAGATAATAGAAGAAACTGAAAAAAGATAACGCAAATTAGAGGTGGTAATAGTATTCTTCTTTTTTGCTTTTATAATGAACTCACCCTTGAGAGAGAAAAGAAAAAGGAAAACAAAAAAGTAATAGTAAAAGACAGGGATATTTGCAGACTAGCATTATGAAGGAATAGAATATAGTAAGTTAATACAGATTTAAAAGATAATTGCAAACTAGTATTTCGAGTTTTAGAAACTTAGTTTCATATATAACTTGAGACTTAAGACTCACTTCCTATTTGCCAAGTTAGACACGTTTATGCCACTGTGCCACATAGATCTCAAGTTTTTAACAGTCAAGTATAAAAAAACATAAATCTCAACTTTTTTACACTCGATTTCAAACCCAAAAGAAAAACATGCAAACCCAGAAAAAAGAAGAAAGAACCCAAAGGAAGAAAGAAAGAAGTACAAACCTAGAAAAAGAAGAAAGAACCCAAAAGAAAGAAGGAAACCTAGAAAAAAGAAAGAAAGAAGAAGATCTAAAGCAAAGAAGAAGACCCACGGCACACACAAATCCAGTCTCCATCAAGCACATCCCGATCATCAATCTACGGTAAATGATCTGAAAAATTTACACACAACTCTTAAATATGTGAATGATTTGAAAGAAAAAGCAATGGAAGAGAGATGAACAAGATTGAGTCTTTTTGTTGATTTTTCAACCAAAACTGCCTCAGCTGGTCTAATGCCTATGTGGGCATTGCTTGCTTTTTGTTGTCTTGGTTTGTATTGAAAAGGGTTTTGTTGCTTTTTGGTTTTTGAAGGGTTGAACATTTGCTGGAGATTGGTGCGTTGGTTCTTGATTGGAGCTTCTTCTTTCTAAAGTTAGGTACATTTTTAAAATTCCATGTGGATTCCATGTGGAATTTTTATTCACGTCAGCTGTCTCAGAACTCTGGAACTCGAGTTTCTAAAACTCGATTTGCTATTGAACTCAAGTTTTAAAAACACAAGATGCTAGTTTTCCACTTTCTTTCGCAACTTGTCAACTAACAAAATTCTTCTAATAATAAGGTTAAATGGAAAAAAAAAAAATCAGGAAAAGCCAATAGACCTTCTGCTGTTTGTCGGAGAGTAAAATTAATTATCTATCTAAGCAACCTTTTAATTATTTTTTTAAGAATCACTTGCATCTACCATTCCATGATCCATCTACCTTTATTTAATTTTTGTTACACCTAACTTCTTAAAAAGTTGGAACAATAGCTACAGGTTGTATGGTAATAACTTAATTTTTGTTACACCTAACTTCTTAAAAAGTTGGAACAATAGCTACAAGTTGTATGGTAATAACTAATAGGACAAAACTTATGTACTTTAAGTACTGTTCTTTAAGTTTCCCTTTTAACATTTAGTCATGTGGCTACTTAATTAAAAAAATACTCTCATATCCTATAAGAAAAAATTTATATGGTAGAATTTTAAAAAAGCAACCTAAGGAATAGCACTTAAGTACTGTACCTAAGTCTTACTCTAACTAATATATATGGTTACCAAAAAACAAAAAAAAAAAACTAATATATATGGATATAAATTACAATCTGCAAAATTGATTTGGGCAGCCATAACCATAAAAGCCATAAATTTTCTTTTTGATCAAGTTTTATTTAAAAACCATGCATTGTTGAAGGCTAGACTATCTTCATGACAAGCTACTTTTTCCCACTAAAGCTCTTTCACATTTTAAATTTACAAGCAATTACTATCCAAAAGTGCAAAATCCTAATTTTAAGAGACCAATATAAAAGTAATACTAAACATAACAATTTTTACAAAAGTTGAATTGAAAAGTTTTTATTGGTTTTCATCTAAAAGCATTACTTGTATTATTGTTTACCTACTAACAATTTATCACATTAACAGTTGTGAAACTTTTGTATTTCTAGACTTATTGGTTTATATTTATCTGGCTTTATGGGATCTATACTCTATAGTCCAAGAGCATTTACATCTGTGGTGCTAGAAAATTTAACTTTCAACACCCAAAATTACTATTTTATTTATTTTAACATCTCACTTAATAATATATCACATATCTCATTTCTTACTTTAACACATTACCTATTAAAATAATATAAACCCCAATTAACATAATATAAAATATAAACCCACAAAAATGTTGCCACCACAACAACCACTGCAACTCTAATTAAAAAAAAAAAAAAAAAAAAAACCCACCGCACCAACCACCACAAATAGCAACAAAACCATTACAACCCACCCTCATCGCCACCGCAACCAAAGCCCACCACAAAACTGAGATTCAAAATTATAAAGAAAAGAAGTAAAAAAAAAAAAAAAAAATCCATACTTTCTTTTTTAATATTTAAAACAGAAAAATCATATTAATTTCCAAATTTTATAAATAAATAAATAAATAATGCAAACAACAACTTTTATGGTCCAAAACCTAACAAACACATGATTCCAATTAAACCATCCTAAGTTTTGGCATATTATCTATATTTTATATACAATATAAAATCGAAGTCATTGACCTTCTAAAATTTTAACACATTAACTTTGTAAGCCTCACAAATTTCAGCTCATTATAATTTATTTTATTTTTTAATTTCTTTAATTAGACTACAATATGAGAGAGAATCATGTTAGGATTATGATTTATTAAAGAGACTCACATTTGGATTAAAAAAAACCCAATACATCTACATCCTTTCCCTTTTTCTTTTTCTTTTTCTTTTGCTATAGTGGGTGTTTGTTAGGTACCAACTTTGTGTTTTACAACCATCGTACATCTTTAATTTCTTTAATTAGACTACAAATATGAGAGAGAATCATGTTAGGATTGTGATTTAAAAAGAGATTCACATTTGGATTAAAAAAACCGAATACATCTACATCCTTTCCCTTTTTCTTTTTCTTTTGCTATAGTGGGTGTTTGTTAGGTACCAACTTTGTGTTTTACAACCATCATACGTCTTTAATTTTTTTAATTAGACTACAATATGAGAGAGAATATTGTTAGGATTATGATTTATTAAAGAGACTCACATTTGGATTAAAAAAAACCCAATACATCTACATCCTTTCCCTTTTTCTTTTTCTTTTTCTGTTCCTATAGTGGGTGTTTTTTAGGTACCAACTTTGTGTTTTACAACCATCATACGTCCTTTTTCTCTTTTTCTTTTTTTCATGTGGAATTTTCTAATTCTAGTGCTTAGTCTGCTTTATAAATATACAACCATAAAGCACCAAACCTTACATTTATGTTGTTTATTATTTTATGGTTATTCTTTTTTTTTTTTTTTTTTCCTTTTGTTTTTGCAAAGTTGCTATGAACACAACTTAACAGGTGAGGGGAAAAATTGTGTTATTGTTTTTCATTGAACATAGTTCTTGGTACGTCTTTTTTTTACATTCATGAACCACTAAACCCTATGCCTATTCCTGTTTATGATTTTTTTTTTTCATTGTTTAAAGTTTAGACCCATAAAAACTTATTGCTTTTTGGATTCATGTTTTTTTTTTCTTTTTTTTTTTTCTTATGTTTTTCTTTTGAGTAATCATATATATTTTAAATTGTTTCAATAACTTATAGGCTCTGAATCTTCTGATTCTTTTTTTTTTTTTTTTTTTTTGGCCTTTCGGAAGTTTTAACATTTGAATTTTTGCTTTAGTTTTTGTAATTTCTAAACATGTTTGGTAAATTATAATGACTATGCCATGGATTATTCTTTTGAAGGTAACTTATTTTTCTCTTATATTTCTTGATAGTGTAGTCATATATATATATATATATATATTTGTTCCAATAATTTATAGGAAGTGAATTTTCAAATTCTTTAAAAAATTTTGGCCTTTCGAAAGTAACATTTGAATTTTTGAATTTTCTTTCTTCTTTTTTTTTTTTTTTTGCAATATCTAAAACTATCGGGAAAATGTCAATGACTATAGCCACAAATTATTCTTTTGAGAGTGACACATCTTTCACTTATATTTCTATATTGTGTAGTCTTTTTTCCCCTATAATTTGTAGGCTCTAAATCATTTGATTCTTTAATGTTTTTAACTTCTATAATTTTCAATAATCATGGTCATGGATTATTCTTTTGAAGGTAACTAATCTTTTTCTTATATTTTTCTATTGTGTAGTCATATATATTCAATAATTTCTAGGCAATATTAATCTTCAAATTCTTTAATATTTTTTTTCCTTCCAAAATTTTTAATATCTAAAATGTTGAGTGTAGGGGCACAAGTTACAGCCCAGGCCCAATATGCATGGGATAGTGGGTGAATGGGCCTAATACAATAAATTTGTAGAGAGTGGGTCAAAGAACTGGGCTTTGGAGAGTCTAACAATGGTTAGGATAGGTTTGGAAGATTATCATGCATGAACAACACATGTAGGGTTGTGTGTATGTCTTGTCCGAGGAGGCAGAGATTGTTATAGACTAATAAAACTGATTACTATCGCAACTCTGGTTGCTACAGTATTTCTTCTCTATATTTCAAATCCCTTTTTCTCATGAGTGTCTTTTACATTATATAGGCCCCTTTTGGTGATCTTGGCCTTCCACTTGTCAATTATCTAGGCCACCACTTCAGTGCCTGTCCCATCAAACACTCCTTCTGGCCTTCTATGAGTTGCGGTAGCCAAGTAAACACTATTTAGGGGTCTTCTCTACATAAATGCGGCCAGAAAATTAGCTGCAATGTATTTAATGTGGTGGCAACAGCTTTCCATTAGATACTCCTGAGCTCCTATCGCTCCTACACGTGTGTGATGCATGTTTTTGCCGTTGGAGCCCTCTAGAAGGTCACCTTGACTGTTGGGGATACAGACTCGAGCTACGTTCATTATATCTGAGGAGGAGATTCTCCTCGGACCATCCTCCGTTCATCCCTTTCTTATGAGACTGAGGCTGGAACCCCCCATAATTGTTTATCCCTTCTCGGACAAGCCCATGCCTTTTAGTGAGGCCTTAGGCCCAATATACAATTTTTGGGCCCTTACCCCCCACAATAGCCCCTTAAAACTCCGACATTTCTCCTAGTCCGATGAGAAAAGGTGGGTTTTGAATTTTAAGAGATAAGACTATTTATTTCTCTGGCTCGCACGTGTGGGAGTGAAGTTTTGCGCGTTTCATGATTGCTATTGATTCTTTGAAGTTTGCGAGGTGCCATTAATTGCTCCAAGCGGCGCTTTGTTCCCCCCATCCAATGGTGAGGAGCTGATCGAACGATGGACATTTTCCCTTGAATTTTGAATAGGATAACTCCCACTCAATTTTCCCTCATATATAAGGCGTATGGAAGGCAGAACTTTCCTCACCTTACAAAAGCTTTCAAACATTCAAGAGTACTTTACCTTTCAACAACTCTCAATCCTACAAGCATTTTGTGTCACTTTGTTCACTTTCCCGTATGTTCTAATATCTTTAATGTTCCTTCTGGATTGTTTTTCTTCTCGGCCAGTCTCCTCAGCCATCAATTCGTTGCTTTCATCTTTTAAAAAACTTTACCCTCCCCCTTGTAGCTTAACCGAATGGGTAGATTTAAGCATCTAGTAGACTCTAAGGCCGGTATGAAGGGTTTCAGGGTTAAATACCGTATTCTACAGGGAGTAGCCTTTTAATACTATGCTCCAGACTAGATATACACAAATAGGGAGGTAAGAGAGGTTGACATCCCTATGATTGCCTTCCTAGAGGAGGGAATGACACTCCCCATGGGGAGGGTGACTCGGGATTACTTGATTGGCCATAGGTTGACTCCCCAACAGTGTGCCCCTAACCTTTTTAGGATCTTGGGTAGTGTAGATGCTCTCAACGAGCAAATGGGTCTGGGGCTTACGTGGCACGACGTAGTCCAAATGTACGAGTGCCACAAACTGGCCGGCGCGAGATATTACCTCAAATCTCAATCCGACGTCATTAGACTGATATCCAGCCTCCCTAGGTCTAACAAAGGCATGAAGGATGATTACTTGATTGTCTCTGGGGAGTGGCATAACAGTCTTCATTATCCTATTGAGGCAGGAGAACCAGGTGGGGCATCCTAGGATCAGCCCCCTTTTGTTTTACTCTTCTATACTAGTAATGTGTTTTTCTCCGGTAATAATTTACATTGGTCTGACCATAATCTCCTCCTTGGATGTTTTGCAGATAAAGCACACGTTACTTTGCAACTCAGCTTCGTCAACGTCCCAGCCTTAAACATCCTACTGAGATCGGAGGTCTTTGTAGGCGAAGACGGTCAGCTGCAATCCGCTCCCCTGATCCTCGACTACGAACCTTTGTCAAAGATTTTCCAGGAAGCAGGCCAAGCAATAAAGGTTGGTGATTCTTGGTTGGCCCACATAGACGTCTCTGTGCCCAGATTCCTTGCTCAGAGAGACCTTCCTCTTGTTAGACTACCATCTCGTCCAGCCTTGCCTGAGGTACCTGCAGCACCAAGGGAGGAGGTTGGTTCCTCAAGATTAACCCTTGAGGACGAGATAGACGAATTCCATTTCAAAGAAGAGGAAAAGCCAGTCGTTCTACTATTCACTATCTCGGACGGCAAGGGTGAATCGGACAGGAGCTCTAGTATTCGCTCCCCCATTTTGGTGATTGCCCGCCCAAATAGTTCCTCCAAGGAAGAGGAAGAGGTATGGGCTTGGACAAAAGCAGCAAGAGCTTAAGGGAACTGATGGCTGCCAGGGGCAAGGGGTCAACTTCAAAAGAAGACCCCAAGTCCAAAGTTCCTTCTAAACTCCCCCCTCCTCCCCCTCAAGTTCCCTCCGACCTCAGATTGAAGCCCATGGCTGAATTGGCGAAGAAAAGGCCAGTCGAGGTACTTAAGGAAGGTGAGGTGGGTCTTCGAAAGGGGACCAAACAGCAGAAGGTGGCTAAGAACCACCAAGATAAAAGGTCCACTTCCATTGACAGCCGGGAGGATTCTTTGGGGCGAGGTGCGCCAACCACCGCGCACTTGGTCCCCCTGGTTGGAGGTGGATGGTGCCCCTATTCCCTCGGACTTTTCAGTCCGAGCTTTCTAGGGGGGGCACGCAGGTCACTTCTCTTGCCCAGAGACATGGATGATTATAAGCACTTCAAACAACCAGACCTATTCCTATCCCTAAAAAGGGATCTTGCAATCATAAGTGGTTGAGTGTATCCCTTGAAGTACACCCTTAGTTGCAATTATTATTAAATTTTTGTTATATCTATATTTTTTTTCCTTTTTTCTTATGTCGGATTCTTCTGTTATCTTCACATAGATTACCCAGTAGGTCTTTGTGACCGAGGAGTGGGTCAAGGATGCCTGCAATCAGGCTAGGGCAGAGGCCCACTCCTATTCCGAGACTGAGAAGATTTTGAGGAGTCTAAAAGGAGAGCAGGTAGCACTGTCTGAGAAGCTGAAGGGGGTGGTCCAGGCCACAAACAGCGCCGAGGCTAGTTTGAAGATTGTAGAAAGGCAAGTCGAGGACCAATGCCAAAAGCTTCATCAAACAGAGATAGATTTGACCCCGAAGAGGCAGATGGTCAAAGACCTTAAGGCAGAGCTGCAAAGGACTAGAGAGGCCATTCAACTAGCTAAAAAGGCTGTGGAGGCCGAGAAGTCAGCGTCTTACATGCTTGGCATTAAAGAGACGCAAATAAGACTAGCCGAGGAACTCTCAAGTGTCTGCTGGGAGTACTGCGGCATATCTTGGGGTAAGGTCCTTGACGCCGCAGGAGTTCAGGCAAATTTCAGTCTGAGGTAACCAGGGAGTATATACTATCATCCAGAGATTCGCGAACTCCCAGGTTCCGACTCTCCTCCTTCCGAGCTTGCGTCAAGGGTATCCGAGCAGCCCCTTACCAGCCAAACTGCCCTTACTCACCCTAAGGCTTTAAAGGAACCTGGTTAAACTGGTGGTCAGGATCAAGGAGCTGAGGGTGCTCAAGAAAAAGGCCAAGGCTAGGACAAGAAAAAGCCTCCTCCTGAAGCCAAGGATAAGACCGAGGATGCTGCCACCTCCCAACTAGGCCAGACCACTGACCCTCCTGTCCCCAAGGCCAAGTCTTAGCCACTAGGACCTTTTTTTTCTTTTCTCTTTTTGTTGTAGTGACATTTCGTCACCTGATGTCATGTACTTTCTCTTGTTCAATGAATGAATATTTCCTTTACTTCCTATGTCTTTTGTTTTATTTGCTCTCAAGTTTACTGTTATTTGCAAATGAATTTAATATGGTTCTAATTTAGTTCTAATAAAAACTAACAGCAAAACTTTATCACAAGTGTAAATAATTTGACTACATATCCATAACGAATAATTGGGTCTACATCTGTATTATGAGCTGCTCTTTCTATAGTGAAGGTCAAATCAAGTAGACATGAATAATAAACTTAAACTTGGATGGATAGTTAGGGGTTTCAGGATATGCAGGTTTACCAATTCGAGGAATTGGTCATGATTTTGGATTTGTTTTGATGAAGGCTCAGTTCAAACAGTTATAAAAGATGTCACAGAGTGCTAACCTTCCCACATTATCTAGTCTGAGGACCTTAGGCATGACTAAGTTGTAGTTTAAACACTTAGAAAAATTGTTATTGAGTATTAACCTCCCCATGTCATCTAGTCTGAGGACTTCAGGCATGACTGAGTTATGGTTTAAACACTTAGAAAAGTTGTTATAGAGTGTTAACTTTCCCATATCATTTGGTCCAAGGACTTCAGGCATGATTGAGTTATAGTTTAAATACTTAGAAAAATTGCAATTGAGTGTTAACCTCCCCATGTCATCTGGTCTGAGGACTTCAAGCACGACTGAGTTATAGTTTAAACACTTAGAAAAGTTGTAATTTAGTGTTAACCTCCCCATGTCATTTGGTGCAAAGACTTCAGGCATGACTAAGTTGTAGTTTAAATACTTAGAAAAATTGTTATTGAGTGTTAACCTCCCCATGTCATCTGGTTCAAGGACTTCAGGCATGACTGAGTTATGGTTTAAACACTTAGAAAAGTTGTTATAGAGTGTTAACTTTCCCATATCATTTGGTCCAAGGACTTCAGGCATGATTGAGTTATAGTTTAAACACTTAGAAAAATTGCAATTGAGTGTTAACCTCCCCATGTCATCTGGTCTGAGGACTTTAAGCACGACTGAGTTATGGTTTAAACACTTAGAAAAGTTATCATGGAGTGTTAACCTCCCTATGCCATCTGGTCTGAGGATTTCAAGCACGACTGAGTTATGGTTTAAACACTTAGAAAAGCTGTCATGGAGTGTTAACTTTCCAATATCATCTGGTCTGAGGACTTCGGGCATGATTGAGTTATAGTTTAAACACTTAGAAAAATTGCAATTGAGTGTTAACCTCGCCGTGTCATCTGGTCCAAGGACTTTAGGCACGACTGAGTTATGGTTTAAACACTTAGAAAAGTTGTCATGGAGTGTTAACTTTCCCACATCATCTAGTCCAAGGATTTTAGGCATGATTGAGTTATAGTTTAAACACTTAGAGAAAAAGAATGACAGAAAGCAAAAGGCTTTTATATAACATACGAACATATTGATGAAGTGAATTTTTATTAATAATAATACATTTTCAAGTTGTTAACATTCCAAGGGCATGGTATTAAATGCTCATCTAAGTCTTCCAAAAAATATGCTCCTATGCCAGCCACCGAAGTAATGCGAAATGATCCTTCCCAATTGGGCCCTAGCTTTCCTCAGCTAGATTCTTTGCAGATCCTAGGACCTTTCTCAACACCAGATCACCAGGTGCTAATGATCTCAGCTTCACATTGGCATCGTAGCCCTATTTGATTTTGTGTTGGTAAGATGCCATCATTCGAGAAATTAGAAAAACTGAAACACCTGTGAAAATGGAAATATCACTATTAGTGATATTTTCTATAATTCCACATTTTGCATACATGTCAATCAAAGCATTCCCAATGTAAAGATTTCCCTTATATCCATTAATCTCCGCATACGCATGAACCCACATACCTAAATCAGGAGCTCCAAATCTTGAACAAGCAGATAATGCGATCACCAATGTGACATCATTATGAAGCACATTACCCTCAATTAGCATCCTTTTGAATGTCTCCATAACTTCAAATAATTCCCCGTTTTGGGTATACCCTCCAATCAATCCATTCCAAGAGAAAATATTCCTCTCAGGCATCTCTTCAAACAACCTCTCACACGCCTCAACATCCCCATTATTCGCATAATCGTTCAACACCGTATTCCAAGACATCACATCTCGGTTACGCATCTCATTGAAAATCTTCCCTGCTGCTACCATATCACCCACTTCAATATAACCCGAAACCATAGTGTTCCACAACACAACATCTCGCTCAGGAGCCAAATCAAAAAGGCGCCGTGCAAAAACCATATCACGACACAAAATATACCTACTAATCATCGAAGTCCAAGCAACTACATTCCTCTCAACCATCTCACCAAACACCTTGTAAGCCTCTCTAACTGCTTCGCCACCCACATACATATCAATCAACGTAGTTCCCATAAATGGATCCGCTCTGAACCCACCCTTTATTGCCACACATTGCACTTCCTGGCCTTCCACATATGCATTAATTTTTCCACAAGATTTCAAAACAATAGGGAAAGTAAAGCAATTGGGCATCACATCCAAGCTCTTCATATTACTAAACAAAACTAAAACTTCACTATAAGACTCATTTTGAGCATACCCTTTGAACATTGCATTCCACAGCGCAATATTCAGCGGAAAAATTAGAAAAACTGAAACACTTGTGAAAATGGAAATATCACTATTAGTGATCAACAAACATTCCTAGGGTTTATTTGAATAGAAGGATGAAAAAATAAGGGAAGAGAAAATGTAAAGAGGATAAAAAATATTTTAGTTTTTTACAATTTGTGTTGGAAAAATTAGAAAAATTGAAACACCTGTGAAAATGGAAATATCACTATTAGTGATCAACAAACATTGCTAGGGTTTGTTTGAATAGAAGGATGAAAAAATAAGGGAAGAGAAAATGTAAAGAGGATAAAAAATATTTTAGTTTTTTACAATTTGTAGTTGAAACAGAAAGGATGAAATGATGGAAAATATATATAAATCTATTTTATTTTATTTTTTTGGTTATAGAGAAGAAAAATAAGAATATGTAAGAAGTGATTTTTATAAATTTATATTTTGCCCATGTTATCAAAGGGAAGACGAAATCTAGTCTTTTTTTTTTCTTTTTTCCAATGATTGAGTCACTTCTAAATGTTTCTTCTGCTTTTTGGTAGACATGTTTTCAAAATGTGGGGGCTGTGGGGACTGCTGGTTTAGTTTTTGACATGATGAAACAAAGAACTGTTCTTTTTTTCTTTTTGATAGAAAAACAAAGAACTATGGTTTCATGGAATTCCTTGATTGATGTACAAAATGGAGTTCCCGAGAAAGCAATGGCAATTTTTCAGAAGATATTTCATAAAGGGGTTGAAGTTAAACTGACCATTGCTTCTGTAGGGATAGTGGGTCCTGGAGCTCATTATATGTTTGGGCATTAGGCCCATGGCCTAGGCCAAGGATAAGGTTTTGTTCGAGGATGGAGAATCTTTATCAGAAGGCTGTGTTGACAAATCAAAGAGTCAGTTTTAGCCTTAAGAACTCAACGGGATTGGGCGAGGATAAACGTATCCTCGGCCGACCAAAGCTGAGGTCAGGAGAAACAGCTTACTAATGCCCAAGAACCTCCCAAGAAGTTCTATCGGTATGAATAAACATTGCAGAGACAATAGACCAGGAGGAGCCCTAAAATATCTTAGGAAGAAAGCTGCCACCACCGCATTTAATATTCTGCAGCTAACTTCCTGGCAGCATTAATGTGAAGAAAACCCCTGAACAATGCATAGTTAGCTGTTCCAAGGCATACACAACAAGAAAGGGTGTCGGATGAGACAAGCATTCAAGTGGTGGCTCAGATAACTAACAAGTGTAGGCTCAAGATGCTCTAAAAGGAACTATATAAGAGGAGATATCCTTCATGGAAAAGGGGATTGAAAATTAGAAGAAGAAACACTGTAGAATTCAAAAACCAAACTTGTAACACAATTTGAGAATAATATACAAGAACAGTACACCTCAGACCTTGCCAAGGTCTATTTTTCTTCAATATAATCTTATCTCTTTTTGTTCTCTTAACATTTTAATCTATTACAACGTTTGTTTGATCTACTAAAGCCCAGTCTTTTAACTCATTCTCTACAAATTTATTGTTTTGGGCTTTTTGAGCTTAAATCCAACACGTAGTGGGCTACGAGCTCAAACCTGGTCCTTATAGCTTCTATTATGGAAAATTTGTTCAAAAATTATTGGATGAATTGAAACTTGGATGTGATGTTTATTTGATTACTTTAATAATATTTCTCTGATAATGTCAGAATTACTTTAATAATTAATTAAAGTTCAAATATAGATATTAAATTTATAAAACTAGCAAAATTGACTAATATTTCTATATACATGAAGGAAATTTAATGATTTTCAAATATATATTTAAAAATTTAATAAAAAATTTAATAAAATAAAATAATAACCATGAAAACATTAAAAGTTATGATTAATTTTTGAAGTAAAGTTGAATATCTTTGAAGGATTTTAATTATAATTTTTTTTTTTTATATTCCTTTTAAGAGATGGATAATTTAATTTAGTAGCATAGAATTGTGTTAAGTTGTTTTTATAACAACAACAACAACAACAACAACAACAACAACAATAATAATAATAATAATAATAAAGAAATAAAATTGCTTTAACTTTACTTCAAGTATTTTTTTTTTATTTAATTGTTGATCATCAACTTGCAAGCTTAGCTGAGTGGTACTGGTTAGACACTAGCTCCAACTCTGATTGTGCCTAGGTTCTAAACCTAATAAGCACGCTTTTCTGATTTTTTTTATTAATTAACAAGCATGCATTAACTGCGATTGAACTGTTACCGGTTCTGCATGAACCGTACGGTCTAACCGCATAAGCGAGCTTGAACCGCGATTGAACTGTCAACGGTTCTACATGAATCATGCGATCCAACCACGATTTAAGGGTTTCATAGGATTTCAAATAAATTTGGTTCTCTATGTTTAAAAAACCTAATTTCAGTCTGTTTCCAGTTTACCTGGATCAAACTGCTCAGTTCGGTCCAGGTTTGATAACCTTGGTGACAAAGGAGGGAGAGTTTTGTCAGGCTTGGATGACTCAAGAAGGATGGATGGTAGTGTTGGAGAGATAGAGATTCAAGTTTGATGTCGTCGGTGAGAGCTAAGAGGAGATGGACAGTCTCAAGGGATTCTTTTCAGCAATTTTGGCGATGTTAGTGTCTTTAAAATTATAATATATTCTTAAACATAAATCTGATGTGGTAGTTTAGAATGCCATGTCAGTTTGTAAAGCCTTTGTAGTAAAATTTGTAGTAGATCTAACATTACTCTTGTGATTAATAACCAATTGCATTTGTTGGGTTTAGACCCTTGTCAAAACACTATATTTAATCGATTTTAAGGTCAACTTTATAATTAGGTTAATTCCTTAGGTAATTTTTTTTTTTTTTTTTTGATGAGTAATTCCTTAGATAAAATATATATAATCATTAATATCATGCAAGTGTATAAATAAAAATTAGACAAGATATGATGACCTAAGAAACAAATGAAACAAATTGTTTCACAAAGAAAACTTGGGGGGACTTAACTTTATCAATCCCATTGTGAACAGATTCACTTTAAAATAGAGATTTACAGTTTGAATAACCCTATTCGTTATAAATCTAACTACAATCATCGAAATGAGTTCTAAATCCCACAGATGTCTCTGATTGTAATCTGCTACAAAATGAACCTACAATCCACGACCTCAATTTCCCCTTAAAGATTTGAATCCAATATTCTTGATATCTGGAGAGCAACAACTTGTAGTAGATCTAACATTTCTCTTGTGATTAATAACCAATTGCATTTGCTGGATTTAGACTCATGTCAAAACACTATATTTAATCGATTTTAAGGTCAACTTTATAGTTAGGTTAATTATGGAAGCCTTAGGTTAAATATATAATTATTAATATCATGCAAGTACGGAAATAAAAATAAGACAAGATATGATGACCTAGGAAATTAATGAAACATGTTTCACCAAAAAAAAAAAAAAAACCCCTAGGGGGACTTGACCTTATCAATCTCGTGGTGAACAAATTCACTTTAAGATAGAGATTTACAGTTTAAATAACCCTATTTGTTATAAATCTAACTACAATTATTGAAATGAGTTTTGATTCCCACAGACGTCTCTTATTTTAATCTACTACAATGTTAACCTACAATCCACGACCGCAATGTCCCCTAAAAGATTTGAATCCAGTACTCTCTTGATATCTAGAGAGCAACAACTTGATTCCACCGTTCAATGTGCATGTGAATGATCACCGATAGTGACTTGAAAGGGCAGTAGTTGCTAACTTTTTAGATCTCAAAATGAGCAACTCTAAAGTCTTGGAAAACGTGCATCAAAATTTTCTTACATACTTAGTGGCTTAGGTTAGAAACCCTAATTATCGGATGGGCTAATGGTTTGAATATTTGATTCTAAAAATATGAAGTTTGATTGGTTGAACTTAAGTTTCGATCAGTCGAAACTATTAAAATTTCTAATCTTTGAATCACTTGAAATCTTATTTTTGCACACTGAATTGCAGTACCTTGAGCATAGTCTAAACATTGTTATAGATTCTATGAGCTATAACTAGACAAGTTTTTATTCACTTGTTTGCAAACAAACTATACCGATTTAAAACCTAACAACATCGAAATAACTTCTGGCCTGAATTTTTCCTAGTTCTAACACAAATAATCTTTGAAAAAAGATCTATGCAAAAAGCATTGGTCACTCAAACAATCAATAAAAATACAGAATTCTTAGTACATGGAGTCAAGGCATGTATTACAATGCAATAATATAAAGATAAAAATATATGCATCACAATGCAATAATATAAAGATAGAATCATATAAGCAGTAAAGCAAGTGAACATAACATAATAAGTCTGATACCAAATATAGAGTTACAACTCAGCTCAAAACAAATAAAAGCATAGCGTATCAAGACTAGACAAAATAATATAAAAAAAAAAATCCAAATAAAAACATAAAAGTTCTCCCCCTAAAACCTTCAACCCCCATAAAACACCAACTCCCCCTTTTTGGAATGCATTGCCAAAGGCATACACAATGGCAAACTACATATAACATACGTAAAGGAGATTATTCTTCTTTACTATGATCAGTGTCACTCCTAGTAACTTTTATCAAAAGGCAAAATGGGTAGTAAAGGATGTGGCGAAGAAAACGATGGTGTAAGGAACTGGGAAAACAAAGTGGAGAAAATAGTATCAAGAGAGTAAGGTGGACGAATGAGCCAATGATTAAAACTAGATAGGCAAGCCAGTTGAGGTTTCTTAATACTAGATAATTACCTACCATGAATGCTACGGAGACCATTGTTAGAGCTAACCCAAAAATTGGCACAGCGAACTTAAAGGTAGCAATAACCAAGTTAAGATCACCGAGTTGTGCCCAGATGAGAGTGACAACAACAGCAATGGCACTATACATAGCTATGGTATTGCAAATTACGAACACTTGGAACATCTGCTTTTCTAGAAAATTTGCCACACCTCCAGAGCCGTTGTAACCACCGGGCACCGTGAAAGACGCTGCAAAGGTTACAGTAGCCACGAGGGTTGCAACCAACAAGAGAGTGCCAACTCTGTCCTTGTATTTGTCTTCGCTGTGTAGCTTCAAAGGAGGAGGCATCATAATTGGCATGTTCTTGCTCCTAGTGCTTCGAGGAGCTCGTGGGACGCCGGCATATCTCAAGGCTTGCCGTGTCAATTGCTGCATGGTGAACAAGAAACTTTTTGTTATGATCATACTGTTCATTTCTTGGAATGAATAGGAATGAATAGCACCTCTCTCTCTCTGTCTCTCTCAAGTATAATGTAGTCCAGATTGTAAATACTAGAAAGGATTATTTACAAGAACAGCAGCATATAGGTCTCACAAATTTGAGGGGTAATTGTATATATTTTACCGTGTCATATGATATTTTCTCCAATACCAAATGTTTATGTGATTAATAGCATAGTTAGGAATTTGACTTTTAAGAGCTAGATAAAAATGAGATTTTTTTTGCAGTACATATTTTAAGTACATCCCTATTATGTACAATAGTCTAAAACAATATTGTAATATTTAATACACAAGTTAAAGTACACTCACCATTTATCGATTCAAAATAATTTTATCGAGTTCAATCCTCGGAGATTTGGAAAGGCTCATTAGAAGTTGAAGTTTCAATATTATAACCTAAAGGTATATTGCTTTTAGATTATTCTCTTCTTTTCTTTAGAACAATGAGTTAATAGTTTTTCTTCTTAAAAAAAGAATTAATAGTTTTTAACTTTCCATAAATCTAGTTTTTAAATTAAATTATATAACTCATTAAATATAATTATTAAGAAAAAAAATCATTAATTCATAAAAAAATACTAATAGATTATAGATTTGTTAGAAAGTCGACAAATAATTATTCAAATTTTAATATATATGAAAAAATCTAATCAAATAATCAATTAAATTTTATTTTTTTAAAAATAACGATCAATTACTTGCTTAGCCAAAAAATAACGCTATACCATTATTTTTCTATATTATATGATGTATTATAGTTTAATAATATTAGTTTTTTATATATACATTATAATGTTATGTAGTACAATATAATTTTTTTTTTTTTTCAGCAAAAAATTATTTATTATTTTAATAAGAAATAAAGTAATAGCTGGCCACTACTTTTGTTGATGAAAACTTAATTTTAACCATACACGTGGTGCACGGTATCTTGGAAATTGGAGCAATGCAGACCAGTTGTCTGCATCATAAACAGCTAAAGAGAAAAGAGAAGGGGAAAAAAAGCAAGAGCAAATCAAACTTAACCTTAACACAGTGAGTTTAGAGTTGAGAGAGAGAGATGCAGATCTTTTGCAAGAACTAGGTAGAATAGTTTGCAGTAACGTGATATTGTAATTTTTCTAGGATAAAAAGTAGAGTTACAATGATTACCGTTCGTAGCCTCCTTCTGCAGTTAGTCTAAAGTAAGCCAGAGAAGTTTGTTTGCACTTAGAATATACATTAATAAAACCCAAGTTTTATAAAGATGGAGGGCGGAAAATTAGAAAATAATTGTTTCTTTATTTGTTGAGATAATTATTAAAATAACAACGTATTTATCATAAGGTTGTGAAGATCCAATTATTTTAATCTAGTAATATATACTTCTATCAATTTATCGCTAATCAGACTATAACATAGTTTCTTCTTAAAAAAAAAGAAAAAGAAAAAGAAAGAGAAAGAGAAAGATTGTAACATAGTATAAATGGGTAAATGGTTTATTTGTATACCATTTGCTGAAATTAAAAATTTATTGTTAAAACTATTGTAGATAAAAATAAAAATTAGTTAAAATAATATAATAGAGCTCATGAATAATAAAAAAAAAATGCTAAATAGTAAATAATTTATAATTTTTATTGCTTCCTAAACATCCAGTTTGACAAAAATTATTTTTGCCAACTTATTTTCCTATTCAACTTATGTTTACTACTATATAAGGGTTTCACATATCTTTTTAATATTATTCATAAATTTAACAATAAAAAATTCAATTTTAACAAAATAGACGATTTCATACCGATTTTAAATGTGATTTTAGACACCATTATATATATATATATATATATAAAATATATTTGAGTGTTTGTGGGGGGGGGGGGGGGGGGGGGGGGGTGGGGGGTGGGGGGCGGCGGGAGGGGAGGGGAGGGGAGCATGGCACCACCATGTGACACACACAATTAAAAAAAAAAAAAAAAGGAGAATGAGAAAGACATTAATGAACGTTGTTTGGTTTAATTCTAGCACTAGACAATAGATGGGACAGGAAAAATCCCTGTAATAATTGTAGAATGTGTCTAAAAAAATTTGCTACTAGAAAAGGGGTTTAGATCAAGGGTCACATGATTTGCAACTGTATAAAAAATAAGGATCACATACCTCTCGAAATGAGGGAAACTCCACAGTACTATAGTCACCAGCAACGTCGAGAGCTGTCTTGCCTAAATTATTTAACGACTTCAAGCTTACTCTTTTGTCCCATGTTAAAATGCTCACTACCTTAGGATGCCTTTCCTTGGAGGCCAAATGCAAAGGAGTGTTTCCAAAATTGTCTTTTTCGTTGATAAGCATTTCAAGGTTATCTCTTTTGAGCATATAAGCTACCGCTTTGGCTTTCCCACTCACAGCAGCTACATGCAAAATGTTCTGACCGTTTTGGTTGAGCAACTCACTCATATCCGGATATTGTTTTAGAAAAAATTCAATTACCTCGATATGTCCTTTTTTGGAAGCTGTGTGAATTGGAAAAAAGCCATTCAGGTCCATTTTATATCCGCAGTCTGATGCTTTTTCTAACAAGTACTGAACCCCGTCAAGGAATCCTATTGATGCCGCATGGGAAAGGGGAGTCATCCCTGTAATATCTTGATTCGTGATGAGATGTGGCATTTTTCTCAAAACAGTATCTAGGATACCTGGTACACAAATAATAAGAAGAATTATAATTGAATTGAGTGAATTGAAATTTTGGTAATAGAGAAGAAAATAAACAATGTTAATAATAAGGTACCAAATATGATATTTACATTTAACTACTTGGCATAAATATAACATTCAGGTTTTACCATATATTGTTTGCTAAAAGCCTTTAGGCTCTATTCTTAAAAATAAATTTGGGTTTGAATCTCTCATCCTAAAAATACAGAATAAACAAAAAAGTAGTGTTTGTGAAGAAAGAAAATTACCTATGTTCTTTGTAGTAAAGGCACAAGAAATGGTAGGGTGCACAATCGATTTGCCAGCCACATTTTGCAGGCAAGGGAATTTATTCAACATGATCTCCAAAAGTTCAACATCTCCTGCTTCGGCCGCCATATATAGAGGAGACTTGTTTTCCTTATTTATCGAAGAACAGGTCACCACTGGTTCTGTCTCAACCAAGAATCTGGCCACCTCATTGTACTTGGTTTTGAAGGTCACCTCTTGGTACTTGTTCATCAAGGCCAAGTGCAGTGGAGTATTCCCCCTCTTGTTTTGCTCCTTCAGCGGTTCGAAACTACATTGAGATTCCTCCAGATGCTGGTATGACGCTGAAAGCAGAAGTTTAACCATAGGAAGATGCCCAGCACTTGCAGCAACATGCAGAGCAAGGTCACCAGCGGAGTTCTTTCTCATGACAAGTTGTTGGCACCCTTTGATCTCGAGAATCACTTTTACAGTCTTCTCATGGCCCGAGCTTGCTGCAACATGAAGGATTGTATTTAACTTGGGGCTAGTGTCGAAGAGGTGAGAAGATTCCATATCTCGTGCTTTTTCTATGAAAGCAATGTTCCCATCTTTTAAAGCCTTGAACAACTCTGGATTCATGTTTGTAGCTGTGAAGAACTCATCATCATCGGAATAATCATCATCATCAAATTCATCATCATCATCATCAAAAGAATCGGGCATTTGAAACCCAGCGCGCCTACCGTTTTGTGCCACGTACCCCATTGGTTTCGGAGGAAGGAAAAATTTGGGCACTGGCATCACCGATGGGTTTTTAGCTACATTAACCTTCGGGAGATCTTTCTTCATTTCAGCATCAATGGTAACATCTTCCATTGGCACCTTTCTCTGTGGGATCTCATCGGAGGTGCTGGAGATTGTACTTGCCATTAATGATTTTCGGAAGTAAAGAAGCTCTAGCTAGTAAATTAGGTTTTCTATTCAACTGAATAGGGTAGTTCCACGCTAGAATCCCTGTTAAATAGATCCCCGGGAGCAATGCATGTGGCCTCTTTTTCACTTGTGTGGAGCCACTCCCATGTGAAAAAAGAGACAATTAATGGGTGTAGTTTCCTAGAAATCATCACTCGTATCTCAGTTTTTATTCGATTCTCAAAAATCGTGAGCCCCACCAATATAACATTTGTTTGGCTTGATTAGCATTACTTCATTTTCATCTTTCATTATTCAAAAGATTGAGAATAAACAGTGTGGCATGAAAAAAACTTTTTGGTGTTTTTTGATTATTGAGTAATGAGTTAAATGTCAATTTAGTAGTAATAAAACACAACTGGTGAGACCCAATAATAAGACTTGTCACACTCAAAAGTCTCGGCTAGCTTCTTCCTCTCTTTCTTTCTTTTTCTTAAGTAGACCTCTCGTACTCCAAAAAAATATACCATGCGTCAATGCGAGTCCTCTTTTCCACATGTGTGTAGTCTACTCTCGTGTGAAAAAGGAGACACAGTTAGTGAGAGTGTGAGACCCATTAACAAGACTTGCCACACTAAAAAGTTACAACGAGCTCTTCTTCTCACTTTCTTTCTTTTTGTTAAATGGAGGTTAACTATTTGTTTGACAAAAATTATTTTTATTAATTTATTTTATTATTTAGTTTATTTTTGTTATTATTAATAGGTCTCACTATACTTTTTTGTACTATTGATGGGTCTTACAGTACTATTTCAGCTAACTTTTACTTTTATCTACAATACTTTTAACAAAAAAATTTCAATTTCAGTAAACTAAATGGATCTCAAATAGATCCTAAATGTGATTTTAGACTCTATTTAATGAATATTGTTTGACTTAATTCTAGACTAGACAATAGTTGGGACAGGAAAAATCCTTGTAATAATTGTATAATGTGTCTAAAACAAAATTTGCTATTAGAATCCATAACAAATGTAGTATTTGTGCTAAATGATATAATATGGTACATTTGGCACATCAAATACCAAAAATGAAACTTTATTAGATATGTTAAATGTGTCAAATTTTTATAATATTGAATAATAATGTTGTAATTTTGTTACGGCATGGACGAGTATGATATTTGCGTTTATTTTTTTTATTCGACTTGTCATACTCAATAGTCACGGGTAGCTCTTCTTTTTCACTTTCTTTCTTTTTCTTGAATAGACCTCCTGTGCTTTGGAAAAATAAAAAATATAGCATCAATACACGAGTCCTCTTTTTCACATGCATGGAGTCCGCTATATTTCATTAAAGAAAAATTTTTAAGTAGTCTTAAAATATAATAAAATAATACTCTTTTTTTCTTATATTTATAATAAATTTTATTGTAAATTTAATAAGTAAATTTTATTATAAATACAAAAAAATATATATCATTCTCAATACTTTAAAAATACCTAATAATTATTCCTCACTAGAAAGTAATCATCACTCATAAATCATATCTCAGTTTTTACTCATTACTAAAAAAACGCGAGCTCCACAGAAAGGATTTTGAATATCTTGCACCCGGCATATGCCGGGTACAGCATATAACTTCTCGAAAGGACAGAAAGAGCCTCCTTTTCATCAGCATCTTCCTCTTTCTTTTTTAATATTTTTTTTCTCTATTTTCCTCTTTCCTCTTTCCTCTTTCTTCCTTTTTCTTTTCTCTTATTTCTTTACGCCTTTTTTTTCTGTCTTTTTCTTTTCTATTTTTTCTTCACGCCTTTTTTTCTCCAGCTTCACCTCTTTATTTGTTTTCCTTTTGTCTTTCTTTCTTTCTCTTCTTTTCTCTTTCTTCTTCACGCCTTTTTTTCTCCAGCTTCTTCTTCTTTCTTTCTTCGCCTATTTCTTCTCTCAACTTCATCATGTTTCTTTCTCTCTTTCTTTATTTCTTCTTTCAAGATCTGTGGTTTTTGTTTTGGTGGGTTTGTCTGGTACTTTCTACGGGTTTATTTGTCTTAGTATTTGTGGGTTTTATTTCGGTTAGTATCGTATTTTAATGGTGATTTGAAGCCCCTGATTTGATTTTAATGGTGGCTTCCCTTCGTTTTGTTTGGGCTCCAGAGAAGAGAGGGAAGCCAGCTGGGTAAAATAAATGAGGAAATGACGGCGATAGCAGGCGACAAAAAAATGCTAATAAGTCCAACATGTTAATAATCAATGCCAAAATTAAGCCTAAAATATAAGACAAAATGCGATATTGAATAATTTTGAAAGTGAAATAAAATGAGTCACGTAAGAGCCCAAAACTTGGGATTGGGTCCTATACAATGAATTTTGTAGAGGGAGAGTCCTATTATCAATTAATCTTGCAGGACACAGGAAAAGAGAGATCCGTCACACCATAACACGATAATGGCATTGGGACTTGTTAGAAGTATTGGTTAAATGATTAAATTTACTATATCCCAACACCTTAAGCTTTTGGGGTAATCGGTAATTTAACATGGTATCAGAGCATGAGATCCTGAGTTCGATCCTTGTCTCCTCCACTCTACCTCCCATTTAAATTCTTACGTGTTGGGCCTCACCTATTAAAAGGTATATCCTAACAGTTTAAACTTTTGAGACAATCGATAATTTAACAGGACTCGGTCCGAGGTTCAACACTCGTATTTATAAGGCTCTAAAAAGTTTGACTAGGTTACAACTGTCTTTCTCTCTCTTGTTTACATGTTTTCACCCTCTACTAATTCTATGGGGAAATTCTCTTTAAATACCTTCTTCCATTACATCTTGACCATCCAGGTGTTGGATTTCAGAGTTTTGGATGAGATATTTCCTTCTTTGTGTCCCGCCGAAAGTGTGAAAAAGGTGGTGCTACTTGGTGGAGCACTGTTCAGAAATCTTTTTACTTTTCTTCATAAATGCAACTAGAACAGTAAGTAAATAGCATTTAATGTGGAGGTTAGGTGTGATGTTGCTGAAAGTCTCCTCTTCCAAAGAGTTATCCCCTCTTCGTTGGAGATCCCCCCAATCTCTGTGGTCCTGTCTTCCAAAGAGTCTTGACTTTTTTTTATATAATTTTTTTAATTTTTTATAAAAAAATTTCTTAAATAGATATTTAAAGCACACAATCATTTTTATTTTTAAAATATTTTTTAATTAAAAAGGTATTGACAATTTTTTTAATATTTTATAAATTTTTTAAAAAATAAATAATTTAATGTGTTTTTCATATTTAATATATGTCCTAATATCACTCAATAATATATATATATATATATATATATATATGAGTTTAATTAATGTGTGTCTTAAGGGCTTCCATTAACTTTTCTATTTTTGAAAATATTTTTTTAAAAATTAAAAAAATTATCATTTCTTTTATAATTCTCAAATAAAAAAGTTTAAAAATAAAAATTAATGAGTGCTTAAAGTCACGCATTAGTAAAATTCTATATATATAATATATATATTGTCGGTGGAGTGTAAATTGTTGGAATGGAAAAAGACAAAATAGTTGTTAGGTCTCATTGTCACATCGATAAATAAGTTTCTTACATGTTATGTCGGCGAAGTGTGTTTTTGTCCTTCTGTCTCAGCAAACCTCTAACGTGGAGGTGATGGGCAAGACTCTAGGCCCCAGCTCTGTTATTGAAGAATGAGATTCTGAGAAGAGAGAAAAAATAAAAATTACAAAAGTAATTAAGTGTAGGTTTAGGTACAAATTAAAAAATTAGTTTTTTCTATTATTATTTATATGTTTAATTATAATTTTTTATATTATTTATTAGTCCATTTTATTATTTTAGCTAATTTTTACTTTTATTTAGTTTATAAAAAAATCATTTTTATTTACAATATTTTTAACAAAAAAATTTTAAATTTTAATAAAATAAGGATTTCTAAACCAATCTTAAATAAGTTTTACAAACATTATAAAAAATATATATAATTGCTCCCAAAAGTATGAGTATTTTATTCTAAATAATGTAAGTTAGTGAAGTTTGTTATTCTGTTTCCCTTTCCTTTGACGTGAAGGGGTAAGTTCAAGTAGAAAACGTTAGTGTTAAAAAATGTCCGTAGATTTGAATAGTGGTCAAATATGCTGCTACTAGGCCTCTTTCATGCACACGTGTAAGCTTCCTTTTTTTTTTTTATTGGAATATGTGTAAGCTTCCTTCAGTCCCATATTAGAACATTTACATCAACATATGTATTTTACACATCTATTTTTACACTAAAAACCTACTTTTTTTTATTTTACACATTCACTTTTACAAAACACCCACATCAATTCATTTATTTTACAAGATATTTTAATAAAATATTCATTATACTCTATTTTTTTATTATTTCTCTCCAACTACCCCTCTTAAATACGCGCTCCCTCTGTTTCCACCCATTTTCTAATTTCTTGCTCTCTCTCTCTCTCTCTACACTCATCTCCCTGCCTTCCTCTTCCAAATCACAAAACCCATTCGCTGAAACCAATCCAGCTCTCCGTCGATCCAGCTCGCCGCCGATGTCCTCCACTGATTCAACCTCCCTCTGGCGATCCAGCTCGCCGCCGATGTCCTCCACCGATTCGGCCTCCCTCTGGCGATCCAGCTCTTCGTCGATCCAGCTCTCCGTCCCTCTTTCCTTTGCCCCACCCTCTCTTCCACCACCACCACCAATCCTTCGCCTCCCACCCCCAACCTAAGCCCGCCACCCCCAACCGACGACAGCAATGGAAGATCTAGCGGAATGGGTGGCAGCACTAGTAACAAATCCGGCTCTGTTGGGCATTTCACATGAGTTTTCCGTTGAGTATGGTTTGGGCTGGGTTTTCCGGTGGGGTTGTACTGTTTTTGGGTTGGGTTTACCGGTGAGTTTTGATTGATTTTGAGTTGGGTTTTCAGTGGGTTTGTATTGATTTTGAGTTGGATTTTGTAATTGATTTTCTGTTATTTTTGGTTTAACTTTCTGTTGATTTTGGTCTAATTCTCTGTGCGGTGGTTGGTGGTGGCGCTGGGTTTGGTGGTTGGTGGTTATTCTGGCGCGCTGGGTAGTTGATAATATTATTTTAATGTATACACGAGCTACAGTACCCATGTAAATATACACGGGTACTGTAGCTCGTGGAAATATATACACAAATTTAAACATTTTTACACCCACTGATGTGGGTGTTTTTTTGCTTAAAATGTATAAATTTTGTACTGTACACCTATTTTAAAAGATTATAGCTGAGCTGGTGCAAATGCTCTAAGCCTGTTTAGTAATTTCAAGTATTTTAGAAATCATGTCAAGAGGTTTGTAATTTAATTGGTAATTTTCAGTATTTTTAAAACAGATGTTTAATGGTCAAATCTCAATACAACATATATGCTCCATGGAGTATAAATAAGTAAATGAAGTGGAAAACAGTAAATATTTAATAATGAGTGATATTTTTTAAAAATTAGATCTCCTATAAATTTATAATATAAAAAAGATGTAACCTTAGTACAACTTGAACTCATCCGTTAAATATAATATCATATTTTTTCCAATATCACTTTTTTCACCCCATGGATATTGTCTCTGCAAGCAACGTATTCTGAAAGGATATTGTCTCTGTCGAGACGCCTTTATACTTACCTGATATCTTCGTTGAAGCCTTTTGGATTTCTTTGGGTTGCATCGCTGATGCCTTGTCCTTTCCTTTCATGTCTACCTTGGAAGGTCTTTTATTCATATTAGTCTGCAATTGGCTTTTGGTAAGAGAATTAGTTGGTATATCAATGTCTTGAAAATAAACAATATTTTGAAAATAAACATTTCTTTGCAAAGCTTCTTTAAAATTCATTTAGAAAACTTTTCTGTCAATATCTTTCCGTAAAATTCCTTTGAAATGTTTTATAAGAAAATCATTTTTAAAATTTATAGTAATAAAATAAACTAAACAAATTTTTCCCTTTACACCTTTGTGCTCTCATTGAGTAGTGGCATAAGAGTAGTCATAGTGAAGTCTGTCAATGTTAGAGTGACTTGAATTCAAAAAATTCACAAATTTTGCCATGATTCTATCTGTATCATAAGTATTACTACACCTCTCGTTCTGCGAGAATATGTGAAATAGAGATTCTTCATAAAGTCTTACATCAACCACTATAATAGTCTGGAGGAAATTTGTTAGAGACTTGTGATTAACTTTATCTGTTAAGAGATGAAATTTATCATTGTTTAAAAAATTACCACAATTAATGTTTTCTTTAATGATCAGTAAAGGATGATCTATCAAGACTTCTTTTAATAAATCATCTGTTATATGAGTTTTTGAGATTACTGTAACGGATGTAAGTATGTCCTTTATTATAATTTTACGTGGTATATTTGTCAAACCATCAATTCATTCATAATGACTATCAAACCGTCAATCCATTCATAATGACTAAACGCTTAAGGTTTGGGCGTCATCTTAATGATGTCGTGCATGGCAGTCGGGAGGGAGGCCCATGAGGTACATAACGCTTTTCTCCGGGGCGCGTCCATGCATGCCCTTCAAACTGGCAGTGACTCGTGCTTGGCCTACCCACCGGTAAAGGCTCGTAAGATCACGTCATGTCTGGTGCCGGGTGTTGCCGCCTCCAATGGTTAACCCATATAGGGCTAGGAGAGAATCAAGGGAACGTCATGGGGAGGGGCATCAAGCGCTCTTGCATCTGCTCCTCTCTTCGCGCCGTCACCATCTGCACCGGCCTGGGGGTTGTTAGTAACCTTGAAACAAGTTTGCCTCAGCCCCCTTCCCTAGGGTTAACTTTAGAACAGGCCCGTCTGGGCCTCCGTTTGTAGAATTAGCTTTAAAACACGTCTGTCTAAGCCTCTGTTTGTATCTTGTACTTATTTTTTGATTAATAAAATGCTGCGATGTTTGTTTCCTTTTCCTATCCTCTAAATCTTTTACTTTTCTGCAATGATTATTTCTTGTGCAAACGCGTCATTGTCTATTGTTCCTTCTTTCTCTTCTTTTTTTTTTTTTTGATGGGATTTGGGGTCGGTGTTGCCGATGGTGACAAAATACTGCCTAACCTCGCGCAAGCCCCCAATGGGGGAATTATTAACCGTTGCGCTTGCTAACGCACTAGTTCTCCCCACAGAAGGCGCCAATTGTAGGGACCGAATTTGAGCACTTCTACCATTGAGAGAGTGGACTCAAGCCCGGCTGGCCCATTACAATGAATTTGTAGAGAGCGGGTTCAAGAACTCGACCCTAGCAAACGGACAACGCCCAATGTAGAATTCCCCTCCGTTGAAGGCTGGCGCACCAGGGTTACCGTCCAAGGTCACTCCTCGGCACCTGTCTAAGGAGCTTGACAGTGGTCCCCCCTTTCATTTATTTGTTTCTTCCCCTTATATAGCCTTTTTCCTCACAATCTCTTTCTTCCACCTATTGATCATCCACGCCCCCCTCTTCCGACCATCCGTCCCATCAGCCGCTTTACTAATACTCATGTGAGTTGCAGCAACCAAAGCTGCCCTATCCAGAAGTCACATCCCCATTAGTGCGGCCAGAGGGTTAGGTGAGCGCATTTAGTGTGGAGGTGACAACCTATCCTAGGCTTGCTCCCCCACTTAATATTGGTCTTGGTCCTCCGAGGACAGGGTCATCCTCGGCGGGGCTCTCAGCAACTCAATCCTTCATGCTTCGTCCTTGGGCACTCCTTCTTCCTCAGCATGGGCCCTGGGTCAGATGTAATGTGGGCCGGGGTTGCCAAGTTCTCAGGCCCCACACAACCAAACCAAGATTGGAAATTAAAAATAAAATTAACAAAAAAAAAAAAAACGGAGTCAGGTTAAAATCCATACATTCCTTTTCTAATATTTAAAACACAGAAACCATATTTCCAAAACTTATAAATCAAGAGGAAAAAAAACAAAAACTTTTATGGTCGAAAACCTAACAAAACCATGATTCCAACTGGGAAAAGAAATCAAATTAAGTTCCAAAATTTCATTTACAAATTATTGAAAAGTAAAAATTATATAGGCATTTGAATCGTGGGACTGCCTACCCTAGAGTCCGTAGATCATTACCCTTGAAACCCAGTTGGTAAGAGACTTACTTTAGTGGCTAAGCTTATAAGGTCGGCATTGCCTTTTGTCTTAAAATTGGGCCCATTCATGGATGATGATCATTTCATCATCTCTGCATATTAGCACCCGAATGGGTTGGTTCTACTCGAAGCCCGCACCAGATAACATAAAATGTCTTACATGGATGATGATCCTCTCTGCATATTAGCACCCGAATGGGTTGGTTCTACTTGAAGCCCACACCAGATAACATAAAATGTTTTCTAGGAAGCACGAGTGTGTTTCGGGACTCGGGTGTAGGTGAGGGTGCAGGTACGGGACTCGGCAATTTTTGAAAAAGGTGAGTGCGGATGCGACGGGACTTGGTGATTAAAAATTATTAAAAATACTTTTATTTATATTTTTAATATATTGCTAAGCATACTTTTCACATTATATAAATGTATACCAAATTTAAAAGTTACAGAAAAACTTCAGGTCCTCACCCTACAAGCCTGAAATAAAAGTTACAAAAAAATTAAGAAAATGCACTTGTTTTTTACATAATTTATAAGTAGAATAACAATACACACTGACCCAAATGGGACAAATCCTGCCATCATTTTATTCGTTGCAACAATACCAATACAAAGCATCAAACATTATCACCAATCTACAATTAAAATTACAACCTGCAATTACAAAACCCTTTAACTCCCACAAGAACCGAAAAACAAGCACACAAACACAGCAAACACAGCACAGAGAAGAGAGTGTTTGGACAAAATCGGTTTTTAACAAGCACATAAAATCACAAACACAGCAAACATAGCACAGAGAAGAGAGAAATCTTAGAAAACAGAGACTAAAAGGGAAGCAAAGAGAAGAGAGAGCACAACACGCCTAAGGAGCACACCGTAGCGAGGGAGAGGCTAAAGGCGAAGAGCACAGAGAGGAGAGATGAGGGACGGAGTGAGAGAGAGCATTTTGGACAAAATGAGAAAGAGTGAGAGTCTGAGGCATTTAGGTTAGTTCAAACGGTGCGTTTCGCACCTTTTTTTTTTTTTTTTTTTTTTTTTAATTTCGGCCTGACTCAGCCGTTTCGGCTTGAACTGGCCATTTCGGGTTTCGGCCAATACGGCCCGAGTCGGCCTGATTCATGCCGTGTCGACGTGAGTCGGGGGGCCACGTGGCTAGATGCGGCCCGACGCGGCACGTATTCGCGGTCAACAACGTCCCTGCTGCGTCGCCGTGTCCTAGCGAGTTCAACTCCGGTACAGCTCCTCTGGAGCCGCGTCGATGCTTTCTTGAATGTCTTACATGGATGATGATCCATCTCTGCATATTATTACACGAATGGGTTGTTCAACTTGAAACCCGCACCAAATAACATAAAATTAAGAAGCTCTAAACCAAAATCAAAATCAACATGATATTTGGCCTCCCTCTTTCTCTCTTTGTGACAAATTATATAAAATTTCATAATAAGAAATATTTTTATTGCATTTAATTAAAAAAAATCATCATAAAGGATTATTACTCATTATTATTTTGTCGAGCCAAGCAAATGTGTAGGTGTTCAAATAATTGCTTGTACAAAACATTATATTATATATTAGTGTTAGTTTGATTAATTTTTAATTTTTTTTCATAAAAAATTTGTGGTTTATTTTTTTAGAAGAATGTGGTTTATATATATATATATATATATATTAAGCATAGCTTTTATTTTTTATTTTCATTTTTACTGAGTAGTGCATAACTTTTTATCTTTTTTTTTTTTCCATGTAATTTTACTCTTTTTTTATAATTTATTTTTAAACCAAACAAGTAAAGAAAATACCCAAAAAAAAAAAATTTTAAAAAACACTTATTATTATTTGTCTTAAACCATAATTAAATGAAGAAAATAACTTAATTACGACTTTTTAAATACATTTCAAATTTGATTGCAACGTGATAAATATCAAGAATCAAATTAGAGAATAAAGGAAAGTAGCGAACTAAACTAAAATTTGAAATTCGTGAATTGAAACCTCTTTTGTAGCTTGTTTTTGGGTGTTTGGTGCCCTAAATGCTAAAAAAGTTGGCATTTAACACATCTGATGCTACTACTTTATATTGGTATTTTTTTTTTCTTGAAGTGTGTTTATTTCTTTATTTTAGCCCTGTAAAAATGCTTTCCTATTAGTCCAATAATTCGAATAAAAGGAATTGCCATGCAAACTTAATTTTTGTCACATGGATTTTATTTTTCCACATCAACTTGGAACTCAAATCTCTAAGAGTTGAGTTTCCTCACTAAACTTGAGCCTCTAAGGCTTAAGATTCTAGTTTACTAAAATGTTTCAAAAACATACCAACTAACGAAATAGTTGCTAAAATCATGCTAAATGGCAAAAAAATCCCTAGTCTACATGACTAATTTTAGACTAGTATTGGTTGGATTTAAACGTAGGTCCCATCCACTTCACATAATTTGACCTTAGCAAAAATCATATTATAACCACCCCACAATAATTTTATATGAATATTCTCTCGGAGTTGGATGATGCTTAAGAACAAAAACAATATCCACTTGGTGTGTTTGGATGATATGATTTGGGCATTTGAATTTGAATTTGGGTGATTAAAAAAAGATCAATAATTTGGATTTAACAAATCCACCAAAGATTTTAAACCTTCAAAATGCTTGGATTTGAAATAACTCCTAAAATTAATATATTTGAAATACCTTTAAAATCAAGGCATTTCAAATCTATTAATTTAAAATCCACATTTAAGTTTCCAAATGCAATCATCATGTTTGATAAATCATCAACTATAATTGACAGTATAGATGGTTCAATTCCTTATTTCAATTACAACCTACATTTAATCTTCTATAACTAGTCACTTTAATTATGGAGAAATTATTAGGTCTATCGGGAGGATTGTTGAAGTGGTTCTCCAAATCAACGAAATAATGCCACTTATGCAAATGTGTGAGTTAGATCCTGATCAACACAAGAATTAAAAATAAAAACTCACTAGGTTACATTTGTATAAATAGCAGCGTTTTAGTGATTAGAAGGACCAGAAAACCCATTTCAACAATCCTCCCAATAAACATAATAATTTCTCCTAATTCTAAATACTTATCATTATACCCACTACCTAAGTGAGAAAATGACTTTATTCAGTTCCCACCTAAAGTATCATTATACCCACTATCTGATTCAATGATGCGTTTAGTATAAAAGTCCCACTCTATATGTTTGTTTGTCCGTATCCGATTGTATGGAATCGTAAGAAAGTGGTCTTATGTTTTAGCCTCGTCAAATTTAAACTATCTTCCAAACCCAAAATGTGCAAAAATGCTTATTACCCACTTGCATTTGCTGTTACATATACCTTTGTTTATTTCTTTTTTCTCCCACCTAACTTTCTTCTTTGTCCCACCTAACACTAGAATATCTTCGTAGCTGCCAGTTAGCTTAGGGTCCGTTTGGTTCCCGTAAAATATTTTTCAGAAAATACCTATTTTCTGAAAATGCTATTTTTCAAAAAAGGAAAATATTTTCAAGTGTTTGGTTGTATTATGAAAATTGTTGTGGAAAATATTTTCATGTATTTGGTTTTATTAGGAAAATGCTATTTTCCTACAATTTTTTCACATTTTCTCAGCATCCAAACAAATTTTATTACAAAAAATTTCAACATTACAGCAAATTCAACAACAAATTCTGGCAGCAAATTTCGGCAACAACAACAACAACAACAATTAGTTCATCAAAAAAAAAAAAAAAAAACAACAACAACAATCAAACTTAAAAAAAAAAAAAAAAAAAAAAAAAAAAAAAAAACTGAGAGATCGAGGAAGAGGAAGCGTTGGGTCTGGGTTGACGACGATCGACGATCGACAGCGCGACGCGGTGTGAAGAGCACTGGGTTCTTGGTTTGAAGGAGATCGACGATCGACGACGCGGCGCGATGCAATTGAAGGTGCAACTGGATCTGCTCATTGCGGTGAGGCGATGGGGACTGGGTTCGTGGGTTCGTGGTCACCAGCGATGGGCTCTAGATTTGGATCGGTGGTTCATGAGTTCGTGGCCGCCAGCAATGGGCGCTGGGCTTGGATCGGCGATGGGCGCTAGGCTCTCTCTCTCTTCGTGCTTTCTGTTTCTCAGTTTTTTGAAAAATAGTATTTGAAGTGAAAATAGAAAAGGAATTGGTTTTCACCTTTGACCACTGGTTAACTGAAATCAATTTCTGGAAAATTGATTTTTCATGCGCAACCAAACACTCGTAATTACAGAAAAGCATTTCCGAAAATGCTTTTCACCCAAAACAAATGCAGCCTTAATTGGTAAAGTTTCTAATGGTTAAATAAGAGATATGGAGTTCAATCCCTGCTTACATCAATAACCGATTGATGTCTTGATCCGATGATAAAAAGTTATTATCAGAAGCGGACGCTATAGATTGAAACTTTCTCAAAAAACACTATAATATCTTCATGAGTACTTTTTCCAGCAAACCTCAAGGGCAAACCCATTCAAATTTTAATTTTACAAGCAATAATTACGTACAAATACAATCCCAAATTGTGAATTACTAATTTTAAGAGAATAGTGTGAAGGTATTGGGCTTGAACATGTTCTGATATATAATATATAATTGTAATATTGATTTTTTTTTTAATTTAAATTTTGGCTTGAAAGTGATTCACTGTTCTATAGGATTCATCACTCATCAATAACTTCTATTACTATTTTCTCCTTCTATGCCATAACACATAAGCTATATACTGGTTGGCATCCATCACATATATAGTAAGGTTTTCAGACTCAGTCCATTCATTGAACTATAAAAGGGAAAGGTTTAAGGTTTTTGAGGTTTGAACCGAAATCGAACCGGAGTCTAACCGCAATGACGTCATAATTAATTTAATAATTAATTAAAGCCTAAATATAGATATTAAATTTATAAAACTAGCAAATTGACTAATATATCTATATATGTGAGGGAAATTTAATGATTTTCAAGCATATATTTAATAATTAAATAAGAAAGTTAATAAAATAAAATAATAACCATGAAAATATTAAAATTTATGATTAATTTTTGAAGTAAGGTTGAATATCTTTGAAGAATTTTAATTATAATTCTTTTATTCCTTGTAAGAGATGGATAATTTAATTAAGTAGAATAAAATTGTGTTAAGTTGTTTTTATAAAATAAAAAAAAAAAATTGCAAAGGGGTTGGACCGCACGATTCTTGCCACCAGTTTGTGCGGTCCAACCCCCGTTTTAGGGGTTCATGGAATTATCAAAAAATCCAGTTCTTTATGCTTAAAAAACTAGTTTTCGTCCCGGTTCTTGGTTTTCATGGTCTGACCTCCCGATCTGGTCTGGGTCTGAAAACCTTGATATATAAGAGGGACCGGCCTTCACTATATATAACAAAGGAATAGGATTTGATTGGTTATAAGAAATAGCAAAATCAAAAAGAAAACAATAAATTACAATAACCTACACTGAGGTTTGGGGTATTACCAAACACATCTAAAGGTTTTACAAAATGATCAATTTAGTCCTTAATCACTAACACTATTTGTGCTCCATTTATTTGATTTTTTTTTCCTTTTCTTCCTTCTCACCCTTCGCGCCAAAAAATCTATCTCTAACCTCCAGCTCTCTCTCTCTCTAATCTCTAAAACTCTCATGGCCAACACGGATCCACACGCTACTAGACCTTTGTTCTCATTGGATCCTTCATCTTCTCATCCTCCATATTGCGGATCCAGGTTTCACGCATCGTCTAGGACTCTTTAGCTTATAGATTGAAGAATGGGTTTGGGGTTTTGAGGGAGTGAGAATCGGATAGGGAGTAGATGTTTGTTGGTCTTAGGTTTTAAAGAGAAAAGTGAGATGAGAGATGAGAGACCATCTTTGTGGTGATGTTGGCTGAGGTTCATCGTTGAGGGGCATGAAGGCTCTACTCCGTTTAGATCAGTGAGATCGAAAAGAGAGAGGAGTGATTTTCAGTGAGGAGAGTTGATGGTTGAGGAGGCTTAGACTTAGGCTAATCGGAGATAGATTCATGGAGGCTCGGCCATGGTTGGTGTTTGGTTTCTGGAGAGAGCTCAAGATCGAAAAGACAGAAAGAAGGGAGAGCTCAGTTTCGAGGGATAGAGAGAGAAAAGCACGGTGATAGTAGGGTGAGGAGCAAAACCACCCCCTGTGGTGGCAGTGATGTTCGAAGATGAAGTTACTCAGGTGGTCGGCCATGAGAATTTCAGAGATTAGAGAGAGAGAGCTGGAGGTTAGAGACAAAGAAAAAAAATTCTGGCGTGAAGGGATCGAGAGAAGAAGAAAATGAAAAATAATAATAATAATAATAATAAACGGTTCCCAAATGGTGTTAGTGACTAAGGACTAAATTGGTCATTTCATTTTGACCGAGGTCTACCGATACGTGATAACGTTGTAATTAATTTAATAATTAAATAAAATAAATATAAAGGTACTAAATTTGTAAATATTAGTAAATTTGACTAAAACATTCTTAAAAATTGAAACAAACTTTCAAATAAAAGATTATTACTTATTATTATTATACCTAAATGATATAAATTAATGTATTACCTATAATGTTTTAAAAAAAATCCAAATAAGAGTAGAGATGATAAGATTTAAAAATAAAAAGAAGGAAAAAACGGAGAAAAAACTCTGGACTTTTAGTGAATAAAGTAGTATTACCTATGTACTAGTACAATGGGGGTAATTGACTATTTGCATTTTGCAAAACTTAGTGAATAAAGTAGTATTACCAATGTACTAGTACAATGGGGGTAATTGATTATTTGCATTTTGCAAAACTTGGGAAGATGGTTCATTTTCAATTTTAATCTTCATTACTATATTTTGACTCCCACCAACCCACCCACATTATTACTTTCCTTTTGTGATGCTTTACTTCCTTAACACAGTTTCCTAGCTCCAGCTCCTACTGGCCTCTCCTTCTTCATTCTCACGCCTGCGACGCTTCTAATCTTCTTCTTTTTTTTCTTTTTTTAAATCTCACCATACCATCGGTGCTTCTTATATTTTTTGCTTCATTTTCATATCTTCTTCATCATTTTTTTTCGTCACTTCAAATCCATGGCAGAATATCAGATCGGAAAGCAAATTTCTTCACAAACTTACAGTTAAACCGGCTTACGGTTTGAACGGTTTTTCAGGTTAGACCTCGGTTCAAGCGGTTCTCTCGTACTGTTTATATACTTAGTTCTTGCATTTAAAAAAAAAAAAAAAAAAACATTTTCATGAACGGTTCATGGTTAACCCAGTCGGACCGTACGGTCCGGTCCGGGTTTAAACTCTAGTCTAGTCTCTCTCTTTGTTCCTCCCAAAAATGCAATTCCAAAAGGATTTTCACTAGATATTCAAAATTCACAGATTCTCTATTCTCCTCTGTTCTCCGGGTTAACTTCCCTCTTTAACTCTCATTTGCGATCATTATAATAATACATGGACACTACTTACTTATTTTGACCATCTAATCTATAAAAAAGTGAGTTCACAATGGTGAAAGACATTCAACCTACACAATTAAGATACTTCTACCAAACTCATCATAGATATGTGTAAAACTATATATAATAGTTTGTGTGTAATAAGCACAATTCTTAATCATATTACACAGCAATTAAGCTGAGTGAAACCATCCTTCTATACATGTATTAGATGTTGAAGTTATCAGTTATACAATATACATTATCAATAATTCAACTTTAACGAATGATATTATATATGAGTTGCATTATTGGTGATTGACTAATTATCATGACTCAACTCTCATAATGTTTCTCACAAACAAAAAAAAAAAACCTCTCATAATGAGCTTCCTCATTCTTACTGGGAAGCTAATCATTGTGGGGGTAAGTCTATCAAAAATAGGAGGCATCATTAATCGTTTTAAAATTCAAGATTCTACCGATTATGAATTTGATTTCTCTATTTTCTTTTCATATATAAAAAATGTGTCATGCATGGTACGCGTGTGATTTTTGGTTTCATTTGTTAATTGCATGACTCGAGAAATGACCCTTTTTTGTTTAGTTTTTTACACTAGTGTCACACTCTGTCCGTTTGGTATTGACACTAGAAGTAGAGTTTTGACTGTAGAGTTTTAGATGGAAAGTTTTTTGCTATAGAGTTTATTGAAAAAGACTATAATATATTCATGGCCAGTTACTTTTTCCGACTGATCTAAATGGAAAACTCTTTCAAATTTTAATTTTACAAGCAAATTGTAAAATGTTAATTATAAGAGCCCTTCCATAAAAACAATTAAATAAAAAATTATAAGAGCCCAACGTGAAAGTACTAGGTTTGAATAAGCTTTTTTTTTTTTTTACACTATTTTATTTTAGATGTTTAAATAACTTCTGATATATTCTTCGTTTATGTATATAAACCTACGTAGACAATTTAATATAATTTGAATTCAAAATTCACTTTTTTAATTAAAAGTTAGAAAATTCAAAAAAGGCAAATTCAAAGTCTTTCTTTCTTTTCTTTTCTTCTTCGTCTTATTATTATTATTATTATTATTTTGCTGCTTTTAGAGAGAGAGAGAGAGAGAGAGAGAGAGGGGGGGGGGGTGTGGCGCTTTCCATGAAATTGTATTCGTCGATTAGGCGATTGTAATTTTTTGATGTGGGTTATCATAAGTCCTTTTTTTTTTTTTTTTTTTTTTTTTTTTTTTTTTTTAGGAAACATCATAAGTCCTATTTTGTTGGCTGGAAGGCTCAGTTTGTTAATTGAAATTATAACATGGTAGTTCTCTTTTGGGCACAATGGGCAAGCTCTTGTAACATTTTTGGGCCTGTACCCATTTGAAATCTTTTTAGTTCTATTGTTAAAGCCAGATATAATGAGAGGTGAAGGCCCAATCCCCCTTGTTTTGCTTTGATTGTTGCGATTAATAAAAGTATTCTGTATTCATTCTTCAACAAGAAGAACAACAACCAAAAAAAAAAAATTAATTGTTACTAACTATCTGCCCTGGGATAAAAAATAAATAAATAAATAAAAACTATCTGCCCTGTGATCATTATTACTACTTCAGCTAATAGGGCCGAAATGTGCTTTTGTCTTCAAATTGGGCCCATGCATGGATAATGTTTGTTCCATCATCGCTTCATATTAGCACCAAAATGGGTTGGTACGTACTTGGTCCTCTTTTGAGCCCACGTCAAAGAACACAAAATTAGGATTAAGGTTTTAAAAAAAAAAAATTTATTTGGTTTATTTTATTAATCAATAATAAAAGCTTTATTTGGTTTATTTAATTTTATTATCATATAATTTTACTTTTATCTAATTTATTTTTAAACTAAACAAGTAAAGAAACTACTACTAAAACTATTTCAAAAGACACTTATTATTTGTCATAAATGTTAATTAAATCAATAAAATAAATAAATTACGACTTTTTAAATTCATTCCAAATTAAACGAGTTGAATCAGCGAGTTGAAGAAAGCAGAGCTGAGATGATATATGCTAGTATTTCTGTAAGCAATGCTCTCTAGACTTCTATTATTAACACACGTGCTCATGCAATATATCTACTATATACGGATCTCTTTGCCTTTTTTTTTGCAATGTTTCAGATTATATCCTTGGACGTTGAGGAATAGTAATTAAATTAAATAATCTCTTTGTCATGTCCTCTGACACCTCCACCATTATCAAATTGTAGTTTTCAAATGCCTGAGGAGTTCTATACTTCTGCAAATTTATCTACTTCTGAAATTGCTGAGAACAATTGAGTATACAAAGATCGAAAAATGTGTGTGTGTGTGTGTGTGTATTTTTATTTATTTATCAGTGTTTACAGTTTGTTTAGATATGTTTATCTACACCTCGCAAAAGAAACAATTAAAAGAAGAGAAACAGAAAAATCAAACGAGAGTAAGCAAATCGGGTAGAAAAGGTACCTTAATGTAACTGTTGAGTTGAGAATGGAATTCACAGTTCTGTCTTTGTCTAGACATTTTTGCTCATATAATAACTCCCTCAACATTGATTTATATACTTCTTTTAGAAACCTCAAACAAGTTGTGTCTAAGTACACCTATAGAAGAGTTCACAAAGATTTAAAAATAGTCCATGATTGGGGGTCCCAAAGTCTATACTTTATACCAAGAAACGTAAATCAATTGAACAAACCTGACGACCACAGAGCACCCTTGGTTTGAGAAAATGTTTTAGTACTTGCTGGTCTTGACATGAGAGAGCGTCAAATTGGCCTTAAGCTCCTGAGCAATCTTGGGCCAGCTGCCAGCTTTACCTCCCTCTGTGCCTCTGGACCATTGTCTTGTAAGTTTAATAATTTGGATGGTAAAAACGGGAGTGGGGCTGCTCATACTGGTGAGGACAAAATGGACAGAAGGAGCTGCGACATGCTGAGCCTCTTGAGCGGTCTGGTGAGGCTTCGCATCTACTGTCAATTACAAAATGTAAAAGAGACTGGCAATTCTGCACCCACAAGCAGTTTGTAGCATGATGTAAGTTGAATTTAGACCGGGGAAAATGAGATTGTAAATGTATCCTTCCCCATGTGAATGTATAAATTCTGTGTGTTTAGACAAACAGAAAGAATTAAGAAAAAATGAAAACAGGAGATACATTCTAGAGTAGGACCAAAGCATTAAAAGCCTTCAAAAAATGCTCCCTTTTGTTTCTTAAGTGTGAGTTTGGGAAGCATGTTTCGCACGTTTCCAGCAGCTACCTTTTTTTTATTGCGTCTTGTGCACGGGACCCAGAAGTACGGAATTCAACAAATTTGAAGTTAAAACTAAGTCTTACGGCACTATTTATACATTTAAAAATTATTTTGTTACAGTGTTTTCAGTTTTCAATTTTCAACAATAAGCAATATCCAAGAAGACGCTAGATATTTCAACTTTTTCTTCTAATGAATTTTGACAACAACATTTGCACTTGGATAATTTTGTAAGAAATATAAAATTCATAGTTTCTAATATTGTTTCTCATGACATTATATTATACGATTGACTAAAAGGACTTGTAGACATCCGTAAAAAGAAAGGGAATAGACACAGAAACCAAATGTTAAATCTCATGTTGAAATTAAATATTGTTTTAATTATCTGTATTAGTAATTAAATTCAAACATGGTAAAAGAGTGCAATCTTTTCAATCCCCAGTCCATCCTAGTGGCAAAGAGTTTTTCCGAAACATCAATTTTGAAAAGAACTAGATTGGATGGCAGACCACCTTTTGGAAAAGACTTAAGTTGTGGACAATTTCTGATTTCCAAATGTTGAAGAGATGGGAGAAGCCTATGCATGTTTGTAGGCATGGAATTGAGCCGCTGGCATTTATTGACTAGTAACCGAATGAGATTGGGGGCTGGTAATCCTCCACTGGGAAAAGCTACAAAATTAGGACAATCCTCAATTTTCAAGGACATCAGATCAATTAGGCGTATTTCTCAAAAAAAAAAAAAAAAAAAAAAAAAAGATCAATTAGGCGATGTCCCTCCAAAACTGAAAGGGACTCCATTTTGCTACAAGTCTCGATCCGAAGAACACAAAGCTTTGGGAAGATGTGTAAAGGAAATGACTTGAGTGTATTACAGCTATAGGACATGTAAAATGACTCAAGGGAAGAGTAGCATGGGTACATCGGAAACTGTAATTCCCTACAATTCAAGATACTAAGCTTTTTAAGTGTAGTGAGTAGACTACCAATTTTAAGATCAAGAGACTCGAGCAGAGGAGCACTATAAATCATTAACTCTTTAAGACAATTGTTGCGAGACAGCATTCGGTTTGGCAGAGACTCTAAGCCATCAAATCCGCCCATCCTGAGCATGTGCAATGTAGGTGGCAATATATTCATTTGCGACAGCATGTCATTATAATAGGTTACACGCAAATCACGAATGGCAGGAGCCCTTGGGAGAGAAGTCCCAAGCTTTGAACATTTAAGAATCCAAATTGTGGTTAAAGAAGGAAGGTGCTTGGGCAGGCTTCTGCTTAGTTTGGGACAATCCTCAAGACGAAGCTCGTGAAGATGTGGGAAAGCTCCTCCTTCATAAGAAAACCATTCCTCCCACTTTAACATTCTCTCAAAATTCAATATTTTCAGTGATTGAAATGGTGTTATTGTGGAAGAGCTGCCACCATAGAAATCAGGACCGACTTTAACAACTTCATCAAACCCAACAATGCTGAGGTTTTGAAGAGAGGGGAGTTGCCCAAGTGATGGCAAATTGAGCCAAAATCTGCAAGAGTTTAGATGAACATCTTTAACATTTGAAAATGAATAATCTCCTACCCAATTAGGAAAGCTTGTGCCACTGTAGTAGTTGAAAACAAGCCTTTTCAAGTTTGTAGAGGTTGGAGATTGTTGAGTACGTCCCTTTCACTTTGAGAAATAATATCATCGGCATCCCACTCCAATGTTAGCTCCTTAAGCTGTCTCTTAGCCTTCAACTTTGCATACAAAGCATCTGTTGGGTTTATCACATCTTGAAGCTTTGCTATCAAAATGGCTCCTCTGAGATTTGGAAGCTTCCCTAACTCTCCAATTTGGAATCCAACATTCTTGTTGACAACAAATTTAGTCAAAGTCCGAAGACATTTTAATCTGCTTATTTGTATTGGCATCCTTTTTATACTAGTTCCAACAATATCATTTTCACTTATAATTTTCTCTTATTTTATTCAACGGTTGAAATTGAATGGTTCTTTTTTCAACTTTCTTGAGAGCAATTGCATCAATCTTGTTGTCAACTATCTAATTCAATGATGTGTTCTGCACAAAAGTCCCACTACGCGGAGCTTCATTTAGACCCACAATGTACAAAAATAAATAAATAAATTGTAGGTTCACAAACTTTTTCACCACAACTTTGTCTGGAAAATTTTGAGAGAGAAGGAAAAATGATGAGTTTATGAGGAAGTGGTAAACAATAATTCAGAGTCTTGTGAGAAGTTTACGAAGAAATAGCTTTCCAATTGCATTAACCTTACTATTAATTTTTCTTAAGGATTGATCAAGGTAGCCCTAAGGCCCATAACTATAAAAGCCTTAAAATTATTCTTTAAAAAAAGCCTTAAATTTGTTTAATGATGTTCAAAATTTATTCCAAACCCTTGCATTTTTTTTTTAATGATTAATAGTTGGGGTTGTGGGATTTAAAATGCATGCATTGCTTAAAATTTTCGAGAGCAGTTATTTTTTACCTAAAACTCTTTCAAAATTAAATTTTACCTGCACTTAAGATCTCAAATTGCAAAATGTTAATTTTAAGAGACCAATATGAAAGTACTTAATTTGCTTGAACAAGGTCTTACATATTCTTTGTTCATTTGTATAAAGTTAGACAATTTGATAGTCTTTTCATCATCTCTGCATTTTAGCACTTAAGATCATTACCCTTGAACTTCAAAGGACTAGGAAACCCAGTTGGCAAGCAACCTTCTTTACTGATGTCGCGGAAGCCTGAATAAAAGCACACACGATGCTCTCTTGATGGAACAGAAACTAAACTATTAGTTTCTAGTAGTAAACCTCGAATCCACGAGGGGTTTTCCCTGAATCCACAAGGAGATAAAACTGAAATCTACCAGAAGAAAATTTGACAAAACGTTTGTGTTTATTGATAATAGTCTGATTTGCCTCTGACGACTACAAAACATATAAATACTGAGAAAAAAACATTTAAAACCCTAATTTGCACTGATTAAGCGATTAGGTGACAAAATTACCGAATTTTACCAAAAATGGCAAAATTGAGTTAAATGCGGAATCATAAACTACTGACCTTAAGGGTCGTCCCAAAACAGACGGGACTTTATTCTGACTTTTAAACTAAAAGTTATTAAGGAAAAACAAATATTACTATAAATAGCAAAAATACTATTTTCGAGGCCTTAATGAAGGAATTTGCCTAAATTTTGGCAACAATCATAGTTATGAATTTGGATCAGAACACTGTTTCCCTTCAACCTGCCCAATTTCATGCAATTCCGACATTGTTACCCCTGATGGCCCCTACTGGCACCCCCATTTGATCTTATGTTGTGACTTCCTGTGCCCTTGCTGCTCCGAAAGGCATGTGCTGTCTATTCTACATCATTCCCCCCCACTTGAAAAGAGCTCGACCCCAAGTTCCACTATCTGGTTTATCAAGAGGATGATAATCATACAAGTTAGCAACATTGAAGGTAGAAGAAATGCTCATGTCTGGAGGAAGAGCAACCACATAAGCATTGTTGTTGATCTTAGTAATCTGAAATGGCCCATACTTCTTTTCCTTCAATTTGTTGTAGGTACCAACAAGAAATCTCTCATTCCTAAGATAGACCAGCACTAAATCCCCAACATTGAAGATCTTCTCGTGCCTCTTCTTATCAGCAGCTTCCTTGTACTTAGCATTTGTAGCTTGCAGTTTCTGCCTCACCTCCTCTTGCATGGCCTGAATATGGTCAGCCATATTCTCTGCTGCTTGACTCACTCCTGAAAGCTCAGGTAAAGGTACTAAGTCTAAAGCGGGTTTTAGGGGCACGCAGTAGATGATGGCAAATGGAGACTTACTAGTGCTTTTATTAACTAAGCTATTGTACGCAAACTTTGTTTGGGACAATGCAAGATCCCACTGCTTGGGCTTCTTGCTTGAGATACACCGAATTAGATTCCCCAAAGTGCGATTAACCACTTCTGTTTAGCCATCAGTATGTGGATGACTAGTGCTGCTGTAATTCAAGGAAGTGTCAAAACGCTTCCACAAAGTCCGCCAGAAGTGACTAATGAACTTGGTATCCCTGTCAGAGGTGATGGACTTTGACACTTCATGCAAACACAACTTTTTTAAAGAACAGATTGGCCACTTGAGTATCATTTGAAGTCTTCTTGCATGCTATAAAATGGGACATCTTCGAGTACCTGTCAACCACAACAAAAACAGAATCCATACTTCGCTAGGTTCAAGGAAGACTCAGTATAAAGTCCATAGACAGATCCTCCCATAATGCTTGTGGAACTAGCAAAGGCATATATAAACCAATATTCTGGGATTGACCTTTAGCAGTTTGGCAGATTGGACACTTCCTCACATGATTGCCAACATCTCTCTCGAGTTGTGGCCAATAATACCTCTCTTCCACCAGTGATATAGTCTTGTCTCTGCCCATATGTCCACCTAAACCTCCACCATGCAACTCCCTAATAATTTGCTCCCTTAATGAACTTTTAGGGATGCATAATTGGTTACCCTGAAAAAGGAAACCATCCTGGATGTACATACTATTAACAGCAGTATGAGTTTGTTGACACTTACCCCAAATATCACCAAAATCCTCGTCATTCTCGTACAACTCCTTAAGGCAATCAAACCCTACAACTTCAGTACGTAGGGTGGTCAACAATGATGCTCGCCTGCTGAGTGCATTAGCCACCTTATTGGTGACACCAGACTTGTGTTTCAAAGTGAAATGAAAGCGCTGTATATAAGCTACCTGTCGAGCATGCATCCTATTAATGCTAACTTGACTGTTGATATACTTTAATGCCTGATGATCTGTATATAATACAAACTCCCTCTAAATCAAGTAGTGCTCCCAATGCTTACGAGTCTGTACTACAGCAAAGAACTCCAGTTCATAGGCTGACCATTTACTTCAAGCTTCACAAACTTTCTCACTGAAGAATGCTGTTGATCTGTTGTCTTGTGAAAGAACAGTGCCTATCCCGACCACAGATGCATCACACTCCACCTGAAACACCTTATCGAAGTTGGGCAATGCCAAAACCGAGGTTGTGATCAACTTTTCCTTGATCAAGGAAAAGCTTTGTTCTGCCTCTTTTCCCCATAGGAACTTCCCCTTCTTCAGACATTCAGTGATAGGGGCTACTATGCTACTGAAATCCCGAACAAACCTATGATAGAAGGTTCCTAGCCCATGGAAGGTTCGCACATCACTCACTGTCTTGGGGGTTGGCCATTCTCTGATTGCACGAACCTTGTCCTCATCAACATGAATCCCATCCGAACTAACCACATACCCTAAGAACAGCAACTTATCAGTCAAGAAGCTGCACTTCTTCAAGTTGATATACAACTCATTGGCCTGTAGCACCGCTAATACTTCTCGCACATGAATATAATGGGCTACTTCTGTCTTACTATAAATCAGGATATCGTCAAAATAAACTAACACTAACTTTCCAATAAATGGTTTCAATACCTGATTCATAAGTCTCACGAAAGTGCTGGGAGCATTGGATAATCTGAAAGGCATTACCATCCACTCATACAACCCCTCATTTGTCTTAAAAGCTGTCTTCCACTCATCTCCAGGCCAAATCCGAATCTGGTGATACCCACTCTTAAGATCCAGCTTGGTGTAGCACTTAGACCCACTTAACATATCAAACATGTCATCTAGTCGGGGAATAGGAAACCGATACCTGACTGTGATCTTGTTAATGACTCGACTATCCACACATATACACCAGCTCCCATCCTTCTTTGGTGTTAACAATGCTGGTACTGCATATGGACTCATACTCTCCCTGATCTGCCCCTTGCTCAAAAGCTCATCCACTTGCCCCAGTAGAATCTAACTCTCTTGAGGATTCATTTTGTAATGTGGCAGATTTGGTAGACTAGCTTCAAGAGCTAAATCAATGCAATGCTGGATGTCACGCATTGGTGGTAAACTTGCAGGCAACTCCTCTGGAAAAAGTTCTTCAAACTCCTTGATCAATGGTTGAATTGCCTCAGGTATCTCAGTAACCTTCTTTGGCTCACTATCCGTCACTAATACAGCATATACCTATTTCAACTCCTCACACTCCCTGTCAAACTCATCTTTATTGTTCACTATGAAGGGTGCTGGCTTCCCCTCCACTTTAGAAGCTTTAGGTCTACTGCCTTCCTTAATAGGACTAAGAACAATTTTTCTGCCATTCTTAAAAAACACATACACATTATCCTTACACTTATGAGTAGCATCTACATCATACTGCCAAGGTCTACCCAATATTAAATGACATGCATCCATTTCAACAACATCACAAACTACTTCATCTACATAATATTTACCCATAGTTAAAGTAACATGACATTGTTGAGTAACAAAAGTTTTCGTACCTTTCTTGATCCAACCTATCTTGTACGAAGAGGAATGTTTTTATGTTTTCAATCCCAGCTTGGTAATCAAAATCTTCGACACAATGTTTTTTACACTGCCACTATCTATGATCAAATCACAGACCCTTTTACTGATGGTGCATCGTGCTCGGAAGATCTCATTCCGTTGATCACCGTATTCCACCCTTGGTGTGAGCAACAACCTCTGAATCACCAAAGATTGCCCTAATGGCATGCCTTCCTCATCTTCTTGGACCTCATTGGGATCATAGGTATGCGAATCCACATCATTATACACCTCTTCACCCTTCTATTCACCTTCTACCTCGCCCTCTTCTACCACCACCAGATTCACTGCGGCTCGTTTAGGGCAAGTACTAGATCGATGTCCTGGTTCTCTGCACCTATAGCACTTATTCCTAGTTGGCCTAGCATAGGGGTTGGCGTTCACGATCGGCTGGGCTGTGGAACTTGCTATTGCCACTGTGGATTGGTTGACACCACTATTCTCCCTAACCACGGGTTGTGATCGTGGTGTAAACATAGGCTGTTTACCTTTGTTGGCAGTGGAACTAGAGGACTTCAAACTGCGATTGGAAAACTTTGAACCTACCCTGAGATGCTGATATTCTATTTTCTTAGATAAGGTTACAGCCTCATTCAAAGTATATATGGTTTGTAAGGATACCTAATTTCGAATGGAAAATTGTAACCCATGTACAAATCTGGACATCCATTGATCTTCAGTTTCCTCCAAATCATTGCGATTCGCCAACCTGTCAAACTCCTTAATGTACTCATTAACTGTCCGAGTACCCTGCCTATAATCCTAGTATTGTCTGAACAACTCCTGCTGGTAATCTGGTGGTAAGAACCGGTCTACCATTAATCTTTTCATTCTCCTCCATGATCGTATTGGAAGCTTTCGTTCACGGGTACGATTTAATTGAACATAATCCCACTAGGCAGATGCTCCTCCCTTCAATTTGTAGGCCACTAAACACACCTGTTTGTCATCTGCTATACCCATATAATCGAAAAAAATTTCCACCTCACTGACCCAATCCAAATACTCTTCAATGGAGACATTACCATTAAAAGATGGTAACTCTATTTTCATCCGATAGTCCCTTTGCTCCTGATAACCTCGGCCATTATCCCTCGCAGGACCACGATGATTTCCAAGGACTCTCTCTGCATACTCCTTGTCTCCACTGTCTTCTTCGTTGTAGTCTTATTGTCTGTTCCCGTTTGGACCACGATGGGGAGGGCCACACGCTCGGTTATCACGTCGCTCTCCATCATCACGATTAGGGTTTCGGTTAAGCAAGGTGGCAAGCACTTCTTGAATCTAGTCCAGAGTTTGCTGGGTTGAATCACGAAATTGTTGATTTTCATCACGAAAATCAAGGAACTCAACCCTAGTAAGGACTGGGTTGTTAACGTCGTCACCGCCGTCATTGTTATGGTGGTCACCGTCCCGCCGGTTAGCCATCAGAGCAAGGTAAGTCAAGGCTCTGATACCAACTAATGTCACGGAAGCCTAAAGAAAAGCACACATGATGCTCTGTTGATGGAACAGAAACTAAACTATTAGTTACTGATAGTAAACCTTGAATCCACGAGGAGTTTTCCTTAAATCCACAAGGAAATAAAACTGGAATCCACCAGAAGAAAATTTGACAAAACGTTTGTGTTTATTAATAATAGTCTGATTTGCCTCTAATGACTACAAAACATATAAATACTGAGAAAAAAACATTTAAAACCCTAATTCGCACTAATTAAGCGATTAGTTGACAAAATTATCGAATTTTACTAAAAATGGAAAAATTGAGTTAAATGCAAAATCATAAACTACTGACCTTAAGGGTCGTCCCAAAACAGACGAGACTTTATTCTAACTTTTAAACTAAAAGTTATTAAGAAAAAACAAATATTACTATAAATAGCAAAAATACTACTTTCGGGGCCTTAATGAAGAAATTTGCCTAAATTTTGGCAACTTTCATGGCAATTGCATGAACCTGGATCAGAACGCCGTTTTTCTTTAACCTGCCAAATTTCATGCAATTCCGACACTGTTACTCCTGATGGCTTCTACTGGCACCCCCCTTTGATCTTAAGTTGTGACTTCTTGCGCCTCTGCTGCTCTAGGAAGGCATGTGCTGTCTGTCCTACATCATTTACAAGGCTGGTATTCATGGATGATGGTCTTTTCATCACCTCTGCATTTTAGCACCCGAATGGGTTGCTTCTATTTGAAGCACAATCAATCAGTTGAATCAGCGAATGAAGAAAGCAGAGCTGAGATGATAATACTGTTTCTGTTTTATTAACATACTTGCTCATCCAATATCTACTATATATAGATCTCTTCCCCCCTTTTTTTTTTCTTTTTTCTTTTGCAATTGTTTCACAAAATTTCCTTGGATGTTGAGGAATGATAATTAAATAAAATAAAATAATCTCTTTTTGATGTCCTCTGAGTCTGACACCGCCACCCCATGCCACCTTATCAAATTGTAGTTTTCAAATGCTCCTCATTGGCCATTGCAATCGTGATGTTCTAGTCTCCACTTTGTTCTTTCGATTACAATGATTAGATTGAACCTAGCATTTGTTATTTAGCAATCGGATTAGTCCAACCTTTGACTTGTTTGTAATGTGAAATAGGCCAAAGTGGTTGTCCATGCATTGACCTATGGAAAACAAGGAATAGCCTAGTGGGATTTCATTTAAGTGCACGTGCATAAGTTTTGTAGCAGAATATAATACAATATACTTGTTTTTATATACTTTCTAATATTACATTATCATTTATCAACAGAGTTAAAGTTGAATTTTATGTGGTTATTATGGTATTTATATAGTAGGATTTTTTTTAATTGACAAATTAAAGAAGAAAGTCCTTATTACTCATTTCAGAACTTCCTTGGAGAAAATTATAGTTAAATAAATAAATAACTTTTCTTTTATGGGCTGAGTAGCAAAACAGATCAAATTTTGGGTGCTAGGTTCCCGTTGCTCTGAAATTGAGAAGAAAAAAAATGATAGATTATTGATTTTTTTTTAAAAACAAATTGTAGAAAATTGTGAATTTAATCATTTAACTATAATCTCAATACTCCTTCTCACGTGTGACCCAAACTTACCCTCAATAAATACAACCCAACATGTGGGAGTCTAATCTTTTATAAAGGATAGTAAAGTTCTTCTAAAAAAAAAAAGTGGTAAAGTGGTAATAAGGTTCAAACTCAGTGCTATCTGCTCTAATTGCATGAGATTCTCCCAAAAACTTAAATTGTTAAGAAATTGTAAATATAATCATTTACTTCTTAGCTTCAATTTTTAAATTTTGGAATCCAAAACAGAAAAAATGTAGTCTTAATTTTTTTTTCCTTTTGAAATATATGTCATCTTTTATTTTCAGTAACCAGAGGTTAAGACCCACTTTGTCACTGCCTTATTGGTTTTTTTTTTTTAATCATTATAATCACTATTCTAGATGACTAAATCATCAAGATGACATTGTAGTACTTGGCAGTCAACATAAATGGTCCATACTTGTAATGAGGGCAACGCATTATGCTTTTAGTTTACTGGACATCTTTATCAGCAGCAAGTCTAACATAAAAACTAATTATAGCTTTTAGCAGTTTAAGTTGACATTTGCAGATTTTTCAATAAAAAAATTTGTTAGAATAATGGTCTGGTGTCAAAATTTTCAGTGTCAATGTCCTGGTCTCTTAGATCAGCCATGTTTGTCATGGCGATCAGGTAGGAGTGTAGGACAAGTATGGTTTATCAAGATCTCTAGCGATGTGTTCAAAATTTTAAATGGCATATACTTAAGTTCTTCCAAAAATAGTTTGAATGCTATTGTAAACTGAGATTTCTTATAAATTTATGTGTTTGTTTGTTAATTATAAAACGTGATTCTATTGTTAATGTCATACAGAAACTAATTTTAGATATTGTATTTAATCACACGATTTTTGTTTTTTTAAGGCAAAATCCCCTGTGGTGATTTTGTTGTTGTCATTGGTGTAATTTTTAAAATACTGTCCTTTGGCGCCTTTTATTCATATAGTATGCTAACACTCGGCTTTATCAACATCCAGACTGAGCAATTTCATCAACAGATTCTCCACCAATCAAACAATATTACAAACACAAGAAATTAATTAAATTAACTTTATGCCAAGCTCTGGATGTTGTTTTTATGGCATGAAGGATCGTCTTTATGCCAAGCCCTTCCACCTTTTAAATTAACTTCACCCCCATGATCTAGTAAGATGCGCAATATAATCAAAACATGGACTTGAAACTAGGACCAGATAAATCTACAATAAAAAGATTTGATATAAGGAAGAAAAATGCGAACCCAAAGAGCGTGGCTAGGGGGGCGGTGGTGAGGGTTTGATCCTTTTGGTTCTGAGGCGAGAGTAGAGAAATCCAGCAAAAGAGATGGCTAAAACCACTCCAAACTTTAATAAAAGAGGTTTTATATCCCTCTGCCCTTTTCACCATCATCATTCAACAACCTCTACCTGTAGCTAAATTCATGAATCCCCACACAAACACAGAGATCACAGGTCCTCTTCTTCATCATCATCCATCTATATGCTCAAAACAAAACCATATGACCTATGTCAGATTAGTCCACATACCCAAATCAGGAAAATCCATGTGACCCATATTAATAAAACATTAATGAATAAGAAATATCAAATTTAGTAAAAAACCTTACTAGTTTATGTTAAATTCAAGGACCAAAATTAGAAAGATTCCTTAAAACCAATCACAAGTTAGACCCAAAAAGGATAAAAACAAAAATCAAATTTACACAAAACTAATTTCAGTTCATGCTAATCACAGATAAATAAAAAGATTATGCATACCCAGCAACAACATCTCTACCATCCATTTCCGATCAACACCAAAATAATCCAATAAAAACAATAAAAAACAGGTTAGGCCCAAATAGTATAAGAACGAAATATATACATCAAATTTAAGAACTAATTTTAGCTTATGCTAATAATAGATAGAAGAAATAGATTATACATACCAAGAAACAAGAACACATATAAAACCCATTTCAAACTAGCAAAACTTAATCCAATAAAAACAAAAAATAAGGAAGACCCTTTTCAGTTTATGCTGATTCTAGATAGAGAGAAAGAGAGGGTTTACCAAAAAGAGACCGTTACAAAAAGCATTGAACCAGGGTGGAACAACAGAAGAGCAACGTTTTAATGTTGTCTTTGGGTTTCTGTTTCTATTGAGAGTTTGTTTGTTTATTTAGGCCTGTTTCATAGGTTTGATGGAAAAAGACAGTTGGGTGTGAACAAAAATCTTGGGTCGTTGTTATGATAGTATTAACAAACACTGGCCACAGATTTTTGTCTTACATGTCATGATTAAAATGATGTACAAAATGTAGGTGTGCTAGAGAGAGAAATATATAATATATAAATATTGGTACATAAAAATTGTGGGAATTTGGTTATAGACAGAGAGAGAAGATTCTGATTCCGAGTTGAGAAACAAAGAAAGATACAGAGTTTAAGCTAATAAAAAAATGATCAAGATAATTTGGTGGGTTAATTTTAGATGGCCTTGGTACCTAAAACTAATGGCTGACCAATTTAATCGCTATTTAAAAAAAAAAAATGCCTTCCATTTATCACTATCTTTAGGGATAGGATAAAGAAATTCAGGAAGTTAAACAAGAAACATTTGTTTTATGATATAAATGAAAACAGAAAATTAAATTTGGTTTTTCATTCTTTTTTTGTTTTTATATCCAATTAATTTATCAGATGGATCGGAGTTTAAAATTTTTGCTCATCTAAAAAATAAATAAATAAATTTTGTTGATCTGTTAGCCAAATTGGCATTTTGTACTTATTTTAATGGTCCCTAAATTAGTGGGGCTCTCCTAGGCCATAAGGACGAGAACCCACCTCGAAGTCAAAGATCTTCATAGTCTACCATGTTTTTGTTTTAGTGTTTTTCCCTTGAGGAAAAGAAAACATTATTGAATTGCAAATTATATGGAAAAATAGATTGATCCAATGATAGTAGCAAAAGAGCAAACTCATACCTTTGTTTTATTTTTTTGAATAATATCTAGAGAGGCATGGACTCATTTCCTTTTCTGTTTCTCTAAGCTAGAACAAAACAAATTGGAGTGGGGTAGGGAGGGGATGGAATATTCTAATTCGTGAATTGGTTTATAAATGAACTAAGTTATTTATTTACAACTTGGGTTTGACTTAAGAAAAAAAAATGTAATAACACTACCCTTCCTTGAGTCCTAAGGTTTGAAGAAATTAACACCCCTCTTTTATTTATATTAATAACAAAATATTTTAAATTTCTTTAAGAATCTCTTTATAAATTTAGAATAAAAGTACAAACTTTATCAAGTACCAAAACAATTGCAACTACAAATCTCTCTATAACTCATTGAGAAAAAAAAAAAAAGAGGAAAAATAAAACCAAAATTTATTAGTTAATATTTTAAATTACACTTTAATTTAAAATTTAAAAATAAGCATTTTTAATTTTGAAATTGAGGATAATTTTGGAAACCTACCCTTAAGCACCATGTTAGTGCACAATATTTTAATATTAATTTAATAAAATTTGGTCAAACAAACGTAAAAAGGAAAATGTTTTTTCCCTTCAAGTTTGGAGTGAAGTGTTATTTCTTCAAATTTGAAGAAAGGGGAATGTAATTACCCTTTAAAAAAACATGAATATTTGTTAATTTATTAAAGATGTTAAGCTCAAGTTTAAATTAATGTTCGACTATCAAATAATTCAAATTCAAAAATAATAGTATACTCACGAACAAATTATTGAATATCAAAATATGAAACTCAATCTAAGTTATATAATATTATATGTTTGTATGCGTGTTTAATAGAATTTGAAATTTTAGACTTTGGCCAATGCCATTACCTTCACATCTATTAAATTATGATATAAAAGTCATAACATTAACATGGTCCTTTTAAAATAAAAAATCATAAAATAGTCCAGTAAAGTAATCAACATGGTCCAGCAAGCTTACGGTTTGTGGGATCAAAAAAATGAATAGAACTATAATATAATATCATGTTGACCTTTAACAATATAATATGGTTGTGGCTTTATCATGGCCATAATTGCTAACTGCCTAATAAGTGAACAAATAGATGGTGTAGAGCCTAACGCGCTCAAAAGTTAGCCTTTATAAATCTTTATGTACAAATCTGGAATTGCATTTGTAGGAACCTAAATGAAGTAATAAAGACATTCTTATAATGAAAGTAGGTTCGATGCAAGACTATTTTGTGTTAGCAAGACAGATATCAAATGTGACTGTCATGCTCAATAATACTGGCAGGTCACCCCACCTTGAATATCCTGCATTGTTCAATGACTTTTAAGGAAAAATGACTTATTATTGTAGAAGAAAATGTTACACAGATTTATTACTTTGAGAAGATAGTTACAGATAGAAGTATATAGTAATCTCACTTCTATAATCTCAAGTATAAGGCACCAAAAACATGCATTGTAGTTGATGGCATCTAAAACATACATTGTAGCTGATAGCATCTAAGGTTTGAGATGTTCCAGTTTTACTTGGAATTGATCACCCACCAAATACCGAAGCTAATTTCATTTGATCTCCTACTTGATTTCCAATCATAGCACGACTGGCTGAACATCAAATAGTTCACCACAGTAAAACCACAACCATATTGGACACCATCAACAATCCAGATGAAAGCAAGTTTACAAAAAAATTTCCATGAGTAGCATCACATGCATGTCAAAGGAGGATTGATGGAAAAAAAAATGCATACTCCCAAAAGCTTCATGGTTATACACAACTCACAGCACACAAAAGGTTCAAAAATCTGGAATTACATGTAAATGTTGGATGCAAATTCTAGGCTCGAAATTGAAAAACTGAGTTCACTGGTCATAAATTTCTTGGTGTGCTGTGTGCCACTGCTTCACAATATTGTTTCTTGAACTCCATGACATGATACATTGATGCGCCTATGATATGTTAATGAAGCTTCATCAACCAACACTGTTGTGTCTACAAATCAAGCATAGAGATTTTCCATTTTACCCTTTGGAGCTCTGTCATTAATTTGACTGTGTAGAGCTTTATCAATCAACTGTACTTGTACCAGAATGTAAGCAATGGCTTTCTGAGGTACATCCTTGCTTATTATTTCCCACCAATTTAAAATGTGCTTCACCAAACGTTCAAGACTGCACAGCCAAAGATGTAAGAAGGGGAAAAAATTGTTAAAAATACTCATAAGCAAAGCCCATAAACAAAAATCTCCAAACTAAAGGGGTATTTAGACAACTCCATGGAAACCTTAGCTTTAATACCAAGATCATTTTAATAATTCACAATAATGGTAAATCGTCTTAATCACCCTTTGATTTGTAGCTTATGGTACTGGTGGATTAACTGACTATAAAATCATTCTTGTGAAAGTGTGAACCAGAAGTGAATTTTGGTGAAATTCTCCACTCCAAATTTTGTGAAAGTGTAAAGAATATGAGAATAATTCCAACGTTTAAGCACTTGTAAACTCAATTAAACAATCAATCAGGTGCTTTCAAAATTAAATGTTTTGAAAACCATATTGAACATCATGATAAATTTTCCAAACATTGGATGCAAGACCATCATTGCTATGAAAATTTTCGTGGATTTGACACCAAAAGAAAATCACAAGTATTTGGTGTAAGTATACAAAACGTGCAAGATTCAGAAAATTATGCCATTCCCAATGGCAGAAAAGGAAGAGTTTTAATTTGGCTGGAGTTGAGCATAACCATTGGAAAATAAGATAAATAGTTTTAATCCCCTACAATAACATAGTATAATGATATTGAGCAATGTGTTGGTTATAATAAGAAAAATGGAAATAATAATTACAGATTTTATTGTTTAAGTTCTTAGATAATATGAAAAAGGTAAGATGATAAAGAAGAATAAGGATAAATAGTTACCTATATGTTGAATGAGATACACAATACCATAGCCTGTACTTTATGGCCTTCAATTTCCCGTATATGCAAATAAGTGGCTAACTGTAAAATTTGTGGACACTCGGACTGTAAGAGCAAATTAAAAATTTTAAATTTAGTGTATGGTTGTAAAAGGATTACAAAAACTACATTGATCAATGAAAAAAGCTTTCAATATATCCCTCACTACCTTGAATTCTCTAGCCACAAATACATAGGATAACATTGCTTGCAAATTTATATGACAAAATGCCCCATCAAGTCCCTTTCTCAAAATATGCTGAATTCAAGGGAACAAAAATCAAATTATCAAGGAAAGCCTATCGAATGAGAGAAATCAGAGTATGTTAAGGCTACAAAGCACAAGACTGGAAGCCAATCTTTTGGACCATCAATACAAACAGTCATGAACTAGGAACTTCTAGTTATAAGATAAAGGTAAAGCTCACCATTGCAGCGTGCAAATCCTTCTCAATGCTTACAACTTCAAACATGGGCATCAATACAGCATGTTAGGCCTCATCCATGTGAGTGTCAGAACCAAAAGACTTCGTAACCTGAATCAGGATTAATAACCAGCTTGAGACAATTTTGAGATTAAATTATATGTATGAGGAGATATGATCAGACTCACAATGCACAGTTTAAACAAAGCATATGATTACCAGAGTTCCACTATCAATGTTTTTCAGGATTAATAACCAGCTTGAGACAATTTTGAGATTAAATTATATGTATGAGGAGATATGATCAGACTCACAATGCACAGTTTAAACAAAGCATATGATTACCAGAGTTCCACTATCAATGTTTTATGGGGGTCCAGCCACAACATCTTTGAATGCACGCCTTCTAGTTTCCTACAGAGTATGATACTCTTTTATGCAAGTTACACATTTGTAAATTATCATTTTCACAGCAACTTATTAATGTTCATTGCATAGCCCACGCCTCTCAAAATAAAAGATCATAAAATGAATCCAATTTTACCTCTGCAACAAGAAAACCAATATTTGTGCCAACCCGAATTTCATTACCACGTAGATCATAGAGTCCCTCTTCAAGTTCCATTTTCTCCAAGCAAGTGCAACTGGTTGGAATGCATAGATCAATAACCACCGAACATATAAACTGGAGTTGCCAAGTTAATGACAGCTATGAAAATGAAATTATAAAGTTATTTGTGGCAAACAATATATATTTAGTATATTCCCTGGGCCTGAATGGTTAAACTACTTTGGAGGTGTCACTAAGCCATGTGATGTCCAGATTATGGTGCTATAAAAAAATTTAACCTTTTGCATGACGTTTCCCTCTGGCACAAGATTTTCTTCCATGAGGAACATTGTTTCAAGTTCACCTTGCATAATAAATAAGACAAAATGAATTATAAATAAAAGAAAAATAATAACATCTAGTGATTCTCTCTCGTTGTTCCTTAGCTCTCTTTTTCTTTGTAATTAGTTTTTCCTTTATGTTTCTGCTTTTCTTTCCTTTTTTGTAATCTTTCTTTTGCTTTGTGCTACTTTGCATAAAGCAGTTTTTTTTTAATAAATGTCTTTCTTAATTATCGAAAAAAAAAATCATCTTTAAAGATTGCCACATAAATTATTTTGTATTTATAATTGTGCATTCTAAGCCTTTGAATTGTTCCTGTTTTTGTTGTTGCCATTGTAGTACTAACTGTGCATTCAAGTGCAAATTCTAAAATCATAGCCACCAAAATGGTGTCTAACAAACTATGTATTGTTTTGGTCTCTTTATCTTTCCTCATTGCCCCCTTTCTTCTTTAAATTTTATAATACAAAATATTGATGTCCAATTGGCTTTTCGACTAATCTTAATTTTATGCTTAGAAACTAAACAATCTTCCAACTCATTATAATTTATTTAGAAAGGAATCAATATAGGCTTGCAGACCAATTTTAAAGAAACTTCTTTTCATTAGTAAAAGATATCAAGGTGAACTATAGTGCTTCAAAATGCTAATCAGATAAAAGCTAAGCAACTAATAGTAGTCAAGCAGACATTGGCCCAAAAGAAAGGTAGCCTTGAACTCTTGTTACGGTGTGGTTTCAGTGCTGTTTACAATTACTTAGTCTTGTACATAAAAAATTCTGATAGCGATAACATGTCGAAATTTAGTTCTAATCAATGGTGATAAGATGCAGCAATTATTCAATGCAATGATTTGGGGCAATCTAATAGGAATAATTGACAACTAGTTAAGAAAAAAAAAGTGAATTGAATTTATGAAACATGAGTATCTAGTTCTTGATTGTATTAGAAACCTGAAAACCCTCATAAATGAATATGTGATACATCAACACTAGAACAGTATGACAGAGAGGAGCAGAAAGGCAAGAAGAGTCATAAGCAATTTTACTTTGCCTCAACCAAAAGAGGAGGGAAAAAAGAACATAAAGATTTCCTGAATTCTGTGATTACCTGTATCATAAAAGAAATGAACCAAAACAAAATAGGAAATTAAAATCTCCTTCAGCAAAGAAATCGTAATAAGCCAACAAGAAACTCTTATTCACTTCCATTAATGTTGGTTTCATAAAAGTAGTATCCGATTGTTACCTCCCATGCCCACACTCTTCCAGTTGGGATGTTGTTCCAAGATGTTTGTAATATCTTCTTCTACCTGGTGGTTGCTTCCCATGCATGCCACAGAACACTTTAGCCTTGAGACAAGAAACAAGCATTTGACATTGATTAAAAAGTCAATATATATTTTTTTAATGTAGTAGTTACGAGCATTCAAAAATATGGATAAGAGATTACATAAAGATTTTGCTGGCCAATTACCTCAGTTGCTTTTTATGTGTCACCAAATAGACTGGCCCCTACAGAACACCAGCATTTGAAGTCAAGATTGTTTTTGCTGCATCTTTGAAATGATAACAGAGCTTTGTAGTTAGAAATTTACTCACAATGTCTGAGGCCCAAGGGAATGCAACATTTTGCATGATGTCTGGCCAGAATGAGGGCAAAGTATTGCTCGACCCTTAATAGGTTGGAAATTATTGTTACTAACTATGGAACAAAAAGAAAATGCAGCAACATCATGGAAAGAGAAGAATAAAAAGTTACTTGCAGGAAAATTAGAATTGAGGTACCCTTATCAAAGGCAAGAGTTATATGGCTTCAATACCTATATTTTTTGCTCATTCTGATGACAAATTTGGATTTTTTTTCTTTAATTGGTCCAATCTTCTCTTGTTCTTTATTAAGCCATTCCAGAATTAGGATATTATGGATGGTAACAAAAGGTAGGAATTTTTTTTTTTTAAAAAGAAGCATTTACCAGTCTCTCTTGCATGGGATGTTTTATCCAAACATACCACAGTTCCCAACTCACCCTGTATAATGAACAAGAAGAAAGAATGAGAGAATTAAAGGATAAGATTTTTTTTTTTTTTTTTTTTTTTTGGGTGTTACTAAAGGGGCATTCTAGTTTCACTTCTAGGATTACAGATACCATAATTATGTTGAGCAATATTTTTGGCCTAAAAAACCATTGTCATTATCCTTTCTCAACTATACAATTTCTATAACAAAAAAAATAGAAGGGCTATTTGCTTCTTTACGACTAAAATTCTTCTCTTGCTAGAAACTATAAAATGTTCCAACTCATAATTGCTTAAAAGGAATAGGCATAAGAACACATCCTATTTTTCAAGAAATTTGTTCGAAAGCGAAAGCGAAAACAAAGAACATAAAAAAAAAAAAAAAAAAAAAGAATTCATTTCACGTGTACCTATTTCTTAACTATAAACAATCATAAAATATAGTTATTTGGCTTTCTGCTAAGAAAATCAATTAACTAACTCATACAAGAAATAAAGGAAAATTTATGGAGCATTTTTAACTATTTTGATTGTTTGAAAAGCTGGAAGTACCGGGTAAATAAATGTGTGATCAAACAAGAGAGCTATGGCTCTAAAAAGAGGTGAAAAGAGAAAGAGGGAAGAGAAATCACACTTTGCCTCAACCAGAAATGGAGGGAGAGGGAGTAGTTACAAAGTACATTTATCTTCAGCATTCTGTAATCATCTGTATCATGAAGGAAATAAACCAAAATTAATGAAGAAACCCCAGGAGTGAAAGACATGATGGGATTGAGGCAGTAAAGACCCAAAAAGTCATAAGAATCTAGTAGAAAACACTGTTCATTCAAGAATCTAGTTGGTCCTCATACGGGAAAATTTATCTACTTTACTAAAGAAACAAAATACAGACCTTCAAAGTAAGGCTGATAAGAGGAAGAAATCAAACAATGCTAAGACTACAATGAAGCAATTAGAAAAATCCAATATTTTAGATCATTATCACATCGGAACATTCAAAAACTAGCAACTTCTAGTAAAAAGATGTGTACAAAGCCTACCTGTAGTGCACAACACCATTCTCTATGCGTAGAACTTCAAACATGGGCTTAATGAGTCTCGTTTACGGTATGTAAACAGCAAGGACCTTTTTCTGTGGCCTGAATTATGAGTGGCAACCAGATTTCGATTATATGAGACATATGATTTCATTAGGAGATAAGGTAGATGTGATCTAAAACCCACCACAAATTATTCAAAGCATCCCAGACTTCCAATATGTCTTTGTCAATGGTTTTAGGAAGTCCATCCGTAACAACTTTGAGAGCACACCTTCTAGTTTCCTGCAAAGAAGAGTGCTCTTTACACAAATTTCAAATTTTTACTTATCATTTTGCAGAAGCTTCTTAGTATTACTTTATATATATATATATAGTTACAACCTGGATGTCTCCATTGGAAACACCATGAGATGTTGAGCTAAAAGGCTCTTAATATTACACAACCTAGTCCTAACAAAATCAGGGATCCTAAAATAATCCAATTTCACCTCCACAGTACAACAAACCAATATTTGTGTTGAATCAAATTGCATTACCTCATATTAATATCACAGAAGTTCTTTCCAAATCCCATCTACTCCACAAAAGTACAACTGCTAAGATGCAAGAGTTAACAATTACTAAACATATGAATTGGAGCTGTTTCCCAAGGCAAAGATAACTATGTAAATTCAAATCTTAAAGTTTAATGTCAAATATTTTGCAACATGCTCTGCTCCTGAATTCTGCAGACAGCTTTGGAGATGCAACTGACCCCTCGAGATGTTCCAATCATGGTGCCAAAATCTTTTGCATGACCATTCCCTCTTGTGCAAGATGTGCTTTCCCAAATGACACATAGTTTGGACTTCACCCTGCACAATAAAACAAGATGATGGAATGATAGAATGAAACACAAAGCATGAGCTGAGAAAATTTTGTCAAGCTTTGCAACTGAGATTATTTTGTGGTACCAAACGTGAATTCTAGTGAAAGTTCTAGAATTACTACCCCTCAAAAAATGAAAATAAAAGATAAAAACTAAAAAGCATATCTAGCAATAGATTTTTCTTTTTCTATTTTTTAATTATTCATATCTAAGCAATGAATTTTGGACACATATCCTTTCTTAATGCACTTTACCTCACAAAATTTGTCATCAGAAAAAATGACGGCCAACTGTCTTTTTACAAAACTAAATTCTCTGCTTTGAAACTACTCAATATTTAAAGCAAAGTTTAATTGCTTAGGAGTAAGAATTGACATAAGACCACAACCCATTTGAAAAAAAAAAAAAATGTAACAGTTGGGAAAAATACAAACTTAAAAATTTTAAATTTAAAAATTAAAAAAAAAGGGCGGGGGGGGGGGGGGGGGGGGCTGTGTTCTATGAAGCATGATTAAACAGTTCTTGATTTTATTAGAAAGTTGAAAACCCCCATGTATGAATGTGTGATAAAAGACATAATGACAAGTGAAAGAATAGAGGCAAGAAGTTATAATTTGCCTCAACCGAAAGCAGAGAGAGAGAGAGTACATCTATGTGTAGTGTTTCTGTAATTACCTATATCATGAAGGAAATAAACCTTAACCATAGAGGAAACTTGTTGAGTGAGGATAAGATTAAGGCAGCAAAGAAGTTGTAATAGACTATTAAGAAAATGTTATTCACTTCCACCGTTCCACGAACGTTGCTCTAGAAAAGAGTATCCAACTCTTTCTATCCAACTAACAAAGCCAAGGTATTTGTAATTTTTTCTTCTTGACCGGTGGTCGCCTCTTATACTTCGCACTCTTCAATGTAAAGAATCACTTCAGCCTCTGAGACAAGAAACAAAACATACGATATTGATATAAAACTTGATAACTTGCAAGCATCTAACCCTGTATCTATAAAACTTGATCATCAGCAAAATCATTTTGGAGCCTAAAGAGCCCTTCTCTTTCATCTTAAGATTAGCATATAGATAAAACATGCGAATTATCTAATTATCTTTGAATTGATAATAGAGATTTTTACCCAAAAAAAAACCTGTGCTATGTGCTAGGATTTTAAAACTTTTAAAATAATATACTCAATGATATCCATTAATAAAGTACATGTATCATGAAATCAAATCAGATTGAATGAGGCCCGAGGAGCATGAAACACTTTTGCATTATGTATGGACTAAATGAGAGTGAATATACCTAGACCCTTGATAGCTTGGACATTATAGTTGTTAAAATTGTACAAAGAAGCAAATGCAACAATAGCAAAAAGGGGCTGAAAAAAAACAAGAAGTTACCTGTAGGAGAACTATAATCGAAGTGCCCATATTAAACCAAAATTTGAATGGCCTTGATTCCAGAATTTGGGGAATTTTTGGACTGGTCCAGTCTTCTACTTTTCACCTTTTACATTGTCATTCCAAAATTAGCCAACTATGGATGGCATAAACAGACAAACAAACAACAGATTTCTATCTAGTTATTCCCTCTGATCCCAGTGCTAACATCCCACTCTCTCCCTCTTTATTTGCATGAAACACTTCAATCTAAAGGATAAGAAAACCACATGCACTCCTCCGGATTCAAACTCTTTAACCTGCGATGTTAAAGCTGATGATTATGAGCTAAATCCTCATGCTATATATTTATTCTAGAAATTTAATAGATAGAAGATTGCATAAGTTGCAAATGATCACATACCTTGCTGACCTTTCATTTGTTAGTATGCAATACAAAATGTAAGCCTTTCTTTTGTGGGTGTTTTACAAACATGCATCCATATGCGCAAATTTTCTCCAGCACAAAATAAGCTTCTCGTTTGATTTCTGGTTTAATAAGGCCTACAAAATAAATATTTAGCATGAGGATTTTACCACAGAGAAAACGCTTTAACAAAGAAGAGTCTTCTTGTCATTGGTATGAAGAAGAAAAACCATATAAAATAAGAATACAATAAACAAAGGTAACTTCTTTTTTTTTTTGATAATCATTAAACAAGAAAACATAATGAAGAACGAGGGATTATGAAAATAATTAAGACACAGTAGTAAAATCTCCAACACATTCTTGTAATTTTGTGAATGGTATTAGTGGGCAAATGAAATTGAACTATTTGGTCACAAATCTGATGAATTTATCTAAGAACGTTGTTAATTTAATTTTTTTTTCCTAGACAAATAGAATATATAATTGATATAAAAAGAAAGAAAGTAAAAAACGAAGAAGACAAAGCGAAAGAAGTTACCTTATCTGAATGGATGCGACTTGCAGAGCCCCAATCGAACTGAGATTCAAGTTTTTGTTGGATGACCATCTCTTCGCACAGTTCTCCCATCAATATAGATGTTGGGTATGTGAGAAATCTTGGGCCATTGATCTCCTATCTCTGTTTGGCAACATTCCCTGAGAATTGGACTCATATCGATCTCCAAATTCTTTAATGGAATTGTAGGAAGGAAGTCTGGCAGCGACTTCAGCTGGGGGCAAATCCAAATTTGCAATTCCTGAAGACGTGGCATAATAGTGATAGTAACACCACTTTCTTGTGCTTCTTCTTCTTTCATTGTTCCTCCAATCCCATCCCATTCTTCCCACTCTTTCATATCCCAAAATTGAAGAGACTTTAAATTAGGGAATAAGATAAGTGATGATGTTGATGTTGATCCCATCTCCTCATCCTTCTTCCTATTGGATTCTATTCCCAAAAATTCAACACCCACCTTTTTCATACTATCCGAACAGGTTATTTTTAATGATTCGAGGAAACGCAGCTTCCCCAGAGGAGGCAATTGCTCTAAATTATCCCACGAATGAAGCTTAAGCTCTTTCAAAATGGTCAAAGACATCACCCAATTAGGATACCCTGTACCCCCGTACCCATAAATCCATAAAGTCTCCAACTCTGGATGTGGTTCCAACGCATTAAGAACTAATTCATCATTCTCCCCTCTTCTATTCTCAGCTTGCCCACCAAACCGTAATCTCAACTTACGGAGGTGTATCTTATTTTTTAGTTGTGCATTTTCAGCCTCTTGTACATCTGTTACGTTTTCCAGGCCTTCTATCCCAAGAGACCCTTTAAGGTGGACTAGATTCTTCAACTCTCCAAGTTTACATTCTCCAATATTGTTTATACCACCTGTTATGAATTTCTCTAATGTTCTAAGAGAATTCAAACTTCCAATCCCTTTTGGAAAGGGTTCGGTCAAATTATTACGATAATTAGTAAGAAGATGTCTTAATTTAATTAATTTACCCATTCTTTGGGGTAATTTTTTAATTTGACGACAAGAACTAATATCCAAAGTTTGTAAATTACATAAATTACACATCGTTTCAGGTAATTCTGTAATTTTAAAACAATTTGATAAATTGAGCAATCTTAAATGTTTTAATTTTTCCACTTCATTTGGAACTTTCTCAAAGAAAGTATCTTTCAAATTCAATGACCGGAGGCATGTCAAATGCTGGAATAAATCAGATGAGAAGACTATTTTTCTTCCAAAATAAGGAGTTCGTAGAAAAAGAGTCCGTAGATTTTTTGCATTATAGATAGATACTGGAAATTGTGTTTCCTCATTCAATTCTAATGTCAAATGGCGAGCACTTTTCCAATATATCCCCAACACTTTGTCAACATCAATTGTGAAGCATTCATTTGTTGTCATTGATAGGGCGAAGTCATGCACCATATCATGCATTTTGCATTTTATTATCTTATCATCATCATTGTTGTCTTTCTCAAAATCTTGGAAGAATGAATGCATAATTAATTTTTCAAAGTACCTTTCTCCCATATCCCCCATATTAGATTTCGAGCCAGAATATCCTTGTGCCATCCATTGGTAGACCAACTCATTTCTAGAAAAGAGATAATCCTTTGGAAAGTTAGCACAATACAAGAAGCATTGTTTTATTGCTGACGGCAATTCATTATAACTATATAATAATGGTCCTAAAACACCATTTTGAACATCTTCTAATTCCCATAAATTACTGTCCAAAATATTCTTCCATTTTTGCCTACTTCTTTGGCCGCCCATGACACTCCCTAGAATCTTTGCAGCGAGTGGCAAGCCTTTACACTTATTTGCTAGTTCTCGACCAAGTTTTCCTAGTTGCTCATCATCTTTGTCAACAGACGCCATTTGACTGCATATCAACCAGCTGTCTTCATCAGATAATACATCTAAATTGATGGTATATGCACTATTTACCATCTTTGCAACACCCACCTTACGTGTGGTGAGCAAAATTCTACTACCTTGGGCACCACATTTGAGTGCAAGTTCAAATGACTCCCAATCATTGGGTTTTTCAGACCACACATCATCTAAGACAAGAAAAAACTTCTTTTCCCTTATCAAATCACAAACACTATCTAATAGATTTTGCAATTCAGAAATATTGGGGGATTGACGTTCAATAGATTCAATGATTGCTTTGGCAACTCTAATCTGATCAAAAGGATCAGAAACACATACCCATATTAGTGTTTCAAAATGGGCCTGCACATCAACATCATTGTAGGCTAGTTGGGCAAGAGTTGTTTTTCCAATACCACCCATGCCTATTAAGGAGATGACATGGGGGCTCTTTTCTTCTTGGCTACCCTTGCCCAAGAGGTTGCTCACTAGCTCATTCCTTTCCCTTTCACGACCACATATTTTAGACACATCAATAAGGGAGGTAGATTTTGGTCGAGCAACTACTTCATTATCCCTATTCAAGTAAATCCCAAACCCGAACACAGCACTCTCTTTGTGAAGCTCATCTAAGTTGCCACTCAGTTCTTTTATTTTGTGAGCAATATCGTGACGTAAACCGAGTTTTTTAACTGGATGGAAACAACATGAAGACGAGGGGACGAAAGAGCGTACCTTCTTCTCTATAGTAAGGGAGTTTTCAGATTTTGCTTCTTCTTTCTCGATTTCTGATTTGATCAATGCAGTGTTCCACTCGTCCAGCACATCGTCCATCTCGTAGGATATGTCTTTGAGCTTTTTTAACCAAACCTTCACAGCTTTGTCTGTCAGTTGTCTTTTCTCAGCATCCTCAAGCACTGCCTGCATGGTTGGGAGATTGCGTTCAAGCTTTTGGATTTCTTTTTTAACACCAACTACCAATCTTATCTCTTGTTCCGCCTCCCGTGCAGCGATTGAAACAAACTGATCCAAGAGAGCAGAAACTAGAGGTTCGGTCATACTTGCAGTTGAAGTTGGAAGTTTGATAGATAATAGAAGAAACTGAAAAAAAGATCGTAAATTAGAGGTGGTACTGATATTCCTCTTTCCTTCTTTTATAATGAAGTCGCCCTTGAAAGAGAAAAAAATAAAAATAAATAAAAAAAAAACGAAAAGAGTTGTAGGAAAAGCCAAAGGACCTTCTGTTGTTTGTCAGAGTAAAATTAATTATGTATCAATGCATCTTTTACTTCTTATAAGGCTAGATGGAAATTTTTTTTTTTTTTTTGAAGAGATAATTACAGTATGCTTTTAACTTTGCAACTCGAACCATTTTTTTCTTAAACCCCCAAGCACTTTGTGCATGAAAATGTGTCAATTCAAGTGCAAGTTCTATGATAATAACTAATATATATGGTTTACCAAAAAAAAAACTAATATATATGGATATAAATTACAATCTGCAAAATTGATCTCGGTAGCCATAACCATATAAGCCATAAATTTGTTTTCTGATGTTCATGATCAAGTTTTATATAAAAACCATGCATTGCTGAAGGCTAGACTATCTTCATGACGAGCTACTTTTTCCTACTAAAACTCTTTCACATTTTAAATTTACAAGCAATTATTATCCAAAATTGCAAAATGCTAATTTTAAGAGACCAATATAAAAGTAATACTAAACATACAACACTTTTTACAATAGTTGAATTTTAAAATTTTTTATTGGTTTTCATCTAAAAACATTGCTTGTATTATTGTTTTACCTATTAACAATTTATCACATCAACAGTTGTGAAATTTTTGTGCTTCTAAAGTTATTGGTTTATATTTATCCGGCTCTATGCAATCTGTACTCTATAGTCTAAGAGCATTTACATCTGTGGTGTTAGAAAATTTAACTTTCAGTACCCAAAATAACTACTTTATTTATTTTAACATCTCACTTAATAATATACTATATATCTCATTTCTTACTTTAACACATTACCTATTAAAATAATATAAACACCAATTAACAGAATATAAAATATAAACCCACAAAAATGTTGCCACAACCACCGCAACTCTAATTAATTGCATTATGTCATTGAGGATCAAGATCATAAGATAAATTTCAAACTGCTAAAGAATTTTTGTGATTCAGTGTGTCAAGTGAGATAGTTAGAGATTGAATTTGAATTACACAAAATAGTTTGCTTGAAAGACCAAAGACCAGATCACGAGATTGAATTACACAAAATAGTTTGGCCTTCGCCTCGAGATTGAATTTGATAGTAAATCACGATTTTTCATTACTGAGGATGGAGATCAGATCATCGAGGCCAAGGCCAAAGACCTGTAAGCTAATAGGATGAGATCCATGACCAGACAAATTTGTTTAAGTTAATAAGGATAGTACATTACAGGTAAACTAGGTACTAGCGGCCATGTTATAGAGATTTCTCCAGGAAAATTGGATACTCAAATAGTAGTGGAACCTTGGAGACTTAGGGATGAACTGAATCTTGCTATCAGTCCAGCTATCCTAGACTCTGTTCTTTTGAAGTTTCTATTAACTAGCTGATATCCCACGCAATGCGCGGTGTAATTTGAGAAATTTTGTAAGAAATTATTTTTGACCCATTGGTTTCATTAATACTATTATTGTTAGTCATACTTAATCTATGAGGTTTTCTATTAAAACTAAATTCAAACTAAATACATTTGGGGGGTGGGGTGGGGGGGGGGGGGGGGGGAATTCCTCTAATTCATGCAACCAAAAATTGTCACTAGATCATAGTGAAATTGTCACCTACAAACCTGTTGGTTCCTAGGTGTCTTTTTTGTATTATTTATGTTTTATATATCAATTGGCTATAAAAACTTCTAGAATTTCATGATACAACAATAGAAAATATTAATGTCATAGTGATGCAATAATATCACAATTTAACCTCCAAATTTTAATTGAACTAAAAGTAGCCAAAAATAGATCCTTACCAAATATACGCATCATACAAAAAACCAAAAATATAAATTGGCACATAATATGAAAACATAAGCCCAAATAAATTACAATGCTACATAAGTAAAACCGTATATATAAAATCAAACAAAATATTTAAGATGAACGTAATATTTTGAAAATTAACATACCACTTAGAAAGAAAAACAAAGATATTGTGAGAAAATTATAGAAGTTTATTTTTAAGTCCAATGGAAATGGGGATTTATATTGGACAAATGTGGATGGAGACAAATAATATTTGCCTAATTCATCGAATTTGTCATTTGCAATTCTACATTGAAGTTAGTCTTATGCAGAAAATTGAAAAGTTTTTTTGATTCCTACATTTCCTATGACTTTTTAGATACATCCGTATCAATTCAAAGCATGTATAGTTATAAATGTATACAAATTCTTTGAATTTTATTCCTACATTTCCTATGACTTTTTAAATCCATCCTTATCAATTCAAAGCATGTAAAGTTATAAATGTATACAAATTCTTTGAATTTTATTAATACATTTGAATAAATGCATTTGTCATTACATAATAGTTTGACATAAATGCTAAATTTAGATGAGGTGAAAGCCTAAATGAGAAGGATGTCATACAATGTGCCACTTAGTAGAACCTCATACTTTCCCACATGAGGTCATATTATATATATATATATATATATATATATATAATTATATATTGATGTGGAGACAAATAATATTTGTCCAATTAATTGAATTCGACTTTTGCAATTATGCATTGAAGTTAGTCTCATGTAGAAAATTGAATTTTTTTTTTTATTCCTACATTTCCCATGACTTTTTAGATCTATTCGTTTCAATTCAAAGCATATATAGTTATAAATGTATACAAATTCTTTGAATTTTATTCCTACATTTCCCATGACTTTTTAAATCCATCTGTATCAATTCAAAGCATCTAAAGTCATTAATGTATACAAATTCTTTGAATTTTATTAATACATTTGAATAAATGCATTTGTCATTACATAATATTTTGACATAAATGCTAAATTTAGATGAGGTGGAATCCTAAATGAGAAGAATGTCATACAATGTGTCATTTGGCAGAACCTCATGCTTTCCCACATGAGATCTCTACTTTTATATATAATATATAATATATAATATGTAATATATATATATATATATATATATATATATATATATTGATGTGGAGACAAATAATATTTGTCAAATTCATTGAATTTGACTCTTGCAATTATGCATTGAAGTTAGTCTTATGTAGAAAATTGATTTTTTTTTTTTTGATTCATACCTTTCCCATGACTTTTTAAATCCATTCGTTTCAATTCAAAGCATGTAAAGTTATAAATGTATACAAATTCTTTGAATTTTATTCCTACATTTCCCTTGACTTTTTAAATCCATCCATATCAATTCAAAGCATCTAAAGTCATCAATGTATACAAATTCTTTAAATTTTATTAATACATTGAAATAAATGCATTTGTTATTACAGAATAGTTTGACATAAATTATAAATTTAGATGAGGTGAAAGCCTAAATGAGAAGAATGTCATACAATGTGTCACTTGGCAGAACCTTATGCTTTCTCACATGAGGTTTCTACTTTTATATATATATTGATTTAAAGTTCCTTTTTCACCGAGACAAAAAATATTTATCAAATAATTAAAAGAAAAATTTAACGAATGTCCTAAGGCCATTTGTTAGTAAATTATTTTAAGAAAGTTTTTATGAAAAAAGAAAAAAAAAATTCAATTAATGTTTTGACAGTTTTTTTTAAATTCCCATAAAAGTTGTAGAAAAACTTTCTTAAAATAATTTATTAACAATTACTCTAAAGAAATTCATTAACTTAACTCATAACTCATAAGTAAAAAAAGTATTTTTTAGCAAAAAGCTAGCCCAATGGTAATAGCACATGGGGAAGCGTTGGGGGATGTATGCACTTGCACCCAATGGTGGTATGGTTTGAAAAAGAAAATTGTTTCCCTCAACACATTTTAGGATTTGTGAAAGTTTTTTCCCTCAGCCGTAAGAGGAATATACGCTTATCTTGGGCACATGGCACCAGAAAGGCAGAAATATATAAATTGTGCCCTTGACTAGGTATTTTGCATATTTAGAATTTTTTAGATAAAAAAATTTATTACCTATTTCTTTTAATAATTCAATAGTGGGGGGTAAGGGGATTTGAACCAAGAGAAGTTTTTGTTGAAAGTACTAAGAGATGACAATCAATTGATTTACAAGGCTGTTGGCAATATATTAATTAACTTTAATTTGAATATCATTCTAAAAAAAAATAAAAAAACTTTAATTTGAATCTTATGCATGTATGATCTTGAAGGTAAGCCTTCCCAAGATTCTAATGGAATTAATTACCAAAATTTATCATCTACTAATTCTACTAGGTCTATGCCAGGCCAACAACAAAGGGTGTTAATATTTGACAAGACTCGTGAACATGGCACGAAGTAAGCAGGTCAATGTTTAAGTTTAACAATCGGTTTTCGATTTGGGTGAACAAGAATAAACATGTTTAATAAACATGTCAATTCATGTTTGACATGTGAAACTAGCTTGAGCCAATCTAACCCATTTAATTAAATGTAAATTTTACTAATTTGCCCTTCAAAATCTATGGTTGTAATTATATTTTAAATATTGCTGACATTATTTGATTTTTTGTTGTTGTTGATAATTTGATAATTACAATGGAAATGAGGGGATTTGAACAATAAATGTCTCCGTTAAAAATACCAAGAGGTGCCAACTAGTTGAGTTACAAGGCCCTTGACAATTTTGTTTGAAATCTAGTTGTATAAATTATACATTACATAAAATATGAGAATTGCTAACAGGTTAATACATGACTTATTCATTGAATGGATCGTGCTCATGCAAAGTCATGTCAATCCTAACACAATTTGTTTATTAAACAGGTTATGTGAGTTATGTCGTGTCAACCTATTTAATAAACACGTTGTGTAAAGGTTGAGTGATTCTGACATGATTAATAAATTTATCATGTTCGTATTGACCTATAAAATTGAATATTCATAAACAATCACCACATGTGAACATGAATTGCCATTGTTACCAAAAAAAAAAAAAAATTATGTGAAAAAGAGGAAGGTAAATTAGTTGATGAAAGGGAAAACAAATATTAGGAAATACTGACTTCTTCTTCTTACAAAAATAAATATATAAATACAACTTCTTGCATACACACCCATAAAAATAATGAATAATCATGAATTCGAAAAGTTAAAAAATACTATTCTTTTTGGAAAAAAAAAAAAAATTCTACTCATGACTGGACCGGCTCAAAACAGTTTATCATTATGTAGGGAAAGATTGTTGTTGCTATTTAATTTTCAGCAACTTGCGTTCACAAATGTAACTGATGATATAGATGGTTCAATTCCTTATTATCAAAAATAATTGGCCACTCTAATTCTTCCATATGAATTGAAGAAATCATATGGAAGAATTGAGCATCATAATTCATGGTGATTCGCATGATCATAAAGAAAAAGTAACCAAATTAATACTTATCATTATACCCACTATCTAAGTGAGAAAATGGCTTTTTTCAATTCCCACCTAAAGTCTCTTTTTTCAACTATCAGATTCAATTATGCGCTCAGTAGAAAGGTCCCACTCCATATGTATGTTTGTCCGTTTTTATAGAATTTGAAGAAAATGGTCTCATGCTTTGGCCTCGTCGAATTGAAACTCATCTTCTAGACCCACAATGTGCAAAAAAGCTTGCCCACTTGCGTTTACTGTTAAATATACGGACCGACCTTTGTTTCTTTTTTGTCACACCTAACTTTCTATGGTATGTGCAAACTTTAATCAAAACCCCTGCATTCCTTGCTTAACACTAGAATTTCTTCATGAATACATTTTCCAGCAAACCTCAAGGCCAAACCCTTTCAAATTTTAATTTTAGAGGAAATTACACTTTACCACTTTAAACTATGCTCCAGATTAAACTTTGCACTCTAAATTATTTGGATGCATAGTTTGCATCCTAAACTATGACTATTGTTATACTTTGCATCTTGAGTTAGTTTTACTGTTAAATTAAATGGAAATATGAAACATGTGATTTGCACATGTGTATTGCTTAAGTGGCACAGACGTAAAAGACCAAAACCTCCTCTTTCCAATTAATTAAAAGCAAAACCTTTTTTTTTTCAGCTCTCTTTCTCTCTCGCTCTCTTGTGCTGCGTATCAGCCTCTTGGCACACCATTTCTCCACCACTGTGTTAATTGATTATTTAAAATTTTTTTTCCTTTATTTATTTGATTACCACTACTACTAGCATGGCTCACCCAAATTCCTTTACCCAAGCCCCTTCTCATCACAAAAACTGAGTAAATTTCTTTATTTGATTGCAATTAGCATGGCTCACTGTGTTAATTTCTTTCTTCTTCTCCTTCTTCTTCTTCTTCTTCTTCTTCTTCTTCTTCCTTTTTATTTTTATTTTTATTTATTTTTATTATTATTATTTTTTTTAGAGCAGGTCTGCTTCCCACGTCCTTTTGTTGGCCTCATCAATTCTCTTCAGTCTTCACCAGTATCATTCACAACACCACCATGGGGACCATGACCAAACTATAACAACCTCATAGCAGCGTACACACACTCAAAACTAATGAATATGGTTTTGATTTGGGGATTTAGGGTTGGAAGGGATTTGAATTTGGAGAGAGGGGCTGATACGCATGAGAGAGTTGAAAAAAAAAATTCTTTGTTTTTAATTGATTGGGAAGAGAGGGGGCTTTGGTTATAGTTTAAAGTGTAAACTGTGTATTCAAATAGTTTAGGGTGCAAAGCGTAATTTGGGGCATAGTTTAGGATGGTGAAATATAATTTTCCCTTAATTTTACAAGCAATTACAATCCCAAACTGTGAAATGCTAATTTTAAGAGACTAATGTCAAAGTACATGGCCTGAACATGTTCTGATATATAATATGTAATTTAATTTTGTTTTGAATCACTTCTATTATTATTTTTTTCCTTCTATGCCAAAACATATACGCTATGTACGGGTTAGCATCCATCACAAATATAGGAGGGACCCCTTCACTATCTATCGCAAAGGAATAAGATTTGATTGATTATCAGAAATAGCAAAATAAAAAAGAAGAGGATCCTCCACCACTTTGCCTCCTGCTATGCCCTTAAAAGTCTAGTCTAGTCTCTCTCTCTCGAAAATACATTTCCAAAAAGATTTTCACTGGAGATTCACAATTCACATTCTCTCATTCTCTGTCCTCCTGGTAAACTTCTCTCTCTTTCACTCTCATTTGCCATCATTATAATAACACATGTAAACTACCTATTTTGACTATCTAATCTCTAAAAAAGTGTTCATAATAGTAAAAAGATATTACCTACACAATTAAGATACTTCTACCAAACCCATCATGGATAGAAACCTAGTTTAACCATAGGCTAATAGTTATTGCAAATAAACTGTTACACAATATTAAATTCACTTTATTTTTGAACTAAACTGCAACTTAAAATCACAATTTTGAACTTAGAAATTATGACTTCAAGTCATGTTTTTAGTTCAAAAATGAGTGTGTAAAACTGTACGTAATAATTTGTGTGTAATAAATACAACCCCTAATCATATTACACAACAATTAAGCTAAGTGAAACCATCTTTTACACGTGTTAGATGTTGAAGTTGTCAGTTATACACTATACATTATCAATAAACCATCTATTATGTATGAGTTGCTTTATTGATGATTGACTGATTGTCATCATGGTTCTCAGAACTGGATCGGACCGGAAGGTCGGACCGTGAGAATTGGGAACCGGGATGAAAATCGGTTTTTTAAGCTTAAAGAACTGGATTTTTTGTTAATTCCATGAACCCCTAAAACCGGGGTTGGACAGCACGAATTGGTGAGAACCGTGCGGTCCAACCCCTTAGCAATTTTTTTTTTTTTTTAATTTATAAAAACAACTTAACACAATTTTATTCTACTTAATTAAATTATCCATCTCTTACAAGGAATAAAAAAATTTATAATTAAAATCCTTCAAAGATATTCAACTTTACTTCAAAAATTAATCATAAATTTTAATGTTTTCATGGTTATTATTTTATTTTGTTAACTTTCTTATTTAATTATTAAATATATGCTTGAAAATCATTAAATTTCCCTTACATATATAGATATATTAGTCAATTTTGCTAGTTTTATAAATTTCATATCTATATTTAGGCTTTAATTAATTATTAAATTAATTATGATGTCATCACGGTTTGACTTCGGTTCAACCTCAAAAACCTTGAACCTCTCATTTTTACGGTTCAATGAATGGTCCGGGTTTGAAAACCTTAATTGTCATGACTCAACTCTCTCACAATGTGCTTCCTCATTCATACTGGGAAGCTAATCATTGTAGGGTTAGTCTATCAAAAATAGGGCGTCATTTATCGTTTTAAAATTCAAGATTCTACCGATCATGTATGTTATCTCTCTATTTTCTTTTCATATATCAGAAATGAGCCATGCATGGTACTGGCGTAATTTTGGTTTCGTTTGTTTATTGGATGCCATTTCTAACCAACAACAAAAAAATACATGTCCGTACCATGATTGCTCTGATCTAATATATAGCTTCGCACACACCCTCTAGGCCTCTAGTGTCTTTTCCTTGAATTATTGGTTGTGAATGGAGTTTGGACCCAACTGCTTTTGCATAATATCAGTACTACGTAGTTTCAATTTCTAATGGTCAAGTTTGGCGCCTACAATAACAACAAATATTTGATAGTCATGTCCAAAAGAAAACACAGCATGAAGAAAAAGTAATTGAACACTTATCGTGACTTTTGCGAATCCCATCTAGAGTCTTATATATTTTCCCTTTCTGTTATTAATTTATTTCTTCCACATTCTCTCCTACGATTATTTGCAGAGATCCTATTTAGATGTTTGGTGATAGTTTAAATCTATTCCCATGTATGTGATCTATAAAATTTATTTAGCTAGTGTACATTTTTAGACCACTTAAAACACAAGTTGTTTAACCTAGTTATTTAGCCAAGTGAATACTTAGATAAATTATTCATTTCTAGGTTAAAAATTATTCAGTTCTAGGTTAACACGTTCAAATCATATCATGTAAACAATGCGAAAATATAAAGAACACACGATATGATAACCTAGAAAAACCAAACCGGTAAAAAACTTAGAGAAGATTTAACCTAGCTATTCTCAAGGTAAAACAGATCCACTGTGAAAGAATTGAAGTTTGTACAATAAAACTTAGACCACTAACATCCTATTGCTACCTAGAGTAGAAAACTTACTACCATGACCATGTGACAGCTCCGAGTCCACAAACTACTTCTTTCTTTGATCCATTACAACCACAAGTTCTCCTACTTGTGACTTTGAGACTCCACTCAAAGGTTTCAAATCTACTTTAAGTCATTTATGCAGCAACTGAAGCGATCACCAAGCTCTTGACATGAATCTCAATCTTAACAACTCTAAGTGTGTATGAAGGTAAACACCTCTAGATCTCACAAAAGATTCAACACACATCACATCAAAAGACTTCTAAAACTTAGCTAGGGTTTTTCCTTTATACTTGGAGTAAAACATAAAACCCTACGCACCATATGGGCTTGGGCTGAATTGGAAATTTTGCAGAAAAATAAACCTGCACGAGATTCGATCGATCGAGCCTTGCATATTTAGTCCAATAAATTATGCAATCACTCAATTCCAATTTTATAAATAAACACACTTTGAGCAGCCTAAACCTAGACTCTATGTTTTGATCGTGGTTTGCCAACACATTACAAATTAAAGTTCTAATACATTTAGTTCCTAAAGTCTTAGAACCTAACAAACTCCCCCTTTGGCAATCTGTGACAAAACACATCACAAAGATGAAATGCTCAAAGTTAAAAAAAAAAAAAAACAACCTATTCAAATTAAATAGCCCTAAATACAATTCAACCTAACTACTATCTATCAGTTGCCCGTGTAAACAACAGCCACAACTGAATTAACCTGAAAATTCTTGAAAAACTCAACAAACACACATAAACGCATGTTGGAAAATACAAGTAAAACAAAATAAATTCTTGATTTCACAAAACATAAAATAAGACATGTACATTTTTAGACCCCTTAAACACAACTAGATTAATCTAGTTATTTAGCCAAGTGATTAACTTAGGTAAGTTATGCAGTTCTAGATTAACACATATAAATTATATCATTGAACAATGCGGAAAATAAATAACACAATTATATGATAACCTAGGAAAACCAAAGTGGTAAAAAACATGGGGATGATTTAACTTAGCTATCCTCAAGGTAAAACAGATCAACTATGAAAGAATTGAAGTTTACACAATAGCGGCTTAGACCATTAACATCCTATTGCTACCTTGAGTAGGAAACTTACTACCACGACCATGGGACAGTTTCGAGTCCACGGGCTACTTATTTCTTGGATTCACAGCAAGCACAAGTACTCCCACTTGTGTATCTTTAAGCTCTTTATGCAACAATTGAACTGATCATCAAGCTCTTGACATAATCTTGATTCTTGATAACCCTAAGTATATGTGAAGGCAAACACCTCTAGATCTCACAAGAGATTCACATACACAGTATAAACAACAACACTGAAACATAGCTAGGGTTTTTTCTTTTATACTTAAGGCAAAACATAAAACCTTACACGTCAAACGGGTTGGGCTTAGTTGGAAAATTCTGCAGAAAAACAATATGCACGAGCTTCGATTGATCGAGTCTAATTCTCAATCGGTTGAGCTAGGTAGATTTACACAGTAAATCCTGCAATACACTCAATTCCTACTTTACACATAAACATACTTTGAGCAAGTCTAAAACAAGACTAAAATTTTTTATCATGGTTTGACAACATTACAAAATGAAGTTCTAATACATTTAAACCTAAAGACTTAGAATCCAACAAGACATATACCATGAATAACCTCATAATATAAATCAATAACCAATGTATCATATGTGAAACAAGAAACAATAAAAGAAATTGAAAACATAGTGTCTCCCCCTAACATATACAACCCATAAAAAATAAATACATCATAAAGCCAAAAAGAATACATCATGAGCAAAAAAAAAAAATGAAATACATCTAGAAACCCCTAGATACAGCCCTAGATACAATCTATGTACCCCAAAACAAATCTCCCCCTATCTCCATGCATATATGTACTCCCCCTTTTTATGACGAATTGCCAAAGGGCAGTCATGACTAATCATTAAAAGGTGGAGGCTGCGGAGTAGAACCTCTAGCACTCACCATATCTGCTCGTAAAACCTGAAGCTTAGTGAGCACATCCAAGAGAAGTTGACCATGTGTCGCCTGAACGGTCATGACAGTGTCCAGCATACTCTGCAAGGACGAATTGCTCGATGAAGAAGCAAGAGGATCAACAGCAGCTGTCGGGTCAACAAACTCCTCAGCAATAGGGTCACCAGAAGTAGGAGGCCTAGATGCATCACTTGGAGAAGACATGACTCTAAGGCTCTTAGAGCAAGCTTTCAACTGAGCTGCTCTTTGCCTAAGAAAGGTGGCACTTATAGGAGCTATGATATGTACAGGCTCAGATGCTGGAAAATCCTCTAAACCTAAATCTAAAAGAATCCTATGAATAAAAATCGGAAAGAAAAGACCATGAGATTTGCACTACTCCTATGAACCTTAACAAGAGAGCGAATAAAAAGAGTAGGAAAACTCATAGGTGCATCGGTAATAAGAGCATACAAAAATGCACATCTCTCAATGGGAATAGTGTGTAAATGAGAGATAGGCTAAATAGAATGACAAGAAATTCGGAAAAACAAATAATTGAGCTCAGTAAGTTTATGGGATGTGACACAAGGATCAGTATCCTAACTAATGGTAGTACCGGTGATGAAAGACATGATGTCATCAAGAGGAGAGGTCTCAGTGTAAGGGTACACGAGCTACTGTACCAAAGGTACACTAAGAGTAGAGGCTACTACAGCAGGAGTAATGACATACTTTTCACCCGTTATTGAATTCCTCACATATTGAGTGTTGGAATCATCGGAGTGGATAGAGAGGTTTGAATAGAACTCTCTAATCAAAGCAGCCGAAGGAGGATGCTCAACCTCTAGAAGTGGTAACTAGCCCCTACGCTCAAAGTTCCTATGAATTTCCAGATCTAACTCATCTAATATGACCTTACACTTAGCCTAAACAGACCTATATATGTTTAGCTTCTCATAGGTTTCTTGGTTTTTCTCAGCTCTAAACCTATCACTTTGGAAAACAGGGGTAGAGGGGGTGGTGGTTTTCTTGGCTCTAGTCTTCCTAACCATGATGCTAAGGGTTGGAAAAAAAAAAAAAATCACTAAGAGCAGACTGCATTAGAGGGGGTTAGAGCACAAAAATCTCAAAAAAACAAAAAAAAATCTATATGATGCATGTAATGAATGCACATATGATGCATGCTCTAATGCATCGAAATTTGTTCAATTTTACTTTCTAAACACTCAATTGACTTGAACATAGAGTTTTAGTCTAAAACCCCCAAATTTTGAAAAACCCAATTTCAAAAATTAAACCAAATTGATCAATTAATCATCATACTAAGTAGGAAACATCATATAATGACATAATCAATCAATAACACAAGTCAATTTCATCAATTTTAGCCCAATTGAACAAAATCCCCAATTTCACAAAGTTTCAAGCCCTATAGAATTCAATTTTACTCAAATCACAAAATTAATCAAATTAAAGCATGAGGATCAATTTAATAACATCTAGGAACAAAAACCCATTGATTTATATTGAACCAAAAACAACCAAAAATCCAAAAACCCAAAAAATTCTTAGTTCAAAAAATATGAAGAAAATGCGTGAAAAATGTGATTTTAATGACAAAAAGGGGTAAAAGAGACTTACTTAAACTTGAAGACAAAAACCCTAGAGCAATTTGTGGAAGAAAATGACAAAAATGGTTTAGATTGGATCGGTCGAAGAAGAATAGTGAGAAGAGTGTTTGAAAAGTTTTGAAAATAGCAAAGAACACATGAGAAACTTCTTTTTAAAACAGTCACTGACCGATTTTCGATCGATTGAAATTTATTCTCAATCGATCAAAAAATAGATTCGATCAATTGAGAATCAATTGAGCACCGATTGAGCCAGGTAGATTCAAACCAAATTTTTTATTGCAATTTCGATTGGTCGAGAAACAACTTCAATCGATTGAAAATCTGGAAAATTGAGTTTTTTGAAAAATAGAGCAATTTTATGCAGAAACTCCTCAAAACACAATATTTTATGAATGAAATGCATGAGTATGAGATTAAAAGTTTTTCAAAAAAACTTGAATTCAACCCAGATCTTCCAAAAACAAGTTTTTCAACCAATTTGTCTCCAAAAACTCAAACATTAAACACATTTTGCATTAAAATCAAATAAGATATAATCTTGGATGGCCAAAACACAATCACACACAATATTATGTACTAAGTTTAGCAAAGAATAACTTGTGTAATATATGCAACTAGCAATAGCCAGAAATAAATGTGAGATGATATGTAGATAATAATTGATCACAAGTTCTACAAAATTCATCACATAAGTTTGAAAGAGACTATCACCTAAAGAGTTACATCATATAACTCTCACATTTCCTAGAAAACAAGCTTATAATCATGTAAGTTTCTTGTTTTGCCTCATAATGTACACACCAATTTTATTTCATTTGAAATTATTATTTTAGCCAGATAATGTACACACCAATTTTAGTTTTAATTTGAGGCTATAACTTTATGTTCTTTTTGTGCATGTGCTACACTTTCTCGAGCACAAAATCTTATGATATGCACTAAGGTGTTCATGATTGGTTAGTAAACAGTAGTGAGATGGTTATTTATGCATTTCTTATTAAGTTCTAGTCCTAACAATCAAAATCATGTGATATCAAAATCAAGATCAAGTGATCAAAAACTATAAACAACTCCCATACAACATGCACTACATAGCTAAAACTAGCAAAATGTAGTAAAATAAGCTCATCCAAGTTAAACAAGATACACAAGCATGTTATGTAAAGATAATATGGCCAACCTTGATTACAAATCCAAGATATATGATACAAAACATATTTTTCCTTCCTTCCCTTTTTTAAAAAAATAAAAAAATAAAAACAACCTATCATGAATTGCATGAATGTTATGCAATGAAAATCCTAAAGGCAAACGGAAAACAAAAACAATTAAAGAAAAATGGTCACAAAGAGTATTGAGATGAAGCACAAAGACCATGTCAGAAAGACTCAATTAGATTGAGTTTTTTCCATCCAAAACCTTTTAGATGCAACTCTAGCATTGGAGTTATTATTCATATTAGAATGATGAGCAACTCTAGGATTGGTATAAAGGTTTAACGCCTTTACCAACTCACCAATAAGTACCAAAGGATCTTGTGCTTGAGGCACATGTACTTTTGGCTTATTTGCTCACTTTGCAGCTTGCAACTTGAAATAGTTTGGACGAATGTGCCCAGTATTTCCACAAAAATGACAAACCCACAACAGTCTATCATGCAACTTGTCCTTAGGGAGGGTAGGATTCTTAGGCTTAGACTCTTTAAGATTAACCCTAATTTTCCTAGGAGGTAGTGTAACTTCTACTGGTTTGACAATCTCACTCTTGGGGGGCTCAGAAGAATAAACAAAGTGAATGAGTTTCAGAAACAGAGATGCTATTTATAAAACCTAAACCAGTTTTGTCTAAGGGAAACTTTTGAACACTCAACATGTGATTAAGTTTAGAACTAGCAAACTTATTTGTTTGTTCTTTAGCAACAAATAATTCTAGTTCCAAGTTCTTAATCTTATCAAGCAACAACAACATGTTTTCAGTCTTCACCTTATTAATCAATTCATTAGCATCAAACAATTTCAACAATAAATTTTTCTTATCAAGCTCAAGAAAAAAATTTTTCTTTAAACCTAAGTCAACATTCATTGCATCCTTTGCAGCAACCTTGTAAAACTTATTAAAAGTTTCTTGCAAATCAGCACTCTTAGAGAGTTCCCCATCAAAAGGGTTCTCTTCAACCATAACACTTTCATCAACTACAGTAGTAGCTGTGAAAGCAATGAAGTGTCCATCCTCATCACTACCAAACTCATGATCAGAAATTTCATCATCACTAAAGGTTACAGCCATAGCTTTACCCTTTGATTTCAAGAATGTAGGACATTTTGATTTCACATAACCCTTGCCCTTGACACCCAAAACATTATTGACCTAGAGAGTTACTAGAAATTTAACCAACTTTCTCTTTTAATTTTTCAGTATCCCTTAGGTGGTTCATTCATCTTAAAATTTCTAGGTTTAGCATTGTTTTTACCTTTTGCCCTTCTATTGTTGTTCCTAAGAAAGTTTCTAAAGTTCTTGGCAATATATGCAATCTCAGTAGAAGAGAGTTCATCATCAAATCCATTTCCATCAACATCATCAACTAACTTAAGAGCCACTGATTTGGATTTGTTTGTCTTGGGTAGGTCTAGTTCATAGGATTGGAGTTCACATCTTTGCTTTCAGTGATGGCAATCACTTTGGGTCTAAAATCCTCAGTCAAGGATCTAGGTTAATCATAGATTTCACCCAAATTATAAGCAGAGTTAACAATATCATTCAGTTTAGCATAGAATTCATCAAAACATTCATCATCAGACATTCTAATACTTTCAAATCTAGTAGTTAACTGCTGCAATTTATTTATCTTAATTGCCTTTGTGCCTTCATGTATAGTTTAGAGAATATTCCATGTAGTATGAGCAACCTCAACATTTGAGATTCTCTTGAATTTCTCCATAGGAACAGCATTAAAAATAGCATTTATGGCTTTGCTATATATTAAAAGCGGCTACTTCTTTCTGAGAAGTTGACCACTCGCTTACAGGAGTAGTTGGTTTCTCCCATCCGTATTCAACGAAGTTCCAAACTCTCTTATCAACAGATTTCAGGAATGCTTTCATCCTTACTTTCCAATAGACATAGTTGGTCCTATCAAAGTGAGGTGAGATCACAAGAGAGTGACCGTGTTCCATGACAAACAGGGTCAAGGATCAACTCTTAGATCAAAAGATCTAAAATACAAGAGCTAACCTGATCTGATACCACTTATAGGTTTTTAGACCCCTTAAAACACAAGTTGTTTAACCTAGTTATTTAGCCAAGTGATTACTTAAATAAATTATTCAGTTCTAGGTTAACACATTCAAATCATATCATGTAAATAATGCGGAAATATAAAGAACACACAATACGATAACCCAGGAAAACCAAATTGATAAAAAACCTAAGGAGGATTTAACCTAGCTATCCTCAAGGTAAAAAAGATCCACTATGAAAGAATTGAAGTTTGTATAATAGAACTTAGACCACTAACATCTTATTGCTACTTCGATTAGAAAACTTACTACCACGACCACGTGACAGCTTCGAGTCCACGAACTACTTTTTTCTTTGATATACGGCAACCACAAGTTCTCCTACTTGTGATTTTGAGACTCCACTCAAAAGTTTCAGATCTACTTTAAGTCCTTGACATGAATCTCAATCTTGATAACCCTAAGTGTGTATAAAGGTAAAAACCTCTAGATCTCACAAAAGATTCAACACACATCACATCAAAAGACTTCTAAAATGTAGCTAGGGTTTTTCCTTTTATACTTGGAGTAAAACATAAAACCCTACACCTCATATGAGCTTGGGCTGAATTGGAAATTCTACAGAAAAATAAATCTACGTGAGATTCGATTGATCAAGTCTAATTTTCGATCAATCGAGCCTTGCAAATTTAGTCCAATGAATTTTGCAATCACTCGATTCCAATTTTACAAATAAACACACTTTGAGCAGTCTAAACCTAGACTCTATGTTTTGATCATGGTTCACCAACACATTACAAATTGAAGTTCTAATACATTTAGTTTCTAAAGTCTTAGAACCTAACAGCTAGGAATAAAATTTTCTTCCACATCAAGGAAAAACAATGATAGCCAAGTTCTTTATAAAAAAACAAATAAATAAATAATGACAACCAAGTGAAGTTTCCTTAATTTAGAAAACTCAAATAACTATCCAAGTCATAATAAGAATTTGAGACAATTACATACTCAGCAATCTTTACTTGACACAATTTGTATCAAGCCATCTTCATTTCATAATAATTCCACCTTAATAAGAGGAAAATTTCCCTGAACAAGATAACTCATTGTCTCCATAATTAAATCCATGCTCTTGTGCACTTTATCAAACTAATTGCAAACTTGTAATAAATATTATCTTCTCATAAATTCCATTGATTAGTCGTACGTAACAATATAATTATATAACTATCGCACCAAATGTCATCCGTCTTAATGAGCCAAGCTTTGATATAACATTGTTGGGCCACAATCTAATCTTATTTGAAGTAAGAAATTTAACAAATAATTTTAATCTGTCCTCAAAAAGATTATAATCAAAATCACCGAGCCAAGATCTTAAACTCATAAAAACATATTAATCTCTAACAAAAGCACTAAGATTTACATGAAATCCCATTAGGAATAAATCATAGAACCAACCTTGAACGAATTCATTATAATAATAAAATAAGTTACAAAATCTTCTCAATTCATTTTCAATTCTTAAGGTAGCATCAAATATCTTAAATATTAGCATTGATGTGTATACTATGTTGTACATGCTAGAGTAGATGTGGAAGAGGATGCATAATAAGAATATTAGAATGTGAGGGTTATGTGGTGCAGCCTTGACGGCCTATGTCCATGGAAGAAACTCTTAAAAGTTACATTTTTATTATATGAAAGTGTAGTACAAAGTATATGTTACAATAAACTAGGAGAAAATGGGCTTTTGCCCTTTTTTTTAAAAAAAAAAAAAAAATCTAGCATTTTGCCCCATTTTCCAAACTAATGAAGGAAATGTCCTATTTTGAAACTCGATTTTTTATAAATCAAGTTTCAATTTAAAACTTGATTTTTGGACAATCGAGTTATAACAAACTGAAAATTAAAAAGAATTTTTTTTTTTTTTTTGGAACCCGAGTTCCATGTGAAGTACTCGAGTTCCAAAAAAAAAAAAAAAAAGTTTCTAACTCCACGTTCGCTATAACTCGATGTTCCAAAAATCGAGTTATAAATTTGAAACTCGATTTTTAGAAAATCGAGTTTCAAAACAGGGGAATTTCCCTAATTAGTTTGGGAAAATGGGCAAAATGCTGGATTTTTTGTGTGAAAGGGGCATTTGCCCATTTTGGCCCAATAAACCATAACATTAGTATATATAGTAGACTAAACTCTAGACTTCTAGTATAAGTAGGAGACTTTCCTTTCACACAAAGTAGGTGAGCTTGGACCTATTACATTGTACGCTAATATATGTTTAATATATTACTAACAAAATACAATGTTACATCTTTTATAGGAATTTATGCAACTCTCTTGAGATCTTTCTCGTTAGATATTACAATTCTATATGCTTACAATAAACACACATAAAAATTAAAAAATTAAAAATTAAAAAGAGAAGGAAAAAAGAAAAGATGCTTGTAGAATTGTCTTTGCCATGATTGATAGAAAATGAATATGAGATATTGACAACTTACTCAATTATTAATGGAATTAATTTTGTTTTCTTTGGTCCAAGTTGTAGAACGATTAGTTCGATAAGAAAGAAAGTTGTAGAACTATTAGTTTGATAAGAAAGAGATCGATGCCTAAGATCACAGAAAACACATGGTAAACCAGGACGGGGATCAAAGTAGATAGGTCAATTTGGATTATCGCTAGGTTGCCTGGTATATACTATTCAATCTTAATTATTTAAGCAACGTACTACTCATTGTGATTGATGGCTATATTTATGTCTATTTTCATTTCTTTCCTTCCCCCTACTTTACGTTGTCTCTAGAACAGTAGCTAAGATGCTAGTGTTTTTTGTTAATCAAATTGATATATTTCTACTAGTCAGCGATTCATGAATTTGTTTATTATTTATGCAACGTACTACTCATTATGATTGATGGCTATATTTATGTCTATTTTCATTTCTTTCCTTCCCCCTACTTTACGTTGTCTCTAGAACAGTAGCTAAGATGCTAGTGTTTTTTGTTAATCAAATTGATATATTTCTACTAGTCAGCGATTCATGAATTTGTTTTGGTTTTCTGGAGATGTCCAAGATTTGAACCCTCTCCTAAACTTAATTTTTTTTTTCTTTTTTCTTTTTTTAATTCTACTTTGATTCATTAATTGAGTTTAACTTCCAAATTGAAAGATTGACGTGGTATCATATTTTGTAGTAAGCTTAATACTACAACTAGTTTCACAACTTTGTCACAATTTTGCCATGTGGTGACTCGTGAGCGATGGAATCATGAACCTATCATTTTATTTCCACCACTTACTACTCACCACATTGACAAGTTGTAACAAAAGTTGTAGAAAATTGTTGTGATAGTAGACTTACTCTAGATTTTGTTTGTCTATTTATAGGTGTTGAAATCCCAAATTGAATCCAAAAAATTTCAAGAATTACATTTTCTTTTTCCCCCTTAGGATCATGCGGATCATGGTGGTTGATTTAATTGGCCCTGATTGGATGCCAAATTAACCAACTTCATAAATTAAGTGCCAAAATAACCAATGCCCTATTTGACCAAGTTTCATCGGGTTGACTATTGGTCAAACGAACTCACCAATTATAAACAAACAATTCAAATATCAAATGTTCAAATATGAAATGCAGTAACATTTATAGTAACTTTAACATTTTGGTATGGTAGCTTAAACAACATTTTTCAATTTTTAAACCATATTACACGTATTTTCATACACTTTTTCACCTACATGTATTTTTAAAAAATACAAACAACGTTACTAGAACAACGTTACTAAACGACCTTACCTATTAGAAAAGGTCTAACACCCATTAGCTCAAATTGCTAGTCAATATTTAAATAACAAATTCTTATAAACAAATATCAAATGTAGCTTGGCCTTAAACACGGAAGTTGCTTTTTTTTTTTCCTCATAGTGAGTTAAGAACATTTTTTTTTTTTTTTTTATAGTAAGTCTCGTGGTGAGTTGTGAATCTTGTGACAATGATTAAGCATAATTTATTCAATATGACTTTGGCCATTTATTTTTATTTTATTTTATTAGATACAATATAATTGAATTCTATCATCTGCTCTATTAAGATTTTTCTTTAACATCGAGCCAATACACTAATTAGTTTTTTGTGCAAGCGGGATTCGAATTCCAAGTCTATAATAAAAAATTTTATTAGTTGAGCTAATTAGAACATGTGACTTTAACATGAGTTAGGGTTTTATGGAAAGCAGGCATGCTTCCCATTTACCAACACCTAATGGCTTATTCCATATTAAGGTTAGGCCCAGGGCAAAGCCAAGGGGGTAGGACTGCAGGGGTCAATTGCCCCCTTTGACCCCCCAAACTCCTTTAATACAGGAGTTTAACGCTTACTTTGCCCCCCTTACCATATTTTTAAGATTAGTTAGCTTTCTATTAAAAAAAAAATTGCTAAGAAGAGATAAGTTTTACATATTATTTGAAAGAGGAAAAAAAAAAAAAAAAAAAACCAAACAGATAACTTAATAATGGACTCAGGATACTTTTTGTTTTCTGATATTAGAAGTCTCATGGAACTTTTAGTGTTTTACGATAATTGAAATTCAATATTTTTGAGGGAATCTCAACTAGCTGATCCATGGGTTTTATGGGTCAACAAGTTGTTGCTATAAAGTTGAAAAAGTTGAAAAATACGCTCTATTTTAAAGCCATGAAACAGGGGACTTTCGTGCTGGCTCCCCTAGCTCTCTGAAGTTTTGAATTTAAGTGGTGGAGGAAATCCTTACAAGCTTTTAATTTGTGCCTAAATTTGCATCATTTTCAAAGGTATTTTATAACTTTTGTTAGTTCCAACCAAAGCCATCTATAGCCAAGGTTAATTTTGCTGAGAGCTAATTGGTTTAAGATGTTATGAATGTAATAGAGAAGTTTATTTATTTATTTATTTTTGAGAAAAATGTAAGGGAATAGAGAAGTTTATTTAAGCTAGCATAATTTGGCTATTTGGTTGTCACATGGCTAAGATTATTATTGGGGCTGTATATATAGATATTTTTCTATTTCAATAAAGTTTGCTATTTCTTTCTCTATCAATATTTTTTATTTCATTTGTTTATAGGATGCCATTTCATTTTTTATTTCATTTGTTTATACGATGTCCCTACCATGATTGATTGTTCTGATCTAATAAATAGCTTCGCACTGATCACCCTCTGCCCCATTAGTGTCTTTTCCTTGAATTATTAGTTTTACTCCTTGGTTGTGAATGGACCCGACTGCTTTTGCATAACATCAGTACGTAGTTTCAATTTCTAATGGTCAAGTTTGTCGCCTACAAGTCTCACTCCAGTTATCAATAACAACAAATATTTAAAATTCATGACAAAAGGCAAAAGGGAACACGAGACTTTTGGCTGAATATTGTAAAAAATAAAGTTTATTTGTGATATAGGTACTATTCAAACTTATTTGGAAAGAAGTAAATTTTGGCAGCACCATTGTTGAAATTCTAAGAAAAAGTAGGAGAGAGGAGAGAGAAATTATGTGACAGATGTGGGAGAGAGAGAAAAAGTAATTTTGGCAATGATATTGCCAAAAATAAAAAAATAAAACTAAATTGTGGCAATTGAATTGCCGAAATTGGAGGATTAAAAATAAGAAAAAAAGAAGACTGAACTATGGCAAGAGTAATACTACTGCCATAAACTATTTTACCATATTTTTGCAAACTATTGTTATGACCAATTTCTTATTGGTTCTCATTAGGGTCCACCAATAACATCACTTTTTTATTTACCAATAATCACTTATCACATCAACAGTTTATAAAAGTTTTTATAAAAAAATTTGTATCTCTAGCATTTTGCCAAAAGTGGAGGATTAAAAAAAAAAAAACTCAATTGTGGCAATTGAATTGCCACAATTGGAGGAGTAATAATGCAACCTGAATTTCGGCAATTCAATTGCCACAATTGAGTTTTTTTTTTTTTTTTTTTTTTTTTTTTTTTTTTTTTTATAATTTTAAATCCTCCACTTTTGGTAAAATGCTAGAGATACAAATTTTGTTACAAAATTTTTCATAAACTGTTGATGTGATGAGTGATTATTGGTAAATTAAAAAGTGATATTATTGGTGGGCCCTGATGAGAACCAGTAAGAAATTTTCCATAATAACAGTTTGTAAAAATAAGGTAAAATAGTTTATGGCCGTACCATTACTCTTGCCACAGTTCAGTTTTATTTATTTATTTTTTAATCCTCCAATTTCGGCAATTCAATTGCCACAATTCAGTTTTTATTTATTTATTTTGGTAATATCATTGCCGAAATTCCTTCTTCTCTCTCTCACATCCATCACATAATTTCTCTCTCCTACTTTTTTTCTTAGAATTTCAGCAATGGTATTGTCAAAATTCACTTCCCTCCTCATTTATCACAAATAAACTTCATTTTTTATAATATTCAGCCAAAAGACTCAGGGAACATAGTATAAAAAAAAAGTAATTGAACACGTATCATTACATTACACCCACTACCCAAGTTATTAATTTATTTCTTCCATATCAATCGACATTCTCTCCTACGATTATTTGCAGAGATCTGATTTAGATGTTTGGTGTATGTGATCTATAATCTAATCGCTTAATGTTTAAAGTTTCATTATTTTTATTATTATTTAGATAATAGATTTCGTTTAGTTAGTTTGTAACATGTATGCTCTCTTTTGGGCCAATGGGCAAGCTACTGTAACATATCTTGGAATGTGCCGATTGAGGTTTTTTTTTTTTTTTTTTTTTTTTTTTTTTTTTTTGTATTTAATAAAAGTATTCTGCATACATTCAAGATTCATCAACAAAAAAAAAAAAACTAAAGTAATTGTTGACTCAAGGAGTACCTGCCCTTGGGATCATTACCCTTGAACCTCAAAAGGATTTTGGAGAAAGCCTACAATTGCAAAAATTTTCGCACTTAATTGATGTGGAAGATTGTTAGTGATAAATAAAAAATTGATGTGAGGTTCGCATCCAAACAGAAATCAGTAAAATCTCTTGTTAATTCAACTGTTGTAAAAAATGATGTGAATACTTTTGCTTATTTTATTTGAAGACCCAATTGGCAAGTGACTTTCATTAATGCTAGCATTGCCTTGGTCCTCAGATTGGGCCCATGCATCATATTAGCATCCGAATGGGTTGGTCCGCTTTGTAGTCCACATGCGTAGCAAAGAGCAAAAAATTAACAAAGCTCCAGACCAAAATCAAAATTAACCAGAAATTCTCTCTCTCTCTCTCTCTCTCTCTCTCTCTCTCTCTCTCTCTCTCTCTCTCTCCAATTTATAAAATTTCATAGAAAGCATTTGTTTTATTAATACAAAAAATAATCAAAAAAGATTATACTTTATAGTTTATACCCATTATTATTATTTTGTGAAGCAATGTTATTAAACTCGGTCGATTGGACTGGTAATCCGATAACCGGGCACATAGATTAGTTCAAGCCATCAATTGGATCGGATGTATATAAGCCCTGGTCAAAATCGGTAAAAACCCGATGGGTTCTAAGCAAATTGTGTGACCTAGCTGGGTTTGAATAGAACCGGTTTTGACCGAGTCTTGTATATATCTGATCCATTTGATGGCCCAAACTAGTCTATGTTGGGTTAGTGAATTGTGTAAAATTACAATAATAGGTCCATTTCATTGATTTCTTTATTGTTTAATGTGTAATAATATATAAATTTAAATAGGAAAAAACCTAAATTAAAAAAAAAAAAAATCATTTTTCAGTTTCACATAACCATTTAGCACATAGGTATGAGTATATCAACATATATTATATAATTTATTGCTTAAACCTTCTTTTCTCTTCCTCTTTTTATGTTGTTTGTGCTTTATTTATTTATTTTTTTTATGAGTTTAAGTCTTCAACTTTTTTTTCCTCTTCTTTTGTTTATGTAGTTTGAGATTTCCCTTCTTCTTCTTCTTTTTTTTCTTTTTTTTAATATACAAAATTTCAAGACATGTAACAAGATTTTATTTAGCAAAAACTTTGTTGCAATCTTATGAAATTTGTTTATTTTGCTTGTGAATTTTACAGAATTTCTAATGTTATTGCTTGTGAATCCTTGATTTTGAATTATAATGGCAAGTTTAATTTAGGCATATGTTTTTTTTTTAATTTTTTTAATTTACATATTCATGTTATGATTCTCAAACTTACTTTTATATATATATTTAATTTTTGAAATTTTTTTATTTGATCCTGCGATTTGACTGTTGACCCACTGGTTGAACCAGTGGTCCAATAATCTTAGCTCATAAACCAAGTCAATGTTTGATCCAAGTTTAATAACCACGTTGTCAATTGAGGTAAATGGATAAGTGTTCAACTTTTTTTTTTTTTTTTTTGGAGAAATGGATAGTTGTTCAAATGAATTGCTTGTACCAAACATTATATGTTAGTGTTAGTTTGACTAATTTTTTTTTTTCATAAGTCTGCTAAAAAAAAAAAAGTCATAAGAAATTTATGTGCTTTATTTTATCAAGCATAACTTTTTATCTAATCTATAAAAAAAAATGCTAATTTATTTTTAGAATCGCATAGCTTCTTTTTTTTCTTTTTCTTTTTTCATATGAGATTAATTTTATCTGATTTATTTTTAAATTAAACAAGTAAAGAAAATACTAAAACTATTTCAAAAGACACTTTTTATTTAAATCTTAAGTAAATGATGAAAATAACTTAATTACGACTTAAAAAAAAAAATCATTCCCAATTTGATGGCAAGTTGGCAACGTTATAAATATCAAGAATAAAATTAAAGAATAAAGAAAGTTAACAAACAAAACTAAAATTTGAAATTGGCGGGTTCTTTTCTCTCATATTATTATTTTTTTTTTTCCCATAAAGTCAAAAACCCTCCCACATATGACATAATGCAAAGAAGCCCAATTTGGGCGTAGGGGACTAGGGGTGGCAAATGGGCGGGTTGGGTCATAAATGGGTTGGGTATGTAATTAACCATTTATCCATTTATGATCCGTTTATATATAAATTAATTATTCATTACCCGCCCAACCCATTTAATTAGTAACCTGCCCATTTAACCCAATATGATCCAAATAAATAAATAACTTGTTACTAGATTTTCCCATTAAGTTAGCAACTACAAAATTTCTCATAAACCAAATAGGACCCTTGAAAATCAGATTAAAATCTTTTAGCTTTATAACAACATCAACCACTCCATTTTCATTTATTTTCCCAAACTTTCTCACAAACCAAACAGAACTTCTCCTCACCCAGACCAATACCTAGTTAATCAAACAACTTTGTAAGTATTTATCAATGTAATCAACTTGCAATTATCCAAAAGCTAAACTAGCTGAGAGAGGGTGAGTCATAGAAATAGTCACACACTTGACACAGACCTTCAATCCCCAAATTTCAAAAAGGCAAAAATGCGACTACAACAACAACAACTACAGCCACAGACTCAACCTCAACAAACATCACTATCAGCAGCAACAACAACAGCAGTAGCAACAACAACCACCACTTCAGGCGGAGGACACAATGATGGCACCCACTAGCTCCGTCCGAGGAGGCGCCGCCGAAATAGGTGGCTAAAGCAATGGACAGACTCAACCATGCTGTGGTCTCATTGCCGATATCAAGCTTAGCGACGATCGACTCTTGGAAGCGCTATTCTTCGCCGCACAGCCTTACCAGAGCAACAAACCTTTCCACTTGTTCCTCAAAGAAGACTCCTCCATGAGCCAACACCTCCACGACCTCCACTCTGTTGTTAGGGTTTCGTCGTTTTTGAAATTGTGTTTTTTGATTTACGGTAGGAAGGCAGCTAGAGGAATCTGGGGTTTTGAGTAAATCGCTTCGGTCTCGAAGTAATTCCTGGGGTTTTGAGTGAAACACTTTTGGGAAAGTGTTTGGCTACTGAGAAAATTTAAGGGAGAGAGTGTTTGGCTACTGAGAAAATTTGAGGGAAAGTGAGACTGAGGGACAAATCTTTGGGCTTAGAAATCTAGAGTTGTTTATTTAAGTTTTAGATTTTAAAAGGTTTAGTGGGTATTAGTGGGTTTATTTAATTTTGAATTTTAGATAGGTTTAGTGGGTATTAGTGGATTTATCCATTTAGACCCACCTAATTAAATAACCAAATGGGTCTTTATCCGTTTAACCCAAATACTTAAATGGGTTGTGTTAAGACTTATCCAATTAAGGTGAGTAATGGGCGGATTCATGGATATAGATAAAACTTGCCACCCCTATAGGGGACTTAGCCAGGAATAAGAAGAAATGGAGGCCCAAATTCTGTTGGCTCTGTGCTGATTGCAAGTGCCACGGCTGCAATGGCATTGGCACCAATACCATGAAGCGCAATCAGCGAATCGAAGAAGATCAGAACTAAGATGATATTGATATATTCTATTTCTATAACCAATGCTCTCTAGACTTCTTTTATTAACATACTTGCTAATGCAATTTTTACTAAACAGATCTCTTTGTTTTTTTCTTTGTCTTTTGTTTTTGTTTTTGTTTTTTTTTTTTGCAATGTTTCACAAGAAAGAATTGTGAAAGTTTCATGGGCCATTGTCCATTATCCATAACCAATTGGAGTTTAAACTCGTTTAAGAATTTGAATTGCAGTAACTCATTCCCCACCTCCTTCATATGTAGATTGGCTCCCATTCTCATCATATCTTTTGCCTCTCGGAGATTAAACCCATGGTTACCTCTTCTCTGTAGGAAACTAGGAATGTCTTAGAAGAGTGGAGAGGAAAAACTCCTATTAGAGGAGAGCATATTACGTGCTGAATCCTCTTTTATATATATATATATATATATACACACACACACAATAAAAAAGCCATATTCTAAGGCAATTTTTCTTCATATTTAGTTCTTACTAACAAAATAATTCAACTTAACTGTTAGGACATATGTAATTCACTTGTTAGGAACATATGTCACTATTTTATGTAATTGAGTAATTCTTTGACAAAACGCATTTTACTTGTATTTGGGTAGATCTAGGATGTGTTTAATACTTCTAGAAACCTTGTTTCAAGTTCAAGTATTAAAGCCATGCAAGTCTGTCCAAGATTCAAGTGTGAAAAGTACTGTTCATTAAAGCTCGACAGCTAGCTATCTATCGAGACATGTAGAGCTGTTGAAGCCCATGGCTCGACAGCAGCTCAACAGATAGGTACCTGTCGAGGTTTATGAAAAACAAAAATTTAGTTCTGTTTTGACTTTAATCCGTGATTATGTGTTTGGGCTTTCTTTTCTCACAACCCTAGACATATAAAAGGATTATTTTAAGGGTTGTCAAAGGCAGAACAAGTTGCACAAGTATTGAGCAAAAGTTTCTTCAAGCAAATTGTGACTGGAGACAGAATTTGCCCTAGTTCATATTTCTTGTGAAGAAGCTGCTGTGTTTGCACATTGTAGGGTTTTGTGACCAAGCATCTTCTCAATCTTTATCATCTGGATGAAATGAAGAACTTTGCAGCCAACAACCTTCTCTACTTGGTGATTGAAGTCACGTACTGAGATTTACGCAATTGGTTAGTCACGTACTGGGAGCCGTGCATTAAAAGGAAAGATTTTCACTATAGAACAAGTCCAATTGGGTATTAGGGAAGGGTTCAACTGTAGGTTGGTATAACGTACTAGGATTCCTTTACTTGTAACAACTTATTGTGATAATAGTGGATTCTCGGGAGTGGTAACCTTAAAATCATCCGGTGAGGTTTTTTCTGTGTAAGTTTTCTCCATTCATAAACAAATCACCATGTCAATTTATTTTCCACTGCATACTTAGTTTAATTGGTGATTTGTTTGTGCTACCATGCGTTTACATGTTAATTTGATTAATTAATAAACTTAGCTAATTAATCAATTAATTTATCACAAGGGGTCAATTTGTTTTTAGCCTATCAAGTGGTATCAGAGCAGGCACACTTTGATTAAGATTAATCTTTGCTGTATTTTCCATTGACCCCTGTTTGTCATGAATAGAGGATATTCTCTTATTATACCTCATTTATTTGATGGCACTAACTATGTATACTAGAAAGTATGCATGAGAGCTTTCTTGTAGTCATTAGATGAGAGAGTGTGGCAAGCTGTGGAGATAGGTTGGACCAAGCCGAAGGAAGCACCGATCGATTGGGATGATGCTAAGATCAAGGCGGCGAATTTCAACAATAGAGCATTGAATGTCTTATTTAGTGCGGTCACCAATGAAGAGTTCAAGAAGATATCCTCCACTAAAACTGTGAAGGAAGCATGGACCATTCTCCAGACAACCTATGAGGGAACAAAGGCTGTCAAGGACTTGAAGCTTCAAAGGCCGTCAAGGACTTGAAGCTTCAAAGGCTCACTACTAGTTTCGAAGAGATTATGATGGAGGAGGATGAGTCATTTGATGAGTTCTATGATTGTGAACTCAGCTTTTAATCTTGGGGAAACCATTCCTAAACCCAAGATTGTGAGAAAAGTGCTCAGATCTCTACCTGAGAGATTCCATGCCAAGATCACCGCGATCAAGGAATCACAGGACATTGACAAGATTCCTTTGACAAAGCTAGTTGGTAATGTGCAGACCTATAAGTTAGGTTTAACAAGAATTGGTAAGTCGAGTAAAGGCAAGAGCATGGCATTGAAAGCCAAGAGCAGTGATACTGATGAGTCTTCAGACGATGAAGATTCTAAGATGAAGTCCTACATTACAAGGTAATTCAAGAAGTTCATGAAGAATGCCAATGAGAAGGGCTTCAACAAGGACCATAGGCAATCCAGTTCTTCTCAGTTCAAGAGCCAAGACAAAGGGAAGAAGTATGTTAGGGATGGCGGTCAGTACACTATTCCTTCAGGATCAAAGTGCTTTGGGTGTCGAGGCTTCGGTCACATGAAACAAGAGTGCCCCAAATATCTCAAGACCATTGGGAAGAGCAAGGCACTTGCTGCTACATTGAGCAACACTAAGCCTGAAGATGATTCCGACAATAAGGATGATAGAATCTTGAATGCCTTCACTGCCACTGTCAATCCTACTGAGGGGATTGTTGAAGATGTGGATAAAGAAGAGAAATTGGTGGAGTCCAAGTTTGAGAATATGGATGAACAAGATGACATCCACACAACCTATGCAAAGCTGTACAAGGTCTCAGAAAAGCATGAGAAGTTGTATAGGTTGACCACAAAGAAGCTTAATGATGTGGAGCTTGAGCGTGAAGAGCTTTCCATAAAGTTTGATGAAGCCAATCAGACTATTGGAGCACTGAGGTTTAAGAATAACTTCTTGGCTGAGAAGATCAAGAAGCTCAAGGCAGAACTGTTCCAAGTCAGAACTTAGCTGGAAAGGACTTCAAGTGCTAAGCTCGATGAAATGCTGAGTCTTCAAAAATCTGCTTCCGATCGAACCGATTTAGGGTATGATTTCTCTCCTTCTAATATTGCTTCTACTAGTACTACTGTTTTTGTTCCTCCTAGTAATAATGTTGAGATTAAGAACACTAATGTCAAAACTGATTTAGCTAGTGAGAACATAGACAAGGGTAACTCTATCTTAGGAGCACCCCCTAAGCAAGATAAGAAAGAAGCTAAAAACCCTATGGCTAAGAAGGCTAACTTTCAAAAGCCTAAACAGAAGAAGCAGCATCTCTGTCATCACTGTGGAGCAGCCGATCATACTCGAACTAATTTCTATAAGTGGTTAGCCACTCAACAGATCAACGGCATGATTGCATCAGGAAACCAGAATCAGTTTCCATCCTCTTTTGCTCCTCTTAGAGATCTTGTCAAAGCCCTCATGTTCCTTTCGAACTTGAATGGTTTCAATTCTTCTCCCTCACCACCAGATCAAGGATTTGCTAGACTGAAAGGTTCTTCTAAGGTGTGGAAGGAAAAGGGCTCTAAGTGATTCTATCACTTTTTCTCTCTCTCCATTTCTTATTTTTGGTTGCATTACTTATGTGTTTTTCTTTATTGTTTTGAGTCAATCTAGTTTTATTCTTTGATTTGTTTAACATGTTTTTGTGTGTTTTCAATTTTGTTTATTTTGTTTTTTTATAAAAATAAAAAAAAAAATGAAAAAATTATAAAAATACCAAAATAGTGTGTGTTTGTGTACATTGGTACTTTTGTACCTTGGATGGCCATTGAAACAAAGTTTTCTAAACTTTGTATCTTTGGTAGCTTAGCTGAGCATCTCAATGCATAACTAAGCAAGTGAGCTTTGTGACTCGTGTTTGTGATGAGTAAGATTAAGTAATTTCTTGTACTTAACACTCGTATCACTCTTTTTGACGGGAATGACTAAAAATCCTAAAAGAAAGGCATAAATAACCATCTCACCATTGTTGCCCGCTAATCATGAAATGACATCTGTATACTTCGGCATAGCAAAAGTGCAATGTCAATGACATTTGTATGCTACGACATAGCAAAATTGGAATGTCAAATGCTTAATATCATTGGTTAAAAAGAAAACATGCAATATTCACTTAAAAAGAAAAGTATGCAAAGAAAAATAAAAGCAAAAAGATAAAAATGCTTTATATATGATTGTAAGCGTGTATTCTAGGAGATGTGGGAGTTATAGGATATACCTCAAAGGTGATAGTTCCCATCAAACAGTTGTGACTGTGTGTGAGTTAAAATGATTTTCTCATATTTCAAATTGTCATAACATGTATACACTTATGCAATCTTGCAATGTTTTTCACACACAACACGCAATATTCTTTGCTACTCTTGATACATGTGCAGGTACAATGTGATTTGGCTATCACAAGGAATACATGTGTTAATGTATGCTCACAAACTGTCTTAACTTGTTTTTGAAATTTAAAATTGCTTAGACTTGTTTAGTGTGTGTGTGTGTTTTTGGGATCTATGTGCTTAATTTTTTTATGATTGAGAGATGATTTTAAGGTTCAAAATGTTGTTTGGATCATTGGTTAAGTTGTATGCTTGATTGCATTCATATCTGTGTTTTTTCCTTCTTGAAAAACTGTTTTTGAGCAATCTCGACACCTCTCGATACCTAGCCTATCTATTGAGCTCATCAGTTGTTTTTCATCGCAATCTCAACACCTCTTGATAGCTAGGTGGATTAATCGAGAAACCTCCTATCTCCTTAATAGCTCCTCGACAGATCCTCGATCCATCGAGCTTCCTTTTTGAAATAGGCACCCCTTGCTTCTTGAATAAACTTTTACTAGGCTTTCCCTTAAGAAAATTACTCTGATTTGGCTTTCTCTCTCTTTCGTTACAACAGAGCCCCCACAGTTCCCGACTGCCGTGTGCACATACTTCAACCTACTCGACAGCTTCTTCTATCGAGCTCTTTAAGGCTCGACAGATCCTTGACACCTCTCGATCTGTCGAGAATTACTGAGGTGCTATATAAGGAGCGTCCGCGATCTCAGCCTCACTTTCCTTGATCTATCCACGCCTGTTCACCTCTCAAACACTCTTTTCTCTCTTTAAACTTCTTTCCCAAGAGATTTCCGGCCTTAATCAAGTTCCTCTTCACTTGGTAAGTGTCTAAATCCCTCATATTCATGCATTTCATGATTTTTAACCTAAGTTTTTGGGCTTTTTGAAAATTTTGGGGTTTTTCAAAATCATAGTGGTTTTTGCACAAATTTTGGGATGGGTTTTGAAGATTTGATCTTAAAAACTTCATGCATTGCATCTCATGTGCATTATAACTATATTTTCATACATTTAGACGTGTGTTATATATGTTTAACTGCTTGTGTGCTGGTAGGATTGGATTGGGCTGAGCCCATGATGCAAAAATAATACATGTAGAAAGTGCCCTAGTTCATTATTCTTTCTGAAGAAGCTACCACATCTTTACGCCAAGGGTTTTGTTACCAAGGAGCTTCCTGATCTTCATTGTTGATGAACTGAAGAACTTTGCAGCCAACAACCTCTTCAAGTTGGTGAGTTAGTGACGTACTGGGATCCATGCATCATTGGTTAGTCATGTACTGGGATTCATGCATTGAACGAAAAGATTGCCGCTACAATACAAGTCCAATTGGGTATTGGGATAAGGGTTCAACTGTAGGTTGGTATTTCAGGATAGGCCAAAGGGTTTGGTAAAATTTGTTATACTTGTAACCGCTTGTGATTTATAATAGTGGATTCTTGGGAGTGGTGACCTTAAATTCACCCGGTGGGGTTTTGCCTCGGTGGTTTTCCGCATTCGTAAACAAATCGCCTGTGTCAAATTTATTTTCTGCTGCATTTAGTTTAGTTGGTAATTTGTTTGTGCTACCACGCTATTGCATGTAATTTGACTAATTAATTAATTTGGGTAATTAATTAATTTGCAAGGAGTCAATTCATTTTAACTCAACATATTGAAATGGTGTTATTGTGGAAGAACTGCCACCATAGAAATCAGGACTGACTTTAACAGCTTCATCAAACCCAGCAATGCAAAGGTTTTAAAGAGAGGGGAGTTGCCCAAGTGATGGCAAATTGAGGCAAAATCTGCAAGAGTTTAGGTGATTATCTTTAACATTTGAAAATGAATAACCTCCTACCCAATTAGGAAAGCTTGTTGAGTACGTCCCTTTCACTTTGAGAAATAATATCATCAGCATCCCACTCCAATGTTAGCTCCTTAAGCTGTCTCTTAGCCTTCAACTTTGCATACAAAGCATTTGTTGGGTTTATCACATCTTGAAGCTTTGCTATCAAAATGGCTCCTCTGAGATTTGGAAGCTTCCTGAACTCTCCAATTTGGAATCCAATATTCTTGTTGGCAACAAATTTAGTCAAAGTCTGAAGACATTTTAATCTGCTTATGTGTATTGGCATCCTTTTTATACTGGTTCCAATAATATCAAGATAACGCAAATTAATGAGCTTTTGCATATGTGTTGGAAACATAACGAGAAATTTACATCCTAATAGATTCAATGTCAGTAAATTACACAACTTGCATATAGAGTTAGGCAACCTCTCAATTTTAGTGCAAGAGGCATCTAGATGGCGTAGATGTTTAAAATCTCCAATTGACTCAAGTAACTCTGTCAAATTAGCATAATGAGCAAGAGAGAGCACACGTAAGGATCTTAGCATTAAAAATTGATCACGTGGTACCTTCTTTGCTATTTATAAGTCCAAATCTACTTTGTACAATTCTAATGGAAGGAAGGTGCATAAATGCTTAACTTTGTACAAAGCCTCAAACTTCTTTGATGTGTCATATTTTGTTCTAATGTTGTCTAGATTGAAAAAAAAATTTCTCCAGATACAAATTTAGCTAAATCATGGTTAAGGTCATGCATTATAAAATGCAATTTGTTGCCATTTAATCGTTGTAAAAGTGACCTCAATACTAGATCAAGGAAGTACTCATCACCTATATCTTCCATTTCTTCATTTACGTCTTGTTGTTGCAAGAAATCCTCTGCCATCCACAATTGAACAAGTTCTTCCTTTTTGAATATATAATTTTCGGGAATATCAAACAATATGCAAAGCATCGTTTTAAATGTGAGGGTATATAATTATAACTTAATTTTAAAGCTGGCAAAATATTACCCCCATCACTAGGCAAACTCCAAATTTTGCTCTTCAAAATCTTATACCATTCCTCTACATCTAGTTTACAATGCAATAGAGCACCAAGTGCTTTTGTTGCTAATGGTAAGCTGTCACACCGCTTAATGATTTGTTTGCCAATTCTTTCAAATCCTGGATATGCATTAGAGTTTCCATTTTCAAAGGCATGATATGCAAATAACAACCAACAATCTTCTTCTGATAATTTATTAAGATAACAAATTTGAATAGGGCGCATAACCGATGCAACACATTCATTACGTGATGTCACAATAATCCTATTTCCCATTGTCCCATATTTAAATGGATTTTTTAAGAGCTCTCAGTCATCATATTTTTCTTTCCATACATCATCAAGAACTAGTAAAAACTTTTTTCCTATCAAACTCTCCTTCAATGTAGTTTGAATCATATTAATGTCTGTAGTGTCACATATTTGTAAAGGGACAGCCTCAAGAATTAATTTTGTGATCTTAAGCACATCAAATTCTTCAGAAACACAAACCCAATATCTAAGGCTAAAATGCTCAGTGATTCTTTGATCATTGTAGATAAGTCGAGCAAGGGTGGTCTTGCCAATCCCACCCATGCCCACTATGGGAATCACACGGGTGGTCATTGGTTTTTGCATCATTTGAGATTAACAAGTTGACTATTGGTTTTTGCATCATTCTAGTTTCTTTTAGTAGAGAAGGTGTGGGGCCTCTTTCGGAAGATTTCCCTTCAACACCTGCTCTCAGGCCTAAAACATTTGTTTGTGTTACTAGAGATTCCAGCCTATCCAGGACTCTTTCTATGTTTGATTCAAGTTTCATCCCAGACCAATTTAATGAAGCAGAGATAAAATTATGTACCTTACTCTTAGCTTCCAACCGGCACTGCAAAGCTTTAGTAGCAATCTCATCCAAAAGGTCCTTTGCATAATAGACAGCATCTTTGAGCTCATCGAGCCACTTTTTCACAGCTGGATTAGTGATTTCTTTTTCCTCTGTATCATTGAGCACTGCGTTAAGGGCAAGACATGACGTCTCCAACTTCTTTAGCAGTGTATCAGAGACTTTTCTTCCCCGGATGAAGTCCAGAACCTCTCGAGATGCCAATCTGTCAAACAACACGCAAAGGGTTGCATTCAGAATTGCTTTTCCCACTAGGGCCTCAGCCATGTTTTTCTTTTTGCAATTAATGGAAAGAAATTGGATAAAAATAACTACAGCAAACTAAAAGAGATCAGTTTGTTACTTTGTGGTGTAAAAGACCGTGCACTTCTTACTTTATTTATATAGATGCAGTCCTTGTCCTTTGGTGAGGTGCCTGCCATGCCTACATAGTTGTCAAGGTTGACTTGACCTTGCTTGGTAAGGATGAATTTCTCAGTTTAGATCAAACGAGCGAAATGCGGCAAAAGGAAGGAAAATCCATGGGCCGACCCCATCGTCTCCACCCCATAGGAACTACGAGATCACCGCAAGGACGCCTTCGGCATCTAGGGGTTGTGGACCGACCATAGAACCTTGTTCAATAAGTGGAACGCATTAGCTATCCATTCTAAGGTTGGGCAGTAAGGGTTGGAGAAGGGCAATCACTCATTATTAAAACCATCATTCTTAAGACCAAAGAGCCGGGAGGAAAGGGGGGGGGGGGGGGGTTCCGTTCCTAGTTCTCCTGTAGCTGGATCCTCCGAAACCACAAGAATCCTTAGTTAGAATGGGATTCCAACTCAGCATCCATTTTTGAGATTTTGAGAAGAGTTGCTCTTCTGGAGAGCACAGTACGATGAAAGTTGTAAGCAAAGGACGACGAACAAGATATGAATAAACTAATGAGGATGGCACAAAGTTGCTATTTGAAGTAGTCCTTTTCCATGAAAGTTATTGTCAGTTCTATTTCTTTTTTTGGTAGCACATTGGCAATTCTATAAATCTTATGCTAAGAATATTTGCGATTACATTATCAGGATTTTTTCCCCCAAAGTCATTGAAAGGGTCTACTCTACAGATAAGTTGTGGGAAGAATGATGTCTAGCTGCAAACGGATGTTCATTCCCTTTTTCTCCAGGTGAACCGTTTCATGACCCAAATACCGTCAAAAAAATTGTATTTTATAAGTCTATGATTTTTTTTTTTTTTGCTGGGTAATTGCGGGGGATAGAACCCCCGAGCTAACAATTACAAACGGAACCGGGTGCCACTAGGCTACAAGGCCCAGTGGTTTTATAAGTCTATGATTAAAACTTGCACATAATGGTTTTTAACTTAGTCTGTACTATTAATAACAGGATTTTCCTTCTGCTCAAATTTTTTTTTAAAAAAATATAGGATTCTCTATTTGGATTTCAACATTTTGCGTACTAAAAAGTTCTTACACAAATCTTAAACTCTCTAAAATACCCCTATCTTTTAGTTAAATAATGTAATCTTAAATTTAAAAACACAAATTGGTTAAAAGAGTAATTTACTATTTTTTAAAAAATTTCCTATGTTTTTGTTTTTTTGTTTTTGTTTTTTGTTTTTTTTTTTTTTTGTTTTTTTTTTCTACGATTTGAATTACTACTTTTTATTTTAAACTCAAATTTCAAACTTTCATCAACTCTCACGTAGAAAAAGGTCCTAGAAACTAGGACACTATTACTGTCTCACTTTTTAACATTACGACACTAAACCCGAAATTAAAAAATAATATAATGCGATGAGGCTAATTTTAAAACAATACTATGATGTGTGTCATCCAACCAAACTGAAAGCTCGATTATGTGTTAAAACACAAGAGCTGTCTAGACCCCTAAATTAAAAGTTACAGCTTGGTTGATTTTACTCTAACTTAAACTAAGTGCGGAATAGAGTAAATGAGTGAACAAACAATAAAACTACTCTAAGCCATATTTATCAAAACATAGCAGTAAAATGAAAGCTAAAAGAGAAGGGAGGAAGAATGCAAACACAAGATAACACACCGATGTGTTATTGAAGAGAAAACCAAAGTACTCGGTGTAAAAACTCTCCGCCGTCCTCCAAGCGGTAAATCGATCCACTAGACAATAAGTTGGGATACACGAATAGCAAGAGATCCTCCAAGCCTAATCTACCCAATGCACCTAAGCCCTCCAAGCTCCTACTCCAACAAGGCTTCTCGGAACCATGTCTTGTCTAACTTTCCGGATCCCGCAATATGCCCGATTGCATCCGTCAAAGCTTGGCCTCTTCCAATGCTTCCTAGCTGCACCAAAATCTCATTTGACACTCAGAATGAGTGTGGTAAGTGTTTGGGCTACCAACCTCTCAAAGATTTGGAAATGGAGAGGTAGGAGTTAAGGAAAAACCACAATGGATTGTGTACAGAATTGTGGGTATAGCAATCTCTCACTCTCAAGGATAGTGGCTAGGGTTTTCTCTCTTAAAAGCACTCCTATCAATATGTGGGTAATGAGGGTATATATAGTGTGTGTAGAGACCTGGTGTATTCTGTTTTGCGGGTGTCTCGAGAGAAGGCCTTACCCGCAAGACACTCGTGAAAACTAGCTGTCACCATCTGTCATAACTCTTCGCATTCTAGTCATGTGCTGAGCACATGCTTCACTTCATGAGAAGGCTTCTCGCGAGCTACCAGCAAAAACTTCTTCCCTCTTCACTTTGCCTTGAGTCTTCACACTCTCTCTCTCATACACAACCCTTACAAAGAAATCCCATATAAAATACAGGGTACATAAGACTGAACATAATTACAATCAAATTTGGCACGGAATAAAAGCTAACACAAAATAATTGTAAATCACAACTTTACACAAAACATTACCAATAAATTTGCTAAGATTTTTAAATAACTTAAATTCAATATTAAAGCAAAATCATTACTCATAAGAAAGTAAAAAAGATTATATTGTCGAAAGCCCTTTTTTAGATTAAGAAAGGAGTAGAACTTTCTATTTATAATGGACCAAGTAAGCCAAGTATATTTAACGTGACTATTTTGGGGAGCTCAATCTAATATATATATATATATATATATGTAAAATTTTATATATTACTAAGAATGTTTTTCAAAGTTTTAAGGAGCATATAATGTGACTTCGTCTTTGACTAGATCTCACTTTATAATAATATATTATACTATATAAAAAAAGTTAAGCTTAAAAGCCGCAGTTGTGCCAAATCGCTACTATCACTAATTAGTAAATTAATTATATTTATATATATATATATATATAACTCATGTTTTGACTAAATTATAAGATTTTACAATAATTTATAAAAAAAATTAAATTCTATTCAAACTAAAAATCTTTTATTAAAATTTTCTAAACTTAAATCTACACAACCCAGTTTTTTTTTTTTTTTTTTTTTTTTTTTTTTTTTTTTTTTTTCCCTTGAAGTATAATAAATTTTGGACTTAGAAGCCGTGGTTGGGTTAAGTGACTACTCTTACTAATTAGTAAATTAATTATATATAAAAAAACAATTCATGTTTTGGCTAAAGGATGTAAGTTTAAAAATAATTTAAAATAAGATTTAACAATAAATTAAAACAAATTTAAATTATATTCAAACTAAAAGTCTATTAGCAAAAAATTCTAAACTTAAATCCTACACAACCCACATTTTTGTTTTTGTTTTGTTTTGTTTTTTTTTTTTTTCCCCTCAAGTATAACGAAAGTTGAGCTTAGAAATTATGGTTGCGTTAAGTGGCTACTCTCACTAATAAATTAATTAATTTTATCCAAAAAAAAAAAAAAAGTAGCTCACATTTTGACTAAGGAATAAAATTTAACAATAATTTAAAACAAATTTAAATTCTATTCAAACTAAATTCTTTTATAAAAAATTTATAAATTTAAATCTCATAGAAAAACCTATGCTTTCTTTCTTTAAAAAATTCACGTTTTGACTAAGGGATAAGATTTAACAATAGTCATATTTTTTATTTTGATTTTTTCCCTCAAGTTGCATGTTTTAACAATAATTTAAAATAAATTTAAATTCTATTCAAAATAAAAGACTATTATAAAAAATTTTGTAAACTTAAATCTCACACAACATGGTCTTTTATTTTAGTATAATTTATTATTACTAATTATTTAATATTTTTGATTTAATTATTTTAAAAATTTTAGCTTAAATATGAATCCTCATTAAGCCATGCATTGCATAGGAATTATATATATAGCCAAAGCTGAGAGAAAATCAAATTAAATTCTAAATTGGAGTCTAATTTTATGCCACGTGTCTCAGCTAATTTTTTAAATTTGTGTATCAAGTGAATTATTAGGTGCAAAAATCAAAGTGTCCAAATTCAATTAGATTCTAAATTGAATTTTAATTAGAGTTCAATTTTGCACCTTATGTCCCTTAAAATTTTTAATTTTTGTGGCAAGTGAATTATTGGATGCAAAAAACGAACAGTCTAGATCCAATTAGATTCTAAAACATAATGCAAGTATTCTACTGGATTGTTTTTGATCTCATTTGATCTTGTATTTTTATGTTTTTTGTGTTTTTGGAGGAGAGCGACATAAAAGTGGTGTAAAATTACATATTTAACCCAATTTTTAACAGAAGTGGGTTACAAATCTCTAACTGAGCTAACCTTAGATGAGTAAAATGTCAAATTTCAAACTACGGGTAGACAACTTAAATTTCAGCCAAATCATAAGTGGGTAAGATGTAATTTGACCCTTTTTTTTTTACATCAATCCCAACCAAACTCAAAAACTCATCATCTCAATTCTAAATTGTTGGGTTAAGTTAACTTGACTCCAGTTAATTAATTCAACTATCCAAGTTGATTAATTAGGTTCAATTGCATGCAAAGTGTGAAGGTATCAACAAATCACCAAATAAACTAAATGCAGCGAAAATTAAATTGACACGGTGATTTGTTGACGAATGGAGAAAACCTCTCACAAAGCAAAAATCCCATCGGGTGATTTTAAGGTCACCACTCCCAAGAATCCACTAATCAACAATCAAGCATTTACAAGTATAAGGAATCTTACCACTACCCTGGCCTATTCCAAAATACCAACTTATAGTTGAACCTTCGCTTCAATGCCAAATTGAACTTGATCTTGTAGTAGCCTTTTTTCCTTTGATGCACAAATCTCCAATCTATGACTAACTCTTTGCATGGATTCCAGTACATGACTAACTCCAACAACTTTGAACGATGTTATTGGCTGCAAAATTCTTCACTTCATCAACAATGAAGATTAGGAAACACTTGATTACAAAACCCTATGACGTACAAATGCAGTAGCTTCTCACAGAGAAAATAAATCTCTAGGTCTCTATATCTATATATGACAGCTCTTAAAATAAGCCTTATATATGTCTACCATTGTAAAAAAAGAAACCCTAAACAAATACACAAGTCTGGGCCGAATTTCAGATCTGGGAAATTGAAAATTGTAATTCTCGATAGATCGAGTTGCTATCGAGTTATTTATCTAGCTTTACATTAAGTCTTAATAGCATGCATCTGTTGAGCTATCTGTCGAGACTTAGTGAACAACTTTTCTTCACTTGTTTCTTGGATTAATCTTCATGTCTTTTAATACGAACACTTGATATGTTTTGAACAACATATTTCTTGATATATTAAACTCATCTTAGATCTACCTAATTACAAGTAAAGTGCATTTTGTCAAAAGATTAGCCAATTACATAAAATATGACCCTAACATAAAGAGAACATCTCTTAATGTCTCTCAAAAACTCTCCCTCTCACTTTTGCAAAATCTAAGATTAGAATTCTCTCTTTTTTAATTATTTTAAAATTTTTATGGAAAAATAAAAAAGTTACCAATTTTTTTGACAGTTTTTTCTATTCCCCTTAAAATATTTTCAAAAATGGATGATTAATGAGTACCCTAAAGGCATACATTAATCAGACATTAAAAAAGACTTTTGTGTATTTTTGTTTGTTGTATTAAGGTCTGCTCCCTATTATTTATGGGGTAATTAATATCACATGTCTTGCCTTTTCAGTCTTTGTAGCTATCATAATTAGTTCTGGCAACAGTGGAACTGGATTGTTTGATATTTGTTGCTACTTGTTGGTAGTCTAAAGCCTGATGTGTTCACATTGTCTAAAGTCTCTGACATCATCTCGTGTAGCATCTGAGACAGAATGGTAGTTATGGAGAGGAAGAAGAAAGCTAATCTAGAGTTTTGAGAAAGAAAGACCTCTCTGGATTTTCAATCTTAGAGAGAGAAAGCATCTGAGATTTGGGTTTTAGAAATGGATTAGTTTAGAAGTTAGAATCAAAATGTATTTGGGTTAGAGCATCTCCAACAGATGTTCTATTTCTATAAATCAACCCAAAAAGCTCACTGTTCACCCTTCAACAGCATCTCTAAATACAAAATTTTTCCAAATTTTTTTGAAGTTGTTACAGTAGGTCTCTTAATTTAGAGAACATTGTAGCAACTCTATACCCTTATTTTATCTTAAAAATTTCCCAGTGGTATTAATTTACTATTCTTTCTCTCTCATCCAAATGTTTTTCCTCCTCTGTATTTTGCTCTTTGGTTTCTCTTTCGAATACATCAACGCCACACCACACCATGGCCACACCATCAGCTTCTTCCTCAAATCCTTCAGAAAACCACTTCCAGCAAGCTCTACCGGCCTCTTCAAGCCCGAAACCCTTCGACACTTCCTTCCTCTCTCTCTTTCTCAGATCGGCATGAAGACAACCCCATTAGATCGGCGTGGTTTTTGCGGCGTTGTTTTTGTGGAGAAGTGGTTGCTGCGGCGGCAAGATCGGCGTGGTCGTGGGTGGTGATGGGTTTCTAATCAGTTTTTGATGATGGGTTTTAGCCGTGGGTTGTTTTGGTTATTTTTTTGGTTGAATTAATTTGGGTATGGGTGGTGTTTGTGTTGTTAATGGTGGAGATTGCATGGTAGTGCTGATGGGTAGTGGCTTGTGGTAGTTGAGTTGTGGCGGCGGGTTTTTTTTTTTTTTTTTTTCTGGTGGTGGTGGGTTAGATGAGTGTAGGTGTAGAAGTGGTTGGGTTTTGTGACTGATGTGGTGGTAGTGGTAAGGGGTTGCCATGTTGGTTGTGGAGGGTAGGGCAATTGATGGTGGTGGTGGTTGATGTGGGTTTGTGGTGCAGTGGCAGTGGCGTGGTGGTGACAGCGGCAGTAGCATTGTTGTGATTGTGTGGGAATGAATAAAGAAAGATTAAAAAAAAAAAGAATAAAAAAAGAACGAAGAAATAATATTTAAATGAGTTGGAGAAAAGGATAGAGAATCTGTTAGAAGATGTATTGAAAAAGTAGTAGGTAAAAGTTAAATGTTACTGTTGATTGTCCAAATAATACAAAAATATGGAGAAGTTGTTGGTGATGCCCTTAGATAATTTGGTTCATCCGGTTTGGTTTAATGACTAAATATGCTGAGTCATTTTTTTTAATAGGTTGCATGTATTTATTGGGTGCTATTTGATGGAGGGCCACCTCATTTATCCACCCAAGAGGGCCTAATAATTTCTCCAAGTTGGTTTTTCCTAGGACAACGTACGCTTGGCGATGGAGAAATTAAAATTCAAAAAGTCTAAAAAGACTGTCAAGAAGTCTCAATCAATTACCCCAATTCTCTCTCAAACAAAAATTTTACTATTTTCACTTATAATTTTCTCTTATTTTATTCAACAATTGAAATTAAATGGTTCTTTTTCCAACTTTCTTGATGACAATTGCATCAATCTTGTTGTTGACAATCTAATTCAATGATGTGTTCTACACAAAAGTCCCACTACGCAGAGCTTCATTTAGACCCACAATGTACAAATAATTATAGGTTCACAAACTTATTTTTCACCACAACTTTTTCTAGAAAATTTTGAGAGAAAAGGAAAAATGATGAGTTTATGAGGAAATGGTAAGCAATAATTCAGAGCCTTGTGAGAAGTTTACAAAGAAATAGCTTCCCAATTGCATTAACCTTACTATTAATTTTTTCTTAAGGATTGATCAAGGTAGCCCTAAGGCCAATAACTATAAAAGCCTTAAAACTATTCTTTAAAAAAAAAACCCTGTAAGAGGCAAAATTTCAAGCCAATTATAAAATGCCACATCAAAGTATAGTGGCAAATTATGAATTAATGTCATTAAATTAATTAAATCAAATGATGACATGTGTCGTCTAAATTGATATTACATTGACAAATTGAAATTTGCCACATGTCATTGGGCCCACAAGATAAAGATAAATTTCCTATACAAAATTTAGGGATAATTATCTTTAGGTGAAAAACACATTTTAGTCCCTACATTTTTAGGCGATTCTCATTTTAGTCCCTACTTTTTAATTTTACCGCATTTAGTCCCTAAAATCAAAAACGGATTCTATTTTAGTCCCTACCGTTATCTCACTAACAGAAATTATCTATGTGGCAAACGGAGCGTACAGGTGGCACACTAAATGCTGACGTCAACATTAAAATAATAAGAAAAATTTTTATTTAGTATTTTAAAAATTAAAATATTAATTTGTCAATTTTAACTAAATAAAAAAAAGGAAAAATAGAAATAAAATCCAAAAGTCATATGAATTGAGATCTAACTTTAGCTTGATCAAGAACAATAAAAACACAAACCTAGAAAATTCAAAACCCAAAAACATTAGTCAGTTATCTCCAAAAAAAAAAAAAAAAATCAAATCCAGGGCAACACAAAATTAAACGCAAATAAATCCAAAATAAAACCCCTCACATGACACCAAAACATCACAGGCTGATCAATTTTTTTTTCTATTTTCACACCACAAGGCCACACTTTCAGGTCAAACTTTTTCTCTCTTGGCTCAAACTTTATCTCTCTAAGGTCTTGGGATCTTGGTTTGATGGGTTGATATGGGTTAGAAAGAGAGAGGATGAGTTGGTTTGATCTGGGTTAGAGATAGATGTTGAGATCGGTTGTTGTCATGGCATGGCTAGCGGCGACATGTGGGTTCAAGATCAACCAAATGGGGAGTGATTTAAGAACTGTAGTGGTTGGGTTCTAGGTTTCAAAGTGGTTTTGGTGATTGAAGAAGTGTGGGTTTTTATTTGGGTTTTTTCTCTCATCTCACATTAGATGTTTTTGGGTTTTGAATTTTTTGGGTTTTGTTCTTGTTTGTTCTTCCTTAGTCTTTCTGTCTTTCTCTTTCTTTGACACACTCTCTCTGAAAGCTCTTTGTGGGGGTGTCAATGGTGGATCTGAAGTTAACATTTTTGAAGGTATACCAAGTTCTAAAATCAGAGCTCCTTGAAGACTCTGCTTTTGAGTGGACAGATGATTCTCGTCAATGGGTCGAGCTGGTTCATTTCCTTTCCATCTCATATTCCTATATTGTTTCTCATTTGCTTTCTCATCATTCAAGCTCTTCTTTTTGCTCTTTCATATTTGATAAAGTTTCTCATTTTTTGCTTGAAAATAAGAAATCCCAAAAAATCAATCAATGAGAATGACTGTGTTTTGAATGGCTAGTACGAGAGATTCGGGTTAATTGATATTGTTAAAAGTGTCTTGGAAAACATTGAGATGATAAATGGTAATATTCATGTACTAAGAATTAAGAATTGTAGATCTGATGTTAATTTTCTGGGTTTAAAATTTTTCGGGTTTGTGTTCTTGCTTAAATGTTTAACGTGTTCATGTTTGATTTTTTTTTTTTTTTTTTTTTTTGGAGATAACTGATTGATGTTTTTGGGTTTTGAATTTTCTAGGTTTGTGTTTTTATTGTTCTTGATCAAGCTAAAGTTAGATCTCAATTCATATGACTTTTGCCTTTTATTTCTGTTTTTTTTTTTTTTTTTATTTAGTTAAAATTGACAAATTAATATTTTAATTTTTAAAATACTAAATAAAAATTTTTCTTATTATTTTAATGTTGACGTCAGCATTTAGTGTGCCACCTGTATGCTCCGTTTGCCACATAGATAATTTCTGTTAGTGAGATGATGGTAGGGACTAAAATAGAACGCGTTTTTGATTTTAGGGACTAAATGTGGTAAAATTAAAAAGTAGGGACTAAAATGAGAATCGCCTAAAAATGTAGGGACTAAAATGTGCTTTTCGCCTTATCTTTATTAAAATAAATAAATAAGACAAAGATAAAATTTTCTATTCAAAATTGATAGATAATTATCTTTATTAAAATAAATTAAATAGAGATAATTATTTATCTTTATTGACTATAATCTTTATCAAAATATGATATTTATCAAAATAGATAAATAGAGATAATTATCTCTAAGAAGAATTTGGGCCAATCAAAAGTCTACTACATACTTACAAGTATATCAATACAAAGTGGAGCTTATCCTCTAAAATCACTATAAATAGAGTACATCCCCTCGCATTTTGAACACCAAGTTTTCAAAAGGCTCAAGCTCTGGAGAAATTCTATCTCAAGAATCTTTGAAGAACTTGAAGAACATTCAAAGGGCTTGAAGAACTTAAAGGACAACAAATCTCTAACAAGCTCAAGGCTAGAGATTCGTTGTGAAGACCATTCAATCCATCTTCCAACCAAAGTCAAGAAGATCTCTTGTTCAAGTTCTTTGAAGTTCTATTGGAATTAAGCTAAAAAACCTCCACAAACCTCAACAAACCCAAATCTTTGAAGCACAACGGATCAAGCCTTTAAAGCCCCGAAGAACTTCAACCTAAGAGCCTTCATATTCGAAGACTTGAAGAACAATAAATCTCTAACAAGCTCAAGGCTAGAGATTTATTGTGAAGACTGTTCAATCCCTCTTCCAACCAAAGTCAAGAAGATCTCTTGTTTGAGTCAAGTTCAAAGAAGATAGAATGAGAGGGTATTATTTTGTAAAAGAATTGAAATAGAGATTGTACTCATTATTCATCAATACAAATTTATATTTGCAAACCATATTTCTTTTCAATTGTTTGATTTTCTGTAATTGAGAAAAATTTGTGTTTACAAATTTTTGGCACGCCTGGTGGGACAATCTCTACCTCTCATCTCTTCTTCATCAAATTGTCACATCTTTCAAAGCCCAATGGCTTCAAAGAAGACTCGAATCAACAACCCACTTTTTGGAACAAGTGAAGTCGATCCTACAATGGATTCAAACTCTTCATCAAGTTCTCACGCTTCCTATGCTGGACTTATGACAAGGAGAAGAACAAAAGCTCTTGCAGAGGTTTATGCTCAAACAACATCCATACCCCAGCCCTTACTGGTTCTCACACTTCTAAAGTTCAGAAGTCGCGAACAACTTCATCTACGCAAGGGGTAAACAAAGACGTAGCTGGTCTTGTCAAAGAAATGTTATCTCAGCCAGCTTTGTCTCAAACTTCGGAATCAATCCAAGAAGTTCCAATAGCTGAAGAAGAAAATAAGTCACCTGATGACTTTGAGTTCTCCTTTTCAGAAAATATTCATATTTCAAAGCTTAGGGATTCTTCTCATTCTGTTAGCTCATTTGCCATGCTAGTCATGATGACTAACACAACATCTCTAGAGGAACAAGTCTCGACTATAGGTCAGACTTTAGAGGAATTAATGAAGTCTATGAAAGAAAGGGAAGCATTGAGAGACGCACAAATAACTCTCCTAATGGATAAGATGGGGAATACATCTGGTCTGAATCGTGAAGATGAAAGCTCTAGGCCGAAACAAACCGATAATGACAAACCCAAAAGTTCAACAAAGGATCTCAATTTCTCTACAGATGGGTCTATCTCTCCTGACCAGCTCAAGGAATTAATCAAGGAAGCTATCAAAGACCAAGTTGGGGGTGGAATTCAGGCATCCATTGCCTACGCTAAACCATACACTCAAAGGATAGACCTCTTGAGGATGCGTCAAAACTATCAGCCACCGAAGTTCCAACAATTTGAGGGTAAAGGCAATCCAAGGCAACATGTAGCTCACTTTGTGGGAACTTGTAACAATGCTGGAACTTATGGGGATCTCATGGTCAAGCAATTTGCTTACTCTTTGAAGGGAAATGTGTTTGATTGGTATACCGATCTAGCGCCTGGCTCCATTGATAGTTGGAATCAAATGGAGCGAGAATTCCTAAACCGTTTCTATAGTACTCAACGTACTGTTAGCATGATAGAACTTACCAATTCAAAGCAGTGGAAAGAAGAGCCTGTCATTGATTACATTCAACGGTAGAGAAATCTTAGTCTCAACTGCAAGGATCAATTATCTGAGGTGTTTGCAATTGAGATGTGCATTCAAGGAATGAATTGGGCTATAAGCTATATTCTTCAAGGAATAAAGCCTAAAAAATTTGAAGAATTAGCAACACGTGCTCATGACATAGAGCTTAGCATTGCTTCCAATGGTCACCAAGGTCCCCTTGTTCAAGAACCCCGGAAGGGGAGAGAAGGGCAAGATACTCGCAAAGGGGGCAAATTCCCTCCTAAACCGGAAAGCAAGTAATCTTAATTGTAACTACTACTCCTCTCAAAGTTCCAGTTAAGCCCAAGATGAAAGAACAAATGCCTGATTTCATTCAAGATAAGGGAAGAAGAAGACCGACGTTACAAGAGATGCAAGAGAAGCAATATCCATTCCCTGATTCTGATATCTCCGAGATGTTGGATTATTTACTTAAGTTGAAGTTGATTGAGTTACCAGAGATGAAATGGCCTGAAGAAGCTTACCAAACAAATAACCCTAAGTATTGCAAGTATCATCGCCTCATAGGCCAACCTATAGAGCGATGCTTTGTGTTAAAGGACAAAATTATGGAGCTAGCCCACCAAGGAAAGATCACATTTGATGATGAAGCTATGACTTCTAATCTTGCCGTGGTGGCCTCAACAACCACTTCTACTTTTCTTACCATTCAATTTGGTTCATTTGAGCCTATTGAGGTGAAAGTACCTTTCTCCACAATGCCAATTCCTAAGAATTATATCTTTTCGTCTTTTACATGTTATCAAGTAAGTGGTGAAGAATAATCTTCAGATAGTGAGGAAGAGACAAAACGAGCTATCGTGTATAGGGCATACTGGTCTTCAATAATTTTTACTGATGATGATCGTTTGTTGGGCTCCAAGATTCACAATCGCCCCTTGTTTGTAACTGGGTACATTCGAGAACAACGAGTCAATTGTATCATTATTGGTGGTGGATCTGCAGTCAATATCCTCCCACTCAAAATATTGAAAGAACTTGGAATCTCCTTGGATGAACTACTTCCTAGTAGGTTGATGATTCAAGGCTTTAATCAAGGTGGACAAAGAGCTATTGGGAAGATTAGACTTCATATGCTCATTGGTGAAATGGAATCAAGCGCACTCTTTCATGTCATTGATGCCAAGACCACTTACAAATTGCTTATTGGAAGACCATGGTTGCATGAGTATGGTGTTGTGCCATCTATGTATCACTAATGCCTTAAATATTTCCAAGATGGAAAAGTCAAGAAGATAGTAGCTGATGACAAGCCGTTTACCGTAGCTGAGTCATACTTTGCTAATGCAAAATTCTACTTGGAAGATGATACAATAGAAGAAACCCAAGTCGTGGCTTCACCATCTAGCAAAGAAGAGAAACCCCATTTCAAAGCTCCAAGGATTGATTTTCCAATTATGGAGAAGGAAACCAAGCAAACCGAGACTTCTATGGAAGAGAAGAAACATCATACTTCAAAAGTAACTAGAGTAGCCCTTATGCTACACTATGTCCCAGTTGCCAAAAGAAAAGAAGGCCAATCCCCATTTTCAGGAGATGAGGAGACAATATTGAAGGATCTACAAGGATTAAACTTGCTAGTTACGAAAATTACAAAACCAAGACCCTCAAGTCAACCGTTGAAAGGGTTTACAAGACCATCCCAAGGTCCAATTATTGAACATGCGACTTTTCCCACCAAATGAACCAAAGAGGGTTTTGACCCTAATGCATATAGACTCATGGCTTAAGCTGGTTATGACCATGAGAAGCCGAGTGGTTTGGGTAAGCTCATCTTGAAGCCTCTGGAAAAGAAGAACATAAGGTTTCGAAGGCTAAATATTTTAGTGTAACAAGTTCTAAGGATGGAATTGGCTACACCCCACCAACTCCTATTCATATTCCCATTTGAAAAGCTAGTGTTTCAGTAATTTCAGCAAATTATGAGGAAGAAGAACAATCTTCGAACCTATCAAAGAAATCATTTGTTTTTGACAGCATTGGGCGACCCACTTCACATATCTCAGTCTTTGATAGGTTGGGGACACAAGAAGATAACTTTGTTGTTGGCACTCAAGGCTCTATTTTCACAAGACTCAATCACTCAACTCCTTCTCAAGTTGGCACTCGAGGTTCAGTTCTCACAAGGCTCAATCATTCAATCCCTTCTCGGCTCTCAAAAGATTTAAAGGCAAAGCGAAAGCAGAATGAAAGGACAAATTTCCTCCCTAGAGGTGCTAACAACACACTTATTGTTGATCAAGATTCAAGTGAGATTCAAAGCTCCATTCCATCTCGTATGAAACGTAGAACCATTTGGGAAGTGAATACTGGAAAAGCCTTGACTGTAAAAAGGCACACAATGGTGACCACAAACCAAGAAGTCGAAGATGATGTTAAGGATGTGCCACCCATATTTGAAGAAGGCATACAAGCTATAGTTGATGAATTGAAGGAAATCAACACTGATACAACTAAAGACATTTTGAGAATCGGCCTTATCAACGGCGAGTTCTTTAAGCATTACTATGCTTGAAATTTGAAACACTCCTTGGTAAAAGCCTAAACTGCCTACCTTAACACTGAAAGGGTACATGATGTTTTCCCATTACTCTTGAAAGTGTCCATATATAATTTAAAAATAAAAAAATAAAAAAAGCCCGCTAGGTTGAAAACCTTTTTTATAAGGCGGCCTAGGCAAAAATTAGGGCAAAAAAAAAAAAAAAAAAAGAGCCTGCTAGGTTGAAAACCTTTTTATAAGGTGGCCTAGGCAAAAATTAGGGCACACATAAAAATATATATATATATATATAAAAAAAAAAAAAATCCCCTTCTAAACTACGTGTTGACTTGATCCCTTTTCGAGTACGTAGGCAGCTTGGTATCATTTATTGAGTTTAGTCACATCCTCAAAAAAAAAATTCTTTTGAACTACGTGTTGACTTGATCCCCTTTCGGGTACATAAGCAGCTTGTTATCATTTACTGAATTTAGTCGCATCCTCAAAAAAAAAAAAAATCCCCTTTTGAACTACGTGTTGACTTGATCCCCTTTTGGGTATGTAGGCCGCTTGACATTCTATGCTAGGTTCAGTCACATGTCAAAAAAAAAAAAAAACCCTCCTTGAACTACGTAATGATTTGATTCCCCTCAAAGGGTACATAGGCAGCTTAGTATTTTGTACTAAGTTCAGTCACGTCTCAAACCAAAAAAACCCTTTGAACTACGTGGTGACTTGATCCCTCTTAAAGGATACGTAGGCAACTTGGTATTCTATGCTAGGTTCAGTCACATATCAAAAAAAAAAAAAAAAATCTTGAGCCTTGAAAAGTTACCATGAAAGCAAACATTATTGTGAGAATGTCTCTTGGCATCTCTAAAATATGATTTCTCTCTCGTCTTTAAAGTCTAAGTAGTTCTACCTTTCACGTATAAAGTCTTGGTGGTATGTATCTCCTAGCATCTTCAAAGACTTGGTGGTATCTCCTTGCATTTTTGAAGTCTAGATTGTAGCCCTTCAAAGTCATATCACCTTGCATTGTCAAAATTGGCATTGCATTGCCTCTCTTTTGAATTTCATTGCCTTCCTTCTAAGTTGTGTTACCTTACATCTCTAAAGTTGGCATAGTGCTGCCTTTCATCTTCAAAGACTTGGTGGTATCTCCTTGCATCTTCAAAAACTTGGTGACATCTCTTTGCATCTCTAAAGTTTGGATTGAATTGCCTCTCTGTTGAGTTGGATCACCTCAAATTCTCGAAGTTTTGGTGTCATCTTCTCGCATATTTAAACTTTGAATGGTGTCACCCCGTATCTCTAAAGTTTGGTACTCATCATTTTATACCTTTAAAAAGTATCATAGCAAGAAGCCAATGCACATCCATTGCAAAGATGCCAAAGCGTGTCCTTAGATGGTTGTATCGACAATTGCTTCATTGCAAAGATACCAATGCACATCCTTGCATGGACAAACTCTGTCTTCAAGATTGTCTCCATCCTCAAGACAGACTTCATCTTCAAGGATGTCTTCATCTTCAAGATTGTCTCCATCTTTAAGGCAAGTCTTTGTCCTCAAGATTGTCTTCATTTTCAAGATAGTCTTCATCTTCAAGGAAGTCTTCGTATCCAAGATAGACTTCGTTGTCAAGATGGTCTTCGTCTTCAAGATTATCTTCGTCTTCAAGGAAGTCTTCGTATACAAGATAGACTTCGTTGTCAAGATGGTCTTCATCTTCAAAGAAGTTTTCGTATCCCAGATAGACTTCATTGTCAAGATTGTCTTTGTCTTTAAGGAAGTCTTCGTATCCAAGATAGACTTCATTGTCAAGATGGTCTTCATCTTCAAGATTGTCTTCATCTTCAAAGAAGTCTTCGTATCTCAGATAGACTTCGTTGTCAAAATGGTCTTCATGTTCAAGATTGTCTTCATCTTCAAAGAAGTCTTCGTGTCTCAGATAGACTTCGTTGTTAAGATGGTCTTCATCTTCAAAATTGTCTTCGTCTTCAAAGAAGTCTTCGTATCTCAGATAGACTTCATTGTCAAAATTGTCTGCATCTTCAAGGAAGTCTTCGTATCACAGATAGACTTCGTTGTTAAGATTGTCTTCGTCTTCAAGATTGTCTTCATCTTCAAGGAAGTCTTCGTATCACAGATAGACTTCGTTGTTAAGACTGTCTTCGTCTTTAAGATTGTCTTCATATTCAAGGAAGTCTTCATATCACAGATAGACTTCGTTGTCAAGATTGTCTGCGTCTTCAAGGAAGTCTTCATATCACAGATAGACTTTGTTGTCAAGATTGTCTTCATCTTCAAGATTGTCGTCGAGGTCGTTGTCTTGGTAGCTACTTGGCTTGAGGAACAAAATAAACTCTTGCAAGTTCTTCATAGTGCCACTAATTCATCATATTACCTATTCTAAATGGAGGTGGAACAATACAAAACAAAAATAGACATGCAGGAAGAGAAATTCACAAGTAAGAAAAGTTTTGGACAAGAATGTACCTCCAAAGATTTCGGTGATGGAACTCTTGCAAAAGTTGAGGCTAAAGTATTCCAAGATGGACGGGGGCTGCAAAAAAAACAAAAAAAAAACAAAAAGTAGCAAAGAATAAATTAGACTCATATAAAAAAAAAATTTAAAAAGAGGAGAGCGGAAGGAAGATACTCAACCAATATTCGTGTAGAGTGATAAAACTTGGTGCAATCTATGTTATAGATTTGACGCAATCTACTCAAATGGTGGTGATGATTGTTCTTCTAATTGAAGAGATAAACTTGATGCAAGTTTCTTTAGAAGTTGTGACGCCAGGTACTACAAGAAGAAAAAGAGTCATGAGCATGGTTTAAAATATATATATATATATATATATATATTGACACGAGGTTTGCTACCTGACTGAGAAAGAAGAAAGAAAAAATCTTAGGCCTTCTTCAAGAATTGTTCTTGAGATTCCCGAACTTATGTTCTATGCGTGGAAAATTATTGGTTATGTGTGGCTGGAGCTGCCCTTTTATAGTGCTGGTCAAAGAGAGTTAATTGCAACTAAAACTCATCCAGTCAAGACTAGATTGGCCAGGAAAAGAAGTCAAAATAAAGAAGAATTCTTGTACCTGATGGAATGGATAAAGCAGTGTGAGTCCCTCTGTTCTGCTGGGAAATAAAGTCTAAAGTTTTTTAAGTTGCAATGGACACTAAATCCTGTCTGTTACGCTTAAGAAAGTGCAAAGAATCACCATTGCAATTAAACAAGCAAGTTGGGGCATATCCAAAAGAGGGAGTTTCAATCCTTATATAGTTGGGACATTGATATCAAGCAATCTCAGGTTATTTGTTTAATTCCTACCTATCTAATCGAAGACCACTTTGGCTAGGAAACCGATTCCTTCCTAAGGTTATCTTCTCATGGGAAGAGAATTCTTCTTCAGCTTGGACTAGGAAAAAGAAACTAGGAAAAAGAAACGTGGCTTCTTGCATGATGGAGTCTTGCATGTTTTATATGGGTGGATTCTTGCATGCATTAGAACTCTTTTAAGTCTTGATATACCTCGGCCAATGGATTTGAACGTGGCTACTATTACATTAGACAATCTCTATTTGGGCAGTGAACCAACAGTGGGATCATTGTGATATATATATATATATAAGAAGAGGTATGTATATATGGAAGGTGCTGAAATTAATTGCATCAAAGCATGAAATTTGTCGAGACTTGATCACTTTTCACACTTAAAATTGTGGACATGTCCAAGTCTCAAGGGGACATTTGTAAGAGGCAAAATTTTAAGCCAATTATAAAATGTCACATCAAAGTATAGTGGCAAATTATGAATTAATGTCATTAAATTAATTAAATCAAATGATGACATGTGTTGTCTAAATTGATATTACATTGACATATTGAAATTTGCCACAGGTTATTGGGCCCACAAGATAAAAATAAATTTCCTATACAAAATTTAGGGATAATTATCTTTATTAAAATAAATAAATAAGATAAAGATAAAATTTTCTATACAAAATTGATAGATTATTAAAATAAATTAAATAGAGATGATTATTTATCTTTATTGACTATTATCTTTATCAAAGTATGATATTTATCAAAATAGATAAATAGAGATAAATATCTCTAAGAAGAATTTGGGCCAATCAAAAGTTTACTACATACTTTCAAGTATATCAATACAAAGTGGAGCTTATCCTCTAAAATCACTATAAATAAAGGACATCTCCTCTCATTTTGAACACCAAGTTTTCAAGAGGCCCAAGCTCTGGAGAAATTCTATCTCAAGAATCTTTGAAGAACTTGAAACATCTTTGAAGAACTTGAAGAACATTCAAAGGGCTTGAAGAACTTGAAGGACAACAAATCTCTAACAATCTCAAGGCTAGAGATTCGTTGTGAAGACCATTCAATCCATCTTCCAACCAAAGTCAAGAAGATCTCTTGTTCAAGTTCTTTGGAGTTCTATTGGAATTAAGCTAAAAAGCCTTCATAAACCTCAACAAACCCAAATCTTTGAAACTCAACGGATCAAGCCTCTAAAGCCCCGAAGAACTTCAACCTAAGAGCCTTCATATTCGAAGACTTGAAGAACAATAAATCTCTAACAAGCTCAAGGCTAGAGATTTGTTGTGAAGACCGTTCAATCCCTCTTCCAACCAAAGTCAAGAAGATCTCTTGTTTGAGTCAAGTTCAAAGAAGATAGAATCAGAGGATATTCTTTTGTAAAAGAATTGAAATAGAGATTGTACTCATTATTCATCAATACAAATTTATATTTGCAAACCATATTTCTTTTCAATTGTTTGATTTTTTGCAATTGAGAAAAATTTGTGTTTACAAACCCTTAAATGTTTTTAATGATGTTCAAACTTTATTCCAAACCCTTGCATTCTATTTTTATTTTTTATAATTTAATAGTTGGGGTTTTGGGATTTAAAATGCATGCGTTGCCTAACATCTTCAAGAGCAGTTATTTTTTAGCTAAAACTCTTTCAAATTTTAATTTTACCTGCACTTAAGATCTCAAATTGCAAAATGTTAATTTTAAGAGACCAAATGAAAGTACTTAATTTGCTTGAACAAGGTCTTACATATTCTTCGTTCATTTGTATAAAGTTAGGCAATTTGATAGTTAATATAATTTGATGATTACATCAATGGATAGAACAGAGTTGAATCCTAGATGTGTTCATTGAAAACATTAGAAAGTTTCAGTTGAACTATAAAACTTTTGGCAGATACTTTCAAGAGCTAGAAGCCTAAAACCCAATAATACCAGGATTTAAACCAAATAGAAAACAAAAAAAAAAAAAAAAAAAAAACAATACTCCGAAATCTAAACATTTTCTTATTATCTAAAATACAACAATATTTATCCAAAAAAAAAAAAATGTATAGATCAAAGATTAAAAAAAAATGTTGAACAAACACTTTAAGGATTCAAAAGTCAACAAAACCATGATTCAAAATTAAAAAGAAAGAAGGAAAAAAAAATCGGAGCTAGGTTAAAATACATACTTTCTTTTTCTAATATTTGAAACACAAAAACCATATTTCGAAAAATTAAAAAACAAGGAAAAGAAAAAAAAAATGAAACAAACAATTTATGGCCCAAAACCTAACAAAACCATGATTCAAATTAAAAAAGAAAAAAAAAATATCACATCAAGTTCCAAATTTTCTCCCTCTAAAATCCAAAACATAAAATGCATCTAAAAGAATTTATGAATTATTGAAAAGAAAGGAAAAAAAAAAAAAAAAAAAAAAAAACACTTAAAGAATGCCTCCACATCTCCAAGATGTATATAGGCATTTGAACCGTAGGACTACCTGCCCTGGAGTCCGGAGATCATTACCCTTGGACTTCAAAGGACTAGGAAACCCAGTTGGCAAGTGACCTTCTTTACAAGGTCGGCATTGTCTTTTGCCTAAAAATTGGGCCCATTCATGATTCATGGATGATGTTCGTCTCATCATCTCTACATTTTAGCGCCCAAATTGGTGTATTTTAATCTTGTAACTCATTAATTGAATTAAATAAGTCACATGACTAGTAAATAAATCATGTGAATAAAAGTGCACGTGGATTGTCATTGGATTGCCACATATGGACTGGAGGAGAATTTTGTCCTTCCATAATAGATGCGCAGCGCATCATGCGCTCCCAATTTAGTTTTCTTCTCAGTAGTTATGTGTCTTATAGTTGGGTTTTTTGTCATTTAATTTTATTTGAATTTTTTTTTTTCAGAACTCAGGTTTTCAACTAAAAAAATTAGGGAAAACATTATTCTTTTTAGGACATTGAAATGAGGGAATTAAAAACACAATGAATTACTAAAAAAAAAAAAAAAAAACAATGCAGAATTATTCATATGCAGCACAATGAGGGCAACACATTATGCTTTTAGTCTGCTGGACATCTTTATCAGCAGCAAGTCTAATATAAAAACTAATTATAGCTTTTAGCAGTTTAAGTTGACATTTGCAGATTTTTCTATAAAAAAATTTGTTAGAATAATGGTCTGGTGTCAAAATTTTCAGTCTTAATGTCCTAGTCTCTTAGATCAGCCATTTGCAGGTATCAGTTTAGGACAAGTATGGTTTATCATGATCTCTAGTGATGTGTTCAAAATTTTAAAAGCCATATACTTAATTATGTTCTTCCAAAAATAATTTGAATGTTATTGTAAATTTAGATTTCTTATAAATTTATGTGTTTGTTTGTTAATTATAAAAGCTGATTCTATTGTTAATGTCATACAGAAACTAATTTTAAGATATTTCATATTTTAGATTGAGCAATTTCATCAACAGATTCTCCACCAATCAAACAATATTACAAACACAAGAAATTAATTAAATTAACTTTATGCCAAGCTCTGGATGTTGTTTTTATGGCATGAAGATCATCTTTATAACAAGCTCTTCCACCTTTTAAATTAACTTCACTCCCATGATCTAGTAAGATGCGCAATATAATCAAAACATGGACTCGAAACTAGGACCAAAGAGCGTGGCGAGGGGGGCGGTGGTGAGGGTTTGATCCTTTTAGTTCTGAGGCAAGAGTAGAGAAATCCAGCAAAAGAGATGGCTAAAGCCACTCCAAACTTCAATAAAAGAGGTTTTATATCCCTCTCCTCTTTCACCATCATCATTCAAAAACCTCTACCTGTAGCTAAATTCATGAATCCCCACACAAACAAAGAGATCACAGGTCCTCTTCTTCATCATCATCCATCTATATGCTCAAAACAAAACCATATGACCTATGTCAGATTAGTCCACATACCCAAATCAAGAAAATCCATGTGACCCATATTACTAAACCATTAATGAATAAGAAAAATCAAATTTAGTAAAAAACCTTACTAGTTTATGTTAAATTCAAGGACCAAAATTAGAAAGATTCCTTAAAACCAATAACAAGTTTGGCCCAAAAAGGATAAAAACAAAAATCAAATTTACACAACTTATTTCAGTTCATGCTAATCACAGATAAATAAAAAGATTATGCATACCCAGCAACAACAACATCTCTACCATCCATTTCCAATTAACACCAAAATAATCCAATAAAAAACAGGTTAGACCCAAATAGGATAAGAAAGAAATATATACATCAAATTTAAGAACTAATTTTAGCTTATGCTAATAATAGATAGAAGAAATAGATTATAGATTATACATACCAAGAAACAAGAACATATATAAAACCCATTTCAAACTAACAAAACATAATCCAATAAAAACGAAAAATAAGGAAGACCATTTTCAGTTTATGCTGATTCTAGAGAGAGAGAGAGAGAGGGTTTACAAAAAATAGACCGTTACAAAAGCATTGAAGAAGGGTGGAACAACAGAACAGTGACGTTTTGATGTTGTGTTTGGTTTCTGTTTCTATTGAGAGTTTGTTTGTTTATTTATTTAGGCCTGTTTCATAAGTTTGATGGAAAAAGACAGTTGGGTGTGACGAATCTTGGGTCGTTGTTATGATAGTATTAACAAACACTGGCCACAGATTTTTGTCTTACATGTCATGTTTCATATGATGTACAAAATGTAGGTTTGCTAGAGAGAGAAATTATATTATATATAATAAAAGTTGGGCTTAGACGTCATGATTGCGTCAAGTGGCAGTACCAAATTGTAGAAATTTTCTTAAAGTTTTAGATTTTAAGAAAAAAATATATATTAGTTTTCTTCAACTATAATTTCTAATAAAGTTAAATTATACTTGTTGTATTTTTAAGTAGATAAAAACAAAAATCATAACAATTAAAAGCTGTGCATCAGGTTAAAGCAATTAAAGCAATTCATCATTCATTCAAATGTGACTTAATCTGAAGATGAAGGTTACTTATAAATATATTTCTCAAAAAAAAAAAAAAAAGTTACGTGTATATATATATATATATATATATATATTGATAATGGGTGTTTTGGGGGAACTTTAGGAATGGTTGTATGTGATCAAAAATATTTTAGAATAACCACGTACAGCGTTTAGGAGATTTTTTATTTTTTATTTTTTATTTTTTTTGAGAAAAAGTATTCAGGTGACTTTAAGTAATTGAGTTGATATATGCTTCATGTGGTGCTAAATATTAAACCAAATAAAAATAAATAAATAAATATTTGCTAAATATTAAAAGACCCAGCAATTGGCATATCACATGGTGGTTTAATTAGCTTTAGACTTTTTGTTCATATAAAATTCTTTAATGTGGAGTGTGCAAATATATATATATATATATATCAAATAATTCATAACTAATACTCATCATACGATTCTTTTGTGCTATTATTCTTTTCTTCTACCTACAATCTCTATTATTTTCTTCTTCTACCTACAACCTTACAAGTACGTATTTGTTTACTTTTTCTTTTCTTTTTTTTTCATCAAATTGAATATATTTTGTGTATTTGTTTCAATTGATTTCCTTAAGTTTAATCCAATATAGAGAATTGTTATGGGTTGTCAATTGTGGTTTTTTTTTTTTTTTTTTTTTTTTTTTTTTTTTTTTTTAATGTTAGTTTGATTGTTTAGAAATTATATAAGAAATTGAGCTTTCATGTCTAATTAACTAAGAAATTAATTTTTTAGTTTTGTGGTAACTCTTAGTCAGTAAATCTGTGATTGATGTTTGGAAAGATTAATTTATGTACTACATATGTAGGTCGGTTAATTATGTCTTTCCAGCTAAGGCCCGCAAGCTACTCCATTTTTTGTTCTTAGCTGCTTTGGATTCGATTCTAGATGCTACTTACATATGATGTTTTCTTTCACAAAGTAGCGCATCTATATAGCATAGCTGAAAGCGGACAAAAAAAGCTGTTCCCATAGCGCATCTAATCAGTATTCATAATTATTTGTTTCATATATATATATATATATATTTGAATCCATATTGTATATATATTGAAATATGATATGTAATGATATAAATTATCCAAAAATATATACCCGAGTATGGTGACTTTTTTTCTTTTTTTTTTTTGAGAAGGAGTTTAATTTTAGTTATTTTGTTCTTGACTAACATGGTTGTATGATATGCCAATTGCAAGCATTGCCCGAATTTTTAGTGTTTACAATTCATATTTCTTTTGTTTTTAGGTAAATGCTAATTATTTTTTTATATTATTTTATCAAAATGGATAGACAAAATCAAAGATATAATCTCTTGGATAAAATTGACATTGAAAAAGACGATTGGAATATTAGAGTTAGAGTCACAAGAATGTGGGAAGTACTTAATATTAAAACAAATAATGAACTTATGAGTGTTGATTTGGTGTTACTTGTTGAGAAGGTAAGTTTTGAAATAAAATGATAAAATTACAACCATCTCCGAAATGTAAAACAACTTCTAACACTACAAGAAAATCGATCTATTGCGGCGGGCCAGAAAACAGCCGCTATATGTAGCCTATTGCGGCGGGTTTTTGGCCTGCCGCTGTACATGAGATCTATTGCGGCGGGCCAATGACCCGCCGCAATAGTTCTAGTATATAGCGGCGAAATACAGTGGTAGGCCAATTTCCCGCCGTAATATGCTTGGTTTAACGGCGTTCAACTGATGTATAATGGCAGGTCACACACCCCGCCGCAATAGACCCTTAAATTGCCCCACCGAGTCCTGAAATTTTCCCTCTTTTTTTTTTCCTTTTCATTTTAGCGCCTTTTCGTTTTTAGCCTTTTCATTGCTCTCCCACACACACTCTTTCTCTCTCTCAGACTCTTCGAAAATCAATCTCATCCCTACCACTACCCACAAACCCACAGCCGCAGCCACCACCACCCACAACCACAGCCGCCACCACCACCACCCAACCACCATCACCCACAACCACAATCACCAAATCACAAACAAAAACAAACCGTAAACCCATAGTCGCCACTAGCCAACCTAACCCACAGCAAACCCACAGTCACCACCAACCACCATCACCCACCCACCTGCCACCACCGTAAACCCATAGTCAACACTAGCCAACCCATCCCACCGCAAACCCACAGTCACCACCAACCACCATCACCCACCCACCTGCCACCACCGTAAACCCCAACCCAAAATCAACCCACCACTAGCCACCACCACTACAAAACAACCACCATCTCACTAAACCATGTACCACTCCGTCGACAAAATCGTGTACCGCTCTCGATCTAGTGGGCTGCTCGACGTCCAGCACGATATCGCCGTTTTGGAAATCGTGTAGCCGTAGCTCCGAAGGCCAGTCTTCTCTTTCATTTTCTTCGGATCTATGTGTGTTTCTTTCGAAGCTGTTTTGATTTGTTTTGAGTTTCTATTTCTCTGTTTCATTTCTAAGGTTTCAGTCACGGTCTTCTTCTTCACACCCACTCTCTCTGTAAATTTGTTTATTTATTTTTATTTTTTATTTCTCTGTTTATTGTTCATCGGTACTATCCATTTAGAAAGTCTTTTTAAGTTTTGCATTCAGTATGTGGTTGTGCATGTGGTTTTTCTTTTTGCCACGGTCATGGGTTTTTGCACAGGTAATTTCCTCTTAATTCAGAATTTGGGCTTTGATTTTCATGAATGAAAAGTTTCTATGATATTTCGAGCAACTGTTAGATTAGTAATTGACAACATAGATTTTTATTTTGAAAAATTGAAACAATTGCATGTTAATAGATTATAATCCCCAAGCTATATTCAAATGTTAAAATGAGATTGTATCAAATTAGTTTTCTGTAAAAAAAATTTGCAAGAATAAACCAAACACAGTTAACAATATTGCTAAGGATCTTGTCAAATTCCTAATTTGTCTCTGTAATCATGATGGTTTTGTTGTAATTTGATACTTTCATGTTTGAAATATTATTGTTAAGTTTGAGTAAGAGCCCCTTACTGTTGTAATTACATTTCACTACTTGTGACAAATCGTTTCCTTCCTTGTAAACCATAATTTTTTTCTTGAAAATTCACAAATTTTTGTAGAAATTATGAATCCATGACCTTTACAAAATTTTCTAGCAGAAAAATACCATGCACAATGAAGGAAACTTAGTTACCAATACAAGAACCAAATGGCTAAGCTAAGACTGACTTCTTTAAGTTCTGTACCCCTATTTTATCAGGGAAGTTTCTTTAGAATTGACCAAGTGGAGATTTTGGGGAAGACTGCTAGAAATGTTAATTCAATAGCAGTCCCTGGTGGTTGATGCTTAATCACTTTTAAGCTGGCAAGTTGTTTCCCTAAGATAATAGAGATACATCTCTCTAATGCATTTCTTTGAGACCAAGGGATAGATATTTTAATGTAGTTGAATTCCTTGTTTTGACTGCTCTCGGGAAACAAGAACTGAAATACCTATTAATTATTGTGGGTGTATTAGATTGATTATTGGCCTAGATACATTTAGTTAATTATCAACTCATAAGAGTTTATACTTTATTTTCAACCCCCTTTCTCAATTTTTCTTGCCTCCTTAGTTTTTCACTCAAGATGTGTATTATGTGAGTTTGCAAATAACCAGTATTTGGGATCCATTCTTAAATACATTTGATAGATGTATATGGTTGTGCATGTGTGTGGGGTTTGTTGTTAATCTGCTTGAGGAAATTCTATTCTACCCGCTTGGTTGTAGGCTATGTGATTTCCTTCTATTATTTATTTGGTTCTATTTCGATAATTTTCACAAATTCCTTTTTTTTCTTTTTTTCTTCTCTTTAGGAGGCTAGCTTTGACTTGTTCTCAATTCTGGTTTTAGCCTTGTCATTCTCATTTTTCTTTTATCTTCTTATTTTCTTGGATTCTAAAGAAATTCTCTTCTATTTTTTCTTGGTTTTCCAATCTTCTTTTATCTTCTTTTTTTTTTTTTTTTTCAGCTGGATTTTAAAGATAATTTATTTGTTCTAGGATTTTAATCCAAGTGTATTTTTTTATGTTGCATTCGTCCTTTTTTGCCTTCTAACCTTTAATTTTGTATCAAGGCAATCTTCTACACTTAGAGTAGTGTAATTCTAGTAAGACTAGTTGATCATCACCAATAATCATATATCCTGCATATTCTTCTTCTACTCTCTTGGATTTTCTGGACATTCTAAATTTTTGCTCCTTAGCAACTCTTCCTTTTTTAGGTGTTTGCTAACTTTCAATTTATATAAATTTTGTACATTCTTGAATTGATCGTTCTATTAGGTTTTTTTTCTAGAATATGGAGCTTTGACAGTTGCATATGCTATCTGGTTAAACTGGTTCTTGTGGGGTTTTAGAAGAACTTTTTCCTGTAGATCTTGTGTTTTGATGTTGGTTGAAAATTGGGATAAAATTGTTTAGTGGTTCATCAATTTTTTGATCTGTTTGATGTCTTAGAAAGTGTGAAATTTCCTTTTTTTCTATTAGGTTTCTGTGCTCAGCATATAGGAGATGCTTTGTGACCATTCTAATTGGTTTTTATTTTTTATTTTTATATTAACATATTATATGGTTAATGATCTTAATTATGTGAATTGACCTTACAGGAGAGCCATTGGCCCAATCAGACGAGCGAAAGGAGGTTGGACTGCACAGGAGGTGGTGAACGATCTGAAGGGTATCTTAGGCCATTTTATTCTTTCAAGCCAAGTGGGTATTGAGAGAGGTTTGTTCTCTTTCAATTTGGTTCAGAATTGATTTTTTACTTCATTTCTATGATTTCTGGTTCTGGGTTTTGGTATAAGTTTCCTTACAATTGTGATTCTTACCTATTTTTTGAGATAAAAAATAAAAATTGCTGCTTGCCCATTTGAGTTGTGTAATTGTACTTGTACATATGCTTATTTCATCAGTTCTACAATAAATTAGTCATGTGAGTATTATGGAATTGAATGTTTTGAAACGGATTTCATGCTAAGTGTAATTTCTAATTGGAGCTTAAGGTTGCCTCTGGTCAACAAGAAAGTTATAGATTTCTAGGGTTCTAAAATAATTACTTGGGCAATCAACTCAAAGAAGACAGATTTTTCATCTAGAAATTATTAACCTATATTAGTATTCAGTTTTTATTTTTTATTTTTTTATTTATTAATCTTTTAAATTTTATTATTATTATTTTTTAATTTTTATCTGCATAAACACCCACACACACCCTCACTCAACACTCTTGCATGGAGAACAGTAATAGAGGAATGATTATAATTATAAATGTAAAATTGTCTATCATGCATGTGGTCTACCAATTTACTGGCCTTTAGATGATGCAGCTATCTATTCCTCTGTTTGTAGTTGAACTCTGGTGTGTTTAGTCTTAGTTGAAAGGCCCTGACCTTGCTATCTGGGTAAAAAATCAGTTTTTTAATTATTTTTTATTTCTTAGTTATTGAGATTTGGTCCTAGAAAACTTTCTTCATCCGTATGTACCTCCAGAAATGGAAAATGGGGGGACTTGTAGTTGTAATGCTCTCTCTTTAGGTAACTAAACTGTTAATACTAACCCAAAAAGGAAAAAAAAAAAAAAAAAAAAAAAAACTTAACTCTTAAGACAATATTCATACCATTTTTATATGAAAGTTTAAATTCAATTGTTCTTATACAAGTTATGATTGAGATCCTTGATCACCTCTAAGTTAACCTAATGGTGGTTAGATTTATGCAATTATATCATAATTACATCTCCAGGTTTCCCCTAATGGTGATTATCAGTTTATATCATAATTACATTATCAGTTTATATTTGTTGCCCCTTTTTTTTTTCCTATTGTTAATTTATTAGATTTATGCAATTTTTGTAACTAATTGTTTACCCCGGTATACTTCATGTATATTTGGGTGATTCGTTTTCCTGATTTACATAATTTTATTACTTATAAAAAAAAATGTAAGCTTCATCTGGGAGAATGCAAAAAAAAAAAAGAAAAAAAGCACACCAAATCATGTTCTTGTTTCCTTAGATTTCTTGAGGTACCTCTACAGTTTTTGGCTTGATCAGCTGAATAATTCTATTATGCTGTAATGGTATGCATCACAAACTGCAAGTATTGTTTTCTGAGGCTTTGTAATGAGATTGCTTGTGTGTGTGTGTGTGTGTGTGTTTGTTTTTTTCTTGTGATTGTGCCTGTGTTTGGTAAAGTCCGATTGGTAAATATGAGTAATTCTTGGTCCTTAGACTGGAATGGGGATTTTTTGAAGAGTGTGAATCTGGTTTGAGACTTTAGTGGGCTATACGCTCCAATTTAAGTGTTTAAATTTAGTTGCTAAGATTTGTATATCTTGTTTGAATTTGTTCAATAGTTTAAGTGAAATGATGCTTCCAAAATTTGCAGACGAATTAGAGTTTTAGCAAGATTTAATTTGGTATTTCTGAGAACTTTTTGAGTTACCACATTATTTGATTCAAAAGGTTCTGGTTTACCAAAGGTTTTCTTACATATATGGATGTTTTATATCTAGGTCCTTTCTTTAGTGCAATTATATATATTATTGGTAAATTACAAACCCACCCAATGAATTTAAACCCACATTATGTAGGACAGAAATTTTAGTGAGCTTATTAATGCTATAAAGTTTCAGTTAGGTTGGCCATTTATGTATCTAACATCTTCATTATATATGCATACCGTGGCAGTAGCAAATATTTGAGTGCGTTACTTAGTTGGCCAAACATTATTACTATTATGAGCATAAACATACTTGAATTGTGTACGACATTGCATTGAAAAAATGTTGTTTTTTACTAGAATATTAGGTGTGTTGATGTTGGAAGAAACCGTTGTTAGACTTTGGGAACAACAGCGATCGATTAGCAAAACAATTATAAAATCTATTTAAGGGATATATTTGTAAATATATCTTAATTTGTTCTTAAGGAATTGTCATGTGGATCTGTGGAGGTGGAGTGTAATCAGATTCCAAGCTAAGATTTTTTTTTTTTTTTCCTCTTTCCCCTAAATGGATTCCAAGCTACTTTGTTTGATGTTCGTATATTTTTAAAAATATTTTCAACATTTTACAAGATCTATAAATAATTATTACATGAACATGTTGTTACATTGCGAAGGATTAGAAGCATACATGATACACCTAGGGCATCCGCTAAAATAATTTTATTTTAGTGACCTAAAAAAAAAAAGTTTTAATCCCTAGGATAGGAAAATACCCATTTTAGTAAAGAACTTTCATAGACATTTTAAAAGAACGGAGCCTGATTGCTTGAAAGGGTTGGTAACTTGTTCAATTCTACCTTACATGACTGAATTTAGCAAAATAAATAAATAATATGACTATATATCAATATATCTACTAATTGACAAACTCACTTGCTACAAAATACAAGTAGAAATGCGTACTGCATAAAAGCATTACGTATTTTTTCTTTAAATAGATATAAGATAGAAATGACAAAATTATAAAATTTGGAATCATTATAGTGTTACTTAGACCAACTCAAAGGGGTGGCACCACAAAGCCAATTACATCGTAATTTTGATTCACACTGAAAATGTGGAATAGGAAGCAAGTTCTTTGTCAAGCAATGGGTTGTCAATGAACTGGTTTAGCTTAGGCTGTCAATGAACTGGTTTAGCTTAAGATGCTATCACAAGGAAGTGATGGACCATATGTCTATTTTGCTAATCGTGATGGACCATATTAGGAATTGGAAATTGAACAGAGAAAGTCTATAAACACAAAAAAAATAAATCCACACTTGACTAACTGACGTGACAAATTATTAGTGGTAAATAAAATAATTATGTTAGTAACTCAGTTTGAGTCTAGATAATTATACAAGAACCACTAAAAGTTTATCAATAATTTTATCATGAAAAAATTTTTGTAAATGTTTTTGTGTCTCGACTAAGAGGGCCAATAGCCTAATAACTTTTCTACGGATTATTGGAATGTTAGGTTTAATCATGGTTTTAAAAACCGGACTGGTTAAAGAACCGAAAAAGTATTGATTTTCAGTTTTAAGGTCAGACCGTGGTTGGACCGATGGTCGAATCGGTGATATCATAATTAATTAATTAATAATTTTAAATTATAAAATATAAAAAATAAAATATGTAATAAGATTAAAACTAAGAATATTTAGTTTTAAATACATATTTTTTTAAATAAAAAAAAAATGTGAGTTTAATTATCACATATTATATTTAGAAAATTAAAATATCAAATCCACAACTTATATAGTATTAAAAATATTTAGTATGAAATTAACAATACATAATAAATTAGTAATTGTTAAAAAAAAAAAATTGTACTATTATTTATTACTAAATTTATATGGATTATTATTGTGCATTTATATATATATATATATATATATATATTATGCTTTGGCTACATTTATTATATATTATTTATTATTTATTTATACGATCAAAATTGGCAATTGGCAGGTAACATGTCACTTAGCTCTTTTCCTCTGTACCAAAGTTCATGAAATAGGCTAATAGCCCAAAGGTTTTCCAAAAGCCCAAAAGCAAAAAACACACCCCCACAAAAGTTTAATACCCCCACCCACCCCACTTTCCAATCAACCCCTCTTCTTTTTCTCCTTGTTATTTTCGCCAGAAACTTTTGGGTGTCTCCACTTCTTTTATTGAAGTTTATTTCTCCCTTCTCTCTCAACTTAGATCAGATTCTTCTCTTTTCTTTTAAGTTTTTAAAACCATGGGTTTAATTAAATGAAATTTAAAAAATGTAGTTAAATTATATTTTTCTTCTACTTGTAATTTCTTATCATAATTACTAGTTATTCCTTTCAATTTTCTTTACCTGTGAATCAACTTATTAATATATGCCGTATATTGAGTTCCACTCCCTTTGTGTCTCATGCAGCTTGGAGTAGATACTGTTCCAGTCCTTGTTGGCTCTGTGTCCTACTTGTTGCTGTCTAAACCTGCAAACGGTGTTGAGAAGCAAGAATATCAGCAAAGTAGGTCTTAATGAGAACATTCAATCCAGATAAAGATGATTCTAGCTCAGAGTAGGCATCAGTGAATGCTTTCAATTTGTGAGAGAAGTTCAAGACACTAACTGCTTTGAAGGGTGTCGCTGCTTTTGGATTTGATTTGGTTGGTATAGCAAGTTTGTCCAGGATTCAATAGTTTAAAAGCTTACTCTTTTTAACTTTTTGTTTTTTTTTTTTTTTTTTTTTTGCTGCTATTGGTATAATGCATTTGGATCATTCACAGTGGTTTTATTTTTTTGGATTTTTCTATTCACTGATTTTTTTGGAGTGTTTTTCTAATAAGTTAACCTCTTTTTATATGATATGTCTGCAATGTTGAACTTTTAACTTGGTATTCCATTGAGAAATTACCAACAATTTTGACAATCAAATGAAATCGATAAAATTATATGCATGTTTGGCATTACTTTAGGAAGAGAGTTTTAATTATAGAGTTTTAGTAGTTTGTAACATAGAGTTTTAACTGAGAAGCTCTTTAGCTTTTTTGGCTTTTGAGTGTTTGACAAATTGCGTTAAACAATGCTTTAAAGTGGTAGGTTTATAAAGCATGATTAGTGAATTGTAGAGTTTTTTTCCCTTAAAGCTTCAAATTTTAGCTTCCTAATCATGAAGATTGATGTAGATAAAATATTTGGTCATTTTTTGAACTTATTGGATTCATTTTAGCAATGCTTAGGTCTTAGTTTTTTTCTAAAATACATTGAAAATGCTGCTGCTATTAGTTGTATGCATAATTTATAGGTTTTTAATATATTTCATTCTTCTTTATTTAGTTTTTTTTTTTTTTTTAATGCTGAATAAGCTTGAATTCTTATATATTTTATTCTTTACTAATAATTTGAGTTTGAAATATATGGAGTGGAGTATATATGAAGCTGACCAAACCATTATATGACTTACAGTGACTTACAGTGAAAGAGGTTAAAAATCCCTTCATGAATTCCTTCCTTCCTTCCTTCAAACCCAAAATTCTTTTTTTCTTTTTTATAGTATGTTGGAACTCTGAGAAATGCCAATGGCTGGCATTTCGCCCTCTTAGGTGTTTTTGTTGTAGTCTAACTGGGCCTTTTTTGATGACCCAAACAGATAAAATGAAGAATGCTTTGGTTTTTTCTTTTTCTTTTTTCTTTTTTTTTTTTTGGGGGGGGCGAGAGTTTATATTAGAGCATTCCACATTGGGCTCTTCCAACGGGCTTTTTTGCTGAATCCACCAACCTTAATAAAATAGAAAGTGGCATGAATTGTTTTATAAGTTTGACAAGTGACTGCATGCCCCTTAGCTTTTATTTTTAAATGATATTATGCATTTTATTATAATAATATATTTCAAATTAGAATATACTATATCAGTGACCTTGATAAAAGGAGGTTGGTTTTTGGATTGAAGGTTAAAGCATTATCACTTAGCACTACTGTTGGGATATCAATGATTTGATTTCTTCTTATAATTAAAAATTAAAAGGTTGTTAGAAAGTTATTTATTTCTTTATTACTACTATAAAATTTAAAGACAGATAGGTAGGCAATCAAAAAAGAGATTGAATGTCAACAAAGCATTAAATGTCAACAAAGCATGTGTAATAAACACTTATGAAGTGATCGATTATAAATAATAAACACCCTTTTATCTTAATTCACTACTCACAATTAATTACCTCCATCAACATTATATCAAAATTTGGAACTTTCTCATAAAGCAAATTCTTTTTCTCTGTCTCCCACCCCCCTTTCCAGTTGTTTATTATTATCATCAATTTCTCATGTATGACTAATTGACAATCACCAAGGCTGTGTGATCCCATTTCCTATATTTTTATTTATAGCACATCTATTGGTTGGATTTATTCCTATTTTTTAATGAAAACTGACTTAGTTGAAATAGAAAGTGGTTTCAGCACTGTTAAGAGGTAGGGACGAATAGAAATTCAAGATCATGCTATTCAATAAATAAATTTTCAAATCATTCCTTTTATATATTATATTCAATTGGAAAACTATACATGAGTTAGTTAAAGAAATATTTATTTATTTGCTTTTGTTATTTTTAATACAATGAGATCCATTAACTTATCTCTTAATTTTAGGATTGTAAATGCACCAAATTGCTCATAAATATCTTGGACTCGGCTTGATAAAAATTTCATTCATATTTGTGAGTGTGAGCAAATTGCTCATAAATATCTTGGACTTGACCTAGGTTTATATATATTCCTTTTTTGTTGGTAGATTGCAAAAAGAAGAGGCACTATAAGTGAGTGTGATCAAAGCGTATTGCATTTGGTGAAAGACTTAAGGTACTCTCTCTCTCTCTCTCTCTCTCTCTCTTTGTGTTTGTGGTGGGTTGTTGAATTGGGGCAAGCAGGTGGCTTGCATGGAGTAATAAGGTGGTTTTAGTTAATATTAGGAGTGTTGACTGCTTTATGTAATATTGGATGATTGTTGTTGAGTTGTTTTTATTTGATTAATTCATTTTAAGGGCATGTAACTATCTTTTTCACACATGTGGAATGCTAAAATGGAATTGCATATTTAAAGAAATGTCCATTCCTAAAAACTATTGCTAGTAATGATGTTATAGTTACCAAATGTATTGATAACTTCTCTATGCATTTAAAGATGATTTGTTTCTTAAATTAAAGTGAAATTGTGTAAATGAAATGTGTGTTAACTCTTGGTTTGTGTTTTCATGAAATCACATTATAGGTATTTCTTGTAAACCACTTTATTGCAATGGATAAGAGTTGGATGAAAATTACTAATAGAAGGTCGCGAGAATATTTAGATGGAGTCCAACAGTTTTTGAATTTTGCATCTAATCATGCATATTTGGATGGAACGATTTCATGTCCATGTAAAAAATGCGTGCATACAAAGTCGTGGCCTATAGATGTTGTACAAGCTCACTTAGTGTCAAAAGGGATTTGTAGGGGTTATAACCCTTGGATTTTTAATGGGAATCATCGTCTGCAAAGACTACTACTGAAATTCCTAATAGTCATGTCCAAGAAAACTCAATAGAGTATGCCGATCTTCGTGACATGTTGCATGATATGTTCCCCATACAAGATATGGCATTTGGGCCAACGGAAGAAGTCCCTAGTGTGCACCAACCCACAGAAGGTCCTAATGAAGATGCAGTTCAGTTTATGAAATTGCTTGAAGATGCTAATCAACCTTGTTATGAAGGTTGTAAGCATTTTAGCAAATTGTCAGCCATTGTGCATTTGTACCACATGAAGTGTCTTAATGGTTGGACTAACAAATCATTTACCATGTTGTTGGAATTTTTGCTTGATTTTCTTCCTTCAAATGCTAAGTTACCAAAAGATTGTTATGAGGCTAAGAAGATTATTAAGGATCTGGGCTTGAACTATGAGAAAATTCATGCTTGTCCTAAAGATTGTATTTTGTATTGGAAGGACAATGCCAACCTTGAAGCTTGTCCAAATTGTAACCTTTCAAGATGGGAAAGTAATAAGTCTAAAGGTCAACAAAGTACTAATGCTTCCTCTAAGAGAAGAAAAAAGAAAGCTGCAAAGATCCTACGGTGGTTCCCCTTAAAACCAAGATTGAAGCGACTATTTATGTCTCCTGAAACAGCCAATCATATGAAGTGGCATGCTAATGGTCGCGTGAATGACAGGTTAATGAGGCATCTTGCTGATTCTGAGGCTTGGAAATCATTTGACTCTAAGTACAAAGAGTTCTCATCCGAGCCTCATAATGTAAGCCTTGGATTAGCAGCCGATGGATTCAACCCGTATGGAAATATGAGTACTACTCATAGTACATGGCTAGTCATTTTGATCCCATACAATCTTCCTCCATGGATGTGCATGAAAAAGTCTTATTTCATGCTATCATTATTGATTCCCGATCCAACCTCACCCGGTAATGATATAGATGTCTACTTACAACCCCTAGTAGAAGAATTAAAGGAGTTATAGGATGTTGGAGTAGAAACGTTTGATGTGTCTTCTAAAAATTCATTCCAAATGCATGCTGCACTATTGTGGACAATAAATGATTTTCCTGCATATGGTGATATCTCGGGTTGGAGTACCAACAGTTCTTTTGCATGTCCCTCTTGTAACTATGATCGTCAGTCTCGTTGGTTAAGATATGGAAGGAAATTTAGTTACATTGGACATAGGCAATTTTTGGATAGTGATCATAAATTTCATAAGCAAAAAAAGTCATTTGATGGGCATGTTGATATGAGACTAGCTCCTATTACAGTACCTGGAGGGGAAATCATGTTATAAACGGATGCTGTAGCTGATCATGTGTTTGGGAAGAAAAAAGTTAATTTGAGCAATAAAAGAGAAAGAGGGGAGGAAGCATTAACTGTGTGGAAGAAGAGAAATATATTTTTCAGCTTGCCTTATTGGGAGGATCATGTGTTGCGTCATAATCTTGACGTGATGCACATTGAAAAGAATGTAGTCGATAATATAATTGGCACATTATTGAACTTGGATGGCAAGACAAAGGATAACTTGAAGGCACGCCAAGATTTAAAGGATATGGGTATAAGTAGTAGACTTCACTTGGAAAAGGTTGGGAATGATCAGACACGTATGCCACATGCTTGCTACCATATGAATGCTAGTGAAAAAGATGGTTTTCTGCAAGTTTTGAAAGATGTAAGAGTGCCAGATGGATATTCTTCAAACATCTCACGTTGCGTTAAACTCAAAGAACGTAAGATTAGTGGGATGAAGAGTCATGATAATCACATCTTAATGCAACAACTTTTTCCAATAGCAATACGCGGATCTTTGCCCCCTGAAGTGAGTAGGAGTTTAATTGATTTATCTTGTTTCTTTAGGGAGATATGTTCTAAAGTACTAAATGTGGAGGAACTTGGGGCTCTTGAGAAGAGAATTGTAGTAACATTGTGCGAGTTGGAAAGGATATTCCCTCCATCTTTCTTTACAGTGATGGTACATCTAGTCATGCATTTAGCTAGTGAAGCCAAAGTTGCTGGCCCAATTCATTATCGTTGGATGTATCCTATAGAGAGGTAACACATATATTAACTTGGTCTATTTGGTTTTGTTTAACTTACCAATTTTCCGTTGTTAATCTTAAGTTTTCCAATAGGTACTTGTCAAGACTTAAGTCTTACGTGCATAATAAAACTTATCCAGAAGGCTCAATTGCAGAAGGGTATATAGCAGAGGAATGCTTAACATTCTGCTCACGCTATTTTAAATCTGTTGAAATTGCATTTAATCGGCCTGTAAGGAATGTTGAGGAATCTATGGGTGCAGTGGTGAGCATTACACTAGATTCAAATTCATGGATCCAAGCACATCGTTATGTGCTATTCAATTGTGAAGAAATCACTCCATTTCGCGAGTAAGTGATATGTCCTTGCGTATCTGTTAACGACATTCCAATACAATACTCTCGATTAACATTAACATGTTTGTCTACACAGTGTACACATAGCGGAGATCAAGGCTGGTTTTCCTTTTCATGTGACTGATGATGTTATTCAAAAGCAGCATATGGAGGAATTCTGCAGTTGGTTTAGGGAATATGTAAGTAAAGCATATATATATATATATATATATATAGAACTATTTTCGGTTGTAACACTTTAGATAGTATACTTATAATAAAAGCCTTTCTCTATAATAGGTGATGTCAATAGATGCCTCTCAGAGAAAGGAACTCTCTGATAAAGTTAGATGGTTTGCTCGATATCCAGATAATGAAGCTAAACGGTTCAAGCGATATGTCATAAATGGTTTGAAGTTTCGCACCAAAGATTTTGAGACAACTAGGAAAACTCAAAATAGTGGAGTTTGTGTTGTTACTGAAGATGGTACTACTTATTACAGTGTACTAGTTGATATTATTGAGTTGAACTACTCTGACAAGTATCGTTATGTATTATTCAAATGTCAATGGGCTATTGTTATTAGTGGGAGAGGATGCAAAACAGATGATTTTGGATTTCCCCTTGTCAATTTTTCAAGATTGATACACACATGTGATCGATTGATTAATGAACCTTATGTATTAGCATCTCAAGCTTCGCAAGTGTTTTACGTGGAGGATGTGAGACATAAAGATTGGATGGTGGTGGTCAAAACAAAACCTAGAGAGGTATTTGATGTAGATGTTGAAGTTGTAGATGATGATGAAGTGGATACATATATGGAGAATGTTCCTTATAATATAACTACTGATGATACATGTGATAATGTAAATGACAACCATGCTTGGGCTCGAGTTGATGAAGAAGGAACCATTTATGATACACCGTTGATTAGTGAGGATGAATTACTTGAACAAGACTTTATCAATGATGAAGAGCTTAGTGATGATGTTTATGAGTCTAATGATGATGAGTCTAATGATGATAGGTCCAATGATGATGAGTCTAGTGATGAAGACTCTAATGGTGATGACTCTAGTTAATACTTTTGTATCACTTATTATATTTTCTGCCTTGGTATCCATGCTTGTAAAATTGTATGAAAATTTATCTATGAAACCCTATCTTATTTTGGGTATTTCGATGGTGTAATTCGTTTTCTTTAGTTTCCCTTCTATGTTCTCTAATCTAATTGTTAGATGCTGAAATTTGTGGTCTTGTGCTAGCAATTTGAAAGGTTGAAGATATTATGATCATTTGGATGCCTATTAATGTCTTCTAATATGTACACTATAGGTATAAAAACACCCACACAAAATGAAGGCCAATAGCAATTATTTGATGATGCCTATTAATGCCTATTAAATTGTATTTGTGTTGTTTAAGTGTAGTCTTATATAGATTTGCTCTATGATAAGTTTTAGTGTTGCAATTACTTGTACCATTAATTGTCATTGTGCTAATTATATACTTGTTTATTTTAGACTCTAACGCTTGAAATGGGAAGGCGAAAGACAAAGCTGCGCACTCGTTCCAAAACTGCAACATTGGAAAGAGCTTCTTCACAAGATGTGGATGAAGTGGGGGACCAAGAAACGCATGAAGTTTCTACGAAAGGTATGGGCTTTTTACTCAATAGTTTACCATTCATACACAAGATATGGGCATGTAAGTTGTGAACCCTTATATAAAATTTTATGAAACAAATGGGCATGTAAGTTGGTTTCCTCTCAACCATTACCTACCACAAAATTTTAGGATTCTCCTTAGAGTGTTAATTCTGAGATCTTGCATCATGCAACCTTAAAAGAAAGGCTATTTGACTCCCATCAAAAACATATTAATAGCTAAGAGTATGGCTATGATAAATTTGCTTCACACTCTATATATATATATATATATATATGTTGCATGGTTCAATTAAAAAACCAAAGTTTGAATTATTCTTAAAATCATGCAGGCTTCAAAGTTTTGAGTACCTCTTCACATCTTGATTGGAAACATGTACCATTCAGCATGTTTCTAATATTTTATTTTCTTGAATCGTATAATGACCGCTTGTTTAATAAAATATTTAGACTCATCCTTAGCTTTGCATGTCTTGTTGTTTAACATTGGTTGATATTATCTCCTTCAAAATTCAGATGTGCAGGCAGCCGTACGTGTCACTCGCGGGCCAAGCAAGTACTTGGATATTTGGGATCTTCCCGATGAAGAAGAAATTGAGTTGTCGTTAAATAGTATGCATCAGCCGGTTGATGATAGGGCGAGGACTTTCACTAGTTTCTTGGGTACGATTGCATAGAAACCCCACGTGCCCGATTAGATTTCTTAATTGGAAGGACATGCCAGAAGAATTTAAAGAAGAGTGTTGGCGTCTTGTAAAGGTATTAAAGAAGTTATAATACTTGTAATTATGAAAATTTGTACTAGGTTTTACATTACTGTTTTAGCATAAAAACATTTGTAATTTGATAACTCAATTATTTGATTGTAGCGAAAATATAGTGTCCCTGCTAATCCTGTTGCATATGCGGCTCTGAAGAAATTTACCTTACAAAAATTGGGAAGGCTTGGAGAGATCATAAGTCTAGGCTGAAGAAACAGCATTATATACCCGATTCAAGAAACAAAGCACGAGTAAAGAACAAAGACAACACAAGATGCATAAAACAAGATTGGGAAATACTTGTTGATCATTGGTATACTAATGATGCAGTGGTATGTTTGTTTTATCTCTCTTTTCCATCATGGATCATACCAAAAGGAGAATGATTATTAAGAAATTGAGAGAATGCATATTGGATTGCTTTCAAATAGGATTTGTTAGTTTTATGTGGGCTTTTAGTGAAACTGGTATATATGAGAAGTTGTGTTTCATATTTCATAAGAATAGATTCAACAAAAGTCTTTGATGGTCTATAGTTTGTTAGTATTGAATTAGCTTATTATGTCAAAATGGCGTGTAGTTGTTTTATGCTAAACTCCTTTTGTAGCTTCACCATTGTTATATTTTCGAAGATTTGCAGTTGGGTTTTAGTGTATTTATAGAAATGATTAAGCATTTAATTTTGTCTGTCATGCTTGTTTGTGATGAAGATGCTTGCCAATGTGGTGTGTGAAGATCATATTTTATGCACATGAAAAGCAAACTAGAGATTCATAAGGCTTTTTTTTTTTGTTTTAGGACTATATCAATACAATTCCTAAGAAATAGGGGAGGGAGCGGCCCCCAACTCAGTGAGTTCGAATGTGGGAATTCTACTCTTTGTTAAAAATAATAATGGTAACTACAAACTGTTAGATAATTCTAGTCTTTTAGCATAAGCCTAAGAGAATTAAGACAAGACTTTCGTGTGTGTGTGCACGTAGCTATATTTTACCGTTTGTGTTAACAATAAGCAATGGAGAAAATCTCAAAAGTAGACTCTTTTTTTGTGTTATCATTGGAATTTAATGAATGGTACTTAATTTTTATTTTATGTGAGAATCTTATGATTATGATAGATCTTTGTATTATCATTAACCTAAACATATGGCTCTATAAATGAGTGACACTTTTGTGCCAAGCATATGTCAACTTAGAGTAATCTTATTTAGCTAAAAGTTGCTTTAGATACTTAAAGCATACTGTATATAAACATGTAATTTTGTTGAATGTAGATAGAGTCAGAGAAGAATAAGGCACATCGTTCTAAACAGGATGACTTACATACTGCTGGTTCTTGCGCCTTTGTTGTGCACGCTGCAAAAAAGGTAATAAGTATTATGACTATTTTTTAAATGATTTTGACTTCTCCTAAAGTTTATGTGAAACCAATATTTATCACTACATAAATATGCTGTTCATAATGTAGGCAAAAATGGATGGACGTCCTGTAGAGTATGCAGTATTATATCCAATACTACATACTCGTAAAGATGGATTTGCAGTTAATTCTGTAGTGAAAGAAAAAATGGTGAGTAATTTCTCCATTGTAGTTTGGGGGGGGGGGGGGTAAACAAAATAGGAATTCAATGATAATTGTTAGCCAATACACATTCCTTTTTATTGTTGGGTCATTTGATTGTTGGATTACATAGCAAACTCCATTTCATTGTAGAAATGTTATTCTTACTAAGTTGAGGCCTCTATATTTAGTTCTTTTGATATATAACAGCATACATATGACTTCCTTTTATTTTATATTTTTTTGGAGAGGTTTATGTGGTGAGATGCCTGTAGATTGTCAATTTTCTCTTGAGAGTTATTGTACGTGTTGGTGCTTGCTTGTACCATCCTATATATATGTATGTATATGTTGTGGGGTCATTTTAACTATATGATTTCTAACTTTTGTTATTTTGTTCAAACCCAAATATCAGGACAAAATGAAGCGGTTGTTGGATGATTCTTCAAATTAGTTGCAGTCATTTGACATGAGTGGTAGTATTGCATGGTCAACAAATGATGTGTTTGCCAAAGTGATGGGTAAGGAGCGCAAAGGTCGTATTCGTAGGGTAGGCTTTGGTCCAAGCCCAAGTGGTCAAAGTAGCAAGAGTGCTCGCACGGACATTGAAATACAGTCAAGTGAAGCAAGGGACAACGAAGTTACACAATTGAAGGCTTCCTTGGCTATTATGGAGGATAAACTTGCAAGTTTTGACGAAATGAAGGAAAGACTTGGTCAATTCGAAGACATGGAGCAAAGAATGGAGGAAAGAATGGCTCGCATGCTCCAACAAATGCAACAAAGTTCTTCCCAATGCAATCAGGTATATTAACAAAGACTTAGTCAATGTTTTTCTCTTTGTAAGCACTTCGTTGTTGTTGTGAGTGCGTATAAATGTCTTCGTTTAACTTGTTCCCATTTTTTGTTTTGGTAATATTTTCTTGTTATTCTATTTCATTTATGCGCACTTATTGAGTGATTATACTTTGTATGTAGGATGTTGCACCACTCTCTTCTAAATTGTTTCATTGCCTAATTGGAGATTTCCGTTGTTGTATAGAGTACATTTTTAGTGTTGCAATTCTCATATATATATACAATATATTATTTCAAATATATGCAAATCAATGAACTTGATGCAGATAGGGAAGGAAGAATACGTAAGAGTGTTAACATTGTAGCACACACCATATGTGGCACGATGGGTCACTCTAATCAAAAAGATGCATGCCTTAATATTTATACATTTTCACTAACAAAACTGTGAAGTACTTACATTAACAAAAAGCAAAAAACCCAAACCGAATTCTAGAAGAAGATGAGATGTTATGAGTATTTCTAAGGAAAGCATTTTGGGTAGTGATTGCATACGAAGAATGACAACTTTTTCCATTATTGTGATAGCATAGCATATGGTTAATTACTGCTGGCTTTTTATATTTTTTCTTCCCAATGCAATGAGGTATATTAACAAAGACTTAGTCAATATTTTTCTCTTTGTAAGCACTTCGTTGTTGTTGTGAGTGCGTATAAAATGTCTTCATTAAAATTGTTTTCATTTTTTGCCTTGGTAATATTTTCTTGTCATTCTATTTCATTTATGCGCACTTATTGAGTGATTATATTTTGTATGTCGGATGTTCCTTCGGCTCAACAATCTCCAGCTCTCCAAAAATCGTCAGCCGCATCCTATCAACCAAGCAGCTTATAAGTTTTATCTTAGTGTTCGAGAACTTTTTTGTGTACAAAGAACTACGGAAGAACAACCGCATTTTTTGTAAGTGTTAAAAGATATTTTTAAACACTATGGAACTATTGTAGTATTAACTTAATTTGAGCGGTTGTTTTATTCAAAATACCACATCTTTTTTTGTTAATCTTATGATGGTGGTTATAGATAACTTTATGTATTTGATAATATATTTCAATGTTAATATTACGTTAGTTTGGAGACATTTGTAATGTTGTTAATTAATTAAATTTGTGGTATTGTTGTGTTAGTAGAGCTAAAATTATTATAGGTTTTAAACAGGTTTGAAAAATATATTTGTAATAGGTTTGACATATTCGGGGAAAATAGAGGTTTTAAAACCCACTGGGGAAAAAAAAAAAATCCAACCTATAGCGGCGGTCAAGAAGCGCCGCAATAGGTTAAAAAAGCGCCGCAATATGTTCACATTCTATGATTTAAATAAAACCCTATAGCGGTGGCTGTTGCCTGCCGCTATAGGTTTAACCCTATTTCGGCAGGTAGACACGCCGCTAAAGGTATGTACATATAGTGGCGTTTTTACCCGCCGCGAAATGTGTAATTAGCCCGATTTAATTAATTACCTATAGCAGCGCGATGTGCCCACCGCTAAAGGTAGACACCAATAGCGGCGGGCGAATCGCGCCGCTAAAAGTCAAAACCTGTAAATTCGGACATCGTATGGCGGCGGTTTTATGCCCGCCACAATAGACCAAAGCCGCCGCTAAAATGTGCATCTATAGCGGCACCGCAACGGTGGCGGGAAGAACCGCTGCAATAGCACCCGCCGCTATAGGTCAAATGTACCTTTAGCGGCGGTTTTTGGGGCTTTAGCGGCGCTTTTGGGCCCGCCGCAATAGGTCTTTTTTTTTTTGTAGTGTAACATTTTTTTTTTCTCATTAATATTATTGTAGCTAATAATATTATAGATTCACTGTATACAAAATTCAGGTAAAAACAATTTGATACATGTAACTACAAGTCTCATTAGAGCACAATTTGTAAGTTATAAGCTAATAATTCATGTTAACATTTACCATTGGTTAACTTTGAATATATATTTACTATTGGTTAACTTTGAATATATATAAATATTAATTGATATAAATTGAAAAATAATATTTTAGATACATGCTGGACATGCAAGTTGGAGACATAATATAATTTGCAAATATGCAAATCTAAATAAGCATAAATATATTCCTTTTGTTATTATAATAATTATTTATTTGATTATTGTTTATCAAATAAAATATATATTATATAAGTTTATGACAAAACCGTGCAACGCACGGTCTTTAAGTAGTATATAATATATTTCACCAATATATATATATATATATATAATATAATATATTGGTACATAGAAATCGTGGGAATTTGGTTATAGACAGAGAGAAAAAAGATTATGATTCCAAGTTGAGAAGCAAAGAAAGATATAGAGGTTAAGCTAATAAAAAAAAAATGGTCAAGATAATTTGGTGGGTTAATTTTAGATGGCCTTGGTACCTAAAACTAATGGCTGACCAATTTAATCTCTATTTATTTTATAAAAAAAAAAAAAAAAAAATTTCCTTCCAATTATCACTATCTTTAGGGATGAATTGCAAATTATATGGAAAAATAGATTGATCCAATGATAGTAGCAAAAGAGCAAATTCATAGCTTCGTTTTATTTTTTTGAATAATATCTAGAGGCATGGACTCATTTCCTTTTCTATTTCTCTAAGCTAGAACAAAATAGATTGGAGTCTGGTAGAGAGGGTATGGAATATACTGATTCGTGGATTGGTTTATAAATGAACCAAGTTGTGTGTCTATAACTTGAGTTTGACTTAAGAAAAAAAAGAAAAGGTAATAACACTCCCCTTCTTTGAGCCTTAAGGTTTGAAGAAATTAACACTCTCCCCTTTTATTTATATTAATAACAAAGTGTGTGTTTGGGTGTGGCGTTTGCGTTTTGCGTTTGGTGAGTTCTACGTTTTTTGTTTTTTGTTTTTTTTTTTTTTTTTTTTTTTTCAAGAGTTTCAGGTGTAGTGCGGCACATTATTTGACTTTCAGCCCATGAACAGTGCACCAAGCACTGTTCACGGGTCCCACAATTCTCAATTTTTATCAATTTTTTCATTAAAAATGGGTCTCACGGTACTATTTACACATTTAAATATTATTTTGCTACAGTGTTTTCAGTTTTCAGTTTCAGTAACAATAAGTTCAATTCAAACGGACCCAAAATATTTCAAATTTCTTTAAGAATCTATTTATAAATTTAGAATAAAGATACAAAATTTATCAAGTACCAAACCATTTGCAACAACAAATCTCTCTATAATTCATTGAGAAAAAAAAAAGTATTGCAACTACAAATCTCTCTATTACTCATTGAGAAAAAAAGAAAAAAAAATATTACTTAATAATTTAAATTACACTTTAACTTAAAATTTAAAAATAAGGGTTTTTAATTTTGAAATTGAGGATAATTTTGGAAATCTACCCTTAAGCACCACATTAGTACACAATATTTTAATATTAATTTAATAAAATTTGGTTAAACAAATGTAAAACTGTAAAAGGAAAATTGTTTTTTTTTTTTCCCCCTTCAAGTTTGGAGTAAAGTGTCATTTCTCCAAATTTCAAGAAAGAAGAATATAATTACTCTTAAAAAAACGTGTATATTTGTTAATTTATTAAAGACGTTAAGCTCATGTTTAAGTTAATGTTCCACTATTAAATAATTTAAATTCAAAAAATAAAAGTATATTCATGAACAAGTTATTGAATATTAAAATATGAGACTCAATCTAAGTTATATAATATTATATGTTTGTATGCGTGTATAATAGAATTTGAAATTTTAGACTTTGGCTAATGCCATTACCTTCACATCTATTAAATTATGCCATAAAAGTCATAACATTAACATAGTCCTTTTAAAAAAAAAAATCATAAAATCATACAATAGTCCAGTAAAGTAATCAACATGGTCCAGCAAGCTTACGGTTTGTGGGATCAAAAAAATGAATAGGACTATAATATAATATCTTATTGACATTTTAACAATAAACTATGGTTGTGGCTTTATCACGGCCATAATTGCTAACTGTCTAATAAGTGAACAAATAGATGGTATAGAGCCTAACACGCTCAAAAGTTAGCCTTCAAAAATCTTTATGTACAAATCTGGAATTGCATTTGTAGGAACCTAAATGAAGTAATAAAGACATCCTTATTATGAAAGTAGGCTCCATGCAAGACTATTTTGCGTTAGAAAGACAAATATCAAATGTGACTGTTGATGATACACAAAAATCATCAGTGAGTTGATCGTCCACACACGTGCCAATGGAGGTACCTAAAGAACAAAAGAGAAGAACCAATCAAAGGGCACCGGTGGGGTACCGGCCAACTCACTAACAATTTTTGTGCATCTCAATTGGCACCATTTGTGAGAATCATGTGATAAGCTGTATCGCCGTTTCAAAGGCAAAGGGTTTTATGGTCCAGACATGATCAATGGCCACCACCAACCAAGAGATTGGAAACCCGTCCAATGTGTTGGAGAGGCAAGTGTAGACCCTAGTTGCAGTAGTTGAATGACTTACTCAACGAAACCATGAGTTGGAACAACAAAATGATCAGAACGACAAGCAGAGTAGGGAGGAATGCAACAACAATCGTCCCCCGACAAATGACCATCAAGAGAGGGACGACCAAGAGGAGAGCAATGCCATCAGCAGGTGCAATTAGTAGGACACTAGTCATCCCTTCGAGTTAGAGGTCGGCGCGTTGCGCGTGGCTCAAGAGATGCAGATGATGAAAGAAAAGATGGACATGATGATGAATGCAATAAAGAGTCGGGTGTCCACTAGCTTGGACGAATTAGTCCATTGTACTGACTCTCTTTTCACTGCATCGGTCACATCTTTCCCCCTTCCAGCGAAGTTTAGAATGCCTCAAGTGGAAGCCTACGATGGGTCGAGGGACCCCCTCTACCACCTGGAATCGTTCAAAACCCTCAAGCATTTGCAATGGGTCCCGAATGAAATCATGTACAGAGCCTTCCCCACCACTCTTAAAGGGCCAGCCCAAGTATGGTTCAGCAAGATAGCTCCCAACACCGTCTCGACCTTCAAGGAGTTAAGTGGGCTTTTCGTCACACATTTCATTGGAGGTCAAGGCTACAAGACGTCCTCGGCAAGCCTCCTAAACATCAAGCTGCGGGACGATGAGAGCCTGAGGTCGTATGTCACTCAATTCAACAAAGAAGAACTACTGATCGACAAAGCCGATGACAAAGTCCTGATCACCGCCTTCACCAACAAACTCCAATCTAAGAAGTTCCTATTTTCGGTTTACAAGAATGATCTGAAGACCATGGCTGACATGTTGTACCGAGCCATAAAGTACGTGAATGTTGATGATGCTATGATTGCCCGAGGGGGCAGACCAAAGAAGTAGGAAAGGCAGGACGATCCCCGTTCGGAGAGGGGAAGGAAGATAGCCAAAATAGGGCGAACGATCAACTTCACTCCACTCAACACCCCGCTCGATCAGGTCCTGATACAGATTAAGGATGACCTCGCTTTGGCATGGCCTGGAAAGCTAAAGGGGGACCCAAACAAAAGACCAAGAATAAGTACTGCCACTTCCACCACGATCATGGGCATGACACCTCAAATTGCTATGACCTAAAACAACAGATAGAAGCCTTCATTAGACAAGGAAAGTCACAACAGCTCGTAGGGCGAGAAAGGGGAGGAGAAAACCTGTCGAGGGACCAAGAGCCAAACTGAAAGGTTGAAGAGCGACCCAGGGCACCACTTAGAGAAATAAGAGTGATCGTTGGGGGAGGTGTGACGATTGGATTCTCAAAGAAAGCAAGGAAGACATACCTCGGGACAGTGTAAAATGTTCAACTCACTAGTCGCCTGCCAAAGCTTTTTCGAATGGACAATCCAGTGATTAGCTTCACTGAAGAGGATGCCTGACGAGTCCATCACCCACATGACGATGCCTTGGTGATCAACTTGACCATTGCAGACTTTAGCACTCAACGGGTTCTAGTGGACAATGGGAGCTTTGCTGACATCCTCTACTAGCCAGCCTTTCAACAAATGAGGATTCATAGGGAACGACTCATCCCAGCAGATGCCTCTATGGTGGGCTTTAGCAAAACGAAGGTCATGCACGTCGATTCCATTACATTGCTAGTCACCGTTGGCGTATATCCTCAGCAAATCACAAGAGATGTCACTTTCTTAGTAGTGGATTGTTCGTCAACCTACAATGCCATCATAGGGCACCCAACGCTCAACGCATGGAGAGCGACTACATCTACATATCACCTACTACTAAAATTCCTAACAGAGTATGGGATAGGAGAGGCCTAAGGGGATTAAGTGGCAGCTCGGGAATGCTATATAGCCATGCTGGAGATGGACGAGCAAGTGACCACCATGAACATTGAAGAGCGAAGGGTAAATGTAGAGCCGAATAAGAAGCTGGAAACAATCCCCCTAGACGATGAACGCCCAGATTAGGTGACTCGCATTGGCACACAGGCCAGTCATGCGGTTCAGGATGGGCTAATCTGTTTCCTAAGGAACAACCTAGACATTTTCACTTGGAGCCATGAAGATATGCCTAGGATCGACCGGAGCATCATGGTCCACCAACTCAATGTTTCCCCATCTTTTTCGCCCATTCATTAGAGGAAACGAGTCGTCGCTCAAGAAAGGGGCAATGCCATAGTCGAAGAAGTCCGTATGCTGTTGGATGCGAGCTTTATCAGGGAGGTTCACTGCCTCGAATGGTTGGCCAATGTGGTCATGGTCAAGAAAGCAATGGAAAGTGGAGAATGTACGTGGACTTTACTGACCTAAATAGAGCTTGTCCGAAAAATAGCTACTCCCTCCCACGGATCAATCTCCTTATGGATTCGACAACCAGACATCAATTGCTAAGCTTCATGGATGCTTTCTCCGATTACAACCAAATCAAGTTGGAGGATTCGAACCAGGAGAAAGCATCATTCGTCACCAGCCAAGGCCTTTTTTACTACAAGGTCATGCCTTTCGGATTGAAGAATACGGGGGCAACATACCAAAGGCTCGTGAACAAGATGTTCATCCAGCAGATTGGACAGAACGTGGAGGTATATGTTGACGACATGTTGGTAAAAAGTAAGAAAGAGGATCATCAGCTAAAAGATCTCAGAGAGGCATTCAAAACTCTTTACCTCTACAGATTGAAACTCAATCCTAACAAGTGTGTATTCAAGGTATCGTTAGGAAAGTTCCTTGGCTTCATGGTATCCCAACGGGGTGTCAAAGCTAACCCTGATAGGATCCAAGCAATCCTAGAGATGAGCCCCTTAAAGAATGTGAAAGAGGTACAGAGCCTAAAGTCGCAACACTCAACAAGTTCATCTTGCAGGCAACGGACAAATGCTTGCCATTCTTCAGAATTCTGAAGAAAGCCTTTGAGTGGACCGACAAATGTCAGAAGGCATTCGAAGAATTGAAAGCATACTTAGCATCCCCATCACTTTTTAATCCATCCAAGCCCAATGAAGAACTCTTCCTATATCTGGCTGTATCCCTCACAACCGTCAGTTCAGCACTGATCCAAGAAGAGGATCTGATACAATTGCCCGTGTACTATACTAGTTGAGCATTATGGGGAGCAGAAGTAAGATATCCCCTTATGGAAAAGTTAACCTTTGCTCTGATCACAGCAGCCCGCAAGCTCAAGCCATACTTCCAAGCCCATACCATAGTAGTTCAAACAGATAAGCCTCTTCGGAAGACAATGGATAATCCAGAATCTACCAGATGATTGGTCCTTTGGTTAATGGAACTAAGCGAATTCGACATATGGTACCGCTTAAGGACAGCAATTAAGGCCCAGGCCTTAGCTAATTTCATCACTGAATTCATAACAGGCGAGGCCAACGATTAGGAGGCAACCCCTTGGAAAGTTCAAATAGATGGGTCATCCAACAAATGGGCCGGAGGGATCAAAGTGGCCCTCCAATCCTCCGAAGGGGATATCATCGAATGCGCCGTCCTACTCCAATTCCCAACAACCAATAATGAGGCCGAGTATAAAGCCATTCTCGTAGGCCTTGATTTGGCCAAAGCAGCTGGGGCCTCGTCAGTCGTCTTTCATAATGACTCCCAGGTTGTCATTGGGCATATCAATGGAGAATAGGAAGCCAAGGGCGAACGAATGAAAAAGTATCTTGGTCTTATTCAAAGGAGGATGAGTCAAACTTTTGAGGTAAAATTTTTACAAGTCCTGAAAAGAGAGAACAAACACGCCAATTGGTTGGCCAAAGCTGCATCCGCAGAATACAGTATGATTGATCAGCAGATCCTATCCTTCACTCAACAGTACCCTACCATTGAAGAACTGGAGATACATATGATTCCCAGGGGCGCTGACTGGACTACCCTGATTGTTGCTTAACTAAAAAATAATGTTAGGACATATGTGTTTCACTTGTTAAGAACATATGTCTTTATTTTATGTAATTGGCTAATTCTTTGACAAAACGCACTTTACTTGTATTTAGATAGATCTAGGATTTGTTTAATACTTCAAGAAACATGTTGTTCAATTCTATTATTAAAGCCATGAAGATTGGACCAAGAAACAAGTGAAGAAAAGTTGTTCAATAAAGCTGGACAAATAGCTCGACACCTGCGGAAAAATAGCTCAATAACTGCTCGACACCTCTCGACAACTAGGCTATCTATCGAGATTTTCAACTTCTTAATTCAATCTCGATAGCTTTTCGATAGCTGGTGGATCGATCGAGAAAGCTCCTGTCTCCTCGATAGCTCCTCGTATGTGTTTCACTTGTTAAGAACATATGTCTTTATTTTATGTAATTGGCTAATCCTTTGACAAAACGCACTTTACTTGTATTTGGATAGATCTAGGATTTGTTTAATACTTCAAGAAACATGTTGTTCAATTCTAGTATTAAAGTCATGAAGATTGGACCAAGAAACAAGTGAAGAAAAGTTGTTCAATAAAGCTGAACAAATAGCTCGACACCTGCGGAAAAATAGCTCAATAGCTGCTCGACACCTCTCGACAACTAGGCTATCTATCGAGATTTTCAACTTCTTAATTCAATCTCGATAGCTTTTCGATAACTGGTGGATCGATCGAGAAAGCTCCTATCTCCTCGATAGCTCCTCGATAGCTTCTCAATAGTTGTATCTGTTAAGGTTTAAAGCTTGACACCTCTCGATCGATCGAGGTTACAGGAATTCAGATTTTCAAATCTGATTTTCGACCCATGATGACATGTATGTGTAGGGTTTCTTTTCTCACAACCCTAGACCTATATAAGGCTTATTTAAGAGGCCGTCACATAAGAGAATAAAAAGAGAACATATGCAAAAGGTGATTGATGTCTTATTCTCTCTGAAAGAAGCTACTGCGTCTTTGCACCTTAGGGTTTTGTAACCAAGTGCTTCTTGATCTTCATTGTTGATGAAGTGAAGAACTTTGCAGCCAACAATCTTCTTCTAGTTGGTGATTAAGTCGCGTACTGAGATCCGCACAATACGTTAGTCACGTACTGGGATTTGTGCATCAAAGGGTGGCGTTCATATATTGAAAAGTTTAAAGGTTCTAAAGCGGTAGAAGGTTTCTGCTGTGAGTTCATCTATGGGAATTGTAATATCTAGGGACAAAGGTTTTGTACTAGATCTGAAACTTCTCTTTATTATAGTGGATTGCTTTTTGGGAAGGTTTCCCCCCAGGTTTTTTGCTATAAAACTAGTTTGTTTCATTGGTTTTCCTGGGTCATCATATCTTGTCTTATTTATTTTTTAGCTGCATGATTTTGACATGATATTAATGTTTGTTTGTTTTAACAAGTTTTATTCATAATAAATTTAATTAACAACTTGGGTTTAAAACTTGTTAATTCTATCAATCGGGGTCTAAATTTCCCAACAAACAGGACACTTCCCAAAGATCGAGATGAATCCCAATAACTGAAAGTTTGGGCGGCATGCTTCGTGCTAATAGCGGATGTGCTTTACAAGAGGGGCTTCTCCTAACCGTACCTAAGGTGTCTGACTCCTGACAAAGCAGACTATGTCATAAGGGAAGTCCATGAAGAGGTGTGTCGAAAACATTCCGGGGTACAATCACTGGTCCACAAACTCATACGAGTAGGATACTACTCACCTACAATGTAGAAGGATGCCCAATCCTACATGAAGGCATGCAACAAGTGCCAACACTTTAGCAATGTCATAAGGCAACCATCCAAACTGCTCACCCCAATAAACGCCCCAAAGCCTTTTGCTCAATGGGGACTAGACATCATGGGCCCCTTTCCGATGGCAATGTGACAACTCAAATTCCTAGTTATGGGGATCGCCAACTTCACCAAATGGGTAAAAGCAGAACCATTGGCAACCATCATGGATAAGAATGTTTGTAGCTTCGTCTGGAGGAGCATCATCTGCAGGTTCAGAATCCCTAAGGTCTTCGTTTTCGACAATGGCAAACAATTTGACAATGATGTGTTCAGCGACTTTTGCAATTAGTTGGGGATCAAAAACCACTACTCTTCACCTACCCACCCACAAGCCAATAGGCAAGCTGAGGTTATAAACCAATCCTTGCTCAAACTGATTAAGACTCGACTAGAGGCCAAATGAACTACCAAGCGTCTTGTGGGCATATAGGACAACCGTCCAAACACCTACAAGAGAAACACTATTCTGTCTAGCATTCGAGAGCGAGGCTGTCATCCCTACAGAAGTGGGAATAGAAAACTACAAGATAGCCCACCATGACGAAGGGAAGAATGAAGAAAGGATCCGTCTGAACCTGGATCTATTGGACGAAGTAAGGGTAACCACTAAACAACGGATGACTCGATACCAAGGCCTCATCGCCAAACACTATAATGCCAAGGTGAAGCCTCGACACTTCAGCATAGGAGACCTTGTCTTGAGGAAAGTGACTACGGCCACCAAAGATCCCACACAAAGGAAGTTAGGACCCAACTGGGAAGGCCCATACTGGATCATTGACTGCAACAGGAAGGGCACCTACTATTTGGAGACACTCGATGGGCAAAAGCTACAACATTCTTGGAATACTGATCACCTTAGGAGATACTATCAGTAGAACGCTAGCGGCAACTTATGTTATTGCTTTCCTATGTTATCGTTTTTCTTTAAGTTTTTGTTTAAGTAGTTAACAACTCGGTTTTGGCTGATCAGACAACAAGTTATCAACATTTTTATTTAGTTTATTCTCAAATGGAGTTATTATTAGCTACAATGAGGAAATAAATAACCCATTTTAAAGGGTAAACCGATGATCAAGGGTGCTCTCGTGCACCTTATCAAAGCCTAAGTCCTACCTAAAGGGTGGACCAACGATCAAGGATGCCTTCATGCACCTAATCAATTCCTAAGTCCTACCTAAGGGTTGGACCGATGATCAAGGATAACTTCATGCACCTAATCAAAGCCTAAGTCCTACTTAAGGGGTAGACTGAAGATCAAGGACGCCCTCATGCACCTAATCAAATCCTAAGTCCTGCCTAAGGATTAAACATAAGCATGCTTCATCTTTGCCGAAGCCCAAAAAAGTGTAACCTAATGACTGGGAGGGCAAAAGGCTTTGAGTGAAATGGCTGACAAATCATCAAACTTAGTACCCAACAAAGAAATAAAAATTGCTAAAACCATGGATCCACAATCGACTATGGTAAACTGACGACTTTAAGCTGACGATCCAAAGGGCGAAACAAACCGACAACTTGACAATGGACTTTGAAGAGCTAATGGTTCAAAAGTGAACTGATGATCTAAAGGTTAAAATAAAACCGATGATTCACTGATAGGGTATGGTTAATCGATGATCAAACAAAAATATAGTAAGCAGACGGCTCAAAAGTTAAACTGACGAACACCAACACTTAAGCAAATATATTATAAGAATTTAAAGTAAACTGTCAGCCCAAAGTAAGGGGCAAAGATAACGTTAAATGCCTAAAACAAGGGGCCATCATTGTTCTCAACTTACAACAAAAAAGCTAATGAAAAGGGGAAGGAAATACAAATAGAAATTTCTTCTAAGGACCAGTAGGAGGAGGATTGTCACTCTGCACTGGAGGGTTCAAGGGATCGTCGGCCACACCACCTGGCCTGTCAGTCATTACCACCTCTTCATCAGTCTCCACATCCTCAAGACTAGGATTGGCGGCAGGAGTCATCGGGGCATTAACATTGATTTGAATTTGGGAGAAGTTCAGGTCTGGGAACATAAGGATTGCTTGTTTTCGAAATTCCTCGAATCCATCCCTATAATAGACCCCCATTTCATTGAAGTAGGGCTAGGTGCCCTAATACTCCTCTATAGCCTCCTCCTTCACCTTTCCCATATGCTCATGAAGCACAGCCACCTCAGACTTTAGAATAGCATTTTCCTTCTTCAGGTCGTCGGCCTTATGGGTCATCACGCTCAACTTGGCTTTCAAGTCAACCACCTCCTAGCCTAGGGTGCAAGAAGATTCCTTAAATTTCTTCAAGGAATCCACTTCGGACCCTATGCACTCCTTCAAGCATTTAATCGATGACTCCCTAAAGGCACAACAGACCTGTAGAGCCCTCATCCTCAGCAAACCCTGAAAAAGGGAGACGATCAAGGTAAAGGGACGACAAAAGTAAAGGGACAACCAGTACAGATGGACAACTGAATAGCTAATGGACAAGTGAGTAAGCTTACCTTCATCATGTCATGAAGACCAGAATCACCCAGAGGGTCGGTCTCATGCTTGGAACACTCGTCTAGGTCAGCATCCCGAACGATGGAGTGGGCAGTGTTCATAGTTCCTTGTCTTTCACCAACAAGGGAAGGGGAGGAGGAATGATAGGGCCCAAGGACGTCATTAGACCCTTCCCCACTTCATGACAAAGAGGGTCAGCATCTCCCTCACATACCTCCAAACAAGCCGATGAACCACTAGTACCCTTACTCGTCGATTGAACATCTAGGGTATACTTCCTCTTCCTAAAGGCATGAGGGGCGTGGGCCGATGAGCCCCCACCTTGGGCTCTCATGGCCACAGCAGCCTTCTTGATTTCCTCCTGCCTGTCTTTTGCTACTTGCTTGTTCTTTGACTACTCCATCTCTGAAAATGATAAGGGGGTTAGAAAGTACATAGGTCTAGACTAAA